>CM070094.1:5107500-5837500 GCA_036178185.1 Liparis tanakae | reverse complement strand
GGCCTTGAATGTATCGACTCTGCCACCCGGCGGCTCGGCACGATGACATTGTTTTGCTCTCCGGTGATTTGTGTGCGTGTGTGTGTGTGTGTGTGTGTGTGTATGTGTGTGTGTGTGTGTGCAGCATGCACCATTTCTGCACCGGGTTCATCGGGCCGCTGCTCCCCTCCCGCCAATTTGTGCTATCCCCCTGCAGCACGGGGTCATCCCACCGGCGCTCAAAAGAATCCCCAATTTCTCCTCACGTTGCCTTGCCGACCTCGGGCATCCCGGAGAGGCTTAAGTTCTCCCAAAGCATGTGCAGCCAGCCGTATTGATTTTTTTCCTTCTTTCCCACTCTCACTTTATTTTCTTTATATCCTGTGGCTTTATGTCAAATTGTGAGCTCGAAAAAAGAACAGCTAAACTGACATTATTTATAGCTCGGGCCTCTATTGTCAGTGTTTTTTTTGCGTTCGCTTCGATATATGTCTCTCTTCGATACATGTCTCTCTCTCTCTACTGTGTTCGTCCACTGATATATGAAACCCATGGCATGTTTTCCTTTCGGTAATCACAGATTTGCACGTTTTTCGCTGAACGCCAGCTCTTGTATTGGCAGATGACATTACAGGATAGGTTGGTTTTTGTCTCTCAAAGCTTTCAGACCTAAATGTGTCCTCATTTCGACCTAAATGCCCCATAATGTCAACTGGGGGATCCAAAATATATTGTTTTATTTTTGAGGGGGTGAAAAAAACGCGGCTAATATCCTTAAATACAGCACTGCCCTGCTTTGTATTAATCATGGAGTACATTTGTTGAGGACTTTTTTTCGTGGCTGATGAATACACAGTGCTCTGGAGCATGTTTACTGCACCACAACGCTGTGTTTACAATAATGAAGGAACATTATTACCCAGCTCAACAGAGTGGCTCCCTGATGCGTTTCTTTAATATCTATTTTGCGCAACAATGTGCAGAGCAATATGACGCCTTCAATGGGGTTGGTTGATAACAGGATAAATATAGAATATCTCTCGTCTTAATTGGCAAATGGATTTAGCTTTCTGGTTAAGCCAACAATAAAACCGTTGCCACGTTGTTTTTTTACGCTGCAGTTTCTTGTGCGTTACCATGGTGACTTGCACCAATTGATGACAGGCGAGATATTATTAGTAATTCTTCTTTACTTTTCTTCCCAGTTTTCTCAACCTAGATGAACTGACTCACACCCACTCAGTCCTTCCATTTCTTGCCCGTTTGTGGACATTCACACACGGGAAATTCAAGCTTTCTTTTTATTTATTTTCTCCCTAAACACAGTTCTCCAGTAGAACTCTATATGAATCCAGCAGCTGTCTCAGGAAATCTAGAACTGCTACGAAAGACAAAGGGAAAAAAAAACAGGACAAGCTGCAGAAAGAATGAACATGTAGTTCCGCAAACACGGAATGAAAACCGCCCCCCGCCCTGGCGTTTTGACCATCGATCAATACTTAACGACTGCAAAAGCTTTTTGTCACCATTCTTGGGAGAAAATTCTAATTTTGTGAGTGTTTCTCCTTCTACCTCAAGCAGGGATGTACTGTTTCCCCCCCAACTACACGAATGTACGCCTTTTATATTAGGGGGGGTGGGAGGGGGGGAGTTAAACATGTCAACAGTGTTTTATGGAGGGCTGTTATTGATCCGTGTGTTTCCTGTCAAAGGTGCTGTATCTGCTGGGGGCGATGTCTCTGTCCATGGCTCTGCAGCTGGACCGCCACGGTCTGTGGAACCTGCTGGGACCCAGTCTGTTTGCTCTGGGCATTATGGCCGTGGCCTGGGTAAGGGAGGCGCATGTATCCACTGCACAAGTAGACCAGTAGCCGCAAGTTGAAATGGCTTTATTCCAGTTTACTCGTAGTCGCTAGACATGTGTGGCGATTAGTTGTCTAGTCAATCAATTGCTTGCTGCCCTCGAGCGCTGCAACAGATCGTAAAACTCATCGGTTTGGATCGTTGATGATCTCCATATCGGCAAAATGTGGTCCTTTTACACTGTTAAAGGCATTTAGAGTTTCATTTCTTCATAAAAACACATAATCCAAATAGTATGGAAATAAAAGATTGTATTTTGTATTGTCTAGTAGTTAAGAACAGCTTATAATTTATCTACAATATCTCTTTCAGACCTACTTATGTTGTTTTTTTATCGATTTTATCGATACGTTGTTGCAGCTCAAGCCCGAACGCATCATAATGTTACTGAAAGGAAACCCTTTTTTGCGGTTTTAGCTAACGTTCCTAGCTCTCCTCCGATTTAAACACAAATTTGTTGTTTACACTGAAATGTCAGGGAGATCGGCGAATAGAAAAGCATGAATGCCGATCGCATATTCTTTCTGAATATGGCGGATAACAATCATTGGTAAAAAACTATATTCCTCAATGTGATGGTTACAGCGTAATTTCGACATCAAGATCATTTCCGGGCGCTCAAATGCTCTGCGAGTGATTTTCTTTACTCTGGGATGACTCATTGTAATACATAATGTGTGTTTGACGTTAAAGAAAAGCTTGTTCAAACATGCAGCTGAAATGTGTCAGCACTGACCCTCCATTGTTCCTAACCCTTTCTACGTTTGAGGAACATCATCTAAGCTCAGGGCTGGAACATGGGGGGACGACCTGTTTTCTGACCAATGAAGCTACTTTACATTAGCATTGAAGGGGCTTTAAAAGTTGTGCAGCCCGTGGGTATTACAGAGCTGCCAACTCTCACGGTTTCGCCGTGTGACACACGCTTTTGCGTGTTTTCACACTCTCTCACGCCACACAACCAATTTCTCACGGCAAAAGAAATTCTGATTCGGGCTGAAGCGCGTTGGTTCCTTTTCAAACTCCGCGACGATAGAGGGCGCTAAGGAGCGCATCTGTAAACCTGTTCGCTGCATACACATCTATTGACCCCAAAGAGTCCCGAAGTTAGCAGCAGAAGAAGATGTTCAAACAGACACAGCGAGCAGAGACTACGGTAGGGCAGGGCTCTCAAGTGTCACGCATTGAGAGTGACAGTCAAGCATTTCGGTCTTAAGTCACGCACTCCCGCCACACATCGTATTTATCACGCTGACAAAAAACCTCGGCTATTTAATGTTTTAATGTGTCGCAGCGCGCAACCATGAACTGGCCGCGCTGCTCTCACCGTGGAGAAATCACGCGCTCCCTGGAGGTCTGCTGCAAGGTGCCACTTATCAGAGCACCTTGTTAAGCTGCCCACAGGCCTAAGAAAAGGACCCTTTAAAAAAAAAATCCAAACAGTACTTTGAACAAGTAAGATGTATTCTAAAGAATTTAACATAAAGACAGAACATTTGTGCAATAGAATTAGGCATGTTTTTGTAAATGAGAGTAGAGTTATTAAAAACACTTTAAATTCTTTAAGGTAGCAAAGATGCCTCGTAAAAGACCTTTGCCAGGCCAGAATGCAGGTACAACATGGGTACAATGCCAAATTAATTCAAATTTCCTGATATTTGAGCCACCAACGTGTATGGCTGCGTGCGCGGCAACATTTTGGTCACCCCCGACAAAATCTCACTCCAAGGTTTTTTGAAAAGTTGGCAGCTCTGGTATTAGTCACGGGTTGTATTTCCATTCTATGTCAGCTTGTACTTCCACGGACTCTTCTCCGAGTCATGATGTGCTCCCTGAACTGAGAAGATAAAAAATAATAGTCTTTCAGGCAACAGAGAGAAAAAAAAGGAGCCTTTAACACCAAACCTCGGACAAGATTTTGAAAACAAGGTTTGCGGTTTCCTCGGAGAAAGCTTTGCTTTGAATAAAGTGTGTGAGTTGTAGCTCCGAGAGGATCCTTAGGAAACAGTGGAAGACGAGGCGCTGTTTTAATTCCGCCGCGTTAAAACACGATCGCCGCTGCTGGAAGGCGGAGATGAACGTTCAGCGCCACTTCCGTCTCGTTCAAACGGGTATGGGGAGATTTACATGAAGCTTGTTGGCTTTCCTTTCGCCTCCGGCACATTTGTAATTCAATTATAGATGGCTTGTTGACATATATTGTTTGACAAATCTAAAAAGGCACTGTGACAATATCTACAGAACGGGACACGGATTTTGCGTGTGATTCAAAATAAAAAAGGACCAGACAGGCAAATAATGCTTGCGTAAAAAAATGTGCTTGAACCAGCACATTAACTAGCACAGTGCCATCCCCATAAAAGGTCACTTTGATCTTACGCTAATTATTATTTTGTTCTCTCTTTTTCCAAACCTGCGTTCGCACTTTGATCGCTCAACACTTCGTAATTCATCAGCAGCTCAACAGTCTGCGTTGCAGCACTTCGCCGCTCCCCGCCGGGTTTTTTGAGCGTCTGCACAATTTTTCATTTCAGCTTGTCATGTTCCTGCAAAAGCCGCGGCGTTCCCAGACGCAGCCGAATTAGATCAGTCAAGTGAAGGGCACGGGGCGTCTGCTGCCTCGCGGAAGCGTCGACGCAGCGCGGAGAAGTTCAACTCTGTCAATGCCAAATGTCCCCGGCACTCGGAACTAAACGAGCTCTCTGATTTAATGCGTGAAAAGAGCATCAGGGGCTGTGATTGTTTGTCTTAACCGGGGTAAAAAGTTATAAAAGGCAGTTCCAAAGGGACTGGAGCGAGCGACAACGCATTCTATATTTCTTCCTCACTTGGCTTCACGTAGATTATTAGTCTTTAACCCAAATAATAATAACTCAATCTGAGCCATTTATACCAACAGAATGCGTGTAATTATCCGCGTCTCTCGTGGACTCCGCTCGCAACTCCCTCGACAGCGTCGGGATTCTTCCATCTAAATGTTTTGGTTGGGGGCAGAACAAAGAAAGAGAAATCGAATGAAAGCAATCAGTGTTTATGAACCGATGAAAATAGAGATCAAGCCCGATAATAAAGCGCCCTCTGAACGCTGTTTAGGATCAAATTAAATATCCAGGGCCCCTTTTCCGCGCTGAACGAACACAAACGTACTGTACGCGTTTTTGGCACAGACGAAAAGAAAAGAAAACGTCCCAAAGCGCTGACTGGCCAATCACAGGTGACCAATTTAAAACGTCTTTTTGGCGGATTCCGACCGACCGGTGGGTGCAGATTTCAGACATTAAAAACGGAGAAGAATACCGTCCCTCTCTCTTTTTTGTTCTTTTCTCTCTCTCTTTTTTTTCCTCCAACTAAAGCCAGCCGCCAAATCCCATTGGTCTACATTTTTTTAGAACTGCTCCCTGTGTGTTCTCCCCCTTCAATTGTACGCTTATACATGAAATGTGTTCATTAAATTAAGGCAAAGAAGAACATTAAACACTGGGGCCTTTGAGATCCACTGGAAAATAAATTAACTGCAGAATTGAATGGGTCCCTTGGTTTCCTAATAGTTTTCTGGAAAGAAACGGTCTCGCAGCTGTTTATCTTCCAAAAGTTTATTGGAATGGACCGTTTTTAATTTGAGACTCGTTAGGAAAAATATATTTTTTGTTCTGTTTCGAGCACAGCTAAGACGATGTCATAAACTGGAGTTATCTCCCAGATCTTCAACTTTAAGCCACAATGGATCTTCTAAAGCAGCATATGGCACTTAATTCCTCTCCAAGATAGTGTCAAGCCAACTGATTTAAGTGGAATGTATTTCCTTTCTCTACTTTCTGCGTTTTCTTTACACTGTGGTTCGGCACCCGGGTACTTTTGCCCGAGACGGGTTATTGCTGCTCCGCCCGGTAGTGAACTCGTCAACTTCAAATCAATATTTCTCTGGTTCTGTGTGTTTGAAAATAGGCAGATGTGGTATTAGATTGGGTTAGCAAATGAAACCCGGCATTTCAAGATTATTGTCACAGTGTAAATTCTTCTTCTTCCAGTGAACTCCCAATTCCAATTCTCTTTCAAGGGTCCGCTACATGCCGCCTTCTTCTGCTGCACCCTCAAATCCATTGTTGGCAAAGTAGACGCGCAGCAGGGCGCGAACGACGCCATCGCGATGGCCTTCCATTCCCTATAGCGCCCATTTTTATGTGTTTCACGCAGTGGCGGCTGCTGTAATTTATTTGTTGTAGGGCCATCCAATCAATTTCAGCAAACATATCATTAATATATCATAATGAAATATAAATAACGTATAACATGAATCACATATATATATATATTTATATATATTAAGATGGACATATGAACCGTGTTAGGGTTAAAGTTTTTTTTGTATATGTATCATGGCCCTGAGAAAAGAAATATGAACCCTCCCAGTCACAGCTGGCGGAGATCTTGTCTGACTTCCGTAAAAATGGAAGAGAAGTTAATCATTTTAGTGCAGGTCTCTCCGGAGCTTTAGCATCTTCCCAAGGATGTCACAATCTATTTGTCAACGATATTGCCATGGACAAATCAAGAAGTTTATCCACTTTGTTTAGTTTTACTGCAACTTTTGGTTGCTTAGAAACGGCAGGGTCAAGAGGAGCGCCAACATGTGACCGCCTCTTTTTGGCTTTATGTAACGGTCATCTCCCGTCTCCCATAATTATACATATCAATGTATCAAACTTGTGCTATGTGTTTGTCAGACGGTGCGCACCATCCGCCGGCGGCGCTGCTACCCGCCCACCTGGAAGCGCTGGGTGTTCTTCCTCTTTCCGGGCACCATGATCGCCACGTCGGCCGTGGCCCTCTACGCCTTCGTGGAGACGGAGGAGAACTACTTCTACATCCACAGCATCTGGCACATGCTGATCGCCGGCAGCGTGGGCTTCCTGTTGCCGCCCCGCGCGAAGGCCGACGCCAAGGCGACCCCGCTGAAGCGCCGGCGGGGCTGCGGCTATCAGCTGTGCGTCAACGAGCACGAGGAGCTGGGTCTGGTGGACCCTGCCATCATCTCCATTAACAGCATCTGCACCAGCTGATAAACTCTCCCTCCACACACACACACACACACACACACACGCACACACACTCAGCCTTTTACCTTAGAGACACTTCATTGCCTTCTTTTACTTGGGACATTCACACACGGGAAATTAAGCCAGAGAACTCGAAAAAGCAATGTAAATACTTTAATGCAGATGTGACACATTGGAATCGTTTTTTCTTCTTTTAGTTTGTTTGGGGGAGGGAGGGGGGGGGGACAGTGGTTGTTATCGTCATGATAATTACTATCAATACAACTGTACTTATTATTATCTATAGTTAAGTTGTTCTGAAGAACTGTGGGTGTACAGTGGCACACTGTTGTTTGTGAATATGTATTTAAAGTCAAAGCTGAAACACTGCTGCTATCTGACGGTGACTGTAAAACTGCTTCTGTTGGTTATTTATTGGTGGTCCTGTGAACGGGCCAGTTATTTTACTGTGGGGGGAGGGGGGAGGGGGGAGGAGGGCACAGATCAGGGGCCAGCGGTGGGAGGGTGTGGGTGGGTGGGTGGGTGGGTGGGTGGGGGGGGGGGGGACATTTATGAAGGGCACGGCTTTTCTGAAATTCTTTTCGAATATATCCTTTTGCACTGAGACACAACAAAATGTTATTCTGTACATTTTTATAACAATGTAAACTATACAGTGGGCATCACAACATGTAAAAAACCTAGTCGTCATGTGGAATGTTAGACTCGTCTTTTGCAATCGCAATGTATCGCTGTTACACGAATGTGCAGGTTGTTTCTCGACGGGAACAATTCCAAAGTCTGTTGTGATGGAGATGAAGAGGAGGGGGGGGAGGGGCGGGGGGATGATGATCACCAAGAGACCTCAAAACCAAGACCTCACCTCCCTGTTTCTTTTCTGACGGGACCTGTGTGACACCACATTCATAAACAATAAATGTTTTTTCTTTCTTGCCTCGGCATCCGTGCTGCTTTCGAAGCTTTTCCGACACAGTGCACCTCCCACGCAGACGGCGCATTGCAATCCGCGCCCTAATGGAAGGCATGAGGTACTCAGACAGTGAGATGAGATGCTGTCAACAGCAGTCTCCAAGGAATAGAGCGAGAGGGAGGGAGAGATAAATAATTCTCCCACAGAGCAGCAGTGCGAGCGCAGCTTCAGAGCGAGCTGTCGATATGCAGCCTTTCTCTTATATAAGGGAAGAGGGAGGTGTTCGGCTCTTTGATTTATGCCTTTATTCCCTCAGCCACTCTTCGCTATTCATCATCCTGGGTACACACCTGCTCTTTTTCAATCAAATTATAAGAGAAAAGAAAAACACTATTCTCTTTTGCCCCAATAACACGATAATAAACACAAGTCTACGGATATGCTACATGCTTAAGATGGATGCGTATGTGCCAGCATGCTAACCTTTCCTAATTAGCTCTAATCACAAGATGAGGCTGATGGAAATGTTGATGAAAAAGCTAACAAGTTTAGGCTGATGATGTCGTTAGTTTTGCAGTTGTTTGGTAATAAACCAAAGTGTTGGATGCAATGTGGTTATGATCCGGCGCTAGGGGATGAAATGGATTGCTCTTCATCTTCTGGGGACCACGGTTGTTTTCCAGTCAGGAAACAGTCAGCTTAGCTCAGCACAAAGATGGAAAACAAGGAATCCGCGAGTCTGTTCTTGTCGTTTTCATACATTGTTAATTGTACGAATTCAGCTAAAAGAGCATTTGTGTTGATTCGAGGCTTTAGAGGTGAGCCAGGCTTGCTGCTTCCCTGCAATGTCAGTCTTTATGCTAAGAAAGTTGAAGGCCTGGCCTTTATACCTTCTCATCTAAACGTCGGCAAGAAAAGTGAAGAAGTGTATTTCAGTTCTATTTCAGGTGTCTGGTGACACAAAATAAACACACACCTACACCCCCGCTCCAGTGACCTATTCAATATTTTTCCATTCAAGTTTTGCAAGCTAGACATTA
This sequence comes from Liparis tanakae, assembly GCA_036178185.1. Classification (NCBI taxonomy): domain Eukaryota; kingdom Metazoa; phylum Chordata; class Actinopteri; order Perciformes; family Liparidae; genus Liparis; species Liparis tanakae. The sequence goes on along the minus strand of CM070094.1, from coordinate 5,828,651 downwards.
ATTTACAGCGCAAGAGGAGAAAAAAACATTAATATATCCTCATTTTTTACCAGAGCTGCCACTGCGGTAGCTAATTGTGCATCAATTCTTTACTGTTTCTGTTGAGCTTTGAAAACGTGATAGAATGAGGTCACTTGGGGGTATTTAAAGTCCTTACATTAACGTTTCTTCCTGTCTGTTTCAGTACAGGATGAGAAAAAATATGTCCACAATTTAGTGGTGTTTCTAAATGTGAAACAAGCACAATATGACCAATAGACACTGGAATTACATTTTGGTTTTATAAAAAAAAGTGCTGTATCCAGCTCACATCGCAATTTCTTACATTTAGGATTATGTATTAAACTGAATAAAGTACAACCCACAGAGCCTATATGTTGGCGAGAGTTCACCATTCCTGATCAAGAAGGCTCTTTTCCCTTTTGTAGTTGCGGCAGAACATTTCTGAAAGGATTCAGGGTCATTTCTCCGTCACTGTCCTGCTGCTCCGATAAAAAGCTGAAGTAATGAAAGCGTGTGCGATATGATACTCAATATTCTAGTGAAGAGTGCACCCCTTGGTGGAAATAAAAGGCTTGTGACAGCACTTAATGATACAAATTACCCCAAAATGACATGGTGTTAGAGATTGAGATGTTCAAGTAGTGGATACCCCTTTACTTCCACCTCACACAGAACCAAATGCAGTACCTTCTTTGTATTCATGGTTCTTGGCTAACATATCTATAACAGGATTATTACTCTGACACGCCATAACCCACAGCACTCGAGCAATTTCAGCTTGGCTTATTTGCATGGCTGTTTTTTTTTCACCTCTGTATAAATCTTGCCGTCTTCAGAGATGAAATATGACCAGACGCGAGCGTAGCACCGAGATGGGACTTTTTTCCTATTTATCTCATTTGGCTATCTGTGACCTTACATATTGCTGGTCCGCCTCATTCTTCAGAGATGAAAATGTTTTTATCTGTCGGTAGCGCTAGAAGGAAAAACAGACGATCACCAAATTCAGTCGTAGTATTCGTCCTCTGGGAAACATAGATTTCTGTAGAAAATGTAACGTCAACATATTTGTTGAGATGTTTCAATCTGGAACAAAGTGGTGGACATGCATTGTTGCTATAGAAACTGTTATTTCATCAATTACAACCTTAACCGGGAGATGTGACTTTTCCCAAACTATTAACAGGAAGTTGTTTTTGTCAAATCTTTCAAAACAACATTTGAGTTTATTCAGGATTTATGACGATAAGCGTCTGCAGTGGTCCAAAGCAGACGCTTGTTTTCACCAGATGCTTCAAATGGGTATAGGCCTATGTAAGTGTGATTCTTAACACATTCATTGATGCCATGGTTTTGAGCATATTCATAAATATTAAGCTCTCAGTGAAACACGGTTCTATAAACAATTATTTTTCTTTCTTAACCCTGCTGCAAAAAGCGAGTTTCATAATGATGGATGAGCACAGGCTTCTCAACAACACGCACCGCTGATGTTCTGAAGCATAGCGAGCGAGGAGGCAAGTTGCTGCTCACACCGTGTGCAAAAAAAAATCAACCAAAGCTTAATTACGAAGTCGCCAAACAAAAAAGTCATATTCAATTGATTAATAATTAGTGGTGGCTCTCCAAGAGTTGATACAACATGCGTTTAAAATCAACTCAAGGCTACAAACAGAGTTGAGGGCTGACCTGAAAGGGTTTTTCTTTTAGAGAGCAAAGCCGCGGTGACTTCACTAGTTTGTCTGTTTGTTGGAACGTTTTTTGTTTGTTTGCTGTGTTAATTTTATTAATTGTTGCTTGGTAACCATGAGTGCTAATGCTAGCTTAACACCAACCGTGAACTGTAAACCACTTACGGTTTAAGCCAAGGTAATGGAGAGAAAGAAATGGACCCAACTGGACAACTTTTCAGATCAGTGATTAATGACCTTGTTCCAAACATCGCCCAAACCAAATAGGTTAACTCTGTTTAGTTTTTTTTGTTAATGTGTAATATTTATTATGCTTGCTATGTTTTATATCTAAGATATTGTTTATATTGTTTGCTTGAATGATTTGTACATTTGTTTAACATTTAGACGATTCCCCAACATTCATCTGTACTCACTTCTGTGTCAAGTACAGCACTAGTTTGCTACGGTTCAGATCATGGTAACACAGAAACACTCATATACAGTAGTTCCATGTAGCCTCAGGACGGGTTACAGTTGGTGAAGTCATATAGCTCTGGTTATCCAGGAAGGATTTTGGGTGCTTTTCCACTCTAAAATGAGCTCGCTGCACAAAAACACAAGGCGACGTAGATGTGTGCAAAACGCTTCACTCTTATTGAACACATGACATAAAACTCCTCGGTCTGATCAGAATCTCCTCAGCCTGTCAAAAGTGGAACAATGGATGCTCCTGAAATTGCAGGGGCATCTTTCAGAAAGATTGAGAGTTATTAAATCCTGAACAATTTTGAGAAATGAAAACAGCTTATTTCTAAAATAATTAAAGTTATCGTTATTGCAGCACCAGTCCTAAAGAACACTTAAAGTAACAGCGATCATCGGTGATCAAACCAACGTCTCTTGTCCCTATTTACAGTAAAGCATCTCAGACCCGGTCCTGCAGAGCGAGAGGATAATAAAAGAGAAGAGGGAGCAGTATTTGCTCCAAGGTCAACGGACAGATACATAAGATGGTCCAGAGAGCAGAAACGCTGAAAGGCTTATTGATGATGAGTCATCCTTAAGCCTCTTTTCATCCAGACAGGTCTGAATGTGAAGAAAGGCAAAAAGGATGCATTTAACCTACACCGTCTGTTGCCCACCATTAGGCATGTTGGCCGATCTGTAATGGTTTGGTATTCATCCGGTGAGCGTCATCGGGTCCAATGTTTGTTCTGCACAATTGCATAGCAACCGGAAAATATGAGGCCATTTCATAGGACCAGATGCACTCTAGGGTGCAAACAGTGGTCCGTAATGATGATGGGTTAGTTAGGGTTGAATTAATTTATTTCATCTGGTATGGGCCGATTTTATTACATCGTTGATTATTTAAATTTTTTAAATAAAGACATTGCCTGTTCCTACATCTGCATCATGCCATGAGTTATTTAAACTGAGCTAGAAACACTTGAAGACTGTTTATTCGCCTCACGAGTCGGACGTTCGATTCTCATATGAATGAGATTGGTAGTGAGGAGAGAGAGCACAGTGAAGTTGTTGCAGCTATTGCAGCTCTATCTGTCAGAGGAGGCAGCGAGGCCTCTTCTTTAGCTGCAGCTGCAAACAGTTTGGAGAGGCTGAGGGGAAAGTGGAGACTCTTTTGCTTTATCTCTGAACTCGGGGCTGCAGGTTATCGCTTCTGGGGACCAAGCCCAGTAACGGGCGCAGCAGTTAACATGAGAAGGAGGAAAAAAAGGTTAAAATCGGAAACATAATTTTGCCAATGGGCAAAAGCATACTAGTACTGATTTTCATTTGGTGGGAGGTGGGTAGGGTTAAGTAACGTCAAAAGCAGGACATTCTTTACCTGGACACTGTCCTGTCTAGTTATACCTAATGGTGACCAGTTTACACTGTGCAGCCACTACCTGCAGGTCTGGTGCTCTCACACAGTGTGCAGCCAATCAATATCACATATAGAAATCCTGAGGCCAAATCCTATACTAGTGTCCCTTAGGACTCCTTATTGCTGAAGGATTACATTCTAGTTTGTTATGTACAGTGATTTATAATTTTTTGCGGCTTGTAAGCTTGGATGTCGATGCTGGTCCAGCACTTTGTTTCAGACTGAAATATCTCAATAGCTATCGAATGAATCCTACTGACTAAATGCCTGCAAAACTAACGACATTCCCATCAGCGTTAGCTTTATCTTGTATTTAGTGCTGATTAAAAGATGTTCGCTTGCTAGAGCCCACACGCTCTTTATAAATGAAGATGATAAACATGGTTAACATTATACTGTACCTGATTTGCATTAGCATTTTGGCACACCAATAGATTTGAATCAAATAATATAAACCAGCGATTTTGGTTGCACCACTAAGGTTCCGTTTTTTCAGTCTTTTTCAGATAACAAATATCATCTGCTGGTATTAATAATTCAGACGTAATGGGGATTTTAGTTTATGAGAGCTGGGAGCAGACTGACTCCACATATAAGACCAGGTCACAATGATTGCAAATATCATCGTGTTGGGATGCACTTGAAATTACACTATCAGATGAGAAAGTGTCACACAAAACTAGCGTAGCCCAAATTCGTTTTATGACCTGTATTCATTAGCTTTCTCTCAAATGTAATCCATGATTAGGTTGATCCAGTAGTAATTAGCCTGTGCACTATCAGATTAAAATATGAAAAAACTGAAATTAGATACATTACATTCACTCAAATGAAAGGAAGCAGGAGGGCTGATTATCCAAATGCCTTGTCTAATGAGCACTTGTATCCTGTTATCCTCAAACAGAAATTAAAGTGTTATCTACATATTATTACTGGCAACTCATTGAGTATGTGACTAGTCTCAATCTTTTGCCCACGCACCCCTCAAAGAATGAGATTGTGAACTATGAATCTTGTGGGTGGAACTACACCTAATAAGCCTTGGACCTTTAATTCAAGATGAATGCCTTCAACTAGGGTAACCAGATTTGAGTTAGTGAAAAAGAGGACACCTCGGCATAACTCCTTCATGATGCCCCCCCATAGATAGAAAAGGGCTCCCAGCATCGTCGACGGGGACGGGGGGGGGGGGGGGGCTAGTGGAAGTCTGCCCACCCACGCATCACAGAGAGAGGCGCGTTCGCTCAGACGCAGACGGATCTCTCTTATTCTGCCTGTTTTGTGACAGCCTAAAAGGGCGATTTCGTTTATCTGGCAACCCTGAGATCAGTCGACCAATGACTGTTCAGGTGGAACGTACGGGAGATACCAGTTACAAAATTTGTAAGGGGTAAAATCTTGTGAAAGACCCAGAGAAACGGAAATATCCGACGAAGCAAAATCCCGGACGTTTTTGGAAACCCTGCCGGACGCTTTTTTTTGGTCTCAAAAAGAGGACATGTCCAGGGAAAACTGGACGTCTGGTCACCCTACTTCAACTATAGAAAGATACTCATATAACCCCCTGGTGGGTTCTGGATGAAACCCTTGGCATATAAAATAACTCTGGGTGATACCCCTTGGCTGGGTTCTTGTTCACACCCGTAGATGGTGGAAAGGTTCTGGATATAACCTCCGGTAAGGATGTAGGGTAGAACCATTGATTTAACCATAAAAGTGTTCCCTACCACCCATAGTGGGTTCTGGATGAAAACATTCACAGATGGATCTAGGAAGGACCCTTCTGAGTAGGTTCTACCAGAACCCCCCAAAAAAGGTTCCCTCCCACACACCCCTGATTAGGAATAGTTGAAGAACTTTATATGGTTCTAGTTAGCACCTCAATTTCCAGGAGTGTACTGACCGTCACATGAAATCCAAGCTAGGAGGAGTTTTAAATAAGTACCAAACGGAGAGGTATGGAAGGTTGAGAAAACTCACAACAGGGCAGATGTGAATAAGTGTAGCTCCACTTATCTGATTTGGCGGCTCTCTGCTCCTCCTCTCATTCCTGTCAGCTCGTACTGGATCCAAACACATCAAGCAGACAGCCCGGCAGTCTGATGATACCAGAAAAGGTCACGCTACATTTCAGACGCTGTGTTGGGAGGGATCGGCGGAATGTCGGAGATCGGAGATTCAATAAAGTCTGCTGTGGGTAGATATGATGTATGTATCCCCACACAGACATCGGTCACAAAGGGACAAAAGGGCTGCTGGCATTTGAACGTATGAGAAGCCTCTGGGTGCTAATGATAATAATGTTGCGGCTTCAGATTAAAGGGTCCTTGTCCTTGTCGGTCCCTCTCGGATCGAAATGTTGCTGATCAGAGGGCCGTTCTGATAGGAGCTTCTTAAAGATTCAAGCAGAGTAACAATGATTACAAAATGTAATACTAGCCTTTATCTAAGCAGTACCCAGGCTTTTCTTGGCAATTATTTTGGTATAAAATCGTATTAAAACTGATAAACTGACCAATGTATGTCTCTTCATGCACATTACTACCTCTACTTCGTCCTCGGAGTCTTTGTGCCTTCTCGCCTCATAGGGTCCGTTGGGCCTGGCTTTGTCTGAAGCGGGTCCCGGGTCCTGACTCCTTGCCCCTGCTTCCGGCATCCAGCCCCTGGCCTGGATCTGGCCTCCTTCCCGATGGCCCTGCCTCCTTCTTTGTGCTTCCTGCCTTATTGGTCCGGCCTCTTTTGTGGCGCTTCCTGCCTGGTGGGCCGGCCTCCTGTCTTCGTGGCCCTGCCTCCTACCATGGCCCTGCTGATTTATTTGAAATGTTATGTTACCTTCGTATTGAAAATTTGATCGCTGTGTATTTGTATGTGTGTGTGCGTGTTATTCGCATAAGTGAAAAAGTATTAATTAATTGATTTTGGGATCGATCGGGTCAAGGTCAAGGCCATGAAAAGGTCAACATCTTCTTTTTACCATAGCGCGGTCAATTTATATCCAATTGGCAAGCAACTAATGCCAAAATGTTCATAATTCAATGGCCAATCTTGTGATATGCGAAGGTATACGCTCTACCGAGTGCCCGTTCTAGTTATTCTCATGTTCTCACATTTTTAGAAAGGACTTCAAATGTTAAATAAAATCTCTATAGTATTTGAAATTGTGTGACTTCTTTTGATATATCTAGACCAGAAGTACAAAGATCACAAAGTGTCCACAAATCCCCGAAACTGGGTGGATCTCTGAGCTTCTTTCAAAGAGAGAACTCTCATGCTCAAATGTGCGAAGTCGCTCTCATCTTTGTTGCTCTTTTTATGAACATCTACCCCACAGAGTTCAATTTGATGTATTTTTAAACACATTGCTGTTAGACCCTGTAGCTTTCCCTAAAAGTTATCCCACTTTTATAATCGCAGGAGAGCCAAAAACACTTTCCCCCGGTCCGTGGTAGTTGTTTATCATGAGACACATCTGGGCCCTGATGCACACTTCAGGGACTTACGCATTATGCTAAACAGTGAAACCTATCAGCACCACATGTAAGCTTGTGCCAGCTGCTGAGGGTTGTGAAATGAAGATCATCACTTTAAATTATAAGATTCATTTTAACAAATGTTGTACCTGCTGACGTTGTGGCTCATTAGTAATCAGTGTGCGCCCCACGCAGTCTGTGAAGTGTGCAGACACGATTAACCCCTCCATGCTAAAGCCTGCCGTCTCTTTATGAAAGCTGTGATCATATGCACATGTTGTTATTACTTTTTCAATCTTTTGAAGCAATTTCATTCCCCCACCTGCCTGTCATTTCTTCTTTATTCAAATCCAGTGAAATGATTGTGTAGCCGCCATTGTTTTATTATTATTTTTGCCTGGTGGATGCGGTGCCTGTTACAGGAGTCCTAAAAGACAATCACCCCTGAAGATTTCAATTTATATGACATTTTGTTTCTCTTTTCTTCTGCAGCTCGTCATCCACTGTTTGCTTTTGGACAGCGTGGTCATGTGACGTGGCCGCTGTTGTGATTTTTCGACATGGTGTCTGTCACTCGCTCAGAACTTGTGCTTCCGGCCTTCAAACTGCTGCACATCCCAATTTATTTTGAAACGTTTTTGGTGGGGTTGGGGAGATGAGACTGAAATGCATCAGCAGCTATTGGGAAGATTGTCTCAAATGTTTGGACACACATTCAGGTCAAAGTATCCACTTATCTAGTCATGTATTTTAACAACTATACTTGATGCATCAGCACAGGCTATTCATCGTCCCCAGAGATGTATTTTCATGACTTTCGTGAACCCCTGTCTTTCCGCTAGCGCAGGGCTGTCAGACATACATACGGTCGCAATCGTTGAGAGCACGGAAATTACAGATGTTGGTTTACCGGCTATATTCATTCATGGTATTGCGGAGACTTTGACTGCTGCCGATGAAACAACGGAGGACATGTCCAACGCTCTCCTTGGAGCGGTTGACGGGGTCGGCAGAGGCTTGGCTACAGATGGTCCACCATCAATGATTCTGAAAAAAAGGCAGATGTCTCAGAGTTTAGAGGGAAAGCATAGAGCCGCAAATGGAAAGCACATGTATTTTGGAGCTTGTAATTTTATTTTGCATCATGAAGCATTGTGTTGCAGGTCAATGAGAATGGATCCGGTCATGGGAGTGGTGAGCCGAACTGTTGATTTCATCCGAGCCAAAGGTCAGCGTCTTTGTAAGTTCGACAGCCTCCTAATCGGCAAAACTATTACCCATTGTCTGCCATACCGATACAATGTGGTTTAGCCGAGGAGCCACGCCGATTCGTTTCTTTGATTATACGAGAGGAAACTGGACAATTTATAGAGCAAAGGGGAAAGCCAGAGGCGCATGCAGAATGGCGAAAGGACTTTGCGTTCATGGTGGATATTAAAAAAACAGTTAAATGATCTGAGCAAAAGAATACGAGGTCAAAACAAAGTTGCCACACAAGTGTTATTATAAAAAGCATATGCTCTTTCCAGATAAAGGGAGACACAACTCTGAAATGGTAAACCATTGCTCATTGTACTCATATAAGACAAGATCATTGTATGGGAGTTTTTAGCAACGGTTTCAGGAGACAGAATTGGCACGATTTAAAATTACTGTAATTTAGATTTAAAGGAAAAGAATGCCTTGTCAGCTTGGACACCTTTATCATTATCTCTTACCAGGGTACCTTAACTTGAAAACTCTGGTTGTAAAAATGATTTTTTTTTTCATATTTGGTATCAATTAACTTTGAGAACAAGCTTTTTTTGTAATGAGCACCTACAAAATTAAACTGCGTTCCAGGCTCACACACAATCACTTAAATAGCATTATGAAATTGGCAACTGCTCAAGTGATGCACTAAAACTGGCTATGAGGTGCCAGGTTACAGGAGCAAGTTCAACAGCTTCAAAAGGATTTTCAACCCTGACCAGAATGCAGTTCTTTAAAATAACAAGTGTTACAAATTATGTTTATATTTAGAGATACTTAACATTGTGCAAAAATAATGACAATCCGCTGCTTCAGTACAGAAGTCATTCATGTTCTCCTCAGGATGAATTGTAATCACTGTGGTGGTCTTCTGACTTTTATCTGTCGCCATTATCAAGTCCTTTGTTGTCAAATTTGTTTTATGACCATAAACATGCAACGATAATGACATGAAACTCTTCGCTATACTTTGAGTTTAGTGACAATTAGCCAGGCGGCAACCTGTACTGTTTATGTAATTAGTCAATGTTGAGAAAAGGATGGTGGACATTATAACTGCTTATTATCAGTGAGCGTCATTGTGCGTATGTTGGCACCCTGATGCTAGTATTTAACTCATAGCACTGTTGTGTAGCCCACCAGATTTGTTGACATGGCCACAGAGTCTCATTCCAGTTCAATTGGCATCTAACGGCACAATTTGATTAATTGTGCCGTTAGATGCCGCCTATTGTGCTTTCTTTCCTTTGTTGCATCTCATTTTCATACTGCCAGCCTGATAATTGGTTCTGCTTGATCAAATATATTTGATTCGAAAGGTTTTGAAGGCAGCATGATTGACTGCAGGTTTCACTACGAAGTTATGTACTTTCCTCAAATTTACCACACCACATTTCTGCTTGGTGCCTTTTTAAATGGTGGCGAGACCGATGGGGATTGGAGCAACTTTACTGTGTGTCGGGTGTGTGCTGCTGCTCCCATGATGCTACAAATAACTATGCCTTAACAAGCTCCACAGCCAGCATGCAGTTCCACTCCCGTGGAGAAGGAGACATCCTGATTGGTTCGTGCTTGCTATAAGGCCACAGCCTTCCCAATTAGGAGTTTGGAGTATTGAGGTGGGGGACAGGGAGCACGGCAAGTTGGGTCAATCACTGGATCGAGTTGGGCCAGTTTCGGCAACTTGTTGGCTTTTTCCATGGAGAAGATAGCACATCATTGTTCTGCTAGAAATGTACAGTGTTTTAAAGGCAAATATCCTCTAGGACTTTTTAAGGATGTGATGTTAACCTGAAAATCACGGAGCTGATATACAACATCAAATTGAGAAAAGTGGAAATGTGCCAATGCTGAGCCAGTAGCAACCTTTGCTTAAGCAATGTGGATATTTTTTGGCATTAAAATAGCAATATTCCACAAAAGCATTTGGGCCATTTCCACATTATCAGCATGTCTTGATCGCCTTGTTGACCTAGAGTTGGCTCACAGTGATGTTCAGGAGGTTTTGTGGTGGAGACATTTGCAGAGGGGCAGACATCTGATGATGACGAACAGTTAGAAATGTTTTCGGAAAGACAGCCAGAAACAAAAGGAAAAGTTAGGGGGTTGGCAAATGTAGAACAATAAAGTGAAGACCAAATGTTTTATTAACGGCTCATCGAGATGATGTAGCCACTAGCATGGCACTATTTATAAGATGTCAGAAGCTATGTGAACACTGTTACAGGCTTGGGAAGTTTCAGCATCATTTTAGAAATGATCTCAGAGCTTTGAAAATGCATATCACATGATCATCCATGTGCACTGGGCATGCACTTGATGGTGTAAACAGGAAGCAGAGTTTCTACTCACCGCAGTTGGTTTAGCTGCAGAAAATACTGCGGAGGAAGAACGGCGATGGGCGAAAAGAAGGACTAGAAATCTCAAAGTCACGTGATTGGGGCGTTACGAATATTTGTTTTGGATGGCACGTTTTTGCAAAACGACGGCATGGCTACTTCTCCTTCGTGCATTATATCATTCATATTGTGCTCTGTACACCGTTCACGTCAATGGCAACGTTACTAGTCATCAAGGTTTTGCAAATGCTAATATTAGCTGTTCGTCCACGGTTGGAATTTAAACAATACATATTTTACACACATTTTTAAAATCACATTAGAAAAGTAATTTAAACGGGATAAGTAAGGCAGACACCCCAACGTGTTATGTTTCCAGTTGGCGTGCAAGGTCTATAGCGCTAACTCCCGATAAAACTATTCTTTAGCTTTGTTTAGCTAATTTGCCTAATTAGCATTTTTTTTCTCTAAAAAAAACACGACTAGTGCCTGAAAATAATCATTGTATGTAAACTATTAATTAAGGATCCATAAAGTTCTTTTGAAAATCACTCACGAAACATATTGCGACACTAAGTACTAGTACTAAGTCACTAAGTTGCAAGAAAAAGTAACAGCTTTAGGAACATAGCAGCATGGATATTTTGGCTAGGACTTAAACACCTGCTTATGAGACTGAATTAATAAATTCAATAGGGAGACATTTAAAATGGATTTGTTGATGACGAGGCAGCATTACTCACTGTGTCAGTCAGGTAAGACAGAAAAACAGTCATCGAGTGGAAGTCATATAAAAGCACAAGTAATTCTAGCAGAAGTATTAAACATTAAGACTAATCTTATCTTTGTCTTCGTGTCAAGACAAAATGATAAAGGTCCCGTTTGATCCAGGTGTTTTTCCCCTGACACCTCTGCAACCTGTTCAAACCATCACTCCGGCAATGAAAATAAACTGTAGGTTTATAAATATATTTTTGCTTGAGGGTCGATTAAAAAAAAGTTCTCCAACGAATTTTTTATAAATGCTTCTTTGTTTTTTTTTTCAGTGTCAGGTACTTCGACCAAAAAATATATATGCGTATGTGAATACAAGTAGAGAGTCAGGGGTAGGTAACAATGAAGTGTTCCACTTTGATTTACTTTGCGCAGATGCCCACCTCAGCATTATGTGGAAACCGCCTTCTTCGGAGCATCTTCCTCCCAGAGTGAGACGAACTAAAAGGTCATACGCTGATGCCTCCAATTAATCTCTATCCTCCACCGGTATGCACATGAACAACCAGCCAGTACATCACAGCATGCAGACACTGTAGATTCCAGTCTCTTCTGGTGGGGATAGAAAAAAGCCCAGAGAATAGAAAATTCCACTTATCTTGAACACAGGTGCGCCCAAGAGGTGCTCTCTTTAGTTCCCTTCTATATTCACATTTCACTCATGACTGCATTGCAATATATGGTAGAGGACCCGTGTCATTAAATTAGCAGGCGGCAACAACAACAACAAAAACAGATCAAGGGGGAATCCAGAATAATGAGTCAATTTTCACAGAAAGGAGTTGTGCGAGTCACAGGGCGATGATGTGAAAATAAAGTTGATTTTAATGCCGCCAAAATGAAGGAAACATTTCTGACTCAAAGGCAAACAGCCCGAAAGCACGCCCCAATTAGTGTCAATGGTGATGGTGTAGAAGTTAAAACGTCCTACTGGCTTTGGCAAAGAAGCTCGGCGTTCCAGAAAAAAAACGCACGATGTAAACGGAAAGATCTCCATGTTCCGGTGGAGTGAGAAAATGTCTGCGCTGATGGGGGGAGGCTTCTAGACAGGGCTGTTAAAACAGCACATTAAACAGATCTGGAACACAGTTGCCATCTGTGGGCGTTCATCGAGGGGCCGTAATGGGGGAGATAGTTACAGATGCAAAATCAACAGGGCCGCGGTCTGGCGACGCCGCTCTCGTCAAAACTGGAAGTGCCTCTCTGGCATAAATGATAATTATTTTAGTACCAGCACTTCAAGTAGACCACACATATTTTGTGCTCATGGTGAACATGTGCTGCTTTCACTATGTTATTTAATGTCTTGAATCGAATGAATTTGGGTTATGGATTGTTAAAACATCATCTTCATCTCACAGAACTTGTTGCCTAAAACTAACTAAGCAGATTCCTTTGAAGAAGAAAGTTTAATTTGAAGAGTTATGTAAAGAGCAGAAATTAGCACGTGTCGCTGGCATTTGTAGGAAAAAGCATGGAGAATGGGGCCCAACTTCTTGTAAGATACCAAAAAAACGTGGCATGAAGATATGTTGAATATTTTGACATTTCATGAACTAAAAGATTGATCAAGTAATTAAAAAAATAATCAACAGACTAATGGGTAATGGCAGTAAGAGTGTTATTTATGTTCATGGTCATTAACCAAGTTTAAATGATGTATTAATACATCAACTCAATGGTTTATTAATGTATTATATATATATATATATATATATATATATATATATATATTGTGTGTATGTGTAATTGTATGTCCTTGCCATAATATGGACCCAAAAAGAGATATACATATTATTATATATTTCGAGCACATAGTACAGTGTGAGTATATTTAGATGTTGTTCTTAATTATCTTGTAATTGCTTCGGAAAGTCAAAATATAATGGATAAGAAACATTCAACAATATATGAGTCAGCTCATGAGGGATGACTTCTGCCGAGCGCTTGTCTCCTCAACGCTTTGAGCCGATTTGTTCCGCGTTCCTCTCCTTCGGTGCCGCGTTGATTGTAAAAACCCGGTCGGCATCGCTCCGTGTCAAGCTCAGAACCAGCAGCTCCAGATAATGGACAAATCCCAAAATGTGAAACAGTGCACATAGACACACTGCATATCTACGATGAGGAAGCTTGATCAATCGTGTCAAAGCCTGTGCTTGTGCCGAGAAGCATTACATCGATGGGGCCGGTCCAAAGAAGATACAATAAAGCGGCAGCTCCCGCGGGGTGATTTATGCAGCATTTTGGATCTCGTGGTTTCTAGATCGCAAGGGTAAGATGGAGCGGCAGATCGACAGGCGGATCGGTGCGGCTGCAGCAGAAAAACAGGCGCTGCACTAGACCGTCTTGGTGAAGAGGGAGCTGAGCCTAAAGGCAACGCTCTCAATTCACTGGTCGGTCTACGTTCCAATCCTCTCCGATGGTAACGAACTCTGGGTCATGACCGAAAGAACGAGGTCACGGATACAAGCGGATAAAACGAGTTTCCTCCGTAGGGTGGCCGGGCTCAGCCTTAGAGATAGGGTAAGGAGCTCGGACATCAGGAGGGAGCTTGGAGTCGAGCCGCTACTCCTTTGCGTCGAATGTAATCAGCTGAGGTGGTTCGGGCATCTAATTCGGATGCCTCCTGGATGCCTCTTGTTTGAGGTTTTCCAGGCACGTCCAACTGCGAGAAGACCACAGGGAAGACCCAGGACACGCTGGAGGGATCAGTCAGAATGAGCTGGAAAATGTTGCGGGTGAGAGGGGAGTCTGGGTCAGCCCGAAGCGGATGAGAATGAATGGATGGATGAATGTTTTCTAGATAACTAATCACTCTCGGAGCTTAGAAAGTTTAGAAAGCGAGCACGTATCGCTGTTGTGAAGTGAGAGAGACATGGCATGCTTCACTGGGGACGACATCACGTAAGGGTGATGAAGACAAATCAAGCCATTGTGTCTGTGGAGCCTGTCATAAACAAATCGGTCGAAGCCAATCTTCTTCGGGAATCACTCGGGACAATTGCCGCTCGAGAAGCCGGAGACTGAACCAGCATTTTTCACATGCGTACATCTCGACTTCAGGCTTCACAGGTTAAAAGGCAGACAGGAAAATAACACAGAGTGTTTCATAATGGCAGCATAATGACATACATTTCCCACCCAGCCAATTAGGAGAGCACATCATTTTGAAACGTGATGACGAATCTGCTTTGTGGGTCTGGGGTAAGATATCAGCTGCACAGAGCATTTATATTTATGTTAGACGGTGAGCGAATACTGGACTCAGCATGAATCATTAATGTATGTAATGCATAACTAATGAACTAACGCCTCTCAGTAAACAGAACGGTACTTGTTTATTTCCATTTTTCCATTCCACTATGCTCCTTTAATCTGTCAACTGGCATATGTCAGATGATTTCTTTCACCAACTACAAACAAATAGAACAATACATAAAAAAAGATGAGGAAAAAAAACCTATAATTCGTGTTCCGCCCCTTCTTAGTGGCATAACTATACCTTTGGGTAATGTCAATGCTTTCAGAGAGGCTGCGAAAATAACTTGTATGTAACTGGAATCTAGCTAATTTGGTTGCATATCAATCAATGCGTGAAGTAACTGTGAAATAACACTTCATTCAAGATGTTAAGCGTGAACTAATCACATTAAAGATATGTTGATTGGATCATTTGTTATTGGTGAGCAACAGGAACTCAGACACATCCTGCTTTAATTCATGCACTAAATCATCGCCAGTCATGCATGAGTTCGACATCCTTCATGCTTTTGTCTCCTATCTTTATATAATCTCCACCAGGAGGATCGTGCGATCGGTCACGTATATGTTTGCGCATGCACATGACCTTGACCGTGCACCTTTTTGTCCGTCCACGGCCAATACAATTTATTTGATATAGCCCAATATCACAAATTACGAGGAGGCCGGCTTACCAGGCAGAAGGCATCAGACGCAGCTAGGTCCAATGGACCCTATGATACGTGGAGCCACAAGGACTCCGGGGAGGAAGCAGAGTTAATAATGTGGAATGGAGAGATGAAAATTCATCAATAAGGAGAGAGAGAAGACGATATAGGTGCTCAGTATATCCTAAAACATCCCCCAGCAGCCTATAAGCCTATAGCAGCATCTCTAGGGGCTGGACCAGGTGAACCTGATTCAGCCCAAACTATAGAAAGTCTACAGTCTACTCTTAAATGAGTTGACTAAGTCTGCCTCCTGGACTGAAGGTGGAAGCTGGTTCCATAAAAGAGGAGCTTGATAACTAAAGGCTCTGGCTCCCATCGTACTTGTTACGACGTATGGCCGGTTATGGCCGCATGCTGAAGGACCTTTCGCGGTTCAACATTTCTCAAAATGGCTTTTATTTCCCATTTGTTCGGCAAACTGAAACCCCGGTACACGCACACTGCTGAGATCCCCGGTACACGCACACTGCTGAGATCCCCGGTACACGCACACTGCTGAGATCCCCGGTACACGCACACTGCTGAGATCCCCGGTACACGCACACTGCTGAGTACACCGCCACCACTAAGCCGCTGCTGCTTGGTGAGAAAAGTTAAATAAAAATACAGCAACATTTTGCAAAGCGTTTTAAAATGACGACTTTGAGCCGATTGCCCGCATACATCGCAGTGAGTTTTTGAGTTTGAACAAGGTTTGAAGCCATTGGCGTCTAGACGGGGCATCAAAGTATTGGACCTGCTGTTTGGCCAAACAAACACACTGCTATCGCTGAAGCCCTGCAGCCAGCATCATCCCCGATCATATATGTATGCAGGGACAACCAATATCAAGGCTCTATCTTGTATTATTACTTTAATACCTACCTGTCCATCAAAATGAACAGTTAATCCTCTCTAATAATTGCAGTAGAGCATTTATACATTCAGTATAAAACACAATAATCACCTCCCAGCCTGAACTAAGCAGTCCTAGCAGTACACAACATTTCTGATATTTATAGCCCTTATTCAAAGCTCTTGAGGGGATACAATAGGCTTATATAGTATAAAAAACCCTCTAAGAAAGTTAGATTACTTGTGGACAGCATAGGATCTGCTTCCTCGGAACATAACTGACTTTTTAAACCAACTCGAGGGGAAAGAAGTGTCTGTGCGAGTGGGAGTGATGGGACTTTCTAGGTCAAGGAAAGCGAATCCTAGGAAAGCTTTTACTTAGAGCAACACAATTTGCTTATCTCGAGTTGCCAAAGCCATAATCACACTGTCACTCTGCAAGGCGGCACTATTTATAGGCTTTTATATTCATATAAACAGCAAATTACCAACGAAAAGTAATTTTCATAAAGCAATCCGAGCCGTGGACCTCGTCGCCGTTCTTTGAACATCACTTTGACTTGACTGCTGCGTGTGTTGTTACAAAAAAGAAGAGAAATCACAGGCACATTTCCCCGTTTGCGAAAAGGTGACATCGTCGCTCAGTCATTGCATCATTTGCATATTTCAACACATTTTGTGCGGGTTATCTTTTGGATGTTGTCCAAACATACGTGGGCCGTTCCGGATTTGGAAACATTATTTTGCCCATCAAATGTCAGTGTGAGTGGCCATCAATCTGTGTCAGTGCTGTTATTAACTCCTGCCCCTGTGCATGTTGGGAAACAAGCCTCTGCAAAACAAACGAAACAATGAATAATTTACAGTATAGAAAGGTTTGCCACAGTCATGCCACTCGTATTAGCTAAATGCCATCACAGCCATTCTTCATTTCCCTCTGTCTGTTTCACTTGTCATTTTGTATTGTTATGAAATGCCAAAATGTCTGCATGATTTTTTGCATTAATTTACTCGCACACTCCCCCAGTCTTAAAATGATTACGAATACCATTACGCCTCCTAAGCCCTTTTTTATTGGTAGACATCATGCACATATTCCACTTCAGTGATTTCTTGTTTTGTTTTGAGATTCCTGGTCAACTAGTGTGTGGCAAACAATGGCAGACGCATCTATATCAGTGGTTCTTAACCTTATTGGAGGTACTGAACCCTGCAAGCTTCATCAGTGCATTAGCCGAACCATTCCCAATTGGAAAAATAAAATGGGATTTCTTCAAAACATAGGTATATATTTTATTAGTGCACAAAATGAACCACACATCAGTTGTTAATGGATATTTACTCAATGAATATTTACTGCAAATTACCTTTACCTTTTCAACACAGGTCTTAGTCTTAAAACCTTGGTTTGACGTTTGTTCAAATTACAAAGTAGCTAGCGGAACAGAGGCTAGCCATGGCGTGACGTCACAACGTTATTGTGACTTTCCTTTCAAGCTACTACGAGGAATTTTCTTTTTGTCTCGATTTCAGCGGTCCAAAACAGCAATGTCTCTGAATCTGAGAAGAACAAGCTTTTGGTGACCCTGTATGATATTTTCACATTTTATATGAAATCTAACCTGGTGTTATCGATGACAAGCAATAACTACGTAGAAATTGACAGTATTCTCGCTGATCTGGCATTGTTTTCTTGTAGCAGGATAGAGGTGATGGAGTGCATCCACTAAGGAGGGCTAATGGAGGCCAACAATAATTATGTCCATCTTAAATATCCCGATAGCTTAAGCTATAAGTTTATTGGTGTGGACTAATTACCAGGTGGCGGAGCCCCTGAGCAGAACTTTCCTGAGAATGTTGCAAGGAGGTCAGGATAGGCTCTATTTGCAGCCATTGCAAAAGACTATTTCATAACCAGTTCAAAGTCCCTCATCCTGACTTTAAACTAGCTGACTGCCTCAGACATGCACTACCTTTTTTCCTCGGTCCACACAAACATATACATTTGACCTAACGTACAGATGTTTCAAACAAATGAGTTTCTTTCAAAGCGCACTGGGAATTCAAGGCCCTATTACAGTAAATCAAACAGCCCTTCCTCCATTTCGAGCTGCCACATCAGTTTGAGTTTTCTGGAGTCCCAACAAGATATCGCACAGCCCTTAACAAGTGCTCCTGCAATGCTGCGCTGTAGACTTGAATGGACAGCCCGTAACCTTACGTTTCATTGGATTCTGTGAGTGCCTGTGCCAGGCATTAAGCTGAATGACTTCTATTCCCCCCCCCCATCCTCCAAACACTGTAATAGTGTTTAAGGACCTCTGTTCGCCAAAGGTCAGTATCTGTCAAAGACATTGGCAGTTAAATTAGAAATAAGCCAGTCTTACTCTCGCTGGAGCGCTTGAGGTGGCGGGTGGTCCCATCAGGTGTATTAGCGCAGGGACGGGGCTTGTTCCTCAAAAAGAGCCTTGGAATTTGTAATAGCATTTTCTCTTCGTACATTAGGGACAAAGACTCTGACCTTGTCTCAAGTCGGCGGAAACTCGTAAGGTTAAAGAGAATTTATAGGTCGAAAGTTTTTAGTGTCGTCTCCATGAGGTAGAACCAGAAGGAAATGTAATTTCTCATGCTTAGTGTCTAATATTGCGGGGGGAATGTCGCGGTCCTACGGGCAGTACACTCCACAGGTCCTGAAAATAGATATAATAGAAGAAAAAAAGAAATGAGAAATGGAGGTCCACATTTTCTATTTAGGCAAGTAATGATGATGTGTCACTGGCTCCAGGAGAAGGCCGATGTAGAGGGGAGAGGAGAAGGGGAGACCGTGTGTGTGTGTGTGTGTGTGTGTGTGTGTGTGGGGGGGGGGGGGTTGGAGAGTGGCTAAATGCAATTTCCCAACCAGTGATTTTAACATTGGGAGAATAAAAAGCACTACCAATTGAGGTGAGTCCTTGCAAAGTGGATAAAAGGAATCAGATATTGACACTCTCCATTCTTGCTAACTACATTTTTGAAGCCTAAATCCAATCCCAAGTGTTCCAAAATTTGGAAGTGCACAAAGTCCTCCACCGATTGACCACCGCTCGCCTGTAACGTTGTCGAAATCTCGCTTGACAATTTGAGAAATAAAGAGACACAAAAAAATCGATGCAGGTGGAACCAGAGATCACCTTTATTGCATTCTTATTCCAGGTCTGCTTTTGAACCGGTTCAGAAGAGTCAAGACAACAAATTACCTTTAACTTGCATTCTCTAAACTGGCCATCAGGGAGCGAGTCCTCCGGGTTGCAAAGAGTCTTGTTGAATAGAAGTCTACGAGAAAATTACTATTGTTCTTTCTTGATTTATTTGTTAATTTAGTTAATTATGCTCCATTTAGAGTCAAACAGACCATCAAGCAGGGTGCTTCAGGGCGGGGCTACCTCCGAGGCCCAAAACATTAAGAACAGTCGATCATTTTAACCAATAAACCACCGGGGGTGCCTCGTAAAGAAAATGGTGCTTCAAGCCAATTTGGACAGAAGAGGGTGCAGAATAAATGCCATGTACCTTTCCAACCATGAAGTTAACCTGAACACTTTCTTGTCTAGAATCACCAAGCTGCACACCTCTGTAATCTCACAGCACCGAGACTTTCAAACCGACTCAAGCTGAACTCGCAGAGCTGCGTTGCACAAAGACGCTCCGATCGGATCGGCTGTCGAACTCCTTATCAGACAATGGTGTGACAAGAGCGGAAAGAACTCTGAGGTAATCTTTGTTATTCTGCTAGAAGTAGTTGTTGCCCACAGGGAGAGGATTTCCCAGGCTGTTTAATCAGCCATATTAATCGTACATTATTTATTACAATTACAAGAGCGGCTCTGGTGTGCGGCAGTGTCGCCTCGGCCCCTCGAAGGCGACGGCACGAAGAAGATCTCCTGAATAGATTAAACCGAGCCTTCGGCGCTTCTCGGAGAACAAAAAAAAGGACTGAGCGAGAAGACATCTTTCTATTAGCCCGACACTGTATCAGAGGCAAAACAGAATGACACACACACACACACACATACACACATACACAGAGGTTACTGCTCCCTGGTGTGTGCGTTCCACAAAATATCAGAAGTGCCCCGGGAGCGGTTGGAACTTCGAAGTCGATCGTCTTTCTTCACATCAAAAATCACGATGGAGGAACTCGGTAATTAAAAGGGTGAAAACTAAGGAAAAGTGCAACCGCCATTCTTCTCTCCTCCCCAACCTCCAACCCACCCCTGGCTTGCCAAATACACGGCGTGGCACAGAGCTCGCCATCACAGGTATTTCTCCAGGCCATCCATCATCGGGACACGGCATGCGCTGAGGTATGCTTAGGTGAGCCTGATTAAAGCCGAGGATGCCTCCCAACCCACTTCGGGAAAGGGAAATGAGAGGGAAGGGGGAGGGCCGGGGCCCCCCGCGCTCCATCCATCTACCCGCTGCTTTATTCATGCGCTATCTGGTTCACTGGCTTCTGCTTCGTGTTGCCACTCCATTACCTGCATTGTACAGCAGGTGCCGGTGAATTGTGCATGTGTTATTAAATGTTCCACGGTGCCTTCCCTCGACCGGATTTGTGTGTGTGTGTGTGTGTCTTTGTGTGCATGGAAAGATTACCAGCCAGCTGCAAAATCTCCCTTTCAAAAGATATGTCATAATAAGTAAGAGGATATCATAGAATTATTATATAACAATATTAAATATTTAACATCCCTGTGGATCCGAGGCTTGCGATATCTTTTGTTTTTATG
Organism: Liparis tanakae; assembly: GCA_036178185.1. Lineage (NCBI taxonomy): Eukaryota > Metazoa > Chordata > Actinopteri > Perciformes > Liparidae > Liparis > Liparis tanakae. Next base: position 5,807,679 of record CM070094.1, on the reverse strand, counting down.
TTACTCCTGCTATGCTTAACTCTAGGAATTACCTGTTTCTTTCAATCTTTCTTAAGCTTGTGTTGTTGTTGTTTATTTATTTGTTTACTCTCATCCATTGTGGAAGAAATTGTCAGAACATGTATTTAGGTCAAACAAGCAATACCACAATGCACAGATACACTGTTACACTTAAAGGTCCTGCATTATTGTTATTATTTGTACTTCAAAATTACAGAAGTACACTATAAAAGTATACTAATTGTGTAATTAATATTGCATAAATGTTTACATACCTTTAATGTTAATTACTCTATATACTGCTGAGTAGCTTGTGGATCAATAATGTTTTATCTCATCTTAAATACATACTTTATTTTAAGAAATAAATAATATCTTGTGTTCTTGGTCTGCATAATAACCAGCTTATGATATCCAATTAGTGGGAAAAGAAACTACGATATTTTCCTCTACGAGTTGTAGTGGAGGAGAAAGTGAAAATACTCAAGTAACGTCAAAGATTATGCATGAATAAATGTGCCTGGTTACTGTTTACTTTACTAAAGTGTACTGTTGAAATGTTTCATGTGACATGTGTGTGGCCTGAGGAAGTCGCCTAGTAAAAAGCAGTAGTAGCAACACACAAACATCTTACAGGAAAAACCCACATTTCTGCAGATTCTTTACCAAATGGAAAAACTCAATAATCCTCCATCTTCAGTTTAACTGTCTTAGAGCCAGCCTGTGCTGCAGTTGCTGAGAACAAATGAAGAGTTCAACTGGAGGCTTACAGATTTAAAATGTGTACCGTGCGCTCCAGGACCAGATTTAGCGGCGCTTTAAAAGTAATCAGTGAACATTTTAAAATCAATTCTGAACGGTTAATCCTCTATTAAAATGGTGAGATTTCTGTCTGCGTTTACCAACAAGGAGCCAGGTGGGAACGTGTGACGGTTGTAAAAAAAGAGAGCGACGGCAGTGAAGCGTGCAGGCTTTATTTATGAAATCTGGAATTTGAAAAGCATGTTGAAAGGACAATCTCTTAGCTTTTCTTCTATAACAACCGGAACAGTTTAATAACTAACTGTTCATCATTGTGACGTGTATGTGTTTTCCATGCCACCTTAAAGGTGCTACACTACAGCACATCTATGATTGAGGGTTTTCCTCTACATTACATTACATTACAGGTCATTTAGCAGAAGCTTTTATCCAAAGCGATTTACAATAAGTGCATTCAACCTAGAGTACAAACTAAGAACAACAAGAATACAGAAAGTAACATTTCCTCAACAGTCAAACTACAAAAGTACCATAATAAGAGCTATTTAAGTGCCACTGAAGTGCAAATCTGTGTTTAAATCCAGATATAGTCGGAAAAGGTGCATTTTCAGTTTACGGGGGAAGCCATAGAGACTTTCTGCTGTCCTGATGTCAGTAGGGGACTCTACACGCCTCTCAACATGGCAAAGGCAACCATGACTCAATAATTGCAAATATACACAGAGAGACTCACAAATGCAGACACGAAGATTCAGAAATGTGGACGGAAACAAATCACAAATATATGTTGATCGCACTGCACGTGTTTGTGGATGGCTCTACATGTGTGTGTGTGTGTGTGTGTGTGTGTGTGTGTGTGTGTGTGTGTTTTGTGGGACTCCCCTGCTGTTGCTGTAATCGCAAATGCGTTTTTTTCAACATTGACCCTTCTGTAGCCAATCGGATGCCACCTTCATTTTCAACCAATCACATGAGAGCATCTGCGTAGCTGGCTGAGGCAAAGGCGACCGGTTCAGGTCCGACATTGTTCTCGAGTAATTAGGTTCAGGGCCCCCGAACAAACATGGTTACCGGTACCTCAGCAGGCGTGGACGCCTGGCCAATCAGAGCGCTTGAATGCTGCACGGCGCGGAGCGTGCCAAGAAAAGCAGTGGGAGTTAGACCCCGTTTACACGATGGGAAAACGCATATATTTTCATGCGTTTTGGCCTTTTATTTACACAAAAACGGAGGTTTTATCACGGAAAACGCTAATTTCTAAAAACTTGTGTTTGCGTGTGAACTAGGTCAAACAGAGTTTTAGGTTGTCAAACGTCACAGTATGCGACTAAAGATGCTTCACGTCATGTGAGCGTCCTATGGGACGTATGCGGACGGCGTATTTATGCGGGTTCATATAAACAGAAACTTTTTTGAAAGCTACCTTGTGTGTACAACGTTATTTTTGAAAACGGAGGGGCAGAAATATTTGTTTCTGTAAATAGCCGGCTATGTATAAATGTGGCCTTAGAGCCCCGAAAACGAAGGAGTTTTGGAAATAATGACGTTTGCTCCTTGATTGGTTCCCAGCAGTCACGGCTTGTCTTCACTGATTCGTCACACCCCGGTCACGTGACTCAGCAACTCGGGCGAAGAGGTCTCTGGTCCCTCTTTTTGTCCATCGCTGTTGTTCCTTCGCGGTATTTTCTTTCAACTACACTAACTCTGCTTTCTGTTTACACCGTCACGCACAGACCCGGTGTACGTGAATGGTCAAGTTCAATTCAGTTCTGTTTATTTTATACAGCCCAATATCACAAATTACCAATTTAATAGGATTTAATAGGTTTAAAATTGAACTTTTAACCCCATTCTGTTGCCCAAGATAACACGTGGGCTGTAACTGGTGTGTGTGTGTGTGTGTGTGTGTGTGTGTGTGTGTGTGTATGTGTGTGTGTTTATTACTTTGAAGTCTAGATGGAATATTGGCTTTAAACCAATACCTCACAGAAGATTTGATCTGTATCCAGGTTTATTTTTGAAGGAGCTATTCTACTATTGTAAAAGAAAGGGGGGGAGGGGGGGTTACCGATTGTAAAATATGAGGCGTGGAATTTCAGGGGGGCAGCTGATTGACGCCGTACAAATTGAGGATTCTATTAGTGATGATCTCAACAACGAAAAAAGCCCAATTCCTTGACGCAGGCAGCGCAGGCGGAGCGTTTAACCTTTTTGGCACACGTTAAATGTAAATGCCCTCGAATAAATGCGCTGATTGGACGTGGACATTGGGGAGAATGTTGAGTTCATAAGCCAACCGTCCGGTGACATCGTCAGTCAGCGTCATCAAATAATAAAGATTTTTGTTTTTTGCCGCTCTTGTTGAGCTTGTTGTGCTCCCCCGTCAGACTTTTATTTGTTGGATCTTGTTTGGATGCTTTTCAATTTGTAGAATTGAAATGAGTAACGTGCCAGATTAATACAGCTTACCTGTGTGTGGATCAGCGAGGCTTTCCTTCTTATTCAGCGTTCGCCAAACACGTGGGAGGGACTCAGAGAAAGTCGTGCTGAAAGTCGAGGTGCATTCCCTATTTCTTTTTCTGTCTCGTTTTTTCTCTCTTCTTTTTTCTTTTCTGCTTCTAATGAGCTGTTTCATCTCAAGGGGCTTATCCTGCTACTGAAGTGAATACAGCTTGCCTAATATATGTTTAGAATTTAAAATGAGTTTAATTTCCTTTTCCCTGCGGGGAAAATGTAGCACCTTTTGTTCGGGGGATCGATTTTGATCTGAATTGTGCAGCCGAGGTGATAAAAATATTCCGTAGCCTAAGAGGGAAGTGTCCCTGATCCTGTCAGCTCTCATATTGAAAGGCGCTGCACACGAAGCAGCCTCTGGGATGTGATGGCGGCATGAATGGACGGGTCGTGTGTGTCTGGGCGTGTGCGCGCATCGTTCTAAATGTCAAGATGAACTTTAAGGACGCTATTACAGGACCAACCAGGAGTTTGCCGGATAATGGGTGGAGATCCAACTTCTTCAGGCCCGACACCGATAGCGATATCAATTGTATTAATACGCTGTGACCTAAACATGGCTTTCCTAACTTATAAAAAAACTAAATATAATTCTATAGATTTAAATATACTGAATCTTCCAAACGGAGTAGGATAATAAAATGACATAAATTAAAATGTAACTATTTTTAAATGATAAATTAAAAAAATTTAATTAAAATTTTGAAATTTCTAAAAAAGTTAATCTAAACTATAAATCCATCAATACGCTATGTTGTATACCTAAATAGTTTTACATTGAATAAATCAGCCTCATTTTCACCGACACCCAAGCAAGCTATTTGAGTCAGTATAAATAATAATAATAATTCAGACTATAGCGCTTTTCTGAATACCCAATATTCCATACATGGTATCAGTTATGGTATTACTATGGATATTTGAGCACAGCTAGCAATTGGAGCATTTTCCCAAAGTCCCAAACTAATAATGACTAACCAATAACTAACACATAATTATTAAAAAAAAAGTGTTTTCCTTGTAAGAAAATATCACATTGGAGATTATTGGCTTATTTCAGTGGGTGGGGGGGGGGGTGTCCTGTTAAGCACATCAGGATGCTTTTGGCACGTGGCAGAGGACACAAAGTGTAATCCTCTAATGACGTCCAGGCCCCCGGCTCCCGTCTTACTGTGAAGGGTTTGTAGCTACAGCAGATCTTGTTAGTTTCAATTTTCTTACTGCTGCTGAGCACAGCAGACCGAGCAGAATGATAAGGGACCGGAATCCAGCCTAATCCCCCCCCCCCCCCCCCCCATCCCCCAATCCCAAACCCCTCCATGTCGCTATTTCACAAACTAACTAACCTCGACCAGCTGATCTGCCATCACGCCTGGCTGAGGCAAGACGGGGCAATTTGTACACAGTAAACAAACCGTAAACATAATCTACAGACAGTTAGCACACAGAACAGCAGAGACGACAATAATTCTATAATCCGGATCCGGCCAATGGTTTTATTCCTCCGGGTGTGATGCGATTTAAATTTCATACATCGGCAGATTCTCATTTCTTACTAAGATGCAAGCGGGGGTGGAAAAAAGAAGAAGAAAAGAGTAGCCAACCCGGTTTTCCCCATTCTGTTGCTGCTTTAACTTTTCCTCAGGCAAATCAGAAAGAGGCAGCCTTCCCTTGGTGTCGTGGACATTATGCGGCAATGCAGAGATGGAAGTCTAAGCAGCATAATCTGGACCCCCTGCCAGCTGCCTTGGATGTGATCCCGTGCTTATACGCTTTGAGGAAATATAGCACAGGGAAATGTTACTGCAATTCCAATGCCGGAGCGTATGATTTAGTCATACGTTTCTTTTTGTTGTTGTATTTTTCAGTAGTTGTCATATGCAGATTGGCACATCTTATTTTCCCCTTATTTTTGGTGCATAAATGCGTGCGACAGGTTTTTACTTTAATGCTTCGGAACTCAGTGCCACTTCACTGTCGAGTGGGGAAAGTTTTTTTTTTAACGTTGAGTGATTCACCTTGAATGAAAACAAGTGCAGCTCAGTGCTAAACAACATCTTTCTTTTTCTCTCCTCTCTCCCCCATCCCTGTTTATTGCAATTCATTTGACGGCTGTCAAGGCAGTTTCGTAATTTTTGACTCAAAGAGAGTACCTCTGTCTGAACCACAAACGCTGCAGGAAACTCGGCAGAGGATGGCAAACGACCCAGAAACAAACCTCGCTCGCTCGAGCACGCGAGCATGTGTGTGTGCGCGCGTGTGTGTGTGCGTGTGTGTGTGTGTGTTTGTCTGTTGTGGAGATGAAGTGAGAGACAATGGGTTGATCAGAAGAGCCATTTCCAAGTGTGATATTTGTATTCATACAGTACGTTGAGTGAGGTGAATTATTCTTGAGAGTCACAGACAATGTGTTTGTTTAGATTAGATTAATGCACCATTGTTTGGATGTTTTGAATGTAGATTATGTAAATGTTCCATAGCAGCCCATTAGAGAATGGAAATGTATTGTTGGCTGCTATATTAATCCCCATCCCCACTTGGGAAAATGGATTCACTAAATTATCATGACACTTTTCAATTCAATTCAATTCAGTTTATTTGTATAGCTCAATTTCACAGGTTACAAATTTGTCTCGTAGTGCTTTATAATCTGTACACATAGACATCCCTATCCCAAAACCTCACATCGGATCAGGAAAAACTCCCAAATAACCCTTCTGGGGGAAAAAGGGAAGAAACCTTTCACAATGTCCTTCTTTAATAATTATGTATATTTTAACGTATGGATGCTGCTTTGCTTCCTACTCTCATATCTCAGATTACTTAACTACACACTGTCAACTTTATTACCAAGATTATGTAAAAAGTCACTTTTTTATGCATCATCATGATCTCCACCGGCGGATCGTATGATCGATCGATTGTATGTGCGCGCGTTTATGTGTGAGTGTGCATCTATGTGTTTGTCTACGGCTAATCTGGAGTTCTGCTGGAGTTCAGGTGCCTCGTTATGGCTGCTCGCTCAAAGGCCTCTCGGGATTGCGGTGAGTCACGCTTTGTCAAAACACTTTTAATTTTTGGTTTCACACGTCACATAACACGGCCCTGCGGTGGGGCGCCATTCCCATGTGACTCGTCTGACAAAAGAATGTTAAGACTCATTTTTCTTTTCAGAAGTTCCTGACAAATAAGAACATTTGACTCAATGCCACCTCTAACGTGCTGAAAGGGACAACACTTCACCTCGCAGTTGGTACAAAGTTCATCGAGACAAAGGAAATGATTAATTAAAAAGATATTTGACAAAATGTGCAGCCTAAAAAGTCCAAGTTATATCTACAAAATTACTATTACTCAAATTTGGAACTGTTTTTGGCAAAATTGGGAAAAAATAGTTACATATGTAACACCTCATAGATTTTATTTTCAGAAATCAATGAATGTACAATCTAGAATGTACAATCGAGAATATATCACTCCCTAGTTATACATTGGTTTCTTTTAGTTTTTTGTTTCATTCTGTCACTTTCTTTTTGTTTATCCTATGTTTTACACTTCTTGCTCTAAATGTGTAACTCTCTATACTTTCAAAAAAAAAAATTAAAAAAGAAAGAAGCTTTGAGCAGTTGTGTGTGTTTGTGAGTGTGTGTGTGTGTGTGTGTGAGTGTGTGTGTGTGTGTGTGTGTGTGTGTGTGTCTGGACTGCCGATGGGTGCAATGTGATGGCTCTCAGGAAGAGCCTGGGGATGATGGGACCACCTCACAAAGAATTTCACAGCAGCTGTGTTGGGGGTGGGTGGTGGGGGGGGGGGTCTCTGACCTGCAGGGCACCCTCCTCCCTGTATGGTGGGCCTGCTGAAGGCCAGTGAGCTTTTTTCACACTGGAACTCGTCCCTTGAAGCCTTCAGACTTCAGACCTGTGAGAAGCCCCCCCCCCCCCTCCCCCAGTCCAGCAGGCTCGGTGAGGAGGCGTTGACGAGCTCTCAACATCTATTATGAGCTCTGAGCTCCCTGCTCACACAGTTGGTCTCGTCCTATAATTCATTCTCCAGATTGTTCATCAATTCGCCGCATCCCAGGTTCATGGCTTTGTTTTTCGCCGATGTTGGCTGTTGTGTGAGGCTGTTTTCCAATTAGCCCCCCCCCACCACCACCACCACCCCCACCACCCCATGACATTCTCTAATCAAAAAGGTATTCCCAGATATTGTATCAGAGAAGCGATATACACGGGACACGGGCAGTATGTTCCACACGCCCCGCAGCGAGAGAGGAAGAGAGAAACCAACGCAAAAAAAAGAGAATAATTTACCACAGAGGGATCAAATATTCATGATGCGTTTGGAACGGATCCCGTCGAAAGCTTCAGTTGAGGGAGGTGACAGCGTGAGCCGGCGGGGAAGTGCAATCTGGGTTGGAGCGACTCGGGCAGGTTTCTCTACTGACACCCAGAGGTTGCGAGGTATTCAAACACATCGAGACACGGCACACATACGTCTCAATCCTCACAGCATCAAGTGCAGCTCGATGAATCCACTTTCACAGGGCCTTCTCCTTCGCCTCTGACACATTTCTTTTATCACTCCCTCGCTATAAATAACAAGCAGCCCCCTTTTTCGCTTTTTATTTTCTCACACCTTTCGTGCACTGCTTTATTCATCGGGAGGGACAGAGTGGTTTTATTCTACCAGGTACTCTTCCTCATTATTTAATCAGTAACGTGTCAAAATCTTTTACTTTTTCTGGTACTTTTAGAACGTGACATTTGATATACATTACGACCTCATGTGTCTAATCCCACATTCAAGCATGCACAAATAAATTCTTAAATATACTGCTGCGGATTACTTAACTTTATTTGTACAATATTGTACTTGGCAAACATGTGAAATAATGTGAAGGTATGTGGGTGGTTGTATTATTTTTCATTATTCTTTCTTTTTGTTTTGCCCTTGTTATTATTTGTATTTTTTTATTTATTTCTGTACTTTAGTTGTTTCTGTTTATTGAAAATACTTTTTTGTATCCCTGTATATGATATGGTGCATTATCATCAATAAAGTGTAAATATATTAAAACAATTAAAAAGTTATAACTATTAAAATGTGGACATTTGCAAAGCAAACAAATCAAAAATAATATATGCTGTAGTTGTAATGCATCTCCTTTCACCTCACACACCAACACCACAGTGAGTCTGAGCCCCCCCCCCCCCAACACACACAAAAAATAGAACATCATGGCACCTGATTTTTCAAGTCCTTCGAAGGTTAATTATTCAAGAATTCCCCTCTTATCTCTCTCAAGAAGCCGAAGCGCAGCAGGATGGCGCAGTGCGCTGCAGCTTCTCCTTTATTCCCTCGGTGGGTGTCAGAAGTTTAAACTGTAATTGAAATGCACAAGTTGTCTCGAAGCGCCTTCAAGCAAAAACAGGAAGGCAGCAAAAGCACACGGCACAGACATGACCTCGGATGCCTCCTCTCTCGGTGAGCGGCGGCGACGTGGTTCTAATCAGCGGCGGCGCTAATCTGCCCTTTCTCCTTTCTTGATTATGCATGCACTGTGAGCGTGAATTATTAGTGTCTTCGTCTGATTCAAGATTAGAAAACATAACCGGGGTCTCTATAATGAACGTGTCGTACATGTGCACAACAACACAGCAATTAGAAATCATCGGTACAACTTTAAAAAGATAACAGGAATAATGAGAAAGCGATTAAGATCCATATGTTATTTGTATTAAAGAAACAGAAAAGATACCATAGGACTGTAAATATTTGGAGCTCTGAATTATGCACTGTGTCATTGCGGTATCTCTTTGCGGCGTCATCATCTATATGTACCAACTTTTTCATAATTTTTTTTCTCTTTGGGTGGGGGGAATTATCCATTTACTTTAAAAAAAAATATTTAATTACTTTTATTCAACTATAAGTATTTCTATTTTCTTCTTTTTCCTAACTTGTGTACCTTTAATGTAGTGTGCTCTGTATGTTCTGCGCGTTCTGTTGCATTATGAAAATATTTGGAAAATAAAATATTACAAACAAAAAAAGAAACAGAAAAGATGGATAAGAATAAAAACAGAAATCAAGGCGCAAACGTGAAACAGACAAAACTCCACCAGATGTCTCGAGCATCTTTTATTACGCATTCGTAACAATCTCCCAGAACCGGATCTCTTCTCATCCTTTGCAGTCGTGACCACATGCAGAGAAATGATTTTGAAAAGAGGAGAAACAAAACTGAAGCCCAGACTGCAGCATCAAACCGGCCTTCTCACAGATCACAGTGGCAACAATAGGCACACACACTTTAATTCCCAATCTAAAATCAACCAAAGCAATAACTACTGCACTATTTCCCCCGCTTCCTATTAGCTGCATATACCTTGTGCCCTTCAATGCATCTTTTATGAGACAGAAAAACAAAGAAAGTGTCCCTTTCTGGTCCTCACTGATCAGCAAAAAAACAGGATTGGACAAATTCAACGATTATCACGACAAATCTTAAACATAAGACCAAAAGGAAGAGTCACCAGTAAAGGAGTGACACAGTAACATACCCTCTCCACCACCTCCTACCGGCAGGGAGGAGCACGTTCTCCAAACGCTTCGCCTCGCTCCGCTGCCACAAGGAACGATACAGGAGAACATTCCTGCCGACGACTATGAGGCTCTACAACAAAGCACCTCTTGCCAGGAACTAGTGCAATAACTGCAATAACCATCACTGTACATATTCACATTCATACTTGATCTGCACTTCACACATTTCATTTACACTACACACATACACACACTTTGAATTTTGCACACTGTCTATATTTTATTTCACACTGTTGTATTTGCACATATGTTGTGTGTGTGTATATATATATATATATATATATATATATTATATATATATTTATTTTTTATTTTTTTATTTTGTATTTTATATTTCACTTTGTATATTTTATGCACAGTCACTGTTTCTTTCTTTCTTTCTTATATTTATATATGTATTCTTGTGTTTAGTTTATTGGTGCTACTTTGTCAACAAATTTCCCCTTGGGGATTAATAAAGTATATTTCTATTCTTTCTTCTTCAGGGGTGAACACGGAATAAAAGGTTACAATATTACAGTGTAGAAATGATCTGTTACAAGCAGGGATGGAGGTATAAACTAGATTGAAGCCCTTTGATCTTCATCTTCCTCCTCCCACTCCCATCTTCACACATCACAATCTACGCCCCACCAACACACGTATTCAGGTGTGTTGTCTTTAACCCTGGTTTTGTCTAGAAAGAATAAGAAACACTCAACATCATAGGAAAGAAAATTTGTGCCACAGAAAATATGAGAACGTCGACCAAAACTGACGAAATGTTAATGACTGCTTTTGTTTTGAGTGAGCAGAACAATGACAACCAAATAGACAGCAGCTGTAGAGCAAACCAGCAACCTGTGTGAGAATAAAGTCCTTTGACGTGCTCTCTGTGTTGCCAGAAACCCACAGCACTCAATATCAGACAGTCGGTTGCAGTAGAAGTCAATGTCTGCCAGCAGTAGCAGTTTTGGAAAGGCAGCAAGCGCTCATTAAAAACCTGGAGGTCTGTGCTGGACGCCAACAAACTGAAGACCTTCTCATCCCAACTCATTGCATTCCACTGTGGCTTGGCCAGACCCTTTTGGCACCACGGTCTGAGCACTGGGTCGCAAGAACACACATGGATTAACGTGAATCAAAACAACGAGAACGGGCACTCGGTAGAGCGCATACCTTCGCATATCATAAGATTGGGCATTGAATTATGAACATTTTGACATTAGTTTCATGCCAATTGGATGCAAATTGACTGCTATGGTAAAAAGAAGATGTTGACCTTTTCATGACCTTGACCTTTGACTGGATCCATCCCAAAATCAAAGTAAATGGCGATTCGGTTTAATACTTTTTGAGTTATGCGAGTAATATGCATACAAATAAATAAATAAATACACGGCGATCAAAACATTACCTTACGCATTTTCAATGCGAAGGTAATGAGTCGGGTTTGTGAAAAAATCATGGTTGGGCTTAAAATAATTCCTTAAAGATATTAGTAAAACATGATTGCGGAAAACAACACTAACGTACATTTAGGACGCGAACGCCGGTGTTGAACACTGGGCACTGCTCCTCGTATCCGGCTAACGGAGTTAGCTGGATCATTTTCAAGATAAGATCACATAAATCCGGCTTCTTGGTTCCACGAAATAAGCTTGGCAAAATCACGATAGCAACATGTCCAAAAACTTGAACCTGCTCCAGCGCAGGCTTCGTAAAGTTAGCTGGATAAGCTGGCAGCTTCCTTCCTCATAGATCCCATCGATGAAGGAGTGATATTCGTTAGATTAGCGTTTCATAGGGAGAGAATTCTACCACGTCATGATCTCTTCTTATATTGATTCTGCCCACAAGGAATCATTTATCTACATGCCTTCTCGAGCTTCAAATCGCACAAACGAGGCAGATGTTGACAATCGAAAAGGCTTTCCCAGCATTAATGTGCAGGTACTTCCGAAATAATTTTCCTCAAAGACATTGCTATAAAAAAAATCATATGTCTTTGACAATAGGGGTCACAGACCAATTACCACATAATGTAAAATACCCATGTAGTGTACAATATCCATGTACTGTACAATACTCCTGTACTGTATAATAGTAATGTACTGTACATTTTAGATAATCTGTGACTCCACCTGCCTCATAACAAATGTTGAGGCTCTGTCTACGACTCCAGACTATTGTAGAAAATGATTACGGTGGACTCATGAGAAGAATAGAGAGAATCACACACAATTTATGTTCACTGCTTCAATTAATTGCATTTCTTATGATGAATAATACATACATACTGATCCGCCCACACACATATTCAAAATCCTATTTATAAATGGTCCTCTCCACATACATGTGTGTGTATATATATATATATATATATATATATATATATATATATATATATATATATATATATATATTCTCATATGTATTTATTAATTTGTGACGGAAATTAGAACTGTTTCCATGGAGATAAGCCACAAACCACAAATAGTCGGGCGAGTAAAGCATTGTGAATATTGGCGTGAACGCAGCATTACAGATTTAACTTGTCTGATATGTTGCCATGCTTCTTGTGTAGCCCTCGCAGAGGTGGTGTTAGATGTTCTATGATCATGGTCTGAAATTCCTCATATGCGTTTATGATCATATCCTGCTCGTCAGCGGAGAAAAAATAGTCTCTTGCTTTGAATCTGTTTGCCATTGTGCTGTCATGTTTTCTGTGATCGACGCTTCCCCCAATTGATGTCGGACGGACTCGCGCAACTATCCTGATTACTGCAGTCAGGTTTGAATTGACGAGATAGTTTGAGCGCTGATCAGCCTTTGAGAAACCGAGATAGCCTGACTGGGCTTAAGCATTAATGGACGAGCAAAATTGTTCAGTTGCCAAACTAATTATATTTCACAACTGCACCTATATTACAAAAGAGTATAGCCGAGTACATATTTCGGAAATCTTCCACATCCATGTGCGGATAAAACAATGGGCTTCCCTTAGCCCCGCCTCCTAGCCCTCAGTCCAGCCTCACTCTCTGGCTCATTTCCATGAAAAGTAACTCTGGATTTGGCTATTAGAGCATTTTACAACTGGTAGGCTTTAAGGCTTTTTAAGTGTTGGTATTGGGAAGTTAATGTACCTCAACAAAGTTGTGGATGTCTCTTTCTTGATGTACAGTAAGTAGTTATTGTAAGTCGCTTTGGATAAAAGCGTCTGCTAAATTACATGTAATGTAATGTAATGTAATATAGTATTGTTGGGCCCCATGGCATAATGTGGTTTGGCCACGATTTAAACTTCCTGTGCAACTGCTATGGAAAAGGGCCAGCTGTGGTTGCTAATAGCAACCCAACATCTGCCCGTGGCAGCACAGTGGGCGTCGAGTCCGCCTTTTTATTCTGCAAATATTCCTTTTCTTCTCCTTCCACTACACAAATGATCATATAGGCTATTCAAAAGAAGTTATGTCAGACTGTAACTCTAAAACCTGCTGACAAAACGGTAGCTGTGAGCTTGAAAGGCAGTTGGCTAATGCATGCACTAAACTACCTAAAGCCAAACAGAAGGAAGTCGGACTTAAAAACATATGGAAGAGGGGATTTTACTCAGCGCTGATGTCCCTGCTGTGCGACACATTCAGAAACATAGAGTGAAGTTGTGATTTTGAGTGCACCATCGACCAGAAAGTCTTCGGATTGAATTGAACCAAGCGTTCAATATAAGCGTAAAGCCTGCTTCATATTTCCAAACTGTGAAATGAGAAGTGTTTTCTTTGTGGGCTAATAAATAAATAAAAAAATTGCTCCACCGCTCCAACTCAGAGTGTAACTGCCGTCAGTGACCATGTTGTGCGAGAGCACTGAGAAATGAAAGAGGATCCAGAAATTTATAGAAAAAAAAAGAAAAAAATCCCCCGGTTTGCAGACAACTTGGGAAAAGTACACTTTTTGAAGAAAGTGTGTGTTTTCATAGGCCTAATACATTCTCTTTCTTTTATAAATGTATATATGAGCCATATATATATATATATATATATATATATATAGTATATACTGTAATATACTGTAATAGTATATACTATTATACAAACACAAATAAACTTATTCCAGACCTTCAAATAAAGTTGAAACATACAGAAGATCGATCCAACAATGATAAATTAGAGGCCCTTAAATTGATAATGGTGGTACATTTGAAGCCTTCTAATACATTAAAGATATGTATAGTATGTGTAGGTATGAATTGGCTGTTAAACATGTATCGATTTTGTCCACAATGCAGATATTCTATAATTATTATTGTTTTTGTCAGAGAATTGAGTCAGATATCAAGGTACTAAAATGTGTGAGTAAAGGGTTGCATCCACCAAGTCTGGCTTATGAGACAATGAATATCATAATAACCTTTTAGTCGGCCATTTTGGTTCATTCAGAGCCGAATTTACGATCAAAGGCGAGATTAGAATGTGGAGCTGTGAAACGGAACGATAGAATGGAATGTGGAAGACCCGAGCTGGAGAGACCCAATATCGGTCATCAGACCCTTCAGAAACGCACAGAGCGCAACAACCTTGTACCTCGACCGCAAGAACTCTGCATCTTGAACCAACTCACATCCGTCCGAACTCGTGATATACACTCATTTATTTCTCAACGTTTCGCGGAGAAAATCCCCCCAGGACCCACACAAAATCCAAGTGACGACATCTGCCGAACAAGTGAGTACCTTTTACTTTGCCGGTGTTTCTCGCCTCATAACCTTCATCGAAATGTTACCGTTGTAGCGTTACGTTGTGACTAAATGCTGTGTTCACATCTGCATTCCTCTCAGCCTTGAGTTCCTGGCACCATGTGTCACCTCTGGTGGCTTAAACCATGGCTGAAGCCCCATCCAATCAGAACAGGGTGTTCATTGGAGACTTGCTCACTTTCGGGTTGAATGTCCTGTTTCAACTGCTGTACTCTGACAAGAGCAACCTGGTGCAATGGTGCCAGGTGTTCACCTGCAAACAACACATCTGTCTGGAGTTTGAGCACTTGGACAAAAGTCTTCATGGAGGAAAGATCCTTCCAACCTCTGAGGGAAATCAGACTCATTGTCAAGCAAGTACGGTTCTCCTGTGGTCCTTAATTAATAAGCATATTGCTAAGAAACGTGAAACTTCCAAAATATTGAAACATTTTACAGATTATTATTTATTTAAATGTGTTATTAGCAGATGGGGGTTGATGATTCTTCTAGTATTTCTAAATTATAGCCTGCCACCCCTGATGAACAAACATAAAAATGAGAGTAAAATGAATTCTCAGATTCTCCTCATTATTCTTGTCGCCTCTAAATCTTCCAGCAGAATCTTCCAACATTCATCACTTTAGTTTTTCTTGAATACATTCATTAGATTTCCCTCTCCCATCTCTCTCAGACCCTTTTTTTCAAATATCTGTCACTGACTGAATAATAACACACGATCCATCGTTTCATCATCTTTACAGAAGTCACACTTTCCATTATTATATTTTTTTAATAACAAAGAGGGAACTATTAAGACCAGTATGGCCATTCCTAAGCCTTGTCATCATCACCCTCTCCTCTTTTCTATTTCGTCCACTAGACCCTGCACTCCCAACCAATGGTTTATTATTTAACATATATCTTCCTTTGTTCCGTACTGTTTACAGTGGTCATGGCACATCTGTTGATGTCCACAGACTAATGAACGCCGGTTGAATTAATTGACTTCGTAAAACAAGTTTAGGAGGTCCTTTACTCAGCGCGGCGGCGGAGCGTCGTCCCGTCAGAGGAAGCCCCGCCTCCTGCAATGTTGCATCAGAATCGCGACTTCCGGCTTCGTCATCAGCCCTCACCCGGCGACCCTGCTCGCTGACGAGAAATCACATAAGTTATTACAGCTTTATCTCAGAGTGAAATAACTTGTTTCACTCGTCATGGCGGAGCAGGCTGTCGATGAGAAAATGAGCAAATTGAGCGTGGGCGAGAAGAAAAAGGTAACGCGTCAGCTGTGTAATTGGTTAGATTTATGTCATGCTAGCCGGCTAGCCGCTAACCTGTAGTCAAGTGTCACGCTTTCATTTAACAGCCACGAGCAATGCTGCGCTAACATGCTAGATAACGACGTGTTTTCCAAAAAGGAAACTCAAGATAACAGAACGCTTTAGTTGTAAACTGATTAATATGCCACATTGCGAATGAGCGAGCCCAGTCGACCAGTGTTGTTGCTGGCTAATGTAGCTAGTGAACTTAGCTAACTTATAGACCTACGTGGAGAATGCCTCACGCCAAACCCCATTCAACTTTCTGACGGTTTAGTGTGTCGCTGTCTTTAGCTCGGTTTACAAACACAGCCGCGCGCCGTTAGGTCAACACTCAGAAACTTGCATTAATCACCATGCACTAGGTCTAGGATGACCTTATCCATAACACCAAAAAGAAGGACACTATGCGGTATTTTGTGAGGCTGTGAATACACGCATATAACTTTGGCGTGCTCTCCTCTACAATACACATTTGTTTGATTCTACGTGATAGTAGAAGAGTCTTGAAGAGTCAAACAGCGTTTGTTCACAGTATTTGTATTTATTCAATACATTGTGGTGTTCAAAAACTGACTATTGAGGTGAAAAGTGCCACAAGGCATATTATTTGTGGACTTAAAATGTCTAAATTAAATCACAGGTAACATACATATTAAAAAGATAAATGAATGTGTTAAATGCATAAAGAAAACCAAACAAATTGGTTTTTCATTTAACAGCTCAAAAAGTAATGAATTTCTAAAGTGATTCAGTCTGTTGGGGACTTGAGTGCAGCGTCTTCATCCGTGTGCAGCAGGCCACCTGTACTCGAGACCAACGGCCTGTTCATCTCCTGCAGCGACACGTGTCAACAACACTGTCATCAGCTTTCAAGAATCTGTATTGTATCATACCCAATAAATATCTGTATTATATGTAGCCCATTAAAAAAAAATGTAAATACTGCATTAGAAATCAATTTGGCTTAAGAGCTTTCTTCATTAAATACAGAGCGAACAAATTGCATCATATCGAGTGGTTGACCCTGACACAACATTATCATAGTGTATGTCTGTTTAGGGGGAAAACATCAGACTAGTGTACTCGCCAAATAGTTAATTATCTATTTGCAATATTGGAGCTATTGGTCCTTCTGACACGGGCCTTTGACACCAGGAGTAGGCAAACAGTGCATGTCCCACCTCTTGGACTTCATGGTGCCCATCTGTTCCTGTCCTGGAGCACCTCCACTGCAGACTGCCTCCTCTTGCCCAAAAAAGCAGCAGCAAGCACTTCCTAAAACATTAAACACATACAATAAGTTATAAGTTCATAATCTGACAAAAATCACAAAGTATCACCTTATTAAAAACTAAATAATAATTGGTCATTTCATATCAATTCTAGTTTCCACATGAACTGTATGATCAAATACAAAGTCCTCCACTAACAACACACAACCATTTAAGCATAACGTGTACGTTTCATCAACTTACCATGGTTAGTTTAGTTGTTTGGACCGAGTCGAGCTACAAAATCGTCTTTTCCGGGACTCGGAAAAAGGAGAAAATCAAACGTGCACCTGGTCTCTGCTGATTGGTCAATTGCCACAGAGGCGTGTGCAGTGACGTAAGGTGATCTCTGCTGATTGGCTGGGTGAAGTCCATATCATTATTGAACTCACTAATGGCGCGTCTGAACATTTTTTTTTGACGAGCGTCGAGACTGCTGCGTCAGACGCGGCGAGAATTTTTCCGATGGGTCAGGTGTGAACACAGTAATAGGCGCGGCAAGGACCTCGTGAGTCCAGTAGGGTACATGGTTGCGCGGCTCCCAAAAAGAGGACAAATACGAGGACAGGGCATTGAAAATCCGGACCGTTTGGTCACCCTACCATGCACGCATTGTGTTCTCTTTAATAAGATGGAGTAGTGTATCTATTTTTGTCAAAAGCTCTCTTCTCTCACTCGATGGTTTGTGAGTGACTCCCTCACATTTATAATAATAACTCCAGTGTGCATTCCAATTTGGAAAAACCTTAAGGGTGTTAAGAACCAATTCAAACCTAATTTTTTTTAGATCACTTGTATACTGGATTTTCCTCCAGCACTTTTTGTGTGAGGTCCCGCACATTATCTAACTGCTCTGTATTGTAGGCTATACAACTACCAACAAGAAAGGACTCTTTAAAATAACTAATTTCTTGTCAGGAGTTTATGTTGCTATCATGTTAAGCATAGTAGGGTGTGTGCATCTTTCCCACCTTTTTAACTATGAAGTTGTGTCTGTCATCAATTGTCTTCCTGATGAAAAACTAAACAAAGTTGACTAAAAATTTTTTGGACAGGGGGGAAGTGAAGGCGCTAAAGATGGAGGAAAGAAGAAGGCCAAAGGTGCTGCTGGGGAGTCTGCAGGCAGGTCTGAGGTGAGGCAACTGCTGAGCAGCTCCGTCCGTCAATCGGATTAGTAGTCCCATCCCTGCTCTAGTCGACGTGTCCTTGAGCAAGACACTTAACCCTGAATTTCTCCCTGTAGCTGTGTCTACGGTGTATGATTGTAAGACGCTTTGGATACAAGCATCAGCTGAATACAATTTTATCTAACGGTTAGTTGCTATAAGTATGTAGTAGCTAATGTCTTCTTTGTTTTTTCGTTGTCAAACATTTAACGTGTTAAATTGCTGCACAGATTTCCAAGTGCAACACATTAAAAGTTAAACTCAAAGAACGAGGAGATGAGGCAAGCGGAGCAGCTACGAAGAAAGTGGGAAGACGAAGAGAGCACTTAGTTTAGATATTTAGATGCTTTCATTGGAAAAGGGTTTGGCAACACTGGGCAGGGTTTTGCGATTTGGATAATTAAAATAAATCTATTTTACTCATTCTAGTTTCTCAAGATTACAAACCCTAGCTTTAAGACTTATGCCGATTTAGCCAAATGAAAGTGGGATACGACAGTGTTTTCCACTCCATTTACTCACCTTTTTGTTGTTGTACCCGTCCAGCTGACGCCAGCACCCGAGTACATCGATGAGCGTCTTACTCTGTACACTAAGCTGAAGGCGGAGCACGACGCTCTGCAGGAAGAAAGGGCTGCGGAGAAAAGCCAAGCCATCAAGGTCACTCTGCCCGACGGAAAGGTGGTGGACGCCGAGTCCTGGAAGACCACGCCGTACCAGGTGGCCTGTGGAATCAGGTTGGTGCAATTATGGGCTTGCTGTTAAAAAAAGAAATGAAAAATGTCCCCCTCGCTTTGCCACAGGGAAAGTGAATGAATTGTATTCCCAAAGCGTAGCTGTCAGGTTTATTTGCGCAGCTCGAAATCATTGCCACGGCCTCGAAAGGCTTTACAATACCCATAGTTATGAACCCTGTGATTTTAAATGAAATACGCCAACCATAGTCGGCCCGACGAAGACATCGAGACGAAAAACATACCGCGGAAACCTTCGGATAGTCTGAGAATCGTTCTCCACACCAACACGGTCCAACAGACAGTTGGTGCTACGACTGTGTTAACAGAGATTAAATGTTGATGACCCAAGCTCACACCAGACTGCTCAGTAAACACCGGGGGATTTAAGCAGCTCCATCATCATTATGAGAGTGGATGCTGCATTGTTCTGTTTGACCAAATCAAGTCGAGACACGCCTCCGTACTTTATTCATGATGACAGTGAGCAGCGTCATTTAAACTACATCTATCATAATGGTGACGGTACATGACGGCAAAAACAATCGGACACCCCAGGTTTCATGCAATGTTGCAGATTGTAATGGTATATTATATATTGCCTGTAATTCCACAGTAGTTACCTTCGCATTGAAAATGCAGAAGGTAATGTTTTGGCCGGCGTGTTAAATACACGTTATTCGTCTAAATCAGACAAAACTGAGCCGCTTCTTATGAAACTTGGTGGGATGATTGGTCATGACCCAAGGAACAATCGATTAGTTTTTGGGAGTGATTGGGTCAAAGGTCAAGGTCACGAAAAGGTGAAAAACTTGTTATTCGTCTAAATCAGGCAAAACTGAGCCGATTTTTTTTTTTTTTTTTATTCATTTATTTTTGCAGGGACAATGCACACCAATCAACAGTTGGACTGTAAGTGAGCCAGAGTTAGCCAGAGAGGCTAATTTCCATCTGCTGTCCCTGGCCAGATGTTTTTAAGGCAGCCTAAAATAACGTATTCTCAAAAATAAAATGGAAATAGAATTCATAGACAAACTGACAACATATAAACAAAACCAATACACAGCAAAAAGAAAAGATACAGCAATAGACCAGAGACATAACAGGCTGCAGCATGACTCAGGCAGAACAAACCCAGCTACAATACAACATACACATAAAAACAAATGCACATATAGGCGAAACAAGCATCAGGACAGACAGCACATCAATGACTGCACACCTGATTGGCAACAAGCCATTCCTTCAGGTTACGCTTGAACGTTTACGTTTATGAAACTTGGTGGGATGATTGGTCATGACCCAAGGAACAATCGATTAGTTTTGGGAGTGATTGGGTCAAAGGTCAAGGTCACGAAAAGGTGAAAACCGTAAATTTGAGATATCTCGGTTAATTGGCATCCGATGTGCGTGAAACTAGTGCCAAATTGTTCATAATTCAATCTTGTGATATGCGAAGGTATGCGCTCTACCGAGTGCCCATTCTAGTTGTATAGTGGGATCTCGCTAATAAATAATCTTAATTTGGGGTTTCGGAAAATTACAAAAATTGAAACCTCCGGTTTGACTCAACGAGCAACAAATGGATAAAGAGCATCAGAAGGTCTTATGGTTCTTGTGATATTTATTTATTTATTTATTTATTTATGTCGGACCCAATTTAAGGTCACGTTTAAATATTCCAGCTGTAGGGAAAGTCCCGGCAGACGTTTTGGAGCAAAGCTTCCGTTCAAATGGGTTTCCTCAGTATTATGCCAGACTGTCGCTGATGTCTTCGTACCTCTGCTATCGTTTGATGTGGCACATCTTTCCCCGCCCAGTCAAGGCCTCGCCGACGGCACGGTGATTGCGAAGGTGAACGGCAGCGTGTGGGACCTGGACCGGCCGCTGGAGGAAGACTGCAGCCTTCAGTTGCTCAAGTTTGATGATGAGGAGGCTCAAGCTGTAAGTCAACCTCATGGTTTGTCTGAAATGGTGCTGGCAAGGGATGCCCAATGTATATTTGTCTGATATCATAACGGGGTATTCATGCTATTATTTTGATAAGGATAATTAAGCCAATAGATGGAGGTGATACATCAGGCGAAATTGATTTTGACCTTGACGTCAGTTGCGCAGTCAACTACACTTTCAGAGGAAAATCCAGATGTGTGCCGGGCGATCGTTTTCTTATGATGCGTTCAAGCGCTACTCTCTAAAAATGGTGACGTTAATCTTGTGAAAAGGAGTTTGACGAGAAGCTGGAATAAATGTTTACGGGAATTATTTCCACAGCAATAATAAAACAGAAGTTAGAGGGGGAATTATGACCAGTTTAATTTATAATGGCTCTTAATAAGTGATTTTAATATATAATTACAAATGCCAGGATGTTTAACTAAAAATTTACAAATAATGAAGGATTCTTTTTGTTGGTGATAATAATCCATGTAAAGAGCTCTGCATACTCAACAATCACAGGTTTTATTTGTGTATTCAGTAAACAATGCCAGAATTTAATTAGAATTCTTTGGTAAACCAGCTATAAAAGCCAAAGTACGTTTGAAGCTTTTATGTGCTTAAGTACAAGGTCACGTAAAGATTTGAAGAGTCTGAGCTTTTTTATGTGAGCAATAGGGACGTCTTTTACATTTAGTGTTGGAGCTATAGGTGTATGTGTAGGTGTATATGTGGGAATAATATATTTTTTGGGGGGTTGTTGAGGTTTAAACGTCAGTTTTTTTTTTAATGACATATCTACGTAGGTGTATAGAGGTTAGGTACTAAATGCCCAATGTGCACCGAAACTAAACTGCCACTGCTTTCAGAATGTTTCTGATGCGCTAGCAGCGTCATTTAATGTCTTTGAATTGCTCTCCGTCGGTATTATCTTAGAGGCTATGTTCTATTGAATACACTTTAACCAAACGTGGAGGTCTCTCAACAGTGCGCCACACCTTGCAGAGTTCATTCAACCTTATCTGTATGTCGTTGGGCCAGGCAAGGTCAAAGCGATGAATGAGACGTTTACAATCGATAATAAAGCTCCGTGATTTACATGGAGAGGAGACGTGAGGATGTAAAGCGCTGCAATCACGTCCCGTCATAAAAGTGGAAGCGATCCTTCTGAGAGTATGACGAGTCTTGTTCCTAAAACCCCAATTTCAGTTTCATAATCTGTACAATGGGCATTCTGGGTAATGACTATCCGTACCTTAACAGGTCAGAAGAAGTGAGTACTTCCGAAGTCTCCTAGTACCCATTGGCAGCTGGTTCTGTTACATCGTTTATATTTTATGTATTGTCAACATTCAGTAAAGGAGGTTTTACCCAGTTTGTGGTTTAAATGTTCTCGAAGGCTTCAAAGTCTGCACAGACCTGAAGGTCAAAAGTCATCATTTCCCCGGCAGATTCATCCTTTGCGTTCTTATTTGACATTCAAATGACATTTTCTGTCCATGTGTAGGTTTACTGGCACTCCAGCGCTCACATCCTGGGTGAAGCCATGGAGCGGGTGTACGGAGGCTGCCTCTGCTACGGTCCCCCCATCGAGAGCGGCTTCTACTACGACATGTTCCTGGAGGGCAGCGAGTGAGTTCACGTTTGGTTTCCCTCCGTCTGTATACTCGAGTTTTCCATCCGGCTCTGTGTTGTTTTGGCGTGTGCTCCAAGGCTCGACAACCGGCGGTCTGATCCTCCCCCTGAAACCAGTCGCAGAAGAGATCGCAAACAAAAATAATCAATAAATAAAAGTAATAATTCCACATATTCGCCCACGGGATTAGAAACCTAAAATCCATTGAGAACACAGAGGCAGGGATTACTGCTAGGACGCGTCGAGGCGCCTCTTTAGAAAACCCTTTTCCACCTCCTCTCCGTAATCGACTTTTCCACTTGACCTTTCCCTGAAACGGATGCGTTTCTCCCCGCTTCGGGCTGCAGGAGAGCCCGAGCAGCGCTGTCTAATTAATTCTACAGTCTCCTTAATGAAGTCGTCTAATGCTAATGACATTCCTGGAGACAAAGGATATTTTGACTTTGCGCAAGCCCAGAACCAGAAGCCAAAGGGCTTTAGCCGTTAGCCCGCGCCCGGCTGAGGTTATCATTTTCTGCAAGTCAAAGTCTTCATATGTTCATGTGTGAACAAAGGGGTTCGGCCTCACGGCGTATTGTTTGGCCACTGGCCGCCTACATTTAGCGTTGAATGCACTTTGCATATTAATGTAGGACTAGGTAAGACTCATTGGATGTAATGGACTTCATGTGTTTTCTCCTCCTGATGTTTTTTTCGACAGGGGCGTGTCGAGCAATGACTTTCCCGGTCTGGAGACCTTGTGCAAGAAAATCATCAAGGAGAAGCAGCCATTCGAGAGGCTGGAGATCAAGAAGGAAACTCTTTTGGAAATGTTCAAGGTATTTTTGGGAGAATCAAAAAAAACTAAAGTGAGAAAATGTTCACCGAGGAACCGAACTGTAAAAGCGCATCTTCTCCTCGACAGTACAACAAGTTCAAGTGCCGCATTCTGAATGAGAAGGTTACCACCCCCACCACCACCGTGTACAGGTGAGTCCTGGCAGGTTTCATCTTCAGGTCATAATTCAGGGATAATATTCAATTTTGTTTTGCAGCAAAGAACAAATCCAATTTATGGTAATCACCGAAACCAATAATACCTTAATCTACCGACGAGTATTGTCTGTGCGGCCAAAGTCTGATACAGCTTGTTCCCCTATGTGACACCTGATGCATTGTTTTCCCCATGTGACATGTGAACATGTGTTATGATTCAATCCCGTCATGATGTAATAAAAACACCCGAGCTCACAACATTTGCAGCTGAAAATTGCCCCCAACAAGTCCAGATTTTACCTCTTTTTGGGCAAAAACTAGTGTCCAGCTGTACGTCGAAAAGGATGGAACCTCGTTAAAGAGCCAAGTCAAGTATTTGTGACTTTGTTTTTTAGAGATTTGCGTCTTCAGTAGTGTCAACGGGTTCGGGAAGTTGGAAATGCACTGAGAAAGCAACCCTTTAAAAACGGCAATATTGTTAGCCTTACCCCAAAGTGTCAGTCTTTGAATAAATAAATAATAATGCTTAATACGTAAAATTTCTACGTTTCAGGTGTGGTCCCTTAATCGACTTGTGTCGCGGGCCCCATGTGAGACATACAGGAAAAATCAAGGCTCTTAAGATCCACAAGGTGAGCAGGTGTTTTTGATATTTGTTTTTTTTTTCGCGCTAATCCCATCAAACAGTTGTTGGTGTGTATGAGGATTTATTGTTAATTAGACCAGCTATAATTTTGAGTACTGGGGTCTGTGTCCCATAGGTAAGCACATTGTACGGTGGCCCAGAGAGTTCAACGCAAACAAGAAACGTATTCACAAATCTCAAAACCATCATTTTTTGTCAGGTCATTTTTCTAAATATTTATCAGTTGGGCTACTTTCTGAAATCCACACCGATCCACAATCGACATAACATGGGTCCTTCGCACTTATTAAAAATACAGTGGTGGAGAACACCCGGAGTGACCTATATTATCCGCACCAACGCAGCTAGACACTGCGTGTGAGAGATTAATGATGGCGTGAAATATGAACAGCTGCCATCATAATTCTGCCCCGTTTTATTCTCCAGGGATTCGGGGAAGGATTCGAGAAGTCTGACGAAAAGCTCACTATTCTTTTTTTTTTGTGGTGTCTGGTTCCCCCTCAGAATTCGTCTACATACTGGGAGGGAAAGGCGGACATGGAAACCCTCCAGAGGATCTATGGGATCTCCTTCCCCGACCCCAAGTTGCTCAAAGAGTGGGAGAAGTTTCAGGAGGAGGCCAAGAACCGAGATCACCGCAAACTGGGCCGGGTACGAGCGGAGAATGCCCGAGCTTTATTTCCATAGTGATTCTGAAGGAAGGTTACAGATTATTTAGTTTGTTACTTAATCCAGGTGAAGGGTTTAAAGTCGCCGCACCGTTGTCTAAACAGTGGGCAATTCAGCCCTCCTGGTGCATGAGAACCGCTATCCTCCAACAACAAAAGCTTCATTTCTTTTATTTTTATCGACATTCCGAAACGTGCTTCAGAAAGTATCACTAATTGTTCGAGAGGTGTTGTTGTTCAGTCACACGTCAATCTTGAAATACCGAGTGAGGCATTATAGAATATTACTACCGTGTGAGATTTGAGAATGGAAAATGAACCCATGGCATTCTGGTAAAATAATCTTTACTCCACCGTTCACCGGTAACTAGCAGTTGAGGTTGTGTGTGTTGTTGATGCCATTAGTTCCATGTAACGATAACGGGTTTGGCACAGTGCGGTCGCACTAACTAAGTAAAAAACAGTTGGACCCTTTTTCATTCCCATCATGCTAACAAACACGTTTCTTTTTAAATTCAGGATCAGGACCTGTTCTTCTTCCATGACCTGAGTCCAGGGAGCTGCTTCTTCCTCCCTAACGGAGCCTACATCTACAACACCCTGATCGAGTTCATCAGGGTAAGCCAGACCCGAGTGACCAGCGGCGGATAATTGCTGCGATCTCACGCTGAGCTTGGAAAAGGCGAGAAAGCGAGGGAAAAAAAAGCGGAAAAGAAAGCGCTTTTAAATTGGAGTCCTGGGGAGAATGTAGCTGGACCCTTTTTTTTTTTTTAGTCCTGGCCCGCTCAATGATGGCGGCTTTTCTATATTCGCAAGACAAATTCCTCCAATTTTAACCGCCGTTTTGATTCATATAGAGCAGTAGGAATGGATCGGTTGCTATGCCGATGACGCAGCTTTGTGTGCTAATGATCACGTCGTAGAAACCAGCGGCTCTGCACATGCATTTTAAAACATGTGCATGCAATAAAATGTTATTTCATATCGCCACCACTCTTCCTCCCACAATAACGCTGTCAACAGATATTGCCGTCTGGATTTAATGCTCGCTCCGTACAGCTTCTTTTCTTTTTGCCAGTTGAAAGAGACACTTTGAGTTCAAAGGGGTGTGTTTGGTGTTTGGAGTAAATCAAAACATAATTCTGACACCATTGAATAAAATCTCCCTCGCACCCCGGCCACAAAATCGATCCGGCTCTCTTGGTCACAATGGAATCAATTTCACTTTGATGTGATGAAATGGATTCCTGCTATGCGATTTTTTTTTTTTTAAAGAAATCGGCCTGCAGATGCAGCAAAACCATGAAGAGTCGAGATTTAATTATTATATCTCCCAGTGTTATTTTATAATCGCCATCGAATTTTTGGGGAATGAAAAAAGAATTTTAATCAGACAAACGGGCCAAATCAAAGCTGTCTAAACATGACCAGATTTTCCTTTCATTTAAAAAAAAAAAAAAAAAACCTAAATTCACGTTTTCATATCGAGATTTTGAAACCGCCTCGGCGGTAGAAGAGCAGCCACTCCGCCGGCGCACGGCTCTATCCGTCTGTTTACTCGTTGTGTTTACTCATTGGTGTCTCTGGGTCCTCTGGCAGAGTGAGTACCGGAAGAGGGGATTCCAGGAGGTGGTGACCCCCAACATCTACAACAGCAAGCTGTGGCAGACCTCGGGCCACTGGCAGCACTACAGCGAGAACATGTTCTCCTTCGAGGTCGAGAAGGAGACCTTCGCCCTCAAACCCATGAACTGCCCGGGACACTGGTGAGCTTTTCTTTATTTTCCACCACACTTTTAAAACTGTGTGTGTGTGTGTGTGTGTGTGTGTGTTCGCTGAGAAGAGATTGAAAATGGGAGAACCCACATATAAAAAAATATATGGTTAAAACCAAGTGCCTTAATTCTGCAGTGTGGGAGCTTTTTTTTATATGTAGCAAAAAGACCTGAGGGTCACGTGATATTTTACTTATTCATACCTGCAAACTTGTCACCTTTCGGCGAAATCCGCCGTTTTGAAATCAAAATGGGTCGTCCACGTGAATAGTGTAGCTCCGAAGAGGTTTTGGGTGGGTGGGTGGGGGGGGGGGGGGGGGACACGTCGAAGGAACAGACTCCTGGAACAGAATCACGGAACCGGTTCAAAGCTCAGCAGAGCACACAAGTAAAAAAAAAAAAAAGGAAGTTGGTTCATGAATGACTTTAACTATATTATATATAATGATAATGTAAAGTTGTTATTACTGAATTATTCGGAGGACATTTTTTCTTTAAATGTTTGTTATTATTATTATTATTATTATCCCCATCCCCCACCCCCGTTGTCACCTTTTTCACCCCTCATGAGTTTGCAGGTATGCTTATTGCGTCCTTCAATTCATAAATAATAATAATGTATCCTTTATTGATCCCACAATGGGGAAATTCTTCTCTGCATTTGACCCATCCTTCGTTATGAAGGAGCAGTGGGCTGCAGTGAAGCGCCCGGGGAGCAGCTGGTGGGGTTCAGTGTCTTGCTCAATGACACTTCGGCCTGCAACTAATTTTGATTTTTTTTTTTTTTTTTTTTTTTTTTGATCCTAAATATCGTAGATCACTAGCTTTTGGCGTGCACCAGTATTCTGGTTAATAATCGTGAAGACCCTGAGACCGTAATATTTCCTCTAACGATATCAACATTTCACATTGTGACGTCACTAACGGCATGACACATTTTTGGTAACTATTGCCTTTTCTGTCCACCAGAGGGAGTGTTTTTCCTCCTTTTGGGTAAAGCCGCTGACTGAAACTGTTCAGGTTGCAAAACCTTAATGACGAGCTTTCATGACAACCATCGCACAGCAATACAAATGAACAGTGAAAACATATCAGCTTATTAAATCAAACGGATCGACTATCGTATCGTGGGTTTGTGACGGTTTTAAATTCTTTTCCCACAATCTTCGTTTGTGTTTGCAGTCTGATGTTCGATCACCGGCCGCGCTCCTGGAGAGAGTTGCCCATTCGCATGGCCGACTTCGGCGTCCTGCACAGGAACGAGCTGTCGGGAGCCCTGACGGGCCTCACCCGCGTCCGCCGCTTCCAGCAGGACGACGCCCACATCTTCTGCACCATGGACCAGGTGAGCGACGGCGTCCGGCTCATTCACACACCTTGGTGACTTAAAATAGGAATGCACGTTTATTTAGCCGCGTCGGCGATGTCCATCAGGCCCGCTGGACCAGGACTCGTGTCTGAGCTGTGCTGAAGTTTATCTGGGGAGACTCTTTGAGCGTTCCGTTTACGGCGCCATCGCCACAATGTGGCGGAGCAAAGCGCTGACGGCTGTCCGACGTGCTGCCTTTATGTAAAGCTCTGCAGCCCAGTGCAGGACGCATGAACGGGCCAAAGTCTTGTTCTGAGGTATTGTAGAGTTATTGTTGCGTATTATTATGTTAAAATATTATCGCAGACGTTTCTGGTTTTTGTTTATTTTATTTATACATCATTTATAGTATTTATACTGTAGTTGTCACCGGAAAAAACTCCCCAAGAAAATAGAATAGAGATGGGGCCATGGCAGGATTAATCAGACCCAGCCGGGTCCGATGGACCGATGAGACGGGAAGTCACTAAGACTCCGGGGAGGAAGCAGAGTTAGTAATGTGTGATGGAGAGATGAAAAAGCATCCATAAGAGGAGATGGATGCTCAGTGTATCCTAAAATGTCCCCCATCTCTAGGGGCTGGACCAGGTGAGCCTGATTCAGCCCTGACTATAAGACTATCAAAGAGGAAAGTGTTAGGTCTACTCTTAAATGAGGTGACTGTCTGCCTCCCGGACTGAAGGTGGAAGCACAAATATTCAACATACTACTATCTAGTAAACTACCTCAGAACTGTTTCGAGGAAGAAAACAAACGAGAGACTTCAAAGTCACACAATGTTGAGATGAAAATCCCCCCCACACTCACCTCACACACACACACGCACACACACACACGCACACACACACACAGAGCTGCTAGAAGCTTCTCCTTGTGCTGTTACCTGAGGAGAGTCTCTGCTCTCGCCTCGTACTCCGTCCTTTTTATGCTTTTTATGAATTTGCCAACGACGACTCTCTGGCTCGTGTCATTTCTCCAATAGGACGAGCATCTCATCGTCTCATTCTTTTATACCTGACCCAGCAGTGGATGACGGCCAACTACCAGCCGCTGATTATCTTCCATTTTGTTGATTTTACCTCCTCCCAGATCGAGGAGGAGATCAAGGGCTGCCTGGACTTCCTGCGGGCCGTGTACGAGGTGTTCGGCTTCACTTTCAAACTCAACCTCTCCACCAGGCCGGAGAAGTTCCTGGGGGAGCCGGCCATCTGGGAGGAGGCAGAGAAGGTAAGCGAGGGGCCTCAGGGTGTCTGTCGCGTGGTTGTTGGGAGAGAATCGAGACCGACGATGATCTGTAACATTACAGAGACTGGAAACGTCTTTGAGGGGCTGAGAATGAACATTTGATTTGTGGACTGGCGGAACATTACACGGCCTCTCTGGAGAGCAGGAAGCGTTTCAAACGACCTCCAACAAAGCGATAATGAGGCTCTACTGCCGTGTGTTTTCTATATTGGATAGAACCGCTGTCTTGTCTGTAGTTTTAACTATAATCATTTTGTTTATATGGAACTCTTTATTGTCAAGATTGAATGATTTTTAGAAACCCATTTCATCCCCCCCTCTAGGTAAACAGATGGAGGTACACGTGCCCAATAAAACAAACAAGTTAATTTAAGAAAGTAAGATCGCATATGTGTTAACAACTAATACAGCAAATAAATATTTACCAATATAAAATGGATGGAATGCCATGTTGACTCTAAAGTGGATGAATTGCAAAATATAGACGGGTGCATAGAGAAATGCGACAACAAGCTCGTATATGTCGTGGCAGACACCACGGAGCAGCGGTATGAGGAGGTGTGGAGGTCCAGAGGGCCTCTGATGGGCTACAGATCAGAGCAATTATCTTTTTACAGTGTTGTAAAGTTTATAGAACATATGATGCTTTTTATACCCAAAGGTCACCAACCACATGTTGGCTCCCCCTTCATTGATTGTTTAATTTGTTATCATATTGATTGGCTCAAAAAAAAAAAAAAAAAATCACACACGCTGTAGCTTTATTCTTTTTTAAGGAACATTACTGATGACGGGTCTTTTTTATTATCGGTTAATCCAGTGGCCAGAGTAGCTGTTTACATATGAAACCCAATCGACAGGCCTGAGAACTCAGAGGGTTTATATCTGTGGAAAAAAACAACATCATCATGGTTATGCTGTTTGGTTTGAATATATATATATATATATATATATATATATATATATATATATATATATATATATATATATATATATATATATATACATACACAGGGTTTGTACAGTCATGGAATACCTGGAAGTCATGGAATTTTAAAATGGTCATTTCCAGGCCTGGAAAAGTCATGGAAAAAACTTATATCCCAAAAGTTTTGAAAAAGTCATGGAAATTTGTAATAATCACGTGTTCATTTACGCCGAGTTTGAAATAATGAATATGTTTTAGAAAGAAAGACTCAAAATATAAGCCGGCAAACTGGCGGAGCAATTTTTTTTTTTTCTCGTAGCAAGTGAACGCACCTTAAGTGGAAAGTTTGTTGGCCATAGCTCGGGAAGCAAGTGTTTATTCTTTTAATCTAAATATTGTCTCTTATTCATTTGTTTCATGTAATGTATACTGTATGCGTTGGAATTCACATTGTTTAAATTCTTTTTCATGAATAAACCGAGATTTCAGTTTGGTCATGGAAATTTGGTTTAAAGTGGTGGAAAAGTCCTGGAAATCCATTGGTCAAATAGTGTAATATATTCCAAACGTTTGTGCATACACACACAGACACCCTGTGAACGTCACGAGAACAGGCCTTGCTGCGTGATGCACCTCATTAACTCCCTCAAGCAACCATTAAATATTATCGAGACGTTAACATTTGGCAGTCGAGCGATTTAGTTCTGTTTACCTACCGGCCGCTCAGCCACTGCTCCAGGAACGAGGCACTAATTGTTTGTTTCCCTTTTCTTTTCAGCAACTGGAGAACAGCTTGAATGAATTCGGGGAGAAGTGGGTCCTCAACCCCGGCGACGGCGCGTTCTACGGCCCCAAGGTGAGCCGGCGGCAAGGTGTAGTTTAAAAAAAAAGAAGTTTTTTAAACTGTCGGACGGAGGGAACGTCTGACCGCCTTTGATCTTTTCTCCTTCCTCCGCAGATCGACATCGAGATCAAGGACGCCATCGGCCGCTACCATCAGTGTGCCACCATCCAGCTGGACTTCCAGCTCCCCATCCGCTTCAACCTCTCCTTCGTCAGGTAGCTCCTTGTGTGTCTATATGTGTGTGTGTGTGTGTGTCTATGTGAGTGTGTGTGTGTAAGGAAAACCAGGAGAGAAGTAGAATATATTTTGTATCAACATATTGTAATAAATGATAGTTTAGGAAATGTTTTTTTTTAAATACCGGAGAAGTCGGTCAATGTTTAAATGACATTAAGTGCTGACGTGAAAGCAGGAAATGGGACTGAATGGAACTACGTGAGCACTACGGCTCAAGCTGCCCCAGAGGCTGCAGATGTGTTCATCCCGCTGTTGATCTGTTTTTTTTAAGTTTTTAAAATACAATTATTTTTTTTACCGATTTCAAAAAAATCAACAATGAATTTAGAAAAACAGAGCATTTACTAATTCCTCCGGATGATCTCTGTTCTTTCCTCCGCCCCCTCTTCCGATGACGCTGTAGCCAAGATGGCGACGACAAGAAGAGACCTGTGATCATCCACAGAGCCATCCTGGGCTCGGTGGAGAGGATGATCGCCATCCTGACCGAGAACTACGGAGGCAAATGGTTTGTGAGCGTAGACGTCGGCTTCTGCTTCGGCGTTCCTCCGGAGCTTCAGAGAGCTCAGGAACCGCTTCCCGCTCCGCTGACGGGCTCAATGTGCCGTTCCCTTTCAGGCCGCTGTGGCTCTCTCCTCGCCAGGTGATGGTCGTTCCCGTGGGGCCGACCTGTGAGGAATACGCTCGCAAGGTAAACCCGCCGGTTAATGTCCTCGCTCCAAATGTCAGATCAGAGGCGCACACATCTGGAGAGTAAGAGATCTGAACGGCTTCATCCGAAGTTCACGTTTCATAAAAAATAACTTTAGTTCCCCCGGCTCAGGCCGCCACTTAGTGGGGGAAGAAGAGAATGAAAGGATCGCTTTCCACAGCACGATGCCGGAGAGCTTTCTTTTTAAAAACACACTTGTATTTGTTCTCATTTGTGTGGCATAGTCCACAGATACACACATTGAAACTGCAGTCATGTTGATGGTATGTTAATACCAGTATCATTTACTCTTTTCTGTGAAAAGATATAGCAGGGTTTGTACGGTCATGGAAAACCTGGAAAAGTCATGGAATTTTAAAATGATCATTTCCAGGCCTGGAAAAGTCTTAGAAAAAAATTAAATCTTAAAAGTTCTGGAAAAGTCATGGAAATTTGTTATAATCGCATGTTAATTTATGCCGAGTTTGAAATAACTCAAAATATAAGCCGCCGTACGCTCTCAATACGTAAAATGTTCTAAATTGTTCATGTTTTTACCGAGATTTGAATTTGGTTATGGAAATTGAGTTTAAAGTCAAGGAAAAGTCCTGGAAATCCATAAGTCAAAATGTGTCAGAACCCTGTGGAGAGACCTCGAGTTTGTAAAGTAGACTCGACTGAGCTTTCCAAAACGACATCTAGATTTTAATACAGGGTTCTTACGGTCATGGAAAACCTGGAAAAGTCATGGAATTTTAAAAAGGTCATTTCCAGGCCTGGAAAAGTCATGGAAAAAAACTTAAATCATAAAAGTTTTGGAAATGTGTCATGATCACACCGATTTTGAAATAATTAATGTTTTTTAAAGAAAGATGATAAAAAAATATAAGCCGGCGTACACTCTCAATACACAAAATGTTCTAAATTGTTCATGTTTTTACCGAGATTTCAGTTTGGTCATTGACATTTGGTTTAAAGTCATGGAAAAGTCCTGGAAATCCATTAGTCAAATTGTGTAAGAACCCTGTTAATAAAAGCAAACGTAGCCACGTTGTAGCCGTGCTGCCAGGACCCTCACCGTCTGTTGGGTCACGCCGCAGGTCCAGCAGGAGTTCCACAGCAGCGGCTTCATGAGCGACGTGGACCTGGTCCCCGGCTGCACCATGAACAAGAAGATCAGGAACGCCCAGCTGGCGCAGTACAACTTCATCCTGGGTCAGTGGCCACGCCCCCTCTCTTTACACGTCGTCGCGCCCTCGCTGACCCGCTCTCCGTATTGACCGCTCTGTTCTCCTCCGCGTGTTTCAGTGGTGGGAGAGAAGGAGAGGACCAGCGACACCGTGAACGTGCGCACCCGCGACAACAAAGTGCACGGCGAGCGCACGGTGGCGGAGTGCGTGGAGCGCCTGGAGCAACTCAAGTGCAGCAGGAGCCGCAACGCCGAGGAGGAGTTCTGAGTCCTCCTCTCAGCGGGGGGCTGCGGTGTGGGGGCTTCTGGGTAAAGGCACATCGCGGCCTCGTCGCTCCGCCTGGGAATCGCACGATACACATAAATAATGTTTCTTTTCATATTTTCCTGGTTGCCTCGTAACTCCATCTCTACATTTCTGGTTATCGGGTCTCGTAGTTTGTAACTCTCCCTCAGACGGCCGATTTAAATGGTGGTTTTGTTACAGCCCAGCAGGTCGTATCATGACGTGTGTGTGTGCATTCTTTCTTCAGGGAATTGTATGAGATTTACAATTTTAATAATTAAACCAGTCGATTCTTAATTTGTGTGTCATGTTTTTTTATTTAAGATTTGAGCCTTTTTTTTCGTTCCGTCTCTCGTTCCCCGAGAGTGTCTTCTTAAATGTGCAGCCATCCGTAAACTGTCGGAACGAGGAGGGGAAACTCCAGACGGAGAAGATCATTACAGCATAAAAAGCAACATCGTCTACAGTGAAATGTGATTTTCAAGTCGCGGTTCAATTTACAAGTTAAAAGATTTTATGAGACCAAACTTGGTAGTCTGGGAGCGGAGCTTTGGAGAGATGAGTCTCCTTATCGCCTTCCTCCACTAGTGCATCATGGGAGAGAACGCCTCAGCAGTTCTCATTAATAACGCGCTTACTGAACACCGTCGCACCAGGGTGCCAGTTATTTATGTTGCATACTAATACTCTGCTGTGGTTCACACATTTAAAACGTTTCAAGTGAAGGAAGTGTTTACAATAAACGGGAAACGTGCAAAAGAAATCACAGAAGTGCTAATTACTGCACACTCGGTAAAATAAAATAAAAACTGGAATTATTAAATTGTTTTAGATCCTCTGCTGCAAGAAGTGAATACTTAAAAAAAGAATTGGAGGCTTTCAGTTATTTTGTCCAATTGCAACGTGTCGACCAGCAGGTTGGTCTATATATTTAATGCTGTGGCGTTCTTCAAAAGTACGCCAAAAGTTAGAAATTGCTTGGATGTAAAGTTTCTGATTCAAAACGAAAAGGCTTAATGTTTAGCTTTACTTTTACCAAGGAAACAGAGAAATTAGATGACCCAAGCACAGCTACATATCAAGTCTGACCACAAGGTGGAACAGCTGAACCACAATCGCGTGTGGTGGGGGGTGGGGGAGGAGGAGGGGCTAATGCCAGTGGAGTGTGGGAGAGAAAAAAACATTTTGGTCGGAGGTTAATGAAAAAGTCAATGGAGTAGGAGAGTGTCAACAGACGGAGCGAGACAGCCACAACCCTCTGGGGGGATCAGGGTCTGTTGACTCTCGGCCTCCCCGTGAATCCCCCCCCTCTCCCCCCCCCTCTCTCACACTGGATCCTTCCTGCACACTCCACTGACAACCTGGGCATGAAGGGTCACAACGCTTCAGCGAACTGAGCAAACCTCTCTCTCTCATCTCCTCTCTCTCTCTCTCTCCACACACACACGGGTTTTCTTTAGGTATTGATTAACATGTTTTTTTTTTTTTTTTTTTTTTTTAAAGGTCCCACTGCTGAGGCTCTTATCTAGGTTAACTCCTGAAAAGGCTTATTCCATCATTTTGGGGAATGTATTCTTGTTTGCTATGCTGTATAGACTATAGAAAAAAAAAAACATTTCTAAAGCTGCAAGCTGTCTCAAGAATATCCCTGTGGCCGTAGAGATGAACTACATCCCTGACTTCCAGACTGCCGGGTGTGCTATGATATTTTTGACATACTATACATCAGTGGCGGTGCGCCCATAGAGGGCGCTAGGGCGCCGCCCCTCTTAAGATTTTGAGATGAAAAAAAAAAGAACAAAATAAATATATATATATATATACTGTCAAAAAACATGATATACCAAATCATTTAAATAATAAATATATGTGTTGACGCGCTAAATGTGTGTATATCGCCACTCGTCAACAATGAGAGAAGCCCCGCCTCATTCCACGGGCGCCGGTGTTCTGTCATTTATTGCTGCCTTGTAAAAATGTGCTACCCGCTGCATAAACTGATAGGTGTGTATCGATTCATGCTACCCTATAAAAAAAATGCTACTTTATGGTTTTATACATCTGTACATCAAATAAAGGCATAAAGTAAGTGTTTTTTTCTGTCATGAGTCTAATTATAAAAAGTGTCACTCACCGTTATCAGCCGTGCATGCCGTGCATGACGTGCAACTCGGAAAATCGACTCGGCGCAATACCACAAGGTGACGTCACTCACCGTTCCAAAGACAGGGTTAGCTAAACATGATGGGCGTGTCGGAAAAAACTCGAAAAAAACTCGGAAAATCGACTCGGCGCATGCGCAATACCACAAGGAGCGGTTTTTGACAAGCAGCATTAAATGACAGAACACCGGTCCAACGTGTGTGTGTGGCAGCGAGCAAACATTTCACAGTTGTTTCGGCAAGGACGGCTTCTTATTGGCATGAAACGTGAATCTAGAGGCGCACAAATGTGTGCCCTGGCCAATGACATTGTTTCTTATTTCACGTGATTGGACTCGGCCAATCAGAGACCGGTATCGTTCCCTCAGCCAGAGAGCTCCTAGGAGCTACGCGAGCAGGATGCTAACCGGAGCTGTTAGCTGGAGGCTCAGTGAGTCATGCGCTGTTTAGTTTCCTCTGTCTGTTGTTCCAAAGTCCTGGGACTGAAACTCTCTGGACTACAACGGGGTGAGGATCTAAAGAGCTTCAGAGCTAGATAACTGCGGCAAGATTTGTGCTTCTTACACGTATAAGTAGCACGAATCTCGCTGCAGTTATCTAGCTACGAGCATGAAGCTAACGAGCTAACAGCATGAAGCTGTGCAGCGCAGCAGAAGAAGACCGAACTGCATCGGAAACACACCGAAGAAGTTCTGAAAGACAGACACATTCCCTCCAGAATAATGGAACAGGTTGGTCCCAGACATGATGGACTTCAACCAGAGAGTTATGGAGAAGTTTGCCAACTTTAAAGAGAGGAGGGCCAATAAAATTCACCAAACACCATTGCTATACATACTAACTTGTTTTACGTCATTTGACCAATTTTCCATATACATATACTATGCTAACATTCCTTTTCAACTATGTTTTGACAATCTATATTCACTATACTTTTAAATATTGAAGATACTCTGGCTTTTTACCCGTCATTTCTTTTTTTCTCGATTTTACATATATATTATGATTTCCCATGACTTTTTCAACATACTATACTGTCTCATAATGACTGTGAGCACGTCTGTGTGCACAGTCATTAAGTGTGTGCACTTGAGCACTTGCGATACTTATTAGAATACACATATTTGATTGGCCAAGTAGCATCACATGATGTGGTTTACACCTCATGTAATTGGTGCAGAACCAGAGCCATAAAGGCTGGAAGATCTGCGCCGGCTAAAGTAGAAGCACTCTGTCAAAATGGAACAATTCTCAATCATATATATTATATAATCAATATCTCATCTATCAGTTATCGGTCCAGGACCGGATACAACGACAACATACTCTGATAGAACAGTTTTCATCGTTCACATCTTAGCCCCTCCCACCAGGGATGCTCGTAGAGAGGAAACGAGAAAGAATGTCCTTTCCTCTGAAGTGCCAGTGAAGTGACTTCAGCCGCCGATCACAGCTGGATCAGCTGTTCCTAACGAACAGCCGGACTCTCTCCCTGATTTTAATTGTATCCATAAGCAAAGTTATTGGGTGAAATAACAGATTGGGGAGAAAAAAAACATCTTTCTAGAAAATTAAAAGAGTCGTTTGTGATCTTTTTGATGTTCAGACCCACAATTAACAAATATTTCACCCAGATGTTCAATCATGAAACAAATAGATCACAGATTAAGTATTTCCTGTCTTCCATCTGGTGTGGAAGTTCAGTGTTGTTCCGAAATATCAAATATCACTGCATACAAATCAAATTACTGATAAACGACGAAGGGGAGAGTTGGCCGTTAAACGAGGAAGGTACCTTACTTGTGCCTCCTCGGAGACCTTTCCTTTCCTAACTCTTCGGAGCAGAAATATGAGCTTGGGGTCGGCCTTCAAGATGACGGAGCAGAACAACTTCAACAAATAATAAAGTTAAGCGACTTGGGAAGTTACAATATGAGTTATTTTTGAATGTGTTCAGTATAGGGAGATTTTTCAGCATACCATACTATAACTTTTTTATAACTTAATTTATTTTTAGGAGGGCCATCCAATCAATTTTGAGTATGATTCAATTAAAAAAAGTATCAAACACGCATTTCTACTCTGTAATTAAATATTTAACATTTATTCTGACACTGATGAACAAAGGGAACGCATCACTCACAAATAATTTGAAATGAAGTTCATAAATCCGACTGATTGTAATATTATTCATAGGAATTTTAAATTCTCAAGAAAGAGAAGGAAGTGTACTTCCCCAAATGTCAAACGTTATCTTTGATGCGCATCGCGACTGACGGTTCTCATCCCATCTGCCTTTTTTCTTTTTTTTCTTTCTCAGCAATAAAAAGGTTGTCGTCCTTGTTGATGTATTTATTTCCCGCTGTCACCTTGAAGTCTGACGTCTGCTGTAAGATATATGTTAAAATAAATATATATATTTCTTTCCTCTATTCTTTTTTTTTTAAACCAGAAGCTAAAGCGCTAAAGAGCCTCCGATATGCCACACTTGTGTTGCTGCCTATACCCTTCGCCCTTTCATCACACACACACACACACACACACACACACACACACACACACACACACACACACACACACACACACACACACAACCTCCTCCTGCAACATTACCGCTCTGCATTAATGCAACACAACCCCAAATTATGGTCAGCCGCTTGTGAAGTCAGTATTGCTTGGGAAAACCAAGCTGCCATCTTTGATATCACAATGTTACCAAATGACACGGTTCTAATTGGGAACCGTTTGATCATGCTGCTGGCATCTGGAGAGCTTGTGTGTGACCAAAACAGTTTCCTTCCTTCATTTTCTTTCTCATCTCTAAAGTATGACCTCGTAAATTAAGTAAACCACTTAACACCAAGGAGCAGCCTTTACCGCCGGTCGCACACTGCATGGAGACAACTCAAAAAACGTCGGTCGGTCTGGAGCGTCTGAGACAGTACAGTAAAGATGGAGAATAGAGTAAAGACGGAAAATAGAGTTGACGGGTTCCTCTTTTACGCAGTTTGCGTAGCAGAGGTCTGGTCTGAATTGATAACTCGCGAGTCGTATTAAGTACCCGTTCATCGACACCATCCGGTCCGATCCAAATGCCTTTGTGAATGACACTTTCAAAGTGAATGTTGTTACAATAAATAAGAAAAAGTCATGAACAGTCAAGGCGTGGCTAAGTTTGTACGGATAGCATTCGTATAAGTTAGGTTGACCATGTTCTGTTTTTGAGACCTAAAAAATGCGTCCGGCAGGGATTCCAAAAACATCCAGGATTTTGCTTCGTCGGATATTTGCGTTTCTCTGGGTCTTTCAAAAACTAGTTATAACGCCCTTACAAGTTTTGGAAATGGTATCTTCCTTACGTTCCACCTTCTTGTGCGAGCTCTGACTGTAGTGAGAACAGTCATTGGTCAACCGATCTCAGGGTTGCCAGATACACGATAATGATCTTCCAAATACGACCATTTTGAGCCTTTGGTACGATACTTCATCATTTCCAATCTGGCAACACTGAGCACCTCGCCGCCTCCACTAGTTGCATTGTTTACAGCACATGACATCTGCAGCCATGCCGAAACGTAAATGTAAGTTCACGGACAAACTAAAATAAAAATACCCATGTTTTCGCCTCGGCCGTGATGCTTCGGAAGCTGAGTGCATTTTATTATTTATTATTTAGATTGTTGTATTTGTTATCATTATTGCTTTAATATATGAGGAGGACTGAAAAGTGTCTTCATTTTCTTATTTTAATATGTGGCTATATAAAGTATTTGTTATTTAGAATGTTTTATTTGTTATCATTATTGCTTCAATATATGGACAAGACACATTAAAAAAGCACTGTACTAAATGCCACTATAAAGATTTGTTTTACATTTGCACTTTGCAGTTTTGTTAAAGTTCAATAAATAGATGTTCATATAGTCATTTGTGTCATTTTTTGTCATTTCATTTGTGACATTTGTATGCATTCACATGGTCACGGTGCCGCATGCTATACACTGAGCAGTGCGGTTAGCGTAAATAGCAAGTCAGCTAGCTTGCTAATTCCCCACCGCGCCGGACAAGCTACCTAGCTAGCTCTTCTTTTTTATACTTTTTCTATTTATAAAGGTTAATGCATTACTTACATCTAATTATTTCCATGGTTAAATGTTGTATTTATCTAATTATTCCATCTATGTATCAATTAATTACAGCGTCATTCAAACATTTTCATTTATTTCAATGATTTATTCATTATTTTTTAGCTAAATATTTGAAATATGTATACATACATTTTTAACTAACTATCTGGACTACCAGGCTCGCTTGCTGACTAGATTCCTTGCAACCCTTATGGCAACACATATTTTTAAGATGTTGTAACTGGAGCATATACAGTATATCCTTGAACTGAAATCATCATTTTGTTCAGCTACTTGGAAATCACTTATCAAGACCACTTCATCATTTCCTTTTCACTCCCCTCCAACGGGACGTTTCCCACAAACTCAACTCAAACAAGTATGATTCCACCAGATGTTGAATAAAGTTTGATATTCTTGGGTTGCAAACTGCAGTCAAAGCAATTAGCCCCTGACACGTTAAAACCTCGACCACAAATCAACATTTTAATCTTGTGTGCGGTGCCTTCGGCATCACTGTAGCAGCCCATGTGCTTCTTCTTCTCTTTTTTCCCCCTGCTAATATGCTCCTTATGCTAAGGAACTACATACTGTAAATCACCTATAGGCACAGTCCACCTCCCTTTCATGATTGTGTTTGTTGAAATCGGCCCTGCAGCACCCGTCCGAAGTGAATCTAACAGCCTCGTTACAACCAAGCCCAAGCCAATTACTCGGCTCTGCCCCCGGGGAATAACACCTTTTCTCATCATTAAATGGCAAATAAGAGCTATTACCCACAGTTTCCATCACTCTCTGACCTATGACCTGACATCTCACCCGGTTGACAGTATCCTGCCGTTAAGCGAGATGCTTACAAACATATTGCTGCCATAAATACAGTTATTTTCCCCTCTATGCAGCACGTTTCCCAGGAACACTCGCCCTTAATAAGTCTGTGCAGCCTCTGACTGATCCCAACTGCTGGTTGGCTCGGCCGTCCGTCCCTTTCTCACCTTGCTTAAACTCAAACACACACATTTTCCTTACATGCAGCCAGCCAGATGTTTAGACTGGAACTTCTCCACGGAGGAGGAGGAGGCCTCGGTGGTATGCGCGGTTGTTATTTATCCAAATTTTATTTCTCTCTTCAACGGCGTTTTTTTTTTTCCTTTTCTTTTCTTTCTGCTCTCAAGAGGTGGGTTTACTTTTGCCCCGAAGTGGGCGTCGCAGAGCGGAAAAAGGCTTTGCCAGCATACCGACAATTCACCGGTGGGTTGACGGAGCTGATTAAGTTGAAGTCGACAGCTGCATAAATCACCGGCCCGCGGCGCTAATAGGTGGCAGTATAAAATCAAGCGCAGGACCACCCATGCTGCGGGGCAGAAAAAAAGGAGCATCAAGTCATATCTACTGCGCTGTACAGCCATCCAACCCCTCCCCCCCCCCCCCCCCCCCCCCTCTGACCGCCCCGGCCTGCTCCGGCTCAAGAGGCTCTCTTAGCAACACAGGAAAGGCCCGTCTGGCATCCGCAGAGCAGTGATTCATATTCGGCACTTTCATAAAGGTTCCGAAGCTACAGTTTTTTTGGGGGGGAGGGGGGGCGGTTCAAAGATGCCTCATTGTCGAACGCTTCACTCCTCAATCGCCCTTTTTTGGGTTGGGGGGAGGGGGGGGGGGCGATAAACATTTCAATAGCAATAAACAAACAGGAGCTTGTGCTTTCTCCTCTTTCGCGTTAAGATCTCAGTACGTCGTGGGATGTTTCTTCAGGTTTTTTTCTTCTTCTTTCCTCTTCACGGTGTGGATAAAAGGCGACACGCTCATCTTTCATTCGCAGTATATATTTCCACGTATGAATGGAGGGGGTGCTTGAGCTCATTCAGGGGATCCGCTGAGAGAGGTGTGAAGGTGGCTGTTTGCGAGGGCCTCTTCCTTTGTGAGAGGGGAGATAAAACACGAGCAGCGCACGAGGGGGGGGGGGGGGGGGGGGGGGGCTCCATCGCACAAAGCTGTGCAGATTGCTCAACAACAAGGCCTGTAGCACAAGAAAACTCTATCTCGGTCTTCGGCCGTGTATGTGACCCATGACTTTCACATTTTGATACAACGGTATGATAATAAACTAGATCCGTACAATGAGAATATCTTTCTTATTATATAATCTCCACTAGGTTCAGCCGCAGGTTGCTAAACTGCGTTTTGGTGCTGGGCTCGTAGCCCCTGTGCGGGTTCATTATGCTTTTTTTCGGTTTGATTTTGCTGAATAAAACCAAAGTCTGAGAAGTCCGAGATTCTCTGCGAGTTCTTCGCTATGTGTGAAACCTCCCACACACATTTGAAAATTGACCCGCTTTAAAGACGTTAAACGTTGCAGATAAGACAGAACATAAATCAATTCATTGTTTGAGTAATTTGAGTAAAAAAATGTCCTCGTCCCCGACAGCTATTATCTATCTTCATACTATTCATAAACAAAACAAGGCAGATGATGGCGGGGAGGAGTCTGTGACTGGCATTGATTGACTGTAATGATAATTGAGTTGCAGCTCTAGAATCGTTTGTTTTAAAAGTATCACATTCGTTTTCTTCATGCTATGAACAGATTCCCTGCAGAGACGGTAGTCAACAATGTGTCATATCTCGTTGTTTGTTAAGTTTTAAGTTTTAGTCCTGTTTTCCATGTCTGCTTTTATTTTGTAGTAGATGTCCTCTCTCGTTTCAGAAACTTTATTTCCTGCCCCAGTGTTTCCTCGTTAGTGTGATTGTCTGCTCCACCCCTGATTGTGTCCACCTGTTCCCCATTTCCTCATGTATTTAGGTCTGTGTCTACCTGTGTCTTGCGTCAGATCGTCTTGTCTCCTGTCTTGTCTGAATCGTTCTCGTTTGACTAGTTTTTCGTCCCTGGTTGGTTTTATCCAACGTAGTTGAGATTTTGTCTTTGTACTTTGTTCACATTTTTGCCAGCATAGCTGTGTTTTTCTGTTTTTGATGAAAAACTTGTTTTGCTCTAAAAACCTTGAGTCGTGCTTTTGGGTCCTGCCTTCTGAGTCGTGACACAATGAATTGGCGATAATACAACATTATAATGAAGCCAGCTCCTCAGTTCGTTTTGGGGTGGGAGAAAAGCTGGAGGTTGTGAGGGAAGGCCAAACCAGTCCCACCTGGACTTCACTTGGCCCAGTACACTTGACCGGACCCTTCCACCTCTGGCTCTGATGCACTTAAGCTGCCACAGGGCGTCTTTTACTGCCTTTTAATGGCTCCAGGTCATCTCTCATTAAACGGTAAAAAAAAAGAGACTCTGGTCGTTCCCCCCCCCCTGACGATAAACGCCGAGTGTTAATGGCCGCTACCTGTAGGCCTACTTCACTCTCGCTCGCCGCGCAGGTGGGCTGGCGTGGGGGGAAAGTCAATAAATGTTGTGGGTGTTTGTGACGTCGTAGGAGGATAAGCCCCGTCTGTGCTTTTTATGCAGTTGGTTAATGTTGGCTATGAAGTTGAAGGGTTTGACAAGCAAGCAGCTGCTGGAAACAAGAAAAAAGTGCTTTTCTTGAATAAATTCTTATGGTGGGATTTGCAGATTGGGTGAATTTGATGAATACTGATCTCCGGTGTTGAATATGCATCAGTGTGTGTTCTTCGTTTCTTTTTTCTTTTTCACAATTTAAATATTGGCCTTCAGCTAACACAATAACTCAATATGTTTTTGGATGGTTTAAGGGAAAAGCAGATGGAATAAAATCACATCAGTATTTTTCCTTTTTTACGAGAGCCTTGGAGCGGTATTTGTCTTCGTCATTTCCACATTGCATCATAGACCGAGTGTTCATTCAATTCAGTTTATTTTGTATAGCTCATTATCACAAATAAAAAAATTCCCTTAGAGGGTTTTACAATCTGTACACATACAATATCCCTGTCCCAGAACCTCACATCGGATCAGGAAAAACTCACTTTTTTCACTTTTATCCCTATGAAAAAAGTGAAGAAAGTTTCAGGAAAGCAACAGGGGAGGATCCCTCTCCAGGATGGACAGACCAATAGATGTCATGTGTACAGAAGGAATCATTACAGAGTTACAACACGTTCAATGAGTATGGCAGAGTGGATGAATAGTTTGTAGTAGGCATGGACCACGATCCAGACCTCCATGATTCATCAGGCAGATGGAGGTAGAGAGGAGGAGTGGGCGGGGCATCAACCGCGCCATGGCATCAGACCCAGCCAGGTCCAATGGACCCGACGAGACGTGAAGTCACAAGGACTCCGGGGAGGAAGCAGAGTTAGTAATATGCAATAGCCAGATGAAAATTCATCCATAAGTAGAGAGAGAGAAGAGGAGAGAGGTGCTCAGTGTATCCTAAACGTCCCCCAGCAGCCTATAAGCCTATAGCAGCATCTCTAGCTGACTATAAGACTATCAAAGAGGAAAGTCTTCAGTCTACTCTTAAATGAGGTGACTGTGTCTGCCTCCTGGACTGAAGGTCAAGCTTGTTCCATAAAAGAGGAGCTTGATAACTGAAGGCTCTGGCTCCCATTGATGTTACAGGGAGCCAGTGCAGAGCAGCTAGTGCAGGAGTAATGTGATCTCTTTTCTTAGTTTTAGTGAGAACACGAGCTGCAGCATTCTGGATCAACTGGAGGGACCTAAGAGACTTCTTAGAGCAGCCTGATAATAAGGAGTTGCATTAATCTAGTCTCGAAGTAACGAACGTATGAACACATGAATTACATGACGCGTCATGGTGGCCGAGCGGCAGCTTGTGGTGTGTGACCTGTCGGGGGGGAAACAGAGTTCCAGAGAGAAATATCATTTTGAAGTCAGCCTTCAGCTACGTGGTGGTGCGGATGTTGTCAATTAGAGATTATGCCTTGAGATCTACAATGAAATGTACCAGGTTGCATGTATTTCCAGATATTAAATATAACGTTAAATGAAATC
Organism: Liparis tanakae; assembly: GCA_036178185.1. NCBI lineage: Eukaryota > Metazoa > Chordata > Actinopteri > Perciformes > Liparidae > Liparis > Liparis tanakae. The sequence goes on along the minus strand of CM070094.1, from coordinate 5,762,946 downwards.
AAGTTCTTGTTTCATTTGGTTTACTCCTCAGAATTGTTCAATCCGTAAATGAGAAAATACTGTCACCAGACAAAAAAACGAAACAATGTCCGCCATATCTTTAATAATTAAATGTTGTATAAATCAGGCTATACAAGATATATGACTATAACCCTCTATAAAAACCTTAACTCCGTTTTTTATTACATTATATGATAATCGTGTTTTTTTAAATTGCACGTTTTCTGAAATCATATGTTGAAATATACAACAGACGCATTCTGTAAAGCTGACTTTTGGAGAATTCGGGGCAATCGTCAGCTCAAATAGACAAAGTAGTGAAATTAAATCTATAGCACAGCATCTTATCCAAGGGCCTATGTAATGTGTATGTTGGGTTTTTTAACTCATAAAAATAGCCAAAAACCTAATGTACAGTCAGCGCAGCAGTCACAGTAGCCCAGTGTCCTGTCTGCACTCAGGTATATCGCCGTCGATAGAATCGCACCTGTACGTCTGCGCCCACAGACCCGTCTCTGTGGCCGCCGCCCACCTGCCACTGTTTACGTTTCCACGCTCGGCAAAACATCGAGTCGCTACGCTTAAATAAATGTAGTCTTGAGTCATCTGCAGCCTCGGAAATGGATGACACGCCGTTAATTGCTGACGGGACGCTTGAACACGGCGTCCCACCCCCCTCCCCCGCCCCCCGAGGGTGACATCATGTCACGGAACACATGTGACCTCATCCGGGCACGATGACTTCAGGGGCCTGGCCTTTATTATTTTTTTATTCTCTTTCTTCTTTTTCTTCTTCTTTCAATGTTGTCATGGGAGAGGTGGCTGCATTCATGAGGGAAAAAACAAAAGGGCCCTTTGTCCCAGCCCCCCTGCCCCTCCTCGGCCAACATCTGTCCGGAATCACCTCCCCTAATTACCAAGGTTGGTTTTTGGGAATTGACAGCATAAATATCAAACCCTGTCTGTTGGCAACACCTTCCACTGAGTCACTGCCTGGCGGCCCGAGAGGGAGAACAACAGCCTCTTTCTCCGAGCTGCAGGGCCGGTCAGTGGGCACCTGGGCATGCGGTCCTCCTGGTGCCCGTTCAGAGTACTCGGATATGTTTTCATATGTGTGTGTGTGTGTTTGTGTATGTGTGTGTTGGGGGAGGGGGCGTTCTCGCATCTTTCCGAACTGCATCAACAGAACGCCAAATGAAAGGACAGCTCGGGGAAGGGATTTTGTTTGACGTTCCTGAGAGTGAGATGGCCGGCACATAACGGAAAAATATATATATTCTTTTTGCATTTTCTTTCTTTTTAATTTTTTAACACAGATCCCTCGGATTCGTTAGTTTTAAAGAGTTCTGACCAAGAGCCACATCTGTACAGTCGTCGTTTTAAATTGTCGGTAGGCTCTGGTGGGCGAGCTGTGCGATGGTTCAACGCATACTAACGATAGTAACGATGCCTGTGAGATCTCACTTATAGCTACTTCACATTATTTTGTACGAAATCCAGCAACACACGGCAATTTCTGCCTGTTCCATGCATACGGTCTTTTATAAATGAACTTGATTCGATTCAATTAGGTTCAGACAACCAGACTATTTAGTTAGGTTTAGACAACAAAACTATTTAGTTAAGTTTAGACGACAAGCCTAGTAAGTTAGGTTTGGACAACACGCATACTAAGTTAGGTTTAGACAACAAGACTAAATTAGGTTTAGACAACAAAATTATTAAGTTAAGTTTAGACAACACGCATACTAAGTTAGGTTTAGACAACAAGAAAAGACTACTGAGTTAGGTTTACACAACAAGCCTAGAAAGTTAGGTTTGGACAACAAGACAACTTGGTTATGTGTTGTTAGGTTTTAATAGTTTATTTTGATAACATCTACAGAGGTCTTATGTTTTAAATTAATACATATAGAAAAATATTATAATAAAAAATATGAAGGAGAATATTGATATTGTTATTAATGTATTATGAAGCATAAGAGCAATGTTTACTCTATGCAAATGTAAATGGCAAGAATTAATGTATGTTCATGGGAGTGACTGTATGTTAGTATTATAGATCGACAAAGCCGGTTGAAATCCGTGACGTGACTTACAATAACAAGGGACTTTTATTGTGAAGGTGACTTTAATACTGAAAATAATAGACAGGACTTTTATTGTGAAAATACTTGAACGGAAATGCCCCGAGTGATAAAACTTCCGGAAAAAGAGGAATAGCCCTCTTTTTGTACAAGTAAGCCGAGGCCGTAAGGTCGGGGCGGCTTCCCCCGAGGAAGATCACGATCGTGAGCTTTGATTGTTTGTTTTACACTTCTTGCCATTAAATGTTGATAACTTAATTCATGCGCGTCCGGAAGCCTGTTTTCCACCTCTGCGACGTCTCCAGTTTCAGAATACCTTACAGTGTCTATGCTTATTGATCTTCCTAAATACAACATTTGATTCAGATTTAAAAAACACTCCATTGGATACAGTCGTAGAAAGCCACGGTCTAATGGCATCTTTCATCCCTGCTGTAGTCTGCTGTGTGCACAGCTCTCTGTCTTGTCAGGGCAGTTTGTTTAGGTCTCAGGCCCGACATGTCAGGTGGTGCTCCTCCGCCTCGACGCAACATCTAAAAACTTCATCAGCGATAGACTCTCACAACATTACCTCGGCTGCAATCCCAGGCTTTGTCTGGAGGATGATGAAGGGCTGCTTCATATGGAGGACTTAAAATGACTTAAATTAATAAATGCATGACTAAATACAAGAATAAATACATAAATGCGTAAAGAAATGCATACATAAATTTAATAAATTTAATCCAGAAATGTAGAAATATATTTATTTAATAATGTCCTGTTAAGTTATAACTTATATGTATTCATTCCTGTATTTATTTATTTATTTAAGTTGTTATTTATTTATTTATACATTTATTTAATCATTTATTTATGCATTCCTGTATTTATTTATTTATACATTTATTTAAGCATTTAGTTATTTATTCTTGTATTTATTCATGAATTTATTTATTTATACTTAAGTCATTTTAAGTGCTCATAGCTTCACCCTAAACAGCAGCAAAGAAAACGTGTGTGTGCTGCTGAGCGCCTGCCTCACTTTCCCTTTCACAAAGCAAAGCCAGAGGAAGCTCGTCTGAAAGCTGAGTGCAAACACTGCACGATTTTTTTCAGTTCTCAAAATGCACATGCACCTCATGGGACGATATGCTTATTTCCTTTAAAGGTGAATTCGCAGCTGGAGCCAGGAGCTGTTTTGCTTGTAGCATAAATACTGAACACGGGGAAATGGCCTCAATATAGCAGCCAATATACGGATGTGTATTGGAGATATATCAGAAATTTGTACATGTTGTACTGTAACTATCCAGGCTGCTCTCATCCAGCAGTCGTAGCTACACCTACGAAACATATTAATTGTAGATATAAACATAATAATGAGTGGGGATGTATGAAGGCTCCAAAAAGACTGATACAGGTTCATAAAAAAACATCTAACATTTGGCCTGTTCGCTCCCCAGGAGTAACGTGGTTATTTTTTATTTTAACGACAATCTTTTCCTCAACCTAACTAAGTAGTCTTCTTGTCTAAACTACAGCAGTTTGTCACAGGTAAACAAGTGTTAGTATTGTTTCAAGAGTCGTGGATGCACAGAACTGCATTACGTGTTTTTTAATGGTAGAAAAGAGGGGTTGTGTTTGGTCTTTCCACGTTTTAAACTGACAATAATTAAAACAAATATCTGAAATGGGTAGTTATTTAATGAAATATTTAAAAATCCTCTGAATTAAACCAAAACACACACAATTTGTTCTCCTTCTGAAACCTTTTCTTATATGGCCACAACTATTTCTAATCACTTTTAAAAAAATGTACCCGTTCCACAGTGTGATGACGCACAGACCTCAACCTCAAGGTCAAAACCAGCATTTAATTAAGGTTAGGTCAACGGGTTGGGTTAAAATAACCACTTTGTTTAGGTAAGGGGAGCTTTGTCGTGATGTTTACAATAACAAACATGTGGTCAGGCAACAACAAAGGTCAAGTTAATGTTAAGCTTCCTCATTCAACATGCAGTGTTCATTATTCCTGTGTTTTCCTACCAAAGTCTTGCGACCCGTGTCAATTTGTCACATGCATGCAACCTTTTCATGATAAGATGACGTCATCGGTTAGGTTCAAATACCTACGATAATGCCGTTACTGAAGCACGCTTGTTGCGTGACTAATCGATCCCGATTCCCGAACATCGGCCTCCTGGGAGATGCATTGATGTTTGTTGGACCCATCCACCTCCTCTCCAGCCCACCCTGTCGGGGCTTTTGAGATCTTTGTACTTCCTTGTTTGTGATTATGTGGATTATATACAAAATAGTTGTGTGGTATATCTACGAACCAAGGAGCATTACTAATGTCGCCGCTTGTGAGTTGTCAGGTGTGAATGTTTGCTCGTTTTCCTCATCGTCTATCACCGTGGTTCCCAAACTGAATCTGTGGTCCCAACCGACGCCGGGCCTCAGGATCATTCTTACTGGACACAATATATATTGGCGTTAATCACCTTACGGCCTTTAAGGACTTTAAGGCGCTGTTAAAGGCGATCTTTGTTCCACAAACTCAACAAAGAAAATATACCATCTTGGGTTCAGGAAGACCCAACAAATAATCATTGTTACATTAATAAAGTAATAGTAAATAATAAAATAATGAACAGAGAATCTTTTGTGTTCAAAATGTAACTATTGCGAAAATGCGAGTCACCTTTTGGTGACACTCGGCGTGTACGAGTTGTTCTTCCCGTGGCTCGGGGGCCTGAAAGGACACACAGTGGGCTCTCCTTTAGCTCCTCCTCTTTAGCCAGCCAACAAAAGTGCCCATCGTGTTGTTTGGATAGTTTCGCCGTAAGCCCCCGCGTCGGCCAAACACAACCGCTGTCAGGTGGAGTCTGTTGCTAAACAACCCGAGGTAGGCATCCTTGGAGATTAGCAGTGTTCCCCCAGGTCTTTTAGGACCCCTAGCTGTGCCGTGGGCTGGCCACGTCCCGCCTGCAGATAAAGTGTGACAGCGGGACCTGACAGCTCCGCTGCCTTGCCCAAGGACAACGCTTGTCACCGCAGGCACAATGACCGAAGGGCCGAGCGGTCCCCCCCCCCCCCCCCCCCCAACTCTGCGGCCCCCGCCGCACGTTGAGAAAGAGCCCCCCGACAAAAGACAGCCGCCGACAAAAGGCCCCGTGTCAAATTAGGCATTTAATTCAACGCTCGGTCGCGAGGGCAAAGTAATCAGAGGGGAATCGGAAAAACATATTAGAAGGACAAGGAGAGGCAAAGAGTTGGAGGATGAATTACTGCACAACACAGAAACTCTATTTGGAGCTTGATTAAAAAAAAAGAAAAAAGAAGGTGATGATATTATGCAACAGTGCAAAGGGACAGGAAATAAAGGGATAGTCTGGTCTAAACTCCAAGCTAAAGGCGCTATGAGGAGAGGGAGAGTTGCATTTGTCACGCATCTCAGGCTGGAAATTATTCTCAGGACATCAGAGAGAGAGGCGGGACTTAAGATTCATACATCGCTCCCCTCACTTCCTGTTGCCCACTAGGCAAAATATATAAAAGAGTCTGATTTAAATGTATTTATTCTTGTGTTGTACAAATGCTGTTTGTACAAATACAACCACAGCGTAACATTTTTTAGATTTAAAACTCCCCTGACCTGAGTGGGATACAAGCTGCGCTCAATCCGTCCGTACCTGTTGAAACGTGTACTCTTCTGAGGAGAGTCACGTTACACGGTGACACTCCTCAGGGTGTCCGTTGTGACTCGGAGTCGAGGGCCCGACGCAATGTCTGTTATTTACAAAAGAGCTAATGCACGACACACGTGAAAAATGCGATGAGAAATGACATCATCGAAGCCGTCCGGCGGCGCTACCCGTTTCTTCAGACGACAGTCTCGCCGCGCTCGTTTGGAAAACTCTCAATTTGCCGTTGTTCGTCGTTTTTATGATTTAATTACACATGTAAAACTCTGAAGTAATGCGGGGGTGAGGGTGGGAGGGTTGTCGAGTAGCGGAGGATAATTACAGGGAGGGGGGGGGGGGAACCTCGTCAGGGTCGCAGGAATTCACTCTGATTTATTCGCGAGTGAAAGGATTCCTTGTAAGCCCTAAATAAATTTTAATTGCAGTAAGCTGTTCAACACAAGGGACCCCCCCCCCCTCTCCTCTCCCTCCCCCGCGAACCCCAGTGAGTTGGGGAACTTTGATTAGATCACAAAACAAAATAGGATTGAAGAGGGTAATAATGTGCAACAGGGGTCCCACAATCTCTCACAGAATGCTTCAGTTTTATTCAAGGAGTTATCCTTCAATGCAAGCACAAACACACACACACACACACACACACACACCACTTGCATGAAGACACACACGGTTGCTGCAAAATAATGAATGTGTGGAACTTGTCCGCTTGAACCCAAAAGTCAATCGATAGGAACCTGGAATGTGTGTTTCCGATATCTTTTGGGGAAACAGCCTCCTGGCCCTCATGTCTCACTTGTCAAGTCATGTCGTGGTATTTATTGGTTTGATTCTCCAGATATTTCATTGTCTCGAAGCACCCGAGTGCATCGCGTGCTTTTGACGCCTGCGCTTGACCTTGTGTCATCGCTTATATTTATATTCACTGTAATGTCCGAACTGATTGTGAATCATCACAGATATCAGAAAATGTGTCATTTTGAAAGTTGTCTGAGAGAGCTGACAAAAGTTCACGTGAACTTGTAACTTTTTATTTTAGGCAAAATAACGTCAGGCTAAAGACTAATAATGCACAATTATTTGACGACTGGTTCTCAAGGAGTTTGAGATCTTTGCGGAAAGCGGATTGGCCAATCCTGTGCTGCCTCATCTCCCTTTGGAACAACAGGAGGTTAAAGTCGTGGGGGCTCCGTTAAAAAGTCATAAAACCAGTTGAAATGGAGATGAAATGCAAAAGGCCCCATCATATTGTGTAACTATTTCCTAATATCGAATTGTTATAGCAAAACATCATCTTTTATTCCACTGGCTACAAACCAGGAAATGTGCTGATATAAACCGATTCCAAGCAATAATACCATCAATCAATCTGCACATTTTGATCTCAAAAGGGAGGTGCGTATCGCGCCGTGAGCCCGCCTTCTTTTCTTTAGCGGTCCAATTAAATGAGAAGGATTTGATTGAAATCCAGTTCCAGTGGGGGAAAGCGTCGCCGTACAGCAGCTGAAGGACTTTATGTGTTCTGGACATCTTAGTTTAAGCGGTTGTTTTAGGGTCGTGTCTTCTGAACGGGATCAGTTGCGATCGCACTCCGATGTTCCCGTCCCGGGGGGGGTGGTGGTGGTGGGGGGGGGGGGGGGGGTTAAGCCGAGAGCGTTTGCCCCTCGGAGAAATTGACCCGTAAAACGAGTTATAAATGAGCGCCAGACAGGTGTCGGTAAAAGACAAATCTGTCCACGCCGTTCAATACTTTCCCTGCAAAGTACAGAAGGAAAGTGGCAAGGGCGGACAGGGAGAAAGATAGAGATGGATTGAGAGAAAGAGAGAGAAGAGAGAGAAAGAGGGGGGAGGGGATAGATGCTGAAGGGAAATAAATACCTACACTCCTCTTTTTCCGTCTCTCTCCATCTGCTTCCTTGGCCCAGTTTGGGGCTGGATTATTGGGAAAGAGTGTATATGATATTAATAGTCAATCTTACCGCTCAGTGGTGTTGAATATTACCGTATAAGGAGGAGTGTTTCATGGCTGCCAAAGAGAAATGTTTGGCTTGACATGACTCACCGAGACCAACTGGCGGCTACGGGCTGAGTGAATGCCGCGAGGGCTGGAGAGTTTGAGACTCCATGTCTGGAAGGAACGCCCCCCTTCTCTTCTGGTTCCACCAGAGATCGGAGACCCCTGCACAAGTCGAAGCCTGCTTCCCGGTGCCGGGGCCCCCGGGGAGAGAAAAGGGGGCCGATAATTGAGCTGGAAGGAATGGATGGGGGGTGGGGGAGTCACGTTCCTGTTCTAAAACTCCTGCTAAATATCCACACTTTTCATCTGCCAGGGGAAACAGATAAGTTAGAGGGCAATCTGAAGTGTAGTCAATCAGTGCTTCCTGCTTCTTCTGCACCAGTAAGGCCGTAACACACACACACATTGACAAATAAACGGCATTAAATTCAAAATACTGTAAATATTCCAACCGATTCATACCGGCAGCGATGCAAATGTGGAAGAGGGACCGACTACTAGGATCCTTTTGATTTCGAGAAGACTGGACTGAACTACCCTGAGCCCCTGGAATCTATTTTATTGAGTTTCCTTTGAGTTAAATGCTCCGAGTAAGTGTTTATACAGAGTTTATGTCTACGGCTTTTATTGTGAAAGGCTTTATACAGAAGAAGTGGATTTGGTCTGCACTGACCTTTGTCAAAAGTCGATAAGAGCAATAAAGTTTGCCATCTAGGTTTGGACTCTGGGTCAATTTGATGTATGTTTTGAATAAGTCCGTCCGTGATTGGTCGATGCCATTATTGGTAGCGTGAAAGCTCAGACAAAATTGCAAAAATGACTTTTCCACTATGTAAGATTCCCGTTCAGTGCGAGAGTATTCATGATAAACAAACTTTTTAAATAAATATATTGACACGCAAATTAATCACACATAAAGAATGAACACCCTCGGTGTGTAAAGGACTTAAAGCTCAGGAGTGTTGCATCATTTTGGTGTATGGACGATAACCACATTTTAATTTAATCTTATGCTCAGCTGCATTTGACTCGGTGTCTTTTGCCTTTGAAACATGGCTTTGAGTGTAAGACACACTATCAACATGCGTATTTCTCAGTTTTAGTGTTTGTTTCAGAAAATTCACTTTGATTATTAACATACAATGCATCTCTGGTAAGCTAGGCGTCTGCTTCTCCATTTATCCTGTGATTAATGTGCACGCTGAAATCATAGAATGGCGATTTCAATGTGAATTAAAGAGGGATTTATTACACTACACTTATATAATTGTATGAATTTCAAAAGCCGAGCTGGCGGTCGCTGACATTCTGCTTAGCTTTAGCAGATTTATTTTCCACAATGATTGGATTTGGCCACTTGTTCCATTTGTTATATGTAATAAAGGGCTGAATTGAAGAGGATTTATTTTTTAATTTGCAGTAGCTACAAAGTAGGCATAGCCTTAGCGGAGGCTGGCTGGCATCGGTTTTAAACAGAACAGGATAGCACACAAAACAAAAATGTACGTACATTTAAAAAAATGAACTGAACGCTAGTATTATTTGGTAGCTGAGGTTAAAGGGAAGTAACCCACACAAAGAGGACAACCCTCTGGGGTCACAGACCTTTCTTTTTTACCAAAGCGAGTGAAAGGTCATTCGTCAGACAGCCATGTGGGATTCGACTTACGACCAATTCCCTCCCTGTGTGAGAGACAAAGGCGTTCGATTTAGCGAGGAGAGCTCCAACTCGAGCGGTGACCTTTGCCGGTCAAGGTGGAGCGATCTCAGTGGTCGGCGGGCCTCGAGGCAGCGCCGCTGACGGCTGAGTGATCCGAGCCCGTCAAAGGTCTTCTTGTGGTCCCCGGCTCTGATGGATCGGCAGTTCCTCCCGACAGACGGATCATTCTGCGGCGGCGGCGGCTCCGTCCTCTCGAGGGTCACAACCTGCGCCGGACAGGAAAGACCCCTGCGGGCTCCGAGTCGCTCAGCGGCTCCCGCGTCCGACTGAACGCTGTCTGTCTCGGGATCTCTTCCTCCACTCGCTCTTTCGTTTCTTTCATGTGGATTTCAACGCCGCACATTCATTTCTGATGAAATCACTTACTGCTGCAAAATCTATATGTTGACGAGTATAATTTGTCAATGCAATAAGTTAGACAGATTCATGGGCATAGTATTATTTTTTTTTATATTGACAAATGTGCATGACAGCTTTCCGGAGCCGGAGGTGACATATTCAAACAGCATTTTACCCCGTAACTTACAAACCCAAAAAACAAAGTTTATATACACAATTTGTTTAATTGTTTTTTTTACATTCTCTGTTGATTCTTTATCTGTTAATTAACTCTTGGATTAATCTACTTATTTCTATTTTTTACTATTTCTAATGTGATTTCCCTTTTTTGGAGTTTTGTGTAGTCCACATGTATTTGACACATTTCGAATTGAGTGAAACTGATGATTGACAGATGTGCTGGATTGATCACTTTGAGTCATCCTCACACATCGGGATAAATGTCTTCTCGAAAAACGATTAGTGGAGCGAAATTCCGTCTAATATAGAAGGAGTCTGGACCGGACGGATTATTTACTTGGCTGAACCTCCTTCGGGCGTGTGCAATTGGAAAAGTTAATAATTCGGCAGAAGTTTGGGCCTCAGATTGTGCAGCCGTCTAGATGAGATGCTCAAGAACGCGGAAGAAAGGAAAACCAAGAGGAAGCGAGAACCACGGGCGCTCTCTGTGGAAAGCCTCCACCTGCCTCTGGCCTGATCCCCTCCACAAAAGAGGAGCTTTGATGGGCTGATGGGATGAATATCACCGGACAACATCTTCACACATCCTCCTATACGCACCGCTGCAATGACACAATGAGTGTGTCAACGGACGCTCCGCCGCATAAAGGGACGCCTGGAGAGGAGCGTGTCGAAACACAAACAAATAAGGATGCCAGAAAACGTCACTGTAAATGTAAAACATGACGATAACCCAAGAACTTCTTATCCCTGCATTTGGAAAAGCCTTTTTTTTTTAAACCAGTACTTAAATACATATGTTGATGCTGTCTGCCTCGCTGCCGGATTCTGTTTGTAGCTACGATTTCAGATATTTATTCTAGTCATCTCACTTTGATCTCGCTATCAAGCAATCGGGCAATCGACTCGCCTCTCGCTGCTTTCTCCGCTCACGCAAAGTTTCCTATTGGATCGTGATGTTCCATCCATTTCCCCTTCGCCCGCTCTGTGTCGGCTTTTGCGTTTATTATACTCCATTGTTTATGATTACATAACATACAAACAATCTTTTTTGTTGGATATCTCAGAATTACGGTCCATTATTTTTTTCAATTCTATTCAGTTTATTTTGTATAGCCCATTATTACGAAATACAAATTAGCTTCCAAGGGATTTACAATCTGTACACATAGACATCCCTGACCTTTGACCTCACATCGGATCAGGACAAACTCCCTAGAAAAAAAAGAAAGAAAAAAATTTCAGGAGGAAAAAATGGAAGACACCTTCAGGAGAGCAACAGAGGAGGAGCCCTCTCCAGGATGGACAGAACAATAGAGGTCATGTGTTCAGAATTCAATTCAATCCAGTTTGAATGTGTTCAGAATGAAGCATTCATTGCGGCTTTCGCTCGGAAACCCGGATGAGAAAAGCATCTATGTGCATATTTGCTGAGTGTATTTCGTTGTTGTTTCTCGCAACATTCCAAAAGGTCGCTCAACATAGCTACTGTCTTGCCTTTGTTTGTTTTTTAGATATGTAGAAATGTATTACAGGAAGCACTGTGGTACTTCCTGGTGGCTGCTCTGTAGACTTCAAAACAAAGTGATGACGGAGAAGCCCCTAGAACCCCTGAGAACCCCAGAGAACCCACTAGAACCCATAGAAACCCAGAGAAGCCCCTAGAAGCCCCTAGAACCCCTAGAAACCCTGCAGAGAAGCCCCTAGAAGCCCCTAGAACCCCTAGAAACCCTGCAGAGAAACCCCTACAAGCCCCTAGAAGCCCCTTCCTCATCCTGCTTCTTGATGCCAGGTGGGCGCCGGCATCGGTCTCGCTGCTCTCTCTACACTACAAACACCACATGTTGTATGAACTAGGTCAACCCTGGCCTTTTAGGCACATGCATCATTATTACAAAATCCTGAATTCAAATCTGGTTTAGGGAGATTCTGGCTCCTCCCATCTTTCCGTCACAAACAAAAGCAACGACAAACATGTAAATCGCACAATGATACATTCTTGCATGTCTTACCCTCATGTCTTGTTTTTTTGTTTGCGTGTTGTATCAGAGGGACCTTAGGCTACCTTCTCTTTGAACAAAGGCAACTTGTTCCGTGAGAGGCACAATTAAAGAGTGGGAGGCAGGAAAATTACACACAGGCTTTATAGGCACCTCGAAAAAATGACTCAAGAGCAGACCATTCAGCAGCTGGTAAAATTATCCACTATTGTCACAAAACATTTCAAAGCCAATCTTCTGCCCGCAACGCACACACACACACCTCTACCCACCACCCCACCCCCGCTATAGGTCACCTCCGCGGGGGTCACATAAAGTCGAAGGGAGATTGAAAACAGTTGTGACGTTCGGGGCGAAGTGAAATAAGGCGTTCAGTCTGGCCGCTGTCAGAATAGATGAAGCCACAACGCTCTTCAAAAGTCGGCAACAGCGCGCACAGTAGATTAGTGCGAGGGGATTGGGTAATAACTTTAACACATGACAGCTTACCACTTTCCATCACGTATGCAACTTCAAAGGGGGTAAATATGGTATTTATTGATGGGCCCATAATTCAGTTCTCCTCCAAAGCAGGTCAGATTTCAGGGCTGGGAGAATGGAAACCAGATGAGGCCCCGACCCTGGCTGGGCTTTCACTTTAGGCCTACAGGTTGCCGGGTCGAATCCTGATGGGGGGGGAGCCCCCCCGCCTGGATCACAAGGGGCAGAGAGAAAAACAACCTCCAGACCAGTCTGACGTACCCAAAGCTTCATCAACTGCCGAGTTTGTTCATTTGAATAGATTTGAATATTTTAGTTTGGATATCATTTTCTGTCTTTAGGCTGGTTTTGTTTTTGCCTGATCAAAACTATATAAAAGGTTTTATTGTAATTAAATTGTCAATATGAAATAACCAGGTGGTTTGTATACTCTTGTGTGTATCAAATATGTTATAAATTACTAGTGATTAGAATTATCTCATTTAATTGTTAAAAACTTGGAAGGGTCATGTTTAGATTTCTTTGATAAATTTGCATTCGTATTGTTTTCAATTTAGACGAGATGACCGTGTATCGTGATGTTGATGTATGATGTCACCACTAAATGATTCCTTTGAAAGGTGATACCCAGCACTACTACTGGTTAACTAATTAGAGCTACTTTAACTATGTCATCCAATTGTTTAAACTATATCTCTTTTACTTTTCACTATTTTGACTTCTACTCTCACTGGTTTACTATCAAGAGCAAAAAGTTAGTGGATTTGCTTCACAGTCTTTCAAAGTGCCCTTTTGCAACTGTAGAATTGCCCCCCGGGGGTACAACCTCTGGCTGGGATTCGACCGCTCAAATATTTCCTTCCAAGTCGACACCGTCAAACTAGCGGCTCGAGTTTGGATTCAAGTCTTTGTCTCTGAGCGCTACAACAAATGTAACATGTGATTATTCTTTAGCGTTGCTCAGCACTATAAATACTTCTGTGGCGCGGCATTCTTTTTTTTTTTGCCCCGCCAGCACTCTCAACGCATATTTGACATATTGACGAATCGCACGGCCTCCGACACACGCCGTGCTACACAGAGCAGGCTTGTGTGGGCCGCCCGTCCCGTCCCGCTCTGCAGACGCCAACAGGGATTCCCACAAAGCAAACACGGGTTAGCCTCGCTATTTAGTGCGGAGAGCCACCACAGCCAACAAGTTCACTTCCAGAAAGTAGCTCAGTCGGCCCCTGATAGGGCACCAGTGTGTGTGTGTGTGTGTGTGTGTGTAATCCTTATGATTCTGCCTTGGCCCAGATAGCTGAAGGAATGAATAATTCTCTGGCAGAGATCCAAGTTGGATGTGGTTTAACTCTTCTCCCGAGTTTTCTCCCGAGTTTTCTCCCAGAGGCCGGGGGGGTAGGGGGTGGGGTGGGAGTGGTGGGGGTGGGGGGGGGGAGATGGTGGTTTGACTATCAATTACAGTGGTTGGAGTCCTGCAATCTGAGATCCTCTGTGATTCATCCATGCTACGCCTGAACGCTTGACTGGTATTCATGTCCTCTTGCAATAATCACCATACAGATGAAAAAGAAAAAAAAGGACGTCGCATGTCTGTTCGTGCTGTTTCATTGCACTGTTTTGTTAGTTATTTCATATTGTGAATAACATCTGTGATCAGCTGCAATGACAAACATTGGGATTGAGGACATTTCCTAACGAAAGCCAGGGCCGGTTCCCTTGCACACTGTAAAAGTTACGTTTGCCTCTGTGACTGTTTAAACGCAGCTGTTTGAAATGGACTTTGCATTTCTGAGCCGGCTGCTCTCGTGCTTTTTCCCACGCAGAAGATGACACATTTTTCCAATGCAGTTTCCGTGGAATTTAAAGGTAGCGCAACCGAAAACATCTACATTAAGTGGCAGATTCAGCCTCCGGGAACCAAGCAGAAGGAGTTCAAATATACAGACACACTATTTGTAGTGATGCTCAACAAAAATACAGTTAGAAAAACCGACAATTTTCAATAACAATTTTCCACAAACATCTGCAACCATTTAGCCCAGATGGAGTGCATCCACGAGATATGCCGCCATTCGAGAGATGGACACATTTTGTTGTATCTTGAGATGTTTGTTTTGTTGTTTTGATACGCAAAAAAAGTATATTAAAGCATTTTGTATAAAGACTAATATCATGAATTCCACATTAGACTATCAACTGTGTATGATAGACTTAACCATTAAGACTACTGAGCTAACGTTCATCAAAGCAATAGCTGTGTATAAGAAGTAGACTTGGCCATCGTGACCTCACCCATTGGCTTTGAAGCTTTGAGTTTCTTTTTTTCATCGTGGTTTGTGGCAACCAGAAGTGACACAAGAGGGCGGAGCTTTGTACAAGGCAACGCTATGTATAACAAGACACTTTTCAGACATCGAAATGTCCCAGTAATTTTGAAGAACTGAGAACACACTGTGAAAGGGTTGAAGGTGACGCACAAAAACACTGACTGGACAACGCCGTGATTACAACAGTTCAATCACATTCTAGCCCCGTCCTAAAGCTTAACCTGCTTTATGTTCTACTTGACACTGAATGGACCATCATTTACAAAATTAACATCATGCTGTATTGAAGAAGACTTGTGAGGAGTCACGTATTTACAACCTGACTCTTAGCCTTTACTCTTCCCAGAGACCAAACTTCATAAATAAGCTAAAGGAAGCAAGCGTTACCGGTATATTTTACAAACATTTTGAATTAATGACTTGATGCTTTCAGTAATGTCACAAGGAACAAGACGTATACATGGCAACAATCTAGAAGATGCTGAGGAGCTGAGCAGGTCTTCACGGCGGACTTGAGGCCTAACAGAAGCCTTATTGCCTTCTATTAGCAAAACATCTTGACATATGATGGGAGACATTTATCCTGGAATACATAATCAATAGAAACCAATCCACATGCTAATGTGTGCCATGATATACAGTCTTTCATCTAAATAAGAGCCCTTTCATTACCATGCGAGTCACCAATTAACTGAAATAATGGCAAGCATCTTGACTGATTAACATGCCTCTAGGTGCATTCTCCGATTTCTATCAGATTTCTGCTTTTTAAATTCCTTGTATGTCACAAAATATCAGCGATTTACTTCAGTGCGGCAATCCTTTAGCCACGTAGCTCGGTGTTTCTTCAGCTCCATTCACGTTGCTCATTAGGAGAGCAGGAGGCGAGTACAAAAATGTCAGTGTCTGCTCTGTGAAACAGTCATTCAGGCATTCTTTGATTCCTCATTGGGCAAATTGATATGCGGCGAATAACACATTACGCCGAGCTTCCCGTCTCATTGTGCAGCTCAGCCATCTGTCTCTCAGCGGTGGGTCCTTGTTACCTGTTGTACTCTTTCTTACCCGGCTCATTCACCAGCCCATCTCCGTGCCAGCACTCCCTTTCACCGTCCCGTCCAGTGAGGAGTTCTCAAAGAAGGTTTCTCACAGAAAGAGGGATCCAAGTGTCTTGGACATTAACAAAAAAAACAAAAAAGGGAGGGGGAGCATTTCTGTGCTGCTTGTTTTTAAGTATTACATATTAAAAAAACGTACAACCCGTCTCAGTCCTGTGATGATCCGATCCATATTAAGTTAAGTAAACGGAGAACCTGAATGTTCTTTCAATGTAAGCCACATCACGGCCAGAGCCTTCGGCGATGGGCGAGGTGGATTTTAAGAGCTATGGGGGGACAGATGCTTCTCCTTAGAGCACGGGAGCAGGGGTTCGCCCACGGGGGCCCCCGCCGCTCAGATGAGATGCTAGGTTTACGTCGCAGCGGATCTTAGAAGTCAGTTGGATGTCCAGACCCGTACCATATGGACCTGGTTTAGGAGCAGAGCGGCGAGCCTCGGGCCCTTTTCTGGCTCCGCGCAGGGACCAGCAGTCATCGGTGGACCCCTGTGAGACGCTTTCCAATAGCTGCGGGGCGGCATAAAGCTTCAAAGATTACAGTCAAAAGTTTATGTTTCGGGAGAAAAAAGAAGAAGAAAAAAAGCCTGGGCATTCGATGAAGATGAAAGGACTCCCGAGAAAGGTGTTCTTTAAAATGCGACAAAACGTGAATGGAAGTCAATATTGAAGTTTCATTTGATGGCAGCTTGTCATTACTTGACACAACTGTATGTACTGACTTATTAGTGGTTGAAGGTGGCTTTGTCCACTTCCTGATCCTTAAATCAACATTCATTTTTACTGAGAGCTGTTTTCCATTTCAGTAAAAAAGAAAAAAAGTCTTTAAGCAGCTGTTAGTGTGCGACGGTCCTTCTAATGACCCTTAGTTAACTTTGCACCTCATGCATCCATTATCATTGAATAACAGGAAGGTAATGTTCCTGTTCTTAAACTACCCAACCTTTTCGGACCGATGACCCTTCAGAATAAGGGGTCAGGGCCAATTATAAGCAAGCTGCTAATAGTGTTTTAGTGAGTCCAGATGCTGTTAACCTCCATTAGTTAAACTCACAGCACAGAGTTAATGACCACAACATACTGGAACAGAGTCGGTCAGGGAACACAAAGAAAAACACTGTATGGCTGGAACCTTGCAATGTGTTTCACCGACAGCGTTTCCATTTGTTTCTTACATATTGATAAAAAGCAATGTTGCTCTTGCGGCTTTGTATTACATGGCTTTTTATTAAATCAAAGTTTTTGTCCTTTTTTTGTTTCGGATGTGGTGTTTGGCGACCAGCTAACGGCAAACGGAACTGCCAGAACACACACTTAGTACATCGCAGGACAAAATGTTCATTGATGGTTTTATACTGCCTCCTGACTTTTCACGCAATAATCTTAAATATCCTCCTCTGGCTGATAGTGGGCACTAATCACAACCCAGCTGCTTGCTAACGGAACTACCAGTCCACACACACACACACACACACACACACACAGCTGTGTGCATCGCCGATCCTCTCGCAACTACTTCAGTGGATCACTTTTCTTGTTTTTGAACCAGCTACCAGCTACCAGCTAACGGAACTACCAGTACACACACACACACACACACTGTTGAGTACATTGCCGCCACTTAGCCGCTGCTTAGAAAGCAGACAGCTGGGTTAATTTTACTTTGTTTTAGGCAAAAGGGTGCGATATTTCGACAACCGCAAGCCGATTGTCTGCATACACCACTGCTTGTTTTGGGGTTTTAAGGAAGGTTATGTTCCTGTTCAAGTGGAGTCGCCCCCTGATGGCCATGATAAATAATACAAGTTTAAGACACTTCCGCATGGGCCAATTTGGGGTAGTATTCATTTGTGGTTGTTGCAGACACACCTGTATATCTTTTTAGTGTTTGTAGCGAACCTTTCCAAAGCTGACATTTTTTAAAAAGCAGATGAAGCCACCCTCTAAAAAGAACACGCCGTTCCACCCATGTTTAACAGTGAAATCCTCTCTCTGAGCAGAGTGCGTCGTTGGGTGCGAGAGCTCAATGGGAGTACGTTTCACTCTGTCAAAACACCTTCTATCCAGCTTATTGGAAAGAGAAATGGGAGAACGGGACAGTTTGTCTCGTTCCTGTCTAAACAAACATTACTTCTTCAAGTTTGTATATTTTAACATTTTGAAGGCAACACTGCTGCAGACACATTAATTATGGGCCGCGCAGTCGACATTTTCATCATCATTTGGAACGAAGAGACACATTTCACATCGAGACATTGAGTTGTGTAATGACTCCTGCAGAAAGTCTGGATATAGTCAAAACCCGAGTGAGAGATGTGCTCAGGGAGCAGAGTTTATACATTCTCTCATTGCATAATCTACAAATCTCTGGTGGTTTAATACAAAACAAGATTAAACTCAAAACACTCATTGTGTGTTTGCCATGCAAGAGACGCGTTTCTTGCTGCAGAGCTGCTCCTCAGGTTTTGTGTTCTAGCGGTTAGTCCATGAACAATTTACATGCTCTTTTGTTTGTTTACTGTGGTTTGCTGGTCATAAAAATAAAGTCAGCTGAAGGAATCTCTCCTGCTCGGTCCCCCCCCCCCCCCCCCACAAACACACACTCCCCCACTCCCCCACCCTCTCTCTCTCTCTCTCTCTCTCGGCCGGCTGTCAAACCCTCCGAGCCATTTGGACCGTCCCACCCCTCGGCCAGCGCCGGAATTAATTGCTAGACGAAAAAATAAAAAGAAAATTGCCTAGCAACTCCCTTGCTGTGCAGCGGAAAACACATCAACAGGTTGTCACTTGTGATATCAGGCTTGGCGGGTTAAATCCACTGAATTATAAGAGCTGACACCGGATGATACACTGCGAGAGGAATTTAAATGACATCACTGAGTGTGCCAGAGGTGCAGCGTCGACAGCAACGGGAAGAGATAATATACAGTGTGGGCGATGAGACTCCAGGCATCATAGCATAATCCATGTGATTACCATTTCCTTTCACTGTTGACAAGACACGTCTGGTGCAAAATGCTACATTCACGGCAGTCATAATAATTGCCGCTTTTTGACTCGTCATGTCAACGTTATGGACTTTATATAAGAACTTTATATAAAAATTGGACGCAGTCACCGGGACGTCCCCTTTTGGTTTGTGGACTTCCCTTCCGAAGCCTTGAGTTTTGATGACAGCGGTCCCCATCTTGACTTTTTGAAACCAGTGAACAAAACAGACCATATTTGGGTTGCAAAGGAGCGACGTAGAGATGCCGATATTGGCGGTATCCCTGCCTAAAGCATCCTTCTCTTTAAGGTCTATTTGACTCTAAATGGACCATGATTTACTAATTGAACATCATGCGGTATTGAAGAAGACTTGAAACTAGAGATTAATACCATAAAGTCATATTCACAATGTTTACTGAGATAACATATCAAGTGAGAATAGTCATCATGAATTATTTTTTTGGACAAGTGGAGACGCCCCTTGATGGCAATGAGAAAGAATGCAAGTTTAAGTTACTTCCACATTGGCTTTCCTCCAACTGCATCCAAGAGGTATAGGAATTATTTGTTCCATCCAAATACAGAGATAATGTGAACCAAACATCAAGATTATTTCACTTAAATGAGTAGCATATGTAATGGCATCTTTTAAGAGACTACCTTGAGCTCATGACTTGAATGCACAAAATTCATACACAAGTGGAATCCTGCCAGATACCTTTGATCTCTGACAGGAATAAGCAAGGCCATGACAGGAGGCATCAGATACAGTCAGGTCCAAATGGCCCTATTGGACGTGAAGTCACAAAGACTCCGAGGAGGAAGCATAGTTAATAATGTGTGATGGAGAGATGAAAATTCATCCATAAGGAGAGAGAGAAGAGGAGATAGGTGCTCAGTGTATCCTAAACATCCCCCAGCAGCCTATAAGCCTATAGCAGCATCTCTAGGGGCTGGACCAGGTGAACCTGATTCAGCCCTGACTATAAGAGGAAAGTCTTCAGTCTACTCTTAAATGAGGTGACAGTGTCTGCCTCCAGGACTGAAGGTGCCTTGTTAGATTGTACTAGTTCATTTTAATTCTCAAGTCTTATGCTTTAAATTAATACATATGGAAAGATATTATAAATAGGAAATATTAGGGGGAATATTATTATGATTGTATTATGAAGCATAAGGGAAAGACTGTTTTCTCTAATAAATGTAAATGGCAGGAGTTAATGTGTATATGTATGTCGCATGAGAATGAATGTTAGTTTAGTATTTCGGGAATGTCAAAGCCGGTTAAAGCCTGTGACGTTATTTTTATCTGGAAAGTAACATACTAGACTTTTATTGTGAAGGAATTTTAAAACTAATCTTTGAGCATAGTTGACTGTAAAGGTCCGGTCTCTTGTTCCGGTCCCTTTGTGTTTACAGGGGAAGGAGACTGTCGGACTGCCAGGTTGGACGGAACCGCGATCGTGAACCTTGTTTGTTTGTTTAAACTTCTTGCCATTAAATGTTGTTGAACTTAATTCACCACATCCGGATCCTGATTTTCATCGTCTGCGAAGTGCCCAGTATGTAGGTGGGTAGGTAGGTAGGTAGGTAGGTAGGTAGGTAGGTAGGTCTAGATAGATATGACTTTTAAATTGTTAAAAGCCTTCAGCATTGACCACCTCTTCAACATTCCGTGTCACATGTAGTCTGCCGAGTTCACAGAATTTCTCACAACAGGAAATTGAAAACGTACTCACGAGTCGGAGCGGAGGAAATTAAAATAGCGTTTCTGAGGCCGGATTCAAAACCTGACGGAGGAACGCTTATGAAATGCAGCTGGCGAACAGGCCCTGCAGCAAAACATGTTCGAAATGGACCACGACGACACTCTCAGTGACCGTTTTCTTTCTTTTTTACCCACATTCTTGTTTCTCATAACGCTCTGTTTTTCTTTACGATACAGTGCGTGGGCCAAATAGTTCTGCAGTTTTCCCGACTTCCTCGTCGGTGCTGATCTCTTTTGGACAGTGTGTACCACATTTGCAGATGCATAAAGAAATGGTCACTGACTCTCGATTCAAACTTTCTTTGTTCTGAACTCAGCTCTGGAGGAATCCCTGCAGGGATACTGTGCCTCTGATTTTCCCTCAGAAGACAACATGCGTGTCATGACAGTCTTTCTTTATCTTCCCATCTCTTGCTGGTCCTATCTTCCACTCGTGGAAAAGAATGTCTGCTGCTGTGTCGGGGTGTGCAGGCGGCGGCTGATTGAGCGAGCAAACAAGCAGAAAAATGAGCGGACATGAAACAGAGACGACTTCAAACCGACCGCCGTGTCTCAGGTTGTTCACAAACGAAAAGTCAGCAAAACGGGGCATCAAAAACATATTTTCTAGGAAATTTAAACAACCTATGCGAACATGAAAAGAATTCTTGATAATGTCCGAGTAACCTTATATTCGTTTTACATCGCTAGCTGCAAACTAAAGTTGCTGGCTCTATGACAAACGGGCATAAAATAGAATTTCCGCCATCCTGTCGAGATGCAGTTGACATCCATGTCTGTCTAAAATGTCATATTGTCATCATCCTATTTCAAAATGTTTGTGTGATTAGCATAATTGTCATATGAATTATTGACTATTATGGCATTGGCTCACATGTCTTTGTGAGGTCACAGTTACCTTTGAACACAAAAACCTAATCATTTTACCCAGGAGTGAAAATTCCCGAGCATTGGACCCGACACACGTGCAGATGGACGGACAGGGGGACGGATAACCTCAAAAAGATATAGCAATGCCATGCAACATTTTTTTTTTTTAATACTACCACCTCTCATATCGGCATACTTTCAGAATCTCAATGTCGAGCACACAGTTAACAAAGTTGCAAGCTTGCGTAAAGCATGTGTACGTAAAGCACACTAAAACATGCCCAAGCAAAGTTGAGAACGGACAGGTGGGGGATTTGAAACATGTCTCCACTTTTATCTCCAGCAGCTGCCATGATTCCCACATTATTTCCTGGACATTTAATCGTCACATAAAAAGTGTGAAGACTGAATCGATGCAAAATATCTAAACAAGCGCATGTCTCATGGCAGTCGATGGCCTCTGACCCCCGAGGGTCAATGTTGATCCATCGCCGCCCTAATTGCGGGTTCATTAAAGTACTTCAGCAGCTTGAAGGCCTGAAGGTATCTCTGAAGGTTCCGGCTAGAAGGACTACGCTAGTCTAGGGTATCACTGGGGGGAGATTTCTATCTATAGCTCCATTCATGGGCAAATGTTTCTGTCCATTTGGTGGAGGATGGCTCTCTCAGTGGGCTGAACCAGGAGATAAGAGAGAAGACTAAGGGCAGGAGACATGCTAATGGGGTGGGGGTGCTGGTCAAACCACTAGCAGCTGGCCAATTGTAAAAACACTACAAAGGGAAAACATGATATTCCCAACAAGCTGAGGCCATCATCGGGGGTCAGATTCACAATTTTTTCTTTCTTTGCATTGTTTTTTAAATTATGGCTTTGGGTTGCATGGAACAGTGCTGCGCTGTTGTGAGTTTGAGCTGAAATTACAGGTTTCCTCAAAAGCTTTTTCAGTCGCAACCCCTTCTTTGTCTTTATTTGGAAAAGATGGAGTCAAATGATTTCCTACCACTGAAAAGACCGCACCACTCACAGTTTTACTTTTTTGACCGATTTTTACATTGGGGAGAGAAAGTCTTCGGTGGACCAACCGGGGGATAGTTTGAACGTTTACATCGGGAAAAAACGTGCAGCAGCTTTCAGGAATGACGAATGAAGAAAAAAAACACACCCAAAACAAATACAACAATCGGAGCATGCCGCAAATGTAAGAAAGGAAAAAAGTGGTTTGAAACGAGGAAAACAAATACATAACAGCAACCAGGCTACAATTACAGAGATGATGCAAAGTCTGAATTCTCCAGACCTCTGGGGGAGTACCGAGTGCAACATTAAAAGAGGCAAGATTATAGAGGCGACCGGAAAAGCCCTTTAGCCATTGTATCCAACAGTATAATATGGGAGCACTTTGCTATTGTAAAAAATAATATCTATATTTTATGAATATAATATATATTATCTATCCTGGGCGCCTGTAGAAACATGGCGGCTGGCTCTATAAAGAGGATTGGCTCGGTATGTAGATATAAACAGTTCATTTTTAGGTGACAAACCCACAAATCCTTTTTAAGTGATTATACACAAAAGAAAACATACTTGTTAATATCATTCTCCAAAGAAATGTGTATTTTAACAGAAGCCTAGTGCATCCACATGTTGTTACGTTTCCTGTCACTGCAGTGAACAACTGTAAAGATCCAAAAAGCACACAGATAAGCAAATGCTTCCATCAATATAACATTTTAATTATTTGGCTAAACTATTTGGAAAAATGAAAACAAATTATCATGAATAATCAAATGAAATATTTATTTTAAATCAAAACCATAAATGTTGAGTTCAATTAATGTGGATACTCAGTTAAAATTAGCAATATTGACAAACAATTGCACACAGAATTACTGAACTGGATCTACCTACGTACCATGTGACTTAGAGATCGGCCCTTCTACTTGCTAATTCTACATTTGTAATTGATTCGTTCTCCAAGAGCACCATAGCTGCACATCAAAGTGATCAAAATAATAAATAATCCTGAATTTATAATTAAAATATAGATTAGAGTAATATTTAGTGAGGAAAAAGATAATCTAATACGCACACACACAGACCCACATTCTCATGGACCAATCCAAAGCCGTCTGCGGCCTGCGAGAGAAGTACTGTCCATAAACCGTTTGGGTTTGCCTTGGCGAGGGCGTGTAACTGTCTCTCCCCTCAGAATCCGTGTGCAGTGTGTAACAATCGTTTCGATGTTTCCCCTCTCCGTCAGTGGAGAGGAGATCGGAACATAGAGTCAGACTGAGGGTTTAACGACTACTTCCTGTGGCACGGATTGGTCCTCCGCTCCGCTCTCCGTCTTGAGAATATTTTTGCGGTGCATCAGGCTTTGACTTGAGGCTGGTGTTGATCGGGCCTCTGTTTTCACTTAAATCTCCTCTGTTGTGCGCGCGGTTTTCCACCTCCTCCCGGCCTGCTAGCTTCCTGTCTTTCACTGCCTTTCTGAAATGACTGGAATAATTCCATAACATGAATTTGTTGGATTTGAAGCTGCGGTTGACTCGCGGTTTATTGTTTCTTTGACCAGTACTCTTTTTGAGGGGAAATCTGACCACAGCAAGGTGTATTTACAAATATATATATTTTTTTCAAATAACCCAAAAGAGGAATCTAAACCTAGGTTGTTGAAAAATAATCTTTTGTGGCTACACGCCCATCTGGGTTTCTAACTAGCAGTTCATGGCAAATGTCGAGATCCAAAAAGTGTCAGCGCCAAAACCAACAAAGCTTTTATACAGAGGACTCACATATGTCACACTTTACTAAACTCTTTGTTCCACCTGCATTATACCATGGTCTGGTGGGGTATACTCAATTATGATTGGCTGCAGGGTGTCCATTGATTATATATATTAGTCTCTTAGCTAGTGTTAAGCTAATAAAGATGTTTGCTGGATAGCGAGCTAGTCTTGTTGTTAAACATTCAATCTTGCTAGCATAACCATTCATAAACTGACGTGCCACCTGCCCATCAGGACTCATTTAAAACATTCACGAAATATTCACACAATGTACGCACAGCCTTCTGGAGGAATTTGGTGTTAATTGTCTGGTCCAAAGACAGCTGGACATGGGCTGGAGGCGGCAGGGAGGGAACCGTCAAACTTCAGATTAAAGGACGACCTACCTCTGAGCCACAGTTGTTGTTAAATTTTAATATTGCACGCATAATGTTGGCTGCTTGCTAGCATCACGCTAATCAAGATCTGACAGGGCTACTAGATATCTAGCTTGCTTTGTCTTTTTATTGAACATACTGTAAAATCATATTTACCGCTTTGTTAACCGTACACAATGTTATTGCCTTTGAATCTTACTCGCGTCACAAGTTATGCTAATCAAGATTTTGAGGAAATATTCATATACATTTTGGGGACAATCAGTACACCTACAACATCCCTGTCCCAGAACTCTCATTGGATTAGGAAAAACTCCCAAGAAATAGAAAACACATTGTCAGGGGAAGGGAAGAGGCATTAGCAAACCCTCAGGTTAGGAGTAAATGCATTGTGATCAGCTTTTTGGTTGGCAAGTGCATGAAAACTAAGTTATTGTGCCCGCATTGTATAAGTGGGATAACGTCCTTCGAGGTGTCCATTATCATTATCAGTCTCCATGCAGACTCTATGTCATCCATTAATTCCTGGTAATGGACACCTCAGTAGGCATCTTAAATAATAGACGAGTCTCGTAGTATACACATTTTTATTTTATTTTATTTGAACCTAACCCACTCTAAAGCTTTCCATACTTGCATCAGGCTTCAAATCGCATTTCTGACCAACTATCAACATCCTAACTATATTTAAATGGGGAAAACTCCTCGACTATTTCTCCACCTAAAAATCTGCCGCCATATGGAAACTGTTGTCATAATTTGCTGTTTGCCCTCAGACACCCCTTCCTCCTTCCTCATTACTTGTGTGCAACAACACAACTTTCGGATTTCGTGCGCATGAAAGAGAGTCCAAGAGCTAATGCTCCCCCCGAAACACCCTCTTAGGAACAAAACGAGTAAGTGTTTGTAGACAAAACGCACCTGGTTCCAAACTATCCGCGGTGCTGTTCGCCCTCGCCCACGTCCAGGGTGACCATCGGCAAAGCCTTTGGATAATTGGGTATCTTTTACAGTACGTTTTTCCCAGATTAGAGTGCACAAACAAAGGGCTTTATGGGGATCTGGAGGGCTGCTACGTCTCGTCGGTGTTGCATTCAAGGTGCTTGAAGAGAGGTAGTTTGCTTTGGCTGCCGTTGAGCGGAGCTCAGTCAAGCAGGGATTTGAAAGAAGATCAGAAGGTTTCCACATTGTGGTGGCTTTGTTTGATTAGACTTAATTCCTCTGAGTGCCACTGACACGCTTCCCTTTGTTGATCAGTCGGGAGTGACAAAGAGCACACAAAAGCCGCCGGTTAGATAGTATAGTGAGTGCTGAGTGAAGGCATTTACACCATTTGAATCTGCATTGTCCCAGCTCCAACCTGAGGCTTCGCTAAAATACACATGTTTCAAATTATCACCAGCTTCCGAATGAAAAACCAACACACACACACGCACACAAACATTACCGCATGAATGAAAAGCTAAATAAAGCAACAAAAGGTGTTATCTAAAAGGGGCTAAGATTATGCAAGCAAAGGGGTTAGAAAGTGTAATGGGGCTCTGTGGCCTTTGCTCTTCTCCTTGAGGGTTTTGTTTGTTTAACAGCGTTAGATCCTGGGAGGCTCTTGGAGGTGCTAAAGAGGGAGGAGGGTGGGTGTCTTCCTAAAAACCCAAAGGAGTTTTTAGTTTTTTGACAACGTAGGCTGGTTGAAGTTAAAGTGTTATTCATTGTTGAAACAATCGATGGAAAATCAAATCATGGACAATAGGTTAATCCTTTAAGTAATTTATTACACAAAAACATGTCAATCATCAATCGTCTCTGTTGTCTATTTTATATATAGCATATTGTCAGGTTTTGGACAAATAATGTAATCAATAAAAGAAAAGTTATTGGTTAATTAGCAAAAAACAACCAGTAGAAGAAAAAAGGAACAATATGTTAAAGATATAAAGAAAAATAATAAGTAAATAAATAATAATAATAATATAAAATATCCATGTTTGACTAAAATACAATTATTCTTCAGCTGTAAATGTGTCGGAAGTTTGTGCAGCGTAACATTTTCACTGTGCAGTGAAAACAATCACAAGATAAGCGTCTTACGAGGAAGGGGGAGAGGTTTATGATGACATACTGAGGACCAGTTCTGTCATACTCTGTTCCACCGCTTCACCGTCTCATGAAGCGAGCCCAACACCGAGATGAGTTTTGCAGGAGCCAAATGGTGGCTGCCCACCTCTGAAACTGAGCGGAGCAGCTGAGAGCGACCAGCTGGCCTTCTCGCATACACAGAGCGAGATTACATTTAAAAAAGCCCTTCTAGGGATCGTCTCGGATCTATTAAAACAAAGACACGCTAGATTAGAGAGAAACATTGTCCTCGTTACGTAGGTTTAGCATCATTTGTCGCTAAATAGCCCGGATCCAGTCCCACACTTCCAGTCCCACAAGATGTATGAGTGACTCAGGAAGTGTATTCCTCCATAAGTAGCAGGTGACGAAAGGATTGCCCCCCAAGTTGATTAGAGTTGCAGCAAATAATCAATCACATCTATTACAATTAATCTGATTAAAAAAGGTTGGCCTAATCGCTTGGTCTATATACTGTCAATTTTTTTGGAAAAAGTACCTTTCAAAGTTCTGTCTGACGGACAGACCAATAAAGAGGAAAGATAATCAAACAAGCATCGTATATGAGATATAATTTGCAGAGGGTTTTTATGGGGTCAGATATTTTGAAATACATTTGGATTGGGTGAATATGGGCTTAGTTTAAAAAACTATTTAGGACAATTTTTCAGCAAATTTCATCAAACAAAGCAGAAAGTGTGTTTTTACAGTAAATGTAATCCTGTTTTGCCATCCAGGCTGAACATTTGTTTTGACTACAGCACGGCTGATTAGAGTGCACTCAGTTTTGTCATTAGGGTCTTTTTCTTCTGTGGCTTGTTAACCACTACCAAGCATACACTGCTTGTTCACGCCCACTAAAGAAGTACTAATGTCAAGATTAAACATTGTGGTTCCCCCCACCGAAAGAAAAAACGAGGCCACAGCACGTACACAGTCAAACACAGACACACACACACACACACACACACATACATACATACACAAACAAACATCAAACAGTCCAGCCTGCTGAACCTGCGCTATAATGCTCTGCAATTAGTTTGTGTTTCGTTTGATGATCTCCTTGGCCACGGGGCTCTTTCGCCTACGTGATTAATTTGTCCCGCTAACCTCATCATACAATCCAAAACCTCCAGCTGCAGCTCGAACCGCCTTCGCACCACAAACTCTAATCACCTGGCGCAGAAAAAAAACACTTAATGCTAGTTCTGTATTCAAATCTACTGCAAATTTAGAGGGGTGCAAACACCCATCAGAGCATGGACAGAGCACTCTTTGGTGTGGACGAAGTAGGCAGCTAGCTAGCTCACCAATGCCACTATGTTTTCATACTACACATTGTTTAAGAATAAAGCTATCGCCCATCAGCCGATGATAGCTTTGTGCTTTCCTGTGCTGTGATGCAGGGCTCTCAAGTGTCACGCATTGAGCGTGAGACTCACGCATTTCGGTCTTAAGTCACACTCTCAGTGGTGTAGTCCAGGGTATACGCAGGTATACGGCGTATACCCACTTATTTATCAGTCAGTATTGCGTAAACCAACTTCTCAATCACCGCTGGTGCCTGGTGCGCATTATTTAGTAGTTCATGGGTCACTGACCCAGTCGCCGTTTTTTGTGGACCCTGGACCTAAATCCAATTATTATTTCCGAATTATTAACTGCTGATGGATCGCTTTTATTTCACCGGCGCAGCTTTTCCTGCCTTCGCGGCTCTCGTCCAGCGTCACTCGACCAATCACATGTGTGTATTCCGTTAAGCCCCGCCCTCGACTCTTGTGCCATATTCACACACACCGAGCGACTGGAGAGAGATCAGATAGTTGAAAACAGTATGTGAATCAGAGAAGTTATTTCACTTGGCGCTCCAACAAGAGATGTGGACCGCTTAACCAGAGCCTTTAACCAGGAAAGGAGAAACTGTTATATGTTCATTATTCCCACTGACTCATGTTCAGCGATATTAAAATCAGCGATGTGAAGCGCCACGGCAAGACAAAGCACACGGACCGACTCACATCCCAAATTAAGGCACAGAAGAATAAACCTAAAACCCCAATATGATCAGAACCCTAACACATGAATTAATATGATCACAGAACCCTAATACATGAACTAACTGACCAACAATAATGTTAACAGAGGAGAAATGGGCTGAAACAAGTGGTTCAATAACCAGGTAAAGTCCCTGCACACACATTTCTCTTTTTAGATGCCAAGAATATCACATCATGGCTCTTTTGATTGACATCATAAACAAATCTCTGACTGTAAAACTGTGTTTGCCTCATGTTGAATATATGTTATACTCATGCATAACACCACCTGTGTAGGACCAGTAATATCTGCTCCACGTCATGTCATTTTTATAATAGTACCACACTCTGACCTACACTATGTTTTGTAAATTATCTGTGAGACAGTTTACAAAAGAAAGAGGTCGATATGGACAACTTGCAAGGCGAGAGAACAGTTGTCCAGTTTTGTGTGGATGGAGTAAGGATAAGGAATAGTTCAGTCAAATAGCATCATTTTGTAGTTGTCTCTTACCAGTCTGTGGGTCAGTATTGGATCAATAATTTCATAATCCTTATTCCCTGAGGTCAAGCAGCAGGAATCATGTGGCAATGTGTAAATAATACTAGGTTAATCATTTTTGGGTAAACTAAATAGAGTCACTATTTATAAAACAGGGCGTTTATCCTTTGCTGTATGGGCTGCTTTAAAAAATTGCAAAATTAAGAGTATACCCACTTCTCCAGGGACCACTACACCACTCCACACATTGTATTTCTCACGCTGAAAAAAACTCTTGGCTATTTAATGTTTTAATGTGCCGCAGCGCGCCAACATGAGCTGGCCGCGCTGCTCTCACCGTGGAGAAACCAAGCGCTCCCCTGGAGTTCTGCTGCGAGGTGCCACTTATCAGCCAATCAAAAAAAAAGAAATGGGCTACACAATAACCCATCAGAAAACAAACGTATCTATTGTATCTGGGTAATATTTAATCCAGTAAACAATGAAAATAAAGCATCCTGGAATTGCGCGCGATTGATATCCTAAAGTTTTGTTCTGCGGGGGGGGGGGGGGGGGGGTGCTGATGGATACGTCTACGCTTGCCTGTCTACAAAACTTGAGAGCCCTGGTGATGACAGTATGTCAATGGAATGATACGTTGTTTCATTTTACTTATTTAGTGGCTGGCTAGTGAGCTAGCTGAGCTTTTATTTTCTATTTTCACTTTCATGCTAAACTGGTTATAGAAATTGAGCTCACATGGGAGAAGTGTGCCTCTGCCTGAGGTTAAGGCAACACACCTACTCAATTAGGTGTCATAAGATATCATGGTTTAAGTTAAAATAAAACCCTTTCTGACCAAACGAGCCACAAAGGCAAACTTCTTCCGTCAGAAAAATGAGCAAAGCTGTCCAGGTAATCATCGCACAGGAGGTGGACTACGTAGAACATGTGTATTAGCCCCATTAGCTATTAGCTAACTCAATTCGCTAAGAGAGCTAGTTAGCTGTTAGCTGTTAGCAAGCTAGCTCTCCTCCCACCGACACAGAGTTGTGCTTCAATCGTCGTCAGCGCTTCATTGTGTCATTTGCTAAGCACTTTGTTCGTACAGACATGAACGAATACACAATTTCCTGGTCGAGATGATATTTCCATGATGAATGTTCCACAAGACAGTAGTGTGAGAAGAATCTCGAGTGCCTGGAGTTTTATTCCAGCTTTTGGAGCATAACACCTGTCTCTCACCCCAATTACACTCTTTCTCTAAACCTGTCAAATAAAATAGAAAATAAATCTTAAAAAAATAAAATAATAATATAACCAGAATCTATTGCCTTTATTTGTATTTAACAAAAACAATGTTGTTCGAGTTATCTCTCGTGCTCTTTAAAATGAGTTTGATTCATGGAGAAAGGACAGATTGTGCCAGCTTCTGTGGTTTGGAAGCACGATACACAGAAAACAAAAGGATCTCCAATAGGCGTTAACACCAAACAACGCTCAAGACAAGACCAACTTTATGGTGCGGCTGATAGCAAACTCACAGAGAAATCTTACAGAGATCTTCAATTATGTTCTTTTCATTCTTTTTTTTTTGTATATAACCAAAAAATCATAAAATAGACACAAAAGAGAAAACCCTGACTTTTGCATGTTTCTTTGAGTTCCTTTACCCACATTTCGCTAAACACAAATAACAAAATTCTGAAGCAGATTGCTCATATCAGATCCACTTCACAGAGACAAAGCCACCTGTCCAAGAGGCCCACGCAGGGTGAGAGAGGCTGAAGGCCAAATCACCGGCAAAATGTCAGATTCTTTGATTAGCATTCCTGCCCCGGGGCTCATTTAGCGGCTCTGTCAACAGGTGGATGCGCGGAGACAGGCGGCTCACGGGCAGAGTTCTGACTTCGTCCTTCATCGCTGCTAATAATGAAACAGGTGAAAGAGGGAGCTGAACCTGAGAGTGCCTCGGGGTTTTTTATTAAAAAAGATAGAAATTGTTTATGAGTCAACAACAAAATAAAAGTGTTACTTGGTGTGGATCTGGAGCCGTTTCTTTGGCAAGGTTTTTTTTGTATATCTTAAAGGGAGATTCTTTTCTTTTCTCCTTTCCAAGGACCCTGGGTTAGAAAATCTTGTGAAAGCAACAGCTGTTGTTTCCTTTCCTCCAGACAAAAGGCCAAGGACCCATTGGAAGCTGATACGCCATTCAGGGGCGGTTGTAAAAGGAACCCAGCCTGCCGAGGAATGAGTCAGTTTTTCTCTAAGCCACGACAATTTGTCCCTCCGGGCAAAATATAGTCCCAACGAGAGGAGAATATCGAATGGCATCTCATTTTTTTTTTCAACTAAGAAGCAAAGAAAGAGGGCGAGGGGAGGGAAACTATTTTCAGACACGGGATGATTAATGTATTATGCTCGGCTGTCAGTGGGTAGATGCCAAACAAATGAGTAAAGTAAAGGGAGAGACACAAACAACAAGACTTTCTGAACTTCATGCTCGCGCAATACAGATAATAATTTTACAGAGAGTGGAAGGAGTTGTATATATATCAACGCCATTTAAGTTTTTCTGCATTTTACTTTTGTAAATCTTGAAGCGTTTGCCTCGCAAATCCATCTCTAAGGCCACGTCTTGAACCGTTAATGCCCATTGAGCAATACGTTGTCACGTACAACTGCCCCGCCTTCACACACTGAATGTTCACTTCCAATATCTTGCCTCGCAGCATGAACAATGTCATCCCTTCAGACAGAAGTTTATGACTCTCAACTAAAGTCCACGTCGGACCACGGCAGCTAAATTCATTTCTGTAAGGGCCGACCACAAACGCAACACAAGGGTTTTGCAATTGGTGCGTTTGAGAAGAGGCGACCACGAGGCCCCTGGGAGGGCCTGGTTGTATTTGAGTCTGAGCCTGTGGGAGTGAATACCAGAGATCTTTCTCTTCCAAATATAAGATTGGAGGTCAGAAATGTTTATGTTTCTCTGGAGAACCTCAGGGACATCTTATCATCTTATCGGAAACACCAGCTTCGGAGTTCACAAAATAAAAGACATGAGTGCCACGGCATGGCTGCTGCAGCGGACAGCGTCAAATACACAACATGTCTTGAACTTCTCTCTGATTGTGCTCTTTTCTTTTTTTCTTGCTATTAGAGTTTGCATTCTATGTTAAATGATGATGTTTATCTGTTGGATCAGAATTATGAGAATTATGAAGTGTATTCTTTTAAGTACTGTGACCACCATGACCAAGGACATTGAGTTGTGTTGAAAAATAATTGGTTTGGCTGTGATCCATCCACGAGCGACCATGTTTAACAATGTTCAATGTCATCGATTATGAATTTATAATTCTTCAAAAAGTAATATGACACTATGAAGGAGTTTTAACAGTGCATTTATGAGTATGCTCATTCTGAGTAGAAGATATGGAAGGCAAATGCAGAATATTGTGTTCAGAAATCTACTTGATGCAAAAACGTGTTTGAGAACATTTGCCTTGGGCCTCTTTGAACACAACAGGCAAAGATTTTGCTCATGCTGAATCTGGAATTGGGCGACTTCTACCATCATAAGTCATCCTGATCATCCACAAAATGACTATTAATAGTCAAATGAATATTAAAGCAGAAAGTAACAACCCATTCATTACTTGAACATTGTAAATGTCCTGTTCATGTTAAAAATAACATTTTGGGCTGAAGACTAGTCCTGTTATGCTAAATAGCCTTTAACAGGCCGCGGAGGCGGGTAGAGGTGTGTTCAGCTCCACAGCCAGCTGTGTGCGCACAGTCTGTGCGCTAGGATGCGGTTCAAATCGTAATGCTGCACTCTCACAGCTCAATCTTATTGGCTAGCTAACGTTAAATTAGCCAAATGTTAGCCAACTAGTGCTGCAATGATTATAGCTACGATGACTCAAACCAACAACATCTCTCAACAGTCAACACTTCCTCAGTTCACTAACTCGATAACAGTCTACAACACTAATTTTCTCATTTGATTAATGATAGCTAGCAAATGTTAGCTAGGGTGACCAGATTTGAGTTTGTTAAAAAAGAGGACACCTCGGCATAACTCCTTCATGATGCCCCCCCTTATAGGAAAGGGCTCCCATGGCGAGCGGCGTCGACGGGGGGGGGGGGGGGTGGTGCTCGTGCGTACATCACAGCTCGCTCAGACGCAGACACATCTCTCTTATTCTGCCTGTTTTGTGATATACTTGCCTAAAAGGTGGATTTCGTTTATCTGGCAACACTGAGATCAGTTGACCAATGACTGTTCAGGTGGAACGTAAGTGAGATACCATTTACAAAACTTGTAAGGAGTAGAAACTTGTGAAAGACCCAGAGAAACGGAAATATCCGACGAAGCAAAATCTCGGACGTTTTTGGAAACCCTGCCGGAAGCTTTTTTTTGGTCTCAAAAAGAGGACATGTCCGGGGAAAACCGGACATCTGGTCACCCTATTGTTAGCCTACTATACACCATGTATAGCTAACTTAGAAGATCAGACGCCTGTCTCCCCCTACTCCACCAGAGATGAACTCCATATTTTGCAAAATATAGTGAGGTAAAAGTGAAAGTCAACAGAATTATAAATAATAAAGCAAAGTACAGATATCCCCAAAAACGACTTAGGTGTTATATTTTGATATATGGTTCTATCAGGGAAAACAAAAAGGGTTCTTTTTTGAAATAACAAGCCAAACATAAACTACCCCTTCAGGTGCATAGCCACTATCATTACATGCCTCTACATCCCTCCAACATTCTCCTCTGTCCCACTCTTGCTGACACAAACACTCCCACACCATCATTTTGGCCTGTTCACTTCCACTCCCGTTCCTGCCACTCCTGCAGTATCCCACCCCAAATAAAAACACGCCCACATAGTCTCTATTTCTTTCTCCAGATATTACCAACTCCCTATCCAACGCTCCACCTTCCTCTGCTCTCCCTGCAGTGTCTTTAACATGTCATACGAGCAGTCCAGGAAGGGACTCGCTCGGCTTTCCGTCTTTACTCGAGAGCTGCTAAACTGGATTTCCATGTAATATGGTCTAGGAAAACAGCAGCTATAGATGTGTTGCCTACATTTCATTTAGCAATCATTATTTTCATTATTATCTTCTTTCACTTTGCATATTCAAATGTGGGGAATGAGAGCACCCATTCTGGTTTGTATCCCCTCTCTCATGTTAAGATGTCCTTGTTTTAACATCACTTCCCTGTAAGAAGTACACTTCAAATGTTTCTCGCAAACATGCTATATCAAACTGCATGTCCGTCAGGGGAGTGTGTCCACCACCACTCAAGCTACCACAGAGGAGAAATGTCAGAAGAGTTAGTGGGTCCAATCTGTCATCCAAGAACTATTCTGTTTTAATCCGTCATTTTAGTTTGTCATACATTTATATCTGAAAACCCTTCCTCCGAAGCACAACAGAGGGCTTTACTGATGACGACTGAATCACCAGCTTTGCTCCTCAGCTGCTTTGGTAAAACTGGACCATTGTGCTCCTTTTGCAGGCCCGGTGGGATTATTCAGTATGTGTTGTAGCTCATGTCGGCCCAGTTTATTACAGATTCATCATGTTTGGCGCCTTTTGTGTTTCTACATTAAAATCCCTTCATTACATAGTAAAAATGTTTTACGGATACGTTGTTCTTTAAGAAAAAAGATTTGGATGAAAGGTGGTTTATGTTTAGTAATTGCTATCAAAAAAACTGATAAGGAACCGAACGAATAAGCAGCTTCTATAATAGTATACTAGTATTGCTAACAAAAATTGCTACATTAATTAAGTGGTATTACATGCAAAAAGACAAAAACTACACTTGCCTTCTAGTTCCACTTCTTTTAGTGCCACTAGTCGGGGGCCTCGAACGGAGACCACTCACCGATGGGTGAAGTGGGCACGGGGAAGGCCTGTTTGCTCATGGGCTTTCCGCCTAAGGATTGCTTACAAATGCCACCGCGGGGAGCACAACAGGCAGAGAAGAGGTTTCTAACCCGTTGTGGGCTTATGGGAATCGTTTGCTAATCTACTGAGCACACAAATGAATTGTAGTCACTGCGGCGTGAGGCCCAGATGAGGACGGAGGTTTAAAGAGTAAACTCGTCGGAAACTTAACTCAGCTCGTGTGTTAACTGTGAGTCGAGGGGTGAGAACTGGGGGGTGGGACCGCTGTTGTTTGGTGATCGGCACCTTTCGCGGCTTTCCCTCTGTCCCACGCCTGCCTTTTCTTTCATTTCATTTGAAGGCTCTCCCGTTTGTGTTGGGGGGGGGGGGCGGACAACGTCACAACAGCTCACACACCAAACATATTTATGACCCTACAGTCCGCACAGAGGCCGGTCGACGCTGCCGCCCTCCCTCCTGAAAAGAGACAGGAGCATAAAAGAGGAAATGAATGTGTGAAGGATGAATGCGTGGCCCTGGGGGTCAGCTTAATGGAGTGAGACCCCCGGCCCCTATTGACTTCCACCGCCGAACTATTAACTCCCCGCAACTCCCGAGCTACAGCCTCATTATTCATGTCGGGGTTAGAGCACGGTTCCTGTTTAGAAATGTTGTGTTGACTTTTGTAGGGAACCGATAAATAATCCATGTTCTCTTAACATCCAGAGTGTGAAAAATAAATGAATAAAGTTTTAAACAATCGCCTTGTCAACACTGTCGGTGAACAAAAGATGCGTTTTAGTAAAGCACTTTTTCACCGAAATAAAAGACAATTGTTTGGAAAGTTTTTTACCGAAATGAATTTTTTATCCTGACGAACACCTTGAATGCGCTTCCTTCTAAAAACATATGCAACATTTTTGTACATGTTTTGAAGTCTCTCGCATTAGCTTTGTGTTCTTCAAACTGGTAAATAGCACTTACAGGATCCAAATCATAAATAAAATTGAATAAATACAAGGGATTGCATTCGAGAGAAAAAGTGGCTTCAGGTCAACATTTATTTTCCATACGACCATATTTTTGTCTAAATATATATTGCAACGCTACTCCAGGGATGGTCATGGTGCTTTCACAAAAATATTTACAAAATGAAATCCATCCGAATTCTTTTTTTTCATTTGACGGCCAACGTTGAAACCTAAAATACTTCTATTCCTGGTCTCAACACATAAGAGCTACGTTAGCTTGAAAACTAGCTATATGGATCTCTGAATTTGATAGATTTACTGTTTATGGAACCACAAATGCGACAAGAATCACACCTCTCTCCGCCCCACTCCCCACAAGAGCTTCGCCAGGAGGAGAGAGGTTGCCAGAACCTAAAATTCAGCAAACATTAGCATGAAAACATGCCGGCATTAAAACTTGCTAACATTAGCTAGCTAGTTAGCCAGCGTGGGAATCTGCATATAATCAGTGATAAGACTGATTCACTAGAAGTTTAAATGTGCTGAGAGCTTCATTTAAAATCCACAAAAGTAAAAAACAGGTCTGGGCTGTGTTTGTATTGCTACACAGTGGTTACTGATAAAGTCAAAATGAGATACGCCGTGCGGAGAGGCGACGAGGTGGGTCTGATCACAGCACGGTCCCAAGCAGCCGGCTCTATCTCCGAGCTGGCTTTGAAACACCAGAGCTGATTTCTAACATAAGAAGTGGTTTTGAACCATTTCTTCTGAAAGTCTTCCACGTGAACAAAATGTTGCCACAATCGGTGATGATCAGAAATGGTGACCTTCCTCAAGATTCGTGTGACCTCCTGAGATCTCATGGCAGCTATGATGCGTGGGTCTTTAAGGGCTGGTGGGGGGGGGTTATCAATAACAAGCGAGAGGAGTGTCTTACTTTAAGACGCGCCCATAAATGGTGGTCACCACCTCCTTCTCTGAGATTGGGGGACTTGGGGGGGGGGGGCGGTGGCTGCAGTTCAGAGTTTTCCTTGGCGGGTCAAGCCTGCCATTGAAGTGTGAATGGGCTGCCATGGCAGATTACACTGCACAGCTGTCCCCCTACCGTGGAAATTAAGTTATGCCCCGTGTCAGCAAGTTTTGTGTTTTCCTCCCCTCTGTCTCTTTCTCTGTCTCTCGTCCCCCGCCCCTCCCCCCCCTTTCTTCCCTCTGCCCCTTGCTTTCTAATTCCTTGAATTGCAGAGGCCTCTCTCACAGTTAGAGGAGGGTTTTGTGTGTGTGTGTGGGGGGGGTGGGGGGTGGAGGTTGGTTGTGGGATGCTGGGAGAAAGAAATTCAAATAAAAAAGAGTGGTCGAGATGTAAAAACAGCTTTGGTCCGTCCCATCAGCTCACTGTGAAACTCCCTCCGCAAAACATTTGCATACATGGACACACCTGAACGCAAGCGGGCAAGCAGAGGTTGCCCCCCCACCCCGTTTTGTCTCTGCCCCTCTCCTCTTGGACCGCGTCCCGCTGCACTCGCGGCCCCGTCTGCCTCGCGCTTTGTTCATTTGCGTGGGGGTGAAGCTTGTTTGTGTTGTGGCCAAATTGAAAGGCAAACAGTTCGGCTCCTCCAGTGATGTGTGAACACGCTGGAAATGTCTCCCCCCACACCAACACCCCGGGCCCGCAAAGCAGCTGGATCCGCTGGCTGAAGCTTCACTCCAGCCGAGCCAAACCGAGCGTCACAAAACTGTTAAAAAACTTTAATTAAAGGGCTATGAAGTAGATGACCGCGATATATGTCTCAGTAGGGCTCATGCTCAGATGTCACTCCTCCATCCCTTCATTCCTTCAGCTGTAAATGCTTTGTGTAATCATGAAACAATGTGAGATGGGGAAACAGTACGTGTTTTAGTTTGTTAATGATGTGCCATTCATCTATTCAATTCAATTCATTTCAGTTTATATTATAGAGCCCAACATCACAAATAAAAAATTTGCCTCAAAGGGCTTTACAATCTGTACACATACGTCATCCCTGACCCACGACCTCACTTCGGATCAGGAAAAACTCCCAAGAGATAGACAAAAAACATTCACTGGGAAAAAAGGGAAGAAACCTTCAGGAGAGCAACAGAGGAGGATCCCTCTCCAGGATGGACGGACCAATAGATGTCATGTGATCAGAAGAAATCATTACAGAGTAACAACACATACAATGAATATGACAGAGTGGATGAATAGTTGGTAGTAGTCATGGACCACGATCCAGACCTCCATGATCCATCATTTCAGAATGCAACTATTGGGATATTTCCTTAAAAATGTAAATGGTGCCCTCCAAAACAACACTCTGTTTATATTGTGTTCAATTTAATGTTCGGGGGAAAAGAATGCGTTTACGATTAACATTTCTTTCACACTCCTTCCTGGCCCTGTTTGCATGGGCATGAGAGTGCTGCAGTTACACTTACAGGTCGTAAGCCTTCTCAGGTTCTGCTTGCATTCTTTTTAATCGCCAGTAGGGGGCGGCTCCTCCGGTTGCAAAAAGAAGTCTGGTTGTATAGAAGTCTATAGAAAATGACTACTTCTCTTGATTTATAAACATGTTACACATGAGTTTATTGTCTCAATCTCTAGTTTCAAGTCTTCTTAATTTCAGCATGAAATTATTTTATTAAATTGTGGTCCATTTCGAGTTAAATAGATCATAACACAGATTTAGGGTGGGGCTTAATGACTCGTTTCACAATCATAATTTCACACGTTCAGTCCAATGACATTTGAAAAAACCGCACAATTGAAATATTACATCCCCCATCCGTGTACAGGGTCATGTGACTGCCAGATGCAATCCTCACGTTTTCAGGCCAGAGAAGGATGGGTGTGTTATTTCTACATTTCCGTTTGAGCGAAACACTATTCAAGGTCAAGGAAAGCTATTTTTTTATGTAAAAACATTGTATTTACATGCCAATTGTGTGACCCCCCTTTAACCCTAACAGGCAAACATTTGAAACGGCAAATATATCAAACGGCTGTCACAGACAGTCAGGTACTAAAGTATTCCTCCCTGTGACAGTGGGATTAGTGCCGGGGTGGGGGGGTCCTCGAGTAACTGGATTACAGGCCATTTTTCTTTTTTTTTACTCATTTCAAAGGGGTTGTGAACTCTTGCATGATGAAATCAAACTGGCAGCCAAGGTAGTGGGAGGAAAAGTTTTCTCAAAAATCTGCCGAGCAACTAATGAGAGAGAGAGAGAGAGAGAGAGAGAGAGACACAGAAATCAATGATTATAGCGCTGCCAAAAAAAATTGTGAATTCAGACATACATAATATACTCAAAGGGAATCATGACTATCTTTTGCTGTGACGGGAGGGTTGTGTGTGTGTGTGTGTGTGTGTGTGTGTGTGTGTGTGTGTGTGGGGGGGGGGGGGGCAGAGTCCAACACCCCTGTGGCAACTTCAGGGGATTATATCCAAATCCTTTCCAATGAACTCTCCCATCTCCTCCTCCTCCTCCTCCGTCTCAGCCATTCCAACTGTCCGACCATTTCTACATCACTTTCCGCACAGCCTCGCACGGAGCCGAAACAAATCCCCCCCGTGAGAAATATGGTCAGCGGCACGCATCCGGAGGTGTTAGGGGTGGGGTGGAGGGGCGAGGTGGGGTGCTGCGCTCGTGTCGAAAGGGCCCCCAAGAGAAGGTCCCGACATTGGGAGAATACGGTTCAGTTTTGTCATTGCGAATATGTTTGAGGGAAATAATGAAAACCACTTTGTTGACGTGGTGGTTGTAGTGAACATTGTGCGCGTTGTGCACATTGTGCACGTTGTGCGCGTTCGCAGTGATAGAAAAAATGTTTGGAAGACAAGAAGAAAAGAAAAATGTGACTTATGAACTGACTTTTAAGTAAAAGCAGTTTCTGCTGAAATGCAGTTTTTTACCTCAGCATGAAAACACACACAAACACACACACACACACACACACACACACACACACACACACACACACACACCTCGGAGCCAGGCCTTAACTAAAAACACTGCCGGGAAAAAGTAGGGCTAAGGTCAAATATTCCACACTGTCAATAAGTGGCGACTCGACTTACGGTGTCGGAAAAAAAGAAGGATGGAAGGGAAAGAAGATGAGAGTTGTTTTGTAATTATTTTTTTTAAGTAATCTTGTATCTTTGTCCAAGCGCCGGGTGTGAGAGCGCTCCATCTTTGTAAACACAGTGCTGCCATATGCATGGAGGAGGAGGGTGTGTGTGTGTGTGGGGGGGGGGGGGGGGGAATCTACATGGGGTTGTGGGTCATGTTCTATGTTGGGGTGGGGGGGGGGAGCGGGGAACAAGGGCTTGAGCAGTGAACCGAGCTCGCTGAGGCGAAGTCGATGGCAGAGATACCGTACACACGCTCAGAGGGCCGGAACACAAACAGCCACGGTGTGTAAATCAAACCCGGGGCCCACGACACACACACACACACACACACACACACACACGCTCCTCTGTGTAAGTGGAAGAAGGGAGGCTGTGAGCAACAACAAAAAGTGTTTCATTGGCCTTTTGAAATTAATTCCAATAACAAAATCATACTATGACGAAAAGGCCCAAATGTTCTTTATTCCTTAACGTTTTCCATGTGAGTGTTAACGCCGCCAAAAAATGTGCTCTCATTGTGCAACATTTTCAATTTATGGGAATTCTTTTTTTTTTTTTGTTGCACCTCATTCATCCATTCACACCCGGCGCATTATTACGGCCTAATCAACGCACGCTGCGCTTTTTCCTGAGTTCTGGAAGAGCCTGAAGAAATGCAAGCGGCAGAAGAAAGAGGAGGAGGAGGAGGAGGAGGAGGAGGAGCGGCTGGGCTGCAAAGCTATTCTCCTGCTGGAAGGCTTCACACAGGCGGACCGGCACACCAACTCTTTATTTCGGAGCCACGCGTATTTAGAAGATTTGGGGCATTTTTTTGTTATTACATACACAGCAATAGAGAGTACTTATTGTATTGCAATGTTTAACGTTTTTTGAAGAGAGCTTTCCTTTAACAGGTGGAATTTAAAAAATAGATTTCTTGAAATTAACAAAACAATTGTAAACAAGTTAATTTAACATAAACACAGGAGGTATTAAAGGGGAGCCCTTCATGTGCACACCACTTCTTCTTCTTCTTCTTCTTCTTCTTCTTCTTCTTCTTCTTCTTCTTCTTCTTCTTCTTTTATTGCAGCTGAGACCCGGAGGCGGCAGATCGTTCCCACATGCTTCCCCGCCGCTCGGCTCTCCAGAGGTGTCAGGCCGGCCTGAAAGAATGAAGTGCCCCTCCATTGTGCAACCCAACTATTATGTGCTTAACATCTCCATGACAAAGGTGCCACTCGACTTCTTCTCACTCCATTCAGCTGGAGGGCCCTCGTCCCCCGTCCCCCCCCCCCCCACACACACACACACTCCATGTCCCTTTAATGAAACATTTTGCAGCAGATAGTCCATTTCAAAAATCCCCCCCCCTCCTCCAAAGACACGATCAGCATCTCGTGAAAGCTATAACAACTCGATGCTAAAAGATTTATTGCTGCACGAATGGTTATGTGAACTGAAACCTAAATAAATGCACGCATAGCAGCTCCTAATTGCAGCTAATTACATGAAATAACTGTAATAGTTAAACAACTGAAGCTGCTCTCAGGTCATAAATCTGACATCACTACTAGTTCTGCGTCAGTGAGTAAAATGTGATTATCAAACTTATTTTAATTTAAGAAACTTTAACAAAAAAAGATCCTGATAAATATCCCAAACTCTTGAAATAATTTAGAATATTTGTATGTGATGAACAGCCATAGACTGTAAATTCGGATACCTGAGTGCAAGGGGTGGTGGTGGGTGGAGGGGGAGGAGGAGGAGGAGATGGGGGGTCGAAAGGGGAAGGGGGTGTGTTCTGTTGATTTATGGTGCCAGTTGCTTTTGACAACGGCCAGCTAAATCAAGACGTAGCAGGTCATTAGGCCTTCAGTCAACGGAGGAAGCCTGCATTTTTGTGTACGAACAAGCCAGTATTCTCTTTAAATAAGTATATTTTATAAATTGTATGTGCAAGCGTCAGTATATATATATATATATATATATATATATATATACACATGTGGATAAAGTAAGAAATATCACCAGATTTACATCCAAAAGCATCGGCGATATATTGTCGAGTTGGCGGCTTTTAAGAAGATATTTACACGTTGAGATTTGTGATTATCAGCCATCAGCAATGTGGATGAAAATGGCAAATAATAGAACTGTTAAAAGAGTTTAGGAAAAGGACATCAGGTTACTTTTAGAAGCAGGAAAACAACGCTTGTGACATATTACAATATCCGGATCACGATATGCGATATACAGCGTGTGCAAGGCTCTGTTTGTCCGTTCCTTTTTATATAGTAACCGCCATATGGAGGCAGCTGTTGGAGGATGTGTGTCTCATAATTTTGAGTCCGAGACCAATTTCTCCTACAAGTACAATATCGTACATCGTATTAACTGGGTGAACATCATCACTGTGTGGGAGCAAAAGTATGAGGAGCACATCGTTCACCCACTCACGTACCATCAGCTGCTTTTCACCCTTCAATTTTCACACACATCTAACCTGAACCAACCTAATTAGATCTTTAGTTTGCATAACGCAAGTTGCTCCAGAACGTCACAGGAGAACATTTCAGAGCATAAACACGGGGCTCTTTTGATATATACCTGATTTCTTAAAAAAAATATATTGTTCCTTATACTTATCCTTATATTCTTTATACCCAATTTAGAACACCGACTGAAAACTAATGCTCCCCCGGAAGCGATGCGGCGAAGCACACAAACAAAAAACAAACAAACAAAACACACTCAGCAGGCGAGAATGATACCTTCAAGTTTCCTTTATGCCTCCTATAAAAAGTATATTGTTAAGGCAAACCATACAGTGGATTTAGACGTGTCTTTCTCTAGGCTGTACACAGTGAATAAATCAGCTCACAGCCTAAAAACATAGAGGATTCTCTGGGAGGGGAAGGGGGGGGGCAGAAGAAATCTATATAGGCTATACACATATATACACAATGCACATTATCTTTGAAGAGATTACAGTCACGGTAACGTTCCCTTTAAAGCTGGAATACTCGCTCTGTTATTCACACGGTGGTCATTTGGATGTAACTCTCGGTGGCATGTAATAAATTACTGTTTCACTATTTACAGTTGCGTACAGTTCACAGGAGTCCAGCATTAAATACTTGTAAATCAAAGTAGACTGCTGCCCCCAAACAACACAGCAACGGGTGTCATAGAAAAATAGTTCATATGTTATATATATATATATATATATATATATATATATATAAAGGATTGGCAGTGCACAGCTGATTGATGGTTATCACAAAAACAAGCCCAACTGTGTCTCCATGGAGACAAGTTTAGGAGACAGTCTGGATGAAGGAGCAGCCTGGAACATGTCTCTCTGTCCTCGTTTGCATAGAACATCTCCTGATTTTACATCCTTCAAAGTCTCCAAAATCTATTCATCCAAATAAAACACATCCCCCTCTTCCTTCTCGAGGGTCTTGATCTTCCAGCACTCGCACCGGGGTCAAAAAGTGACACAAGTCTTTGTCTTGATCTAGAATTGTTTTTGTAAGAGTCGGGGTTCGATTACTAGCCCATTAATTATTAAATGAGAGCAACTAGAGCCAACATGGATGCCAGCAGGGTCAAAGCGCAGCGGGTCGACGGAGGAGAGGCTCCGCTGTCCGGCTCA
Organism: Liparis tanakae; assembly: GCA_036178185.1. Taxonomy (NCBI): domain Eukaryota; kingdom Metazoa; phylum Chordata; class Actinopteri; order Perciformes; family Liparidae; genus Liparis; species Liparis tanakae. The sequence goes on along the minus strand of CM070094.1, from coordinate 5,718,884 downwards.
TCCGGGTCCTCCAGGTCGTCCAGATCCTCTAGGTCCTCGTCGTAGTGCGTGTTCCGGACGTAGTCCGAGCCACTGCCCCCATCAGCCTCCACCTCCTCGCGGCCCCGCGCGGCGGGCGAGTCGAAGCACAGCGCCTTCATGCTGCTCTTCACGAACTCGCAGATGGCCCGCTCCGTGCCGTCGCACATGCACGCGTCCAGCTGCTGGCCTTTGGGGATCTTACGCATGTTCGCGATCACGCCGCGGCACGCGTTGGTGCAGATCGCGCCGCTAAACAGCTTCCCGCAGTGCTTCAGGTAGTCGTGCATCGCGGAGCTGCAGGGACCGTCGCGCTCGCACTGCCGCCGCGCCTCCGTGCAGCCTGTGCTGGTGGTGCGCGGCAAACAGGGCTCAATGGCCCGCTTGGTGGCCGTGCACATCGGGTCGTGGGCGCAGCTGCAGTCCTCCAGAGCCGGACCGTTCCGGGTCAGGTTGAGTTGCACGAGCGACGAGATGCAGTGGCTCGGGCACTTCCTGCGCTCGCCGTTGAGCACGGGTCCGCATGCGCGCGTGTAGTGCTCGTACGCGTAGTTGCACTCGGACTCGGCCTGGCAGTTCATGATGGCCTGCCAGCAGATGAGCCGCCGGCCGTGGGGCGGCGAGGCCGCGGCGAGACAGCCGAGGAGGAGCAGCAGCGCGCAGCCGAGGGGCAGCAGCGCGGCGCGGCGGGCGCTCCGTGCCGCTGCGCCGGAGCTCGCCATTGTTATGGCTGCGGTGAGGAGAAACGGGCGCAACTCACCACAGTGACATGTGTGACAACAACAACAACAAATAATAACTTTCCGGAGACGATGGTGTGTGTCTGTGTGAGGGGCGTTCAAAAGGCTGCCACTGCGCGGTGTAATCCAGGCTCCATAAAACCCGTCAGCGCTGATCCATATGAGCCGGATTCCTGAGCGAGAAACCTCTCGCTATCCATACATGATCGTACCGGTGGGTGGTGCTGGGTGGGGTGGGGTGGGGGTCAAATAGAAACTTCTCACGGAGTACACACACAAAAAAAAATAAAACAAAAAGAGATACAGAAGGAAAAGTTCTCCACCAAGTTCAGCAAAGTTCCTGCAGTGGGGGGATCACTCCATCGCAGGGATTTCAGTGCCACAAGCTGCCCTCGGGATCCGGAGTCCTCTCTGCTGTAGCAGTTCTCAACCGCCCCCCGACCGAAAAGAAAAGACGGTCCGAGACCCAAGAGCCCCCTCTTGGAGGACCGCGCTGGATCATTTAGAAGTCCTCGTGCGCACCGGGAGCGCAAAACAAAATAGCGCACGGTGGGGAAAATAAACAACAACCCGTGTAAGTCGCGGAGTGGTCCTCTACTCTCTCTCCGCTTTGAGTAGTTTGTCTTTCAGTCCCGCGGCGCCCCTATTCTCCACCCCTTCTCTGCACATTAGCGCGGGGCTCCTCATTGGTTGGCCACTTGTTGTGGGTTTTTCCTACGTAGCGGTGGGCGGGAGTTGAGGGTGGGCAGAAGAGGGTCTTGAGACACACACACGGTGAGGGGGAGGATGTATCAGTGGGAAGGTTTTGTAAACAGAGTTTAATGAAGTCCCATCACACCCCAACTGTATGTGATGAGGAGGAAACACACGTATTTTTAAAAATCTGATACATTGATAATTGTCTCAGCACATATTTGATATACTTTAGTCTGTAAATACATATATTTGATAGCAGCATGAGCCTTATTTACAAATGTAAACACAACAGTTGTCTACATTTTCCTTGGTCATGTGTATGTTTCATCTAGCTGGACAAAAAACATGTGGATGATTTGATAAACGCCTCTCGTTTGAAAGGCAAGAAGAGTCTGGAAGATGTCAAATTGTGCAGTAAAATAAAATTACATCTCGTTGATGTCACGGTAACGCTGCATTGGACCCCAACAACTCAACTTTATATGCTGTAATGTCCATCTGATGAGAAGACAATAAATTAAATTCCACGCCTGCATTGGTAACGATCCGCGCAGCATCCTCACTGATAACATTACCCTCCACTCATTGAGGATGACTCATAATAACTCTACACATATTAAATCTATCCAGAGTAGTCCTCCTGATATTAGTTAAAACCTGACTCACTTCAACCTCCTTTATATTATATCACCATCAACTTGTGTTTGTCAGTGGACTCCTAGAGTGTTTGCTTCTATATTTATGTGACCTATATATTTTTTTATATTTTATTTTTCTCAACTGGAAATAAGTCCCCAAAATGTGTAAGTGGGCCCAGAGGAATCAACAGTTAGTGTTAAAAGAGCTTTTATTGTGTATAATTGATACTTTATTTGAAGTACAGCATTACTCTTTAGGCTGGAATCATTACCTCATTTCGTACCCGTTTTTTTATTAGTTTTTCATTTTCACAGTACGTTAATCTGAACACTAAATTAAAAAAATAAACGTGTGTTACGGATCGTGGTGGAAAGGACCCAAACGCCAAGAGTTTCTCGCACAAAACAGATTTAATTCCACACAGGAATTCAGACAACACACCACTGACAAACAAAAACGATCCGAGACCGGACACACAGAAAGACAGACTAAATACACACGGGAACGAGACACAGGTGGAGACACGGGTGGAAACAATCAGGGAACAATCAAACAAGCACAGGGAGGAAAGAGCAGGGAAACAAGACAGAGACTTCAACATAAAACAGGAAACACACAGAACCTAACAATGTGTTTTTTAAACTTAGATCGTAAACGCGATGGTTTTTCTGGAGGTGTCTATGGGGCCAGAACATCTTCTCTTTCATAACTAACTACATAAGTGTAGAATGATGCAGACATTGGGTCCAAGGAGCTACGGAAAACATATTTTAAATATAAGAGTATTAGACTATATAAGATATGGACGTCGTGACGTCAACTTTTAATTTCTCAACTGCCGTTTCAAAACCTGGACTTTTGATTTTTTGGCATATGATGGTTTTAGCAATAAATAGGTGCTGAATAGGACATTTTTAGGAGTTCAACATTTTTCAATTAACTGTAATGGACTAGAAAGAGGAAAATGAAAACTATATACAGGCTCAAATGGGTATTTTAATATTTCTGACCATTCAAAATGTATATACTATACTAATCCAATTGCTTAAAAACAATATCTGCCTGGACCTCATCATCAAATTGACACGTGAGTGAGTGTGTGAGTGTGTGTATGTGAAAGAGAGAGAAAGAGAGAGAGAGTAAAATGATAGCCCACATGTTGACACACGAGCGAGAGGAGGCAGTTTAGCTCTTGAGGCCTGATGTGGATGAGGGAGTCGGGGGGTGTTGGGGGTGTCAGGGGGGCAGAAGCAAGGGCACAAAGGCTGTTTGTGTGTTCAAACGGCATTCTGATCTCAGGAATGTACCTTTAGGCCACAGTCGTGAGCTTCCCGCTGCAAACAATGCACTCAATGTCAGTTACGGCTGGCTAGCGCCGACGCTGCTGGCGCTACTCCAAGGTCCCGACTCGTCGAAAATGATGGATGCAGGGGAACTCAATACCTTGAGGAGTCCCTCTCCTGCCTTCCCCTCCAGGCACTGTATACGGCGTAGCAAAAAATCCCAGAAACACTAGTGTCATCATTGTTTCAAGTGCCCTTTTTATCGCCACTGTAATACGAAATGGATGGCGACACCGTTCGAGCGAGGCCTTGTTCGTTCTTCTTTTATTTATTTTCATATTGGTGGGAATAATACGGCAATCTTGTCTTTCAATGTTCGGCATAATGTGTATTATTTAGAAGTTTTCTAGGAGGAAAAGGCCTCTTTAAAATCTCAACCATATTCATAAAAAAAATAATTCATCCTAAACACTAACAGAGGTGTGTGTGTGTGTGTGTGGGGGGGGGGGGGGGAATCGTCCATCCCTTTAGTCTTGGCCAACAGCTGCCAGCTTAAACCAGATGTGCTGCACTGGGCTCAATTAAACCAGTGTTATCGCCCAACACTCCAATTAAGGGACAGACATAATGGTATTAAAAGTCCAGTTGACCGAAGTAAAGTCTGCAGACTTTTATACGTTTCACAGTTTTCTCATTTCAACGGACACCAGCGCTCGGAAACGTGACTGTAAAAACGATCTTGAGAAAAAAAGCCATAAAAAAGGATCAAGTCTTAAAGAATAAAATAACAAATCCATTATTACTATACCTAATATATAAGTACAGTTGTAATAGTAAGCAGGTATGAAAAAAGTGTATGAGCCACCACCAAAATACTTTTACTTTGTCTGGATTTGTACTTGAAATATAAGTTTGCCACTAAAGGGTATGAGTTTGGAAAATAAACTGTCTGGTTTGTGCGAATAGATGCTCTTTCTATAAGTTCTAAAACAAAACTATATATATATATATATATATATATAGTTTTATATATATATATATATATATATATATATATATATATATATATATACATATATACATATCAATATTTCTAATGCCCTTTTTAATACGTTATGAGATTTTTGCTCCAAATTCTAACATATTTCATTTCTAAACGGTCAAATGATTGCTGCTGCAGGGCTGCACCGAGCCCTCTGTATCAGGGTACAGGAAATGAGTTGGCAGGAACTATCCATTCAAATAGCTTCCTCTGAGATTTTAGAGAAGCGATAATGGCAAGTGATAAGTTATTTGGAAACAACCCCAAAAAAGAAAAAGATTAAGGATTAATTTCCTTCCTCATGTCTGCCGGTTTACTATCCTCAGTCTGGTCCGTCCAGGATTTGAGTCGGTGTCTCCGGGTTCGGAACGGCACGGTGACGCACGATTACGGCCGTACAAGTTGGCGGATAATGGCCGAGAGACAGAAATAAACCACTATTTCCAGAGAGATTTTGCAGCTAAGAGACTCCAGTTGCTACAACAACAACAACGCACTGACTCGTTTCACAAGCATGCAAAACTTTATTTTAATGCAGTTTGCGGGGAATAAACAACATCTTCTCTCATTAAAGAGCGATATGCAACCCTGGGGATTTCAAACTTCCTTTCCTGTTGTGCTTTAAAGCTCTTCTTCCGAATGACGCTAAATGGTTAACATGTTAAATGAAGCGTTGTGGTGGTGGAGGTGGTGGGAGGGGGGCGTGTTCCTTTAATCAGTGAGATTAAAGTCATCCATCATGTCGAATAGGCAATGGTCCCGCTGACCTTTTAGCACAGTCCACTGCACTGTAATTTCTACAAGGTTCAAAGTGATCTGATCTGCACATTTTGGCCTTCCATCAAAAGAGGAAACTATCTGATAAAAATAATTGTCAAAAGTTTGGCTGTTTTGATTAGGTGCAGGCAGCCGTCTAGCCTGATGAAAGGTGCCGCAGCAATTTATACGAATCGTCAGCATCTCAGATACACGAGTGAGCTGAGACTCCAAATGTCACAAATATGAACTCAAACCTTTGTGTTGTTGTGTTTCAGAGAGAAGCAAGCACAGGTGTCACTATTTCAATAAAATAATATTTTACAGACAAAATGGGTTGTAGTGGCTAAAGTACACCGCAACATTCTTGCTTTGTGTCTGGCTTTAGAACTTTATTTCATGTCCGTCGACCTCGCCGCTCATTTCCGGCCTTCTCTCACCTGTCAGCATCAAATAAAGCCATAGCTATTCTCCCAACAAAATGTAATTAAAGAAGAAATGGGTGTCTGTTTGGGCTGGGTATCGGATATCGAACAAACTACCCCAGTGCCAAGTAGTAGCAAAGCTTCTCCAGTCAAACGATACCTGCAATTGCTCTCTTTCTTTGTGCCCACGATATATAGAACAGAAAAAATGTTTTTTTCAATGCAGGCGTTCGATTCCATTTAATGCAAGTGTGATTGGCCGGCTCAGAACGCGGGTGTGTCTCAGCACCCGGAGGCCAGAGGCGAGCATTGCTCCTGCGCTAACACCTGTTAACGTCGCTAAAGCCTGTTAACGTCGCTAAAGCCTGTTAACGTCGCTAAAGCCACTAACGCGGCTAATAGCTGACGGAGTAGAACCTGACACCGTTATTGGCGGTAAACGCTTTAGGAGCTTTTTTGTAGTGTGGAGCGGCAATGAGACAGCAGCAATGAGTCACCTCTAAATCAGGCAGATCTAGATATCCTGACCAGCAGAGACAACAATCATCTTGTCCTCTCCTCGTAAACAGTAAAGTCCATTAGTGGTGGAGAATTTGCTTTTAAAACTGTAATTACATCCAGGTAACTTTTACGGTATTTACCCCGACAGAGCTCCGTGAATCTCTCGGCACGCGGGCAGCTGTTGCGACATATGCTGCTCCGCCTTGATGCCTGTGTGAGCGGCTGTTTACTCAGGCCCCGAAGGCCTTTCATATCTCTGCAGACAAACACCAGCACACATGGACCAGCCAATAAAAGGCCTAACCTCCGACACAGACACATGACCTTAAATCTCCCCGGACGTGGAATGCAACAGGGAAGAATTTTACAATATGAAAACATTTTTTAAACACGACAAAGCAAAAAGGTACACATCTTCACTTTAAGCACACGTGCTAAAGATTCCCTATCTGCTGTGGATGAAAGGATCAGTTTTATTATAGTGAGCCATGGAGACTTGTGACAGTCCAAATGGAAAGTTTCATTTTAGGTATTTTGTCAGTTTACAAGAAATGAATGAATACAGAGTTTTACAACACGCTAAAGGTATAATAATTGTAGGGCTAGGTATATTAATTATTTTGATATTGCTGCTTTTGCAGTACCTCAGTTTTGGAATTAATACCAAAAAGATACCATGGTATCAGGAATATAAACTGTTTTTACCCATTTAACTAAATGCAGTCAACAATTTATCAATGTATCGACATTAAATACAGTTTCAACACAAGGAGATGCTACATACATTTATCTTAGTATTTCAATCTTATAAAAGCTTAAACAAAAGTTTTTAGCATGATTAATAACATTTAACTTTCAGTTCTTGGCAGCACTTGAAAATTGACATTTTTTTTTATGTTTTTCTCCTTTTTCTTGAAATGAAGCAACACGGTAGTACAACATGTCAATAATAGTTTACGTTACTTATGTTTTTTATTATTAACTTCAAAACAAATTTACCAAGACACTGGCCATGAGGAAGATCCTTGGTAGATAATGAGAGGAATATGAAACAAAATGTACATCATACTCTCTAGCTACAAATAAATCTGGTTTGAATTGAAATCAAACATTACTACTACTGACAGTAGTAGTAATGACATACCCACAACGAATGTTAGCGCCAACATCTGAGCAGATCTGTTCAGTACTTCCAAAATATTTGTAAAACTCATTCCCGTCCTCCTCGACTGGACTTTGTGTTCACTGCTAATGAGCTAATATTAGCGAGCTAATACACCAAAACCGGCCTTCTGGCAAAAATAAAGTTGAATATTTACTCTCCTTTAGCTCTATTTTTGGTCTCCACCAACTCCTGAGAAATGCTGCATTGTCCTCACCAGCTAGCCGCTAACTGTGTCTGCACTGTGTTCGCCAGCTAGCCGCTAACTGTGTCTGCACTGTGTTCGCCAGCTAGCCGCTAACTGTGTCTGCACTGTGTTCGCCAGCTAGCCGCTAACTGTGTCTGCACTGTGTTCGCCAGCTAGCCGCTAACTGTGTCTGCACTGTGTTCGCCAGCTAGCCGCTAACTGTGTCTGCACTGTGTTCGCCAGCTAGCCGCTAACTGTGTCTGCACTGTGTTCGTCAGCTAGCCGCTAACTGGATCTGCCTTGCCGGCGGGTGCTGCGCGAGTAGGGTACAGTTGGTTTCCCCTCAAGAAAATTGTAGTCTAGAGAAACAAACCGGCCAGCTATGCAAAGAGCTGAAAGAAACTACAAAGTTTATTGAGCGACTCCTTTCACATTGTCATGTGTGATACGTTGTTATTGTAGAATGCGGCAGCTTTAACGCAATGGCCTTACCCTAATCATACATTGGGAGTGATTTATATGCCACAACCACAAACTTGTAGCCTACTAACAGTAACCACATAGCAGTTGCCACATTCCAATATTGTAGAAGTTTAAAACATATTTATGCTTTCAAGCACACAGTTCATAGGACATGTTAACAACAGAAGGCTGTGCAGAATAGCCTACCCTCTCGCATGGCTGTCCACACTTGCATCCCAGAACCCCCTGCAGTTTCTTTTTTTGGCAGGCCTCCAAACCTCGAGTACCAATTTAAGAGATTAGACCGAAAAAAGGCACACAAGACCAAGACGAATGGCCCCCACCAGAACTTCTCGCACCCCTAACCCCCGGCCAACCTCTGGTATCACAGTCTGCTATAGAGACGTCCAGAAGTGTGGGAGGGAATGTGAAACCCTAGCATGCTCCCCCCCCCACCTCCTCTCATTTGGCACGTTCCTGAGGCTCCAACGCCGTTATGAGGCCACTTCATAGGAGTGTAAACTGTGTATTTAAAAAGCCGTCATTGTGGGACTAACATTGGCCCTGGTGTAGGTTGTTAGAATAACTGAATGACACAATGGTTTCTTTTCTAAATAAACAGATGTGGGTAGGCTATTAAAACCTCCATTTTTCCCCCTTCCCTCTCTTCCTCTTCATCTCCTCCTCCCCTCCTCAATCCCATCTGTAAGTGGTCTTGCACACATATACACACACTCCTTCTTTCTCTCTCTCTCTCTCTCTCTCTCTCTCTCTCCGTCCCTCGCTCGCTCTCTTTCACTCACTCTCACTGCTTCTGTCTCTCTCTCTCTTCCTCCCTCCGTCACACATGTCTAAGAAAGGCAAAAGGGCCGGTTTCCTCCTGCAGCTGTTCAGCACAGACGGGCCTCTATTCCAGCCTGCACAGTGAAGTGATATCGTCCGTCAACCTCGGCTGACTAATTGCGCGTCATTCTTAACTCCTCCAAGACCACTGCCCCCCCCCACACACACACACACACCACCACCACCACCTACCCACCCCCCACTCCTCCTCCCACGCTACACGTGGAGGAAATGAACTCACCGCAATACTGCTGGCACTGGACTCCTTTCAAATCTAATTCTCAGTAAAAAATGACTGTGGGCTTTCAAAATGACTGAGGCCGGTCCAAATAATAATAATAATTCACGAGTTCCGTGGAGAGCTCATGAGAGGCAGCTTAACTAGTTTAATAACGCTGAATATGTTTTTTCCTTCACTTTGTGCACTGAGGCTTTAATATTTGCATTTGTTGATTTAAAAGTTTGGAGCAAAAAAGGAAAATAACAGACATAAATGTGCTTCATTCTTTATAGGTACCAAAAATCCAGAGGAATTACTTATTGCTCAATCTGTTTAATTCCAGGCAATCTTCCAGGAAGAGACATGCTCCATTGCAACAACATTAATATACTTCAAGAGGAGTCATGAGGATAACTGAAGATACTGAGTCCACATTGAGAAAAGGTGTCCAATAAAATTAATTGCCACCAAAGACTCTGGACATAGGAGTTAAAAACATAAAAATAGCAAACGTCCATAATTCAAGAACCAAGGAGATCACTCAAATTAAGGGAAACTAATGTAAAGCCCTTTGAGCCAAGTTGGTCTCGCTTTGACCTGAACACTCTCTTTCTGTCACTGCATTAAACAGGTTTCCAATAAAGCCGAGGATGTGTGAGAATACCGCAAAGCTTGCATTTCAATAATAAGCAATATCCAGTTCAGTAGATTTAGTTTATGGCCCACTGAAAACCTCTGTTGTGAAGCCATTTTTTAGGGAGGTACGTTCAAAGTCAAAGCAACTGGTTTCTTCATAGGAAAAATACTTTCCATGGTCGTTTTATTTTGGAATTATGGTTGGAAATGTAGCTGTATAGGAAAAGACCCACGTTTACGAGCTTGAGAACTGGACAAAAAATATGATCAAAAGCTGTAAGTGTGCTTATATAAAACTCAGCTGGACGGTTGAGAACGTGAGCGCATCTCAACTGCCGATCGCCAACTTCCCCAGCAAAGTGGTGCAGAAGTGCATTCCCAGCTGGTTCTGTGATGTCGATAAGGCGGCGGCCTGGTGACCAAATAAAAAGCACATGTCTGACATAGCATCAGAAAAGGCATCAACCCTCCGCGATCTCTTGACTCCGGGGGGATTACTGTGGATAACAACGATGTGACCGATCCACATGTTGCGTACTTTGAAGAAACACAGGCGCCACGTTTCAGAGGCCGCTTTTCAAGCAACATTCATTTGAAGGTTTCAGCGTTTCTAATGTTGATTGCATCTACTTTGGAAGCTGTATTTGCTTCCTTAAGAGCAGTTTTTAATATTACTGCACCCCTCTTTTGACAATTGTCACTTGGAACAATGAGTTCCATGGTGCAATGTACACTTAAAAAAAAATCATGAATAAACTTGAACACAAAGAACACAAAGAAGTAAAACAGAAATATTAAGCCCAACATGCAAGGATAAAACCTGTTAAGAAACTACCCTAAAAAGAAACCCTAACCCTGCGTTCACCTTTAGCTCCTTTTGGCTTCGTGAATGCGATTCACCCTGGCCTCAGGCTACATGGTGGTTCATTGTAGATGACTGACAGGTGTGTGGGCAAGAGCAAGAGGATATACGCTTCCCTGAACCCATGGTCAAAAAAGATGATCTGACCCGGAATTTCCAACACTAGTTGGCATTCACTTATGGGCATTTATTTATGATTCTGAAACAACAGACTTCTATTGACAGGTTGAACAATCTTAACTGAATCAGAGCAAAATATTTTGCCCTCCCTTTTTTTCTGAACTTTTTGTGGCTATAGCTCGTGAACGATTCTGAGATTTGAAAAGAAAAATCTGTAATTTCCTCTTTTTATTTGTTTTTCATCATATAAAAGTTCCTCCATAAATTATAATATCCTTGGTAAACAGAGGTTTTCATATTGATGCACTTGGTCCTTTCTCATATGTATGACAGTCTGGGATTTCCATTGTCTGAAAACACCTCATTAATCATCTCACAAAGAGAGAGAAGGTTTTAGAATATATATATATATATATATAAGTGAGGGTGTGGATGCGCAGGATTTTGATATATATCAGAATCCTGCACATCCACACCCTCACTTTTATGGGCCTTCAAGGACTCGCTCATAGTTTTATTCTTTTGTGGACAGAACACAGAGTGGGAATTCAAACTTGCAAAAGTTGAGGGATGAGTGGTCTTTGGGGCTGATGTTTTGGCCACAACACACACACACCGGAGTGTCTGCTTTCAAACTGATAGCAGCCAGGCAATCACTCTTGTGGGGGCCCCAGATGGCTTCGAACAGATTCATCACGATGAACAGCCCAGGTCAGTCGCAGGTAATCCATCAGAGCACCCAGGCTAATTCAACTGTGTCAGGGTGGGAGCCAAATAAGTCCGCCCGTCGCGGTTACGACTCCATTGACGTAATTTATGAGTCTGTGGCTCTGTGTGCAACGTTCAAGGCGCTGTAACACTCTCACCTCCAAGTTTTTTTTCTTCTTTTTGTTGTTGTTGTGTAAGTGTGTACAGGAGTTAACACCCAGGAGGAAAAGCTCTCACTCCGTTAACGTGTTGCATGACGTGGCGTTCCACTGCTGACACAAAGGTCTCATTGCTCACAGACAGGTCGCACAGCATTCAGCGATGACCAGGAGGATTTTGGGCACCCGTCCAATCCATAGATTGGCCGCCCCGTTGCTGGGAACTCATCACACTTATGTAAAATACAATTTCGCAACAAACCGTATCAGTGCAGCCAAAAGAAGACGTTATCTTTCCCAACGCCTTTGGAAATTGTCTCAGTAACGCTGCATTACCTCAATAATTACTATGAACATAATATGTAACTCATTATGCATTGTCTAAAAGACATCCGAAGGCCAAGAAGACGTATGACATCATATCCCGTAACTGGATCTCTTTGAGATTCCCATTCGGCCCGGCGGCCTCGGTGGTTTACGTTTGTTTGGTTTCCGCTGGACAAACAAGTATTAAGACAAGCTGATCCGCAGGAAGGGGAAGCTCAGGGTAGCGATGCCGGAAGCTTAGTCATTGCAAATATGTATTGGCCAAGTCCATCGGAACATCAGAGTTACGTATATAGCCTCAAACGGTTCCTGTGCCCGATTGTCTTCACACTATGGAGGTTATGGGCTTTCTTTCTGTTCTTTTGCCTGTTTGTCAGCTAGCAGTCTAGCTCAAGAACTACAGAACATAATTGGGATTTAATTTATGGAAAACTTTAACCAAGGCCTGAAGAAGTGTGGGCTCATTTCTCCTGCATCATGACATGTTGAAGCTAAGTGATGTTTTTCTTTGATTTCGTCAAGATCATTCGAGACCAAACTGACTTTAAGCTATTTTATTTTACTTTAATATGTTTTCTTCTCCAATACTTTTACAAATTCTTCTCAAAATAGATATCTGGATTGTGTTTGTCTTGAATAACCCAAACCATATTGCTGTAATTGCAGAACTATGTAGGCGTGGCCTGTATAAGCCACCATAACTCAATGCAGCCAAATTCACGTGACACAGAGACACGTCACCTCTGAGCAACCTTACTTCTTTAGAAAGCACTGTGGGGGGGGGGGGGGGGGTTCAAATTGTCTTGAGAGTTGCTAATGATTAGCAAAATCTATTGTTGTTAATTAAGGAGTCAACACCATTCACTAAAGAGGGAACTGCAGCCCGTGTCTGGGGGTTGTAAAATGCATACAGTCTTAAAATGAAATCAAAACCAAACATAAAAGCTAAATTAGGAATAATATGGTGGAATGTGTTTAGTCTTCCTCAAAAAAGTTGGACACAGTGAAGAAGAACTGTCCTGGCTTGTTAACTGAAACTGGAGACGAGAGGGCAAAAGGGGAGATGTCATCAGTATGCACTGCATGGTCAAAGTTTCTGAGAATGACCACTTTTTTGTGAGGCAGTGAAGTTGGTATATTCAAAAGACATTTCACTAGAGAGCTGCACATTAATATCAGGTAAACATTTTCCACAAGGTAATTCAGAGCTTATAGGATTAAAACGTAAATTACTCTATTCATCCGTCATACAAATGGGGTTTCTGCTGCATTGTGGGATTTGGGCTGCAAAAACGAAATTCTAAGCTTCTTGGAAAGGCATGTACATTTAACCGGATACAATTGTCTGTTGATTAGTTTCAACCAATGCTCTGCAGTTGTAGAGAAAATTCACTGTTGCTTTGCTCACATTTCCAATCCAGGTGTGATTTCCTGTGTCTCTTTGTGGTAAATGTTTACGACCTTGTGCACCGCCATTTCTTTGTTACCTCACACCGTTCCAGCCTCTGGTCGTCCCGCGAGCTGCTAGGAATGCGAGCGTGGATGTGCAGAGGCTTGCTCAGGGACACCTTGGATAACCCTTGGTTCCCCTTCCGAAAGCTGAAAACTTGAAATATTTGGTGGGAAGACGTTCACAAACTAAATAAATCCCAGAGTCGACATCGATGTGGGCCAAGAATGCAAACTCAGACGGATAGCAGTGATATTTATGTCTAATTTCAGAGATTTTACAACGGAAGCTCATGGGGCCGACGCTGGACAGCAGACTCCACCAGCAGACTCCACCAGCAGTGGGGCCACATCTCTACTCTATTACATACCATATCCATCACCGCAGAGGACACTACGGCGAAGGGGACATTTGACATAATCGCCGTCATTTCCTGGACCCTGCCGCGCACCCCGGCTGTCTCCGAGCATGGAGTCTGGTAGTCTGGGGCCGTTACAGACAAGCGCAAACACACAGCGAACACACTCATGCATCCAGCATACAAAAAGACCTCTGATTCATCTGCGATGACAGGGCCGAACAATCTGCTCCTTCTTCTGGCCTTCCCTGTCCAGACATACTTTCTGCTGCAATCTGTCCGCCCCGAGTGAAGATAAAGGAGAACACCAGAGCCCGATTTATCCTTCAGCATTGAACTATCTGAAAGTCCCTCGCGCAGATGGCTGGATAATGTCAACTCCAAGACCTTCGCCTGCCCCTTTGCTGGTTTCTTTTATCTACCTCCTCCAGACATATTCCTGAGAATACTCAGGAGCACTGATGATAAGCCTGCAGTCTCAAAATTAGACCTAGAAGAAGACAAAAAAAGGAAAAGGGCATCTCCGTGTCTCCCGCTATTGCAGCAGCCGGGCCAACCGTACACTTTTTGGACTGCAGTGGAAGTTGTGTTTATAACCGCAAGCAATAGCTTCCATTTATTGGATGTCTAAGCTGACCTTTGGGTTCGCAAACATCCGACGCTTCAAAAGCAGAGCTGGTAAAATGGTAAAAGGATAGAAACGCAGCAGTTATTACCAATGTTTTCAACAAACATCTGTCAGTATGTTTTTTTCTAGAGAAATCTCAACAAAGACATAACAGGAGCTGATGTAAAGAAAGCATTACAAACTTTTTATGTGTTATTTATGAGGTTGGTGTCTTTTTTTCTTAGACAGTGATTCAAGTTTAGATTTGAATTTGTATTATATTTTCTTACTTTTGTGGTCAGCAGACAAGCTGCTAACACATCCAGAAAAACGTTTTCATATATTCATGTTGCGTTTCCTTTTAGCTTTGTTTTGGTCTTCACCAACTCCCGGAGGAAGTATCTGGTTCTTCAGCAAATGCACCTTTTTATTCACCAGTTGTATCGGTTCACTCTGTCTTTGTGCATTTGATGCTGGACAGAAAGTGTAGGCGTCAGGGCGTTTGTCAGAGCTTTAAAATTAAATTGTGGGTGAAAACAGCGGCCACAAGATTGACAAGACTCAACCAAAACAGTAACATTGGTAAAATCTTAAAAACAAAACAATGACTTTTAAAAATTAGATCATGAGCTTTTTAATTGCCTCTCGATGATTCAAAACCGAGGGACCACTAAGCCGGTAGCTAGTAGCTAACCTTGCTAACATCGCAAACAGTGCAGAGTACCGAGAACTAACATTGGTTAACTGCAGGGAAACAATGTTACAAGATTGCTAAGGGTTAGTTATTAGCTAACCTTGCTAACAGTGCAAACGGTGCAGAGTACAGAGAAAAGTGCTAACATAGCTAACTAACATTGTTTACCTGCAGGGAAATTTGACATTTTGATTAGTGGAGCTTTAAACAAATCTGACATGTTTGACAAGAAGTTAAGCAGTTTAACAGGAGGGGAGTGTTGTCGAATCCAATCTGAGATAATAATAATGAGGGGCTTCACTTGAGTTATTTGGACGCAAGATGTAAACATAGCTTGATGTCTTTCTCATCAGATCAACTGATCAAGTACAACAAATGCAGACCTCCAGGAATAAGTGCAGCGGCACACTTGACAATGTACAGAGATCTACTGGCATGCATGGTCCAGCGGTATCTGACATAAACGATAAAGTTACATCAAAACATTTTCCGACTGTGCTGGTTCTAGTTGGCTCTTCAGCTCCTCCACTCTCTTCTCAGGCTAAATGCTCTGCTGATCACACGAGACATAAAATGCTTTTCTTGTCCATCAGCGCGGCTCTACCCACAAACACACAATAAGAACTCCTAATGTGATATTATCTGTAACTGGCATCAAATGTTCTTTCTAGTGGTGTTGTAATGCAACGTCTGAAAGCCCATCAACCTCAAACCTCAAACGTGTTTTAACAAATCTGGCATGCGGCGTCTTTTTTTGGGGGTTTTGGTTTTGCGAAGCATGCAGCTGTCAAAATCAAATCAGTCTTGATGAAACCGACTCTAAACTGAAAAAAAACAATAAGTACGAGTGGTAAAATGTTGTTATTCCGGTTGTGGCTTCCTCACCTGCTGAAGCAATGTCAATTATCTTCCCATGGATGGCAGAGACATGAAGGGGAGAGTGTATGCCTTTGATATGAGTAATGCATGCTTCCAGGGCATGACACTAACTTTGGGTTTGGGGTTTGCACCATAATAATTAATTTGCGGCATGTTTTGGCAACATTTCTTTTTTCAGTAAATAATGTTTGAACAATCTGTTCACATCCAATATTTTTCTACGAGCCAAATAAATGTGGGAGATTAGCAATATGTTTAAAGCTTCCCGTCGGCTAAACAGCACAGACAGTTCTGCTCGACACAGAGAAAAAAGGTCAGAGAAAAAAGGTCAGCACGTCTGGACTTTGAATCTTTGATTTCAAACTATCCAGCACACTCGGGCCTTATCATTAAAGCATTTTCTAGGCTTAAGTAAGCCTCTCCATGGAGGAAGAAAGGCAGCTGGGCTTGGCTTTGAACTTGAGATAACGTGGCCTCCACTAAGGAAGTGCTGTTTTGTGTGTGTGTGTGTGTGTGTGTCAAAGTAAAACAAGAAAGTCGCACTTACTGAGTAGAGTGCAGATCTCCACCAGGTGTGTCAGCAGCGCCTGCTGCTGTATTGAATGAATATAACCCACAGTCTAGACACCATTGGGCTTTAAAGAGTCACAACACACTTCATTCAAACTAAAGAAACAAGCGGTGACGTACGCAGGCAAACGGCTATAATTCATCGCGCGAGACACGTAATACAGTCTTGCCGGAAACCAAATGAAAGTAACCAAGCTGTCGGCCCGCTCGGCAACGGCTGAGTGGCAGAGAGACAAACAACTTGGGAGGCGCGCAACCAATGGGCTACAAATCATCGTAAATCATACTTCATTCAAACTCAGTAACAAGAGGCGAAGCATGCAGGAAATCGGCTCAAAGTCTATAAGACTACAATCATGCCGATTACAAAATGAATCCCACAAAGCTGTCTTCCCACATAGCAGCAGCTGAGTGGCCAAGAGAATTGGTGATGTATGCAACCAAGATAGACATGTACAGAGAGATCTGGACAAAATAAAGTTGGATCAAGGTGACCGTGACACTAGATAACCAGGGATCATAGTCCGCATTCAGGAAACAAATGTTAGATAACCAAGTGTCATAGCAAGGTACATCATTGTTTATGCTGGCTAACTCTAAGGAGTTCAACCTAGGTTATATGATTTTCCCCAACAGAAGGAAGAAGGGAGGATTGAGAATCGTTCATTGTACAGCGATAACAACCCACAAAACATAAGCCAATTTTCCACACCGAAATGTTCAATTGTGATGCTCCTTTTAACCTCCGATTCATTCCAGTTCCATGTTATTTTTTCTGGTCGTGCACATTTAATGGGTTCAGAGGACGAACTCTTCTCACCGAGGCCCAGAGAGTCCGACTGGATTCCTTCTAAGTGAAGCCTGATCTTTCCATCAGGCTTCACTCCAGCCTCTGGTCGGAGTTTGGTGACAAGAGAGACCTGATTTACACATCCTCCAGTCCCCCTCCTCCTCCACCACACCTCCCCCTCCCCTACCTGACAGGAGCAGCTGCACCGCATGACAGATAGGCCATGTCATCTCCAGAATTCCTGCAGGGCTGCCCTGCTCTCAGCGTTTCTGTCAGCACTCAATATGACGTTCTAATTTTACCAGGACTGGCTCGCCTGTGCACCCTCAGTGTGCACACAAGTGTCCGTGCAGAGTTGTATCGATACGTTTCTTTGGCAACGCGTACCATGGAAGAAAGTACTGCGCTAAAGTTTTGAGATAGTTGTGCTCGGATATTTACATTGTCGGATATTTAAATCTGCGTTTCAGAGGGAAATATACTTTTCACACACGCTACCTTTGTTTGGAAGCTATGCTGTTGTATAGAGAACGTTTTTACTAAACATAATCTTAAATAATAATACCCTGTTTATTATGGAGATCAGTATGTAGACTACTCTCCACCATGACCAGCTACAACATTAAAATGCTGCATACAAAAGATATATATATATATATAATATATACATATTCATAACCCTCACAGGCCATTAATTCTCCAATTTATCTGTGATATTTTGCTGTAAATACTATACTTATTTTTAATCAAGTGGCATTTTGAAAAAGAGTGTTTTTATACTGTAGTATTAATAATTTTACCTAAATAAAAGATCTAAATACATGTTCCTCTACTGCTGCCACGTACACAAAGCAGAACAAAAAAAAAGAAAGAGAAAAAGGATTAAACAGATGCAACTAGAAAAAAAGCTACAGTACATGCTGATAAAAATCTATATATTTTGGGTGGAAAAATTGGCGTAGAGTTAGAAGTCAGAATCAAGCAAACCAATGCCGGCGCTCCAAGGTCTTGTTAAGGCCATGGAATGAGCTGCACGGCCCTCTGGGTAATGAGTTGGGGATGTGCTGGAAGGAAACTCAAGCCTTCTTGCCATTCCAGGCGGAGCACAGCAGGCCTTGCTCAGAATGAATGACAAAAGCAGACGGGCAGCTCTGATGCATTAAACATGAGGCCGAGGAAGTCAGCACAACTGAGACCGTTATCATTTTTTGGGGGGATAAGCGGGGTGAGTGTTTCGTGGACCGCAAAGTTACTCTGTGTATCTTCCTTTGCTTTAATGTGACATCGTGGTACAACCTGTAACGGTGATGGGGAGAGAGAAGCAAAACGGACAACACACATTCAGACTGCCGGACTCCATCGGGAATTTACGACTCTGAGGAAAAAGTAGTGCATGAAAAGAAGAAAAAGTTGTTAACTCTAAGAGAAACCCATCCCAACATGCATGTAGTTAAACTAAAAAGATACAGCAGTTTAGTATAACTTCTGACAAGGCCGAGGAGCTGTTTTGGGTGAAACCATGTGGGATTTATTTGCAAGGGGAACTTCTGGCAACGTTTCCGGGGTTCTGGATTTTGATATTCAGATAGGAACGGTACACATTTTGATCGACGGGAAACTTGTCCAAGATAAACGCGTCACTGTCACAAGCGAGGGAAATTCCAAATCTAAACCATGCCCATATTTAAATCTGGCCATGCCACACACACACACACTTCACCATAAATGTAAGGTAAGCGTGTTCCATATATTTAAGTAATTATCTTTCTACGTCCACGAAAAAACAAAAAGCCAAAAGCCCAAAAAGTCTGTTTTTCTATTTCTTTTCGATAAAAGCCGTGCTCAGCTTTTCATAGTATTCCAGTTAGTGGATTCCACTGTGAAACGTGTATAAACAATGTATATCTATAAAGTTACTGAGAGCATTTCTCTTTGGCTTCAACGGGCAGATTCGGGTCTGCCTTTCTCTCCTGCTTGGATCAAATTAGCTGATGGGGCCGCTTTAGGGAGGACTAGGTTCAAAACTCCTCTAGTGCATCAGCTTCTCATACAGTTATTCCAAGTCTTTGAGAAAAAGAAAAAGAAATGAAAGGGAACGCAGAGACCTTCTGAACTAACCTGAGACCTCTGAGACGGGGAGCCAAAAGAACATCTGTGACGGCTCTGCTGATGACAGTTTTGAGTCAGACGTAAAGGCCTTTTACACACTCGGGAAGCAACAGCGACTTTTTCTGAGCTTTCACAATAAAAGCACCAATGAATCGCATTGTGTGGAAGGGGCATTTACCAAATGTACTCTATAGTGTTAAAGAACATGGAGGCCCCGTAGTCCGAACAGAGACGCCAAACCTTAATACTCCCTTTCAACTTTGACGAAGGCAGACCAGATGCACTCCATCTGTTCTTGCCTTTCACAATAAAAGCCCTAGACATATACACTAAGTCTTCGCTATAGGGAACTCAATAAAATATCATACAGCAGCTTAAATTATACAACAGATTACCCCAGACGGATTTGCCAGACGCAGCTCTGGGTCAATAGCATCCTGGTAGTTGGTCATGTGCCAATCAATTCCAACCTTTCATTGAAAAAGTGTTGCAACTGGGGTACTTTGGCATCGCTGTCGTTACGAAGAGTTTTTATGTAAAATATATGCAGGCTGGTGTTTAGCATTTTCATGCTGTTTATTCATGATGCTGTGTAAAGACATAACAGTTCAAGTATTTGACAGGAAGAGGAGTGTCTGTCTCAATATATTTTTTATAATACGTTTTTGACCACAGAACTTCAAATATCAACCACAATGGACAAGAGAGACTTATTACTGGCATTGGCTGTTCAGTTTGTATTTTTTCGATACGCTTCTTTCACAGTTCTCACGATGAAAAACAAAAGTGCAGTGTTGCGTATGGGTCCCTCGAGCAGCCACATTAATTGTTGCCCAATCCAACTCCCAAAGATAAAAGCACATACATAAACAAAAACAGACCTACCAAAAAAAAGCACATGAAATTGCTGCTGATTACAGTGCTGGTCATCACTCATATAATGCTGTTCTTTGACAACGGCTCTTGTGAGCTGGCGCGTGTGTGTGTGTGTGTGTGTCTGTCTGTCTGTGTGCCCTTGAGTGTTTCACAGCAACGCCCCCCCATGTAAGCTGTGATTTGTAGCTATGAGAACGCTGTTTGCTTTAGATGTGTGGTAAAGTGCAAGGGAAACAAAGCCCACACACATATAGCATTACACAGACATTGTGGCACCAAAATACCAATTGTTGCACCCCTAAGTTGCTCATGCTTTGATTTGAGATCCCCCTCGGGCATTATTGACACTACCTACTGTGTCCTGTAGCTGTTAGAGAAGAAAACTTCTCCCATTTTAGTAAGCAACCATTTTTATTTGTGTGGCTTCATCTGGAAACTGATAGGTTGAACTTCACCTGAAACGTTGGTGCTGCTTTGAGGAATTGCGTCCTAGGTGGTAGTCTCCGAAGCACATTAAAGTGCATCCTGATGGAAACCAATGTTCTGGCAGTCAGTATTCAGTAGTAAGGGAACACATTTTAGATATCAGAGTCTGATCACAGATCTTGGGGAGTGCTACTGTGTGAAAAACGTTGTATGAATCCTCATATTGAGTTGCGGGAAGTTGGATAAATTGCCAACATTTCTTTAGACTGTTGGTTAAACTAAACAAGACATTCACATAGATCATGAAGTTTTTCTTTCTTTTCTTTTCTTCCCCATCACTGAATTTATTTTCCGATACGGTGTTCAGCGTTTCACAATTACTTCCAGTGAAAACTTCAAAGGCCACTGCTATCTAGCTAGTAATTTTGATTTTAGACTTGGGTTAAGACAGACATTTTTGAATCCACATACAGTTACGTGAAATCAATTAACTGGGAAGCCGATGTCCTTTCATTCATAGCTCACATTGACAGTTAAAGCAATTAGGCCACATCAACACTATTGCGTTAGCTACTTTGAAGCTTAGCGTCCGCGCTACCCTCTGCGTTTTAGAACCCCTCCAACGGATACATTGTTGAATACGTTTTAGTTGCTTAGTTGAGTATATAACTCCTGGGTTGCATTCTTGTCTGGAAGAAACCGAAACCTTTGAGAACAGAGACGCAGGCACACAAACGTTCACTTCTTGTGTGTCCAGCGGGTCTGGACGGAGATTTCTTCTGAAGTACGCCGAAACGCTCGTCCGGATAGAGATTCTTTTGATTTTAAAACGCTGTTTCTTGTTGGCCGACATAAAAAGCTAATTCAATCCATTCTTGTTAAGCTCCTTCATAGCATGAGAAATAACCGCTGCTATAGAGAGGTGGTATTGCCCAACAGCAGACAAATATTGTTAAGTTGACATGATCCGGACAACCCTATGTTTGAAATAACAAGTTTTGAACAAATTTAAAAGGTTTGGCTTCTGGAGCAGGAAATTTGAGAATTTGAGCGCTGGCTTTTTACGCATCAGTCAGCGTTTTGGAGGGAGAATCTGATGGACTCATCACCAAAGTGTATCCATGACGGTATGGAGGCTTGCTTTTCCTTCTGAGGGCGTGACTCTTTCAACCTGTGACTCCAGTCTCCTGGCAGCTGCGCGCCCGCATGGAGCCGCCACCATGAGACGTCCACTGCCTGCATCCATCAGACGGACAGACAAACAGACAGACAGACAGGGGCTGAGGATGGGATAGGTTAGGTTTCACACTCACATCAGAAGAGATACAGAGGATCACAGACAGGGGCTGAGACACCCACCGTGACTTGAACGATACTATTATTTTTGAAAAGATGAGGCAGGTGTTATTCTCAATTTTTTATTATAACAAAAAACAACTTAATACTTTCTGACCTTTCTGTGGTACTCCAAGTAATCTTTAGTGATAGGTCATAAATCTTTTGTGATATCATTTCACCTTTAATATCCCTGTTAACCCACGCTATTGCCGAAAAGAGCTCTGCATTGTAGTTTTTACCAAACATTACTCCAACAGGAAGTCAATAGTGCATTTGTTAAGGGACTATTTTAAATGATGGTTTACTGTAATACACTTTTGAGGTGCAGCCACATTACTTTAACATCGTACTTTATCTATTTATTCTATCCAATTAGACATGTGTGTGAAATTGTCGTAGAGTATGAATTCTTGAGTTATGGACAAAAAAGGTGTTTTGAGGTCACAGTGACTCTTGATTATGATTCAGTGGACTATGATGCGATTATAAAACAAATCAATTCTTCTTACAGTTTTTCTCGATTGCTTAAACACATTTTTTTAAACCATGCCTCGGTTTCTCAAAACTCTAAACACAAATCCCCAAACCGCTCACACAAAATGTAAAACCCTTAATATCTCCTGCAAAAGGCAACTTTACTTTCAAAACAGTGTTATGTCACCTCAAAAGGGTGTTTTGTTTTCAAATGACAAACACAGCCCATCATATACGTAGACATTCTAAGCATCGATAGAACACTGATGTGCTCAATGGAAAACACAACGATGAAATGGGAAAATACCAGTATGAAGGCCTTGTCAGGAGCATTGTGCCTTTTCATGTCCAGTGTTACTTTACGCTTTCTCCTGTTGTAAAATATTGTAAATGTATAATATTTTACAAAACAACACACAAATTTACAACAAAAATGTTTCTTTTTTTATTTTATTTTTCACAGAACAAACAATAGAAAATAGACCACTACAGTCAACAAAAAAGAAAGAAAAGTGTAAATAGTTCAGATGTACCAGAGATATGTGTGTTTAGGTGCATGTATGTGTGCAGTCGTCTGGCTCGGCGAAATGAGGTGACCTCTTTTTATTTATTTTTATGTATTTACTTTCCTATACTCTAGTTGGGTGTACCAGTGGGAGGGGTGGGTGGGGGGGTATGTTGTATGTTAAGAAAAAGATGGAATTGTCAGTTGAAATGCATGTTTACCATGTTATGTGTCTACCAACATTTCCAAATAAAAAGAAATAAAAAAAAAAAAAAGAAAAGTGTAAATAGAAAAGGACCAAAAAAATGTGTGGAACATGGCCTGGTCGTCAATACTGGCAGTTCTTATTTGTTTTATGGTTACTGTAATGCTTTATTCTCCAGAACCATGTTTACTATCGCCGTCTCCTGCTCCGCTGTAAACATACGCTCCCTCCACCACCCTGGGGTAATCTTTCAGTTCTGCAAACTATACAAATACAGTACAATGTAAAATAGTTATACAGTAAATACAAGAACACTATGCTCCTGATAAGGATTCAAACTGGTGTTTTCCTGTCAGAGTTCTGTTTCTTACCTATTCTCTCTTCTGAACGTCCGGATGATGGATGCTACTGAAAAGCAGCTTACAGTATATGAGGTTGACCTTCCATGTTTTCATCCATTCTTCTTCAAATCAAGTCAAATCAAGTCAAATCATGTAATGTAATGTAAATCAGGAGGTCACCTGTGGCCCTTATATCTCTAAAGCCTCGATTCCAAATTGCACAACATCCGTGGAAATGGAAGTTTTCCCAATTGAGTAGCAGTGTGTTCTGACTGAACACAAGGAGGTGGTGGCATTGGTGACGTGCGCAGAGTAGAGAGGATGGTGTTTAGTGTTTTGAAGAAAGTGTGGTTAACAATTGAAATGTGTGTCTAAAGCAGTACACTTGTGTGTTGTGTTTTGAAGAAAGTGTGGCTAACAATTGAAATCTGTGTCTAAAGCTATATAATTGTGCTTGAAGTTTAGAAGAATTGGTTTAGGGAGTTGGCACATGAGTTACAGGTTGTGGACATTGTGTTAGAAGTTCCAGTTTTTGTGTGTAATCAATCAAGGAAAACTGTAAATGTGTCAATATTTTTCAATACATGATTTTTTTTCATCTCTGTGACTTTCTCTTCTTTTTTTACAGCATATTTGTAAAGATCCATGATGAATGTACTACTTTACTTCCTACATTTTGTAGACTTCTCTTCAAACAAATCCTATGCATCTAGCTCTCGTACAAAAGGTTCATGGCGCTTTATGGCACAAAGGGAATTATATATATAATATCATATATCATATATAATACTCAAAAAACTACCACTATTGTTGAACCGGCCCATCTGTTGCCTTCGGGGAAGTGAGATGATGAAAGAATCGGCCGCATCTATTATCATTTCACATTCATGATTTCTAGAGTAAGAGCCAAATACTTGAAGGGAAACAGGATACCTTCTCTTCTGGTGGTGACAGCTGGTCAGGGGGAGAGAGAGAGAGAGAGAGAGAGAGAGAGAGAGAGAGAGAGAGAGAGAGAGAGAGATCAGTGTGTGTAAGTGAGAGAGGATGCAGCTGCAGTGAGGCTGTGATGATGGTAGGGGTCCAGAAGCAGATGGGGGCCTTCAGGCTGCACTGCAACACGATATCCAAGTTGAAATACCCACATATTTCTTTAAAACAAATACATTAATTCCCATTCCGTACCTGCAGGTTCTTCAACGAGGAATAACGGGGAAAAAAACTCTGCAAGCCCCCTATTTATAAAAACTGTTTTCTCATGGTTTTCATGCTCATGCATCCGGACGACATTCTCTTGTCCTTTAAACATCACTTTGTTATCTTCCTGCA
This sequence comes from Liparis tanakae, assembly GCA_036178185.1. NCBI lineage: Eukaryota > Metazoa > Chordata > Actinopteri > Perciformes > Liparidae > Liparis > Liparis tanakae. Next base: position 5,694,151 of record CM070094.1, on the reverse strand, counting down.
ACACAGACTCCGTGACGAGAGGCGTCAGCTGATTACGGAGTCCGGGATCCAGCCTGTGTCCGAAGACCCGCAGCTTTGAAATGAGTGAAGAACTTTGGCATCTGACCTGGAGGAAACCTAAGAGTTGGTATGCCCCCCCATAAAGCATCTCTCCCTCCCCCTGGATTTTTAGCCTCGAGTCTCATGAGGCCTCGCTCTAATGATAGTGGAGCAATTTTGGTGGTTGAGCGGGAACAAGAAATCGACTGCAGGCGTCTGTGAAGAGTTTCTGATTACTGAGAGACGTTCCCTGGCTACTAAGGAATGCGACAACTTGATTGGAATTTGAAAAACTAATGCTATGGACTGGATTATTCTGGATATGTTTAAGCTGAACTGTACAATCCCATTTCATTAGCTTGATTCATACCAAATGTAAAATACAACAACTTTTAAAAATAGCTGATAACTATGATAGCTATATGATAAGACACAATGGCATTGGGGAAAATTCACTTTAGCATATCTTTAATAATGTTTCAAATGTGTCGGGTTCTTTTAAAATAAAATACTGTAACATCTTTTCTTACTCTTTAAAATATAGCCAATGCAAACAAGGCTTTAAACCTCTCTTCGCTGCGAGAACGCGACTCCTCCGATGTGTGTTACCCGAGCCTGGACATGAGTTACAGCGGCTCTAATGCGGTGGCTGTTTCACTTTTATCACTCCAATTATAGTTAAAAACATGACGCCTGCAGAAAGGGCCTGCGAGAGTTTAGAGGAAAAAGGAAGGTGGTGCGAGAGCAGAGGGAAAGGTATACTCAACATTGTGCAGCGAGGGTTTATGAAGATCCACCCCCCCCCCCAGAATATTTTATTAGTGGTGTTTAAATGACCGGCTTGTTAAACTTCAAGCGGCATGCCGGCAGCAAAGGCGGCTGTGGCCTCAGGAGCCGCCGCAGTGCTACGTCGCTGGCTATTTTCACCCTCTCTCCGGAGCTTTATTTGACACGCTGGTGTGTGTGTGGACAGGGTTGTTTCAAGGCACAATAATCACGTTGGACTGGAGTTGAAACACTCGATTCCCACCTGTGAGTGGGAGCCAGGACTCTGGTGGTCCCTGGGGTGGTAGGAGGAGGAGGAGGAGGAGGAGGAGGAGGAGAAGAAGAAGAAGAAGAAGAAGAAGAAGAAGAAGAAGAAGAAGAAGAAGAAGAAGAAGAAGAAGAAGAAGAAGAAGAAGAAGAAGAAGAAGAAGAAACAACAGGCAGAGATGTGAGATAGAGAAGAAGCCTTTCCTGACATCTTGAGGATCAAAAGGATATTCGTTCCGTTGTGGATTAGTCTGTTTAATCAGATTTCAGGCCCTCTTTTAATTTTTCCGTATTTTAAATCTGAGTGTGAGATTCAACATGACTCATTGGCTCGAAGGTCATGGGAGCACATGAAAACTAAATGATCCCCTGGGATCAGGACTGCAGTCATGGAAAGAACGGAACGTTGAGTTTGTTCTTTGATGACCACGACACAGATGGGCAGTGGGAAAAGTCAAGTCATCGCTCTGGACGTCGCAATGTTTTTTTTGCTCAGTTTATTAACAGCTCATGTCTGCACCGTTTTGTTCTCAAAGCAAAAAGATCGTTTATCACCGGCTTCCATTCGGATGACTCAGTGGGATTCTTGCTGTAATTCAAGCTCGGCAAAGAAATATTTTCTTACAGACGAACCAATTTGGAGCTGCAACGATTAATCTTGTAATGTGAATACTTTGTTGTGTCTTTCATGGTTGTAGATTGAATATCTTTGGGATTTGGACCAAAACAAGATCTTTGAGGAACGTCACATGGGCTGGGAGGGAATGTAGCAGAGAAAATTGTATTAGAAAATGTTTTGATTATAATATATTGTATAGTGCGCAAAACCTTGGGCTCTACAGCCGCAAGTCAAACAACAACAAAGAATAATTTGTTATTGAATACTGCATAAAAAGAAAGGAGCATAACAAACTATCAGAAGATGAATTCTACAGAAGAAGAAAAAACTTATGGCGGTATGAAAGATTCCACATCAAATCACTTCCCATGAGGGTGGATGGAATATTTTTGCAAGACTTTTCTTTCTGCCAGCTTTCATTGCTGTTGTCTCCTGTGACTGAATAATGTCATCCTCTCCTCTGCAGTCCGGGGTTCGTGTCAGTGCTGCTGCTCCTCCGGCTGAAGACAGCAAATTGGCACCGGATTCCAACATTTGATGTTGAGTGTAAAGCTTTCCAAGTGTTTTTCAAAAGTAAGTGTAGCGCAGTTCGTCGTGATTGGACGAGGTTGACTCGGTGACTAGAGAGTGTTGGGAGTCTGAAGACCTTTGGCCCGGGGTGATGAGAAAAGATAAGAAAGCATGATTGAAGTAAGTATTGTTTTTTAAAGGCAACCAGCTACTTGCAGCAGAATAGAACTGTGAAGAAGAAGGAACAAAATGTCAGGGATTAGGAACCATACGTTCGCGACCATATAAGGAGTCTCTGGGACTTCACGTCTAATAGGGTTCATTGGACCTGGCTGTGTCTGATGTCTCCTGCCATGGTCCTGCTGATGCACCCCCCCCCCCTCTCTACCTCCTTCTGTTTCATGTATCGTGGTCCATGCCTACTACGAATTATTGTTACATTCTGTCATATTCATTAAATGTGTTTATGTAACTCTATAATTGTTAATTTCACAAATTATGAATTTGCCTCAGAGGGCTTTACAATCTGATACGACATCCCTGTCCCAGGACCTCACATCGCATCAGGAAAAACTCCCAAGAAATAGAAAAAAAACATTCACGGGGGGAAAAAAAGGGAAGAAAACCCAAAACGAACATAAAGATAACATAGACATGGACATGGTTATTTGGATGAACTGACCCGTACATGTGACCTCACCTTCTCTTACTCTCTGAACTTTTCGGTGATTTGACTTTTTTCCCAGCCACAAGGATGTGACTTTGTCTCTCATAAGCATAAGCAGGCGTTCATTATCGTGTCCCGAGACGTCCGCCTGATCAATCTGCTTCTGATCCTGCTGCAGCCGCCCGGCCTGGCTTGTCCAGACGGCCTGTAATTTATCTGGTGCCTCTGGATTAAACAGTGGACACTCCTGGCAGCGTCCGAGACAGAGCAATGTATAATGTCAATACAACCTGACGATGAAAATCTACCTTTGAGCTTTGGGGCTTCGTTGGGTTCAGATGAGGGCAGGGAGCGCGAGTCATATGATTGACTGCACGGGGAGTCGCCAGGCAGATTGTGAAAGACTTAGTAAGGAGCCTGAGAAAGTTCAGCAGGCCTGAAAACCTGAGCTAGAAACCAGGGAATTGCGCAAAAAACAGACTCTTTTTACAAGCTGATGGGATAATTTATACAACATAGAAAGGGGAGCAAACATTTGGAAACACATTTTCCTGTACTGTGATTATTTTTCCATTAACCTCAGTCTGTTTTAGTTTTTATCTAAGAGACAAGGGTTGAAAGAAAATGCTGGCAGCACTGACACAGCGGCGAAACTAATGATTCACTGGGGAGTGGTTTGAGTCTAGAACATATTTCATGAGCCAGAAGAATGAGCGTTGAGGTTTCTGGTTTGGGGTCATCTGAAGAGTCAAGACCAAGCATCCCTCATGGAGACCCCCCACAGGAAGTCATCACTAAGAGTGCAATTGGGGAGAGGAAGCCTCACAGTTTTTTATTCAAAGAGTGTTCTTGCCCAAAAGATAGCATAACGCATCTCTGTCTTGGGTCAAATTAATATCTGGTTGATTCAGTTTTATACTGTATGACAGTTCAGACAAGAATCCTGAAAGTTATGCTAAATATTTGCACTCTATACTAGATCTCCCATCACTCCCATTCGAGCCTCCCTGTATTGTCTGCCAGAGAAGTTTGGCATTGATTTTAAGATTATTTTAAATCACTTATTAGATAATCAATGGACTTCATCTCCAAGCTGCTTATTCTTTACACCACCAATTAGTTCTTCCAACCACAACGGTTGGAAAGTCGGCTGTACCCCGAGCCAAACGTTAAACCAAAGGCGAATGTTCTTCATCCTCCGTCCGGCCACCCAGACTTTGTAAACAAGATCCCTCCTCACGTTAGAGCGGACTGTTCCAAAAGATATTTTAAAACCCTTTTCAAAAGTTAGATGAAATGAAATGTAATCATTTCAAAAGTTCAAGGGTTGATCTGTGTGGTAACAGATAGCCGTTTGCTTTCTGTGTTGCGTTGCTAAGCATCTTTTTAGAGCTGCGCCCTCGTGTTTCATTAACTAATCCATATCTTGGTCTCGTTCAACTAAGATTTCATGAGTCCGTTTAACATTTTTTGATTCTGAATGACTTATTTCCAAGAAACGTATGAGCACATCTCTGGTAAATGCATATTTAAAGTGGTGCTTTTGTGGGATTTATTTTGTGTAGGAACAGATCTGGTGTTGAAATCAACTGATCGATCATCAGTCAGCTAAGAGATTCTTTGGTTTGAGCACATGCTTTATACATATTATTATAGTTTTTTCTTTGGATTTTGTGTTGTTTTCACTGATGTCACTGTAAAGCACTGTGTAACTTGTGTTTAAAAAAGGTGCTAATCATATTGCATTTATTACTTTGGCAAACAGTTCAGCAAATACATCTTGATAGATGGGACACTGTTCGACAATTTGAGTGAAAGGAGGGAAAGTAGTGGATAAAAACACAAAACACAGTACTTTCCATTTTTCCAGGACATTTGGTTCAAAGTTGCCCTCGATGGACTGGCGGCCTGTCCAGGGTGTCCCCTGCCTTCGCCCTATGTTAGTTGGGATAGGCTCCAGCGACCCCGCGACCCTAATGAGGATAAGCGGTATTGATAATGGATGGATGGATGGAGTTGGTTCAAAGTTGCGTTAAATGTAGTGATCCACCAGTGAGATTACTTCTAAATACTTCTAAATTAACAGCCAAATGCACAGTATGTAAATGTAAATTGATAGTCTGACCAAGCATTAGATGCCATCTTCCTGTACTTGTAATACTTGTTGGTGTCTATGATTCCCATCCCATCCTTATGGCCTCGATGAAACACGCTGACAGTCTAATGTTGCGTTCACAACAAAAGCGTTGGGAATTCTTCACGCAGGTAGATCCCATGAAAATTCAATACACAGACATGAATGGTTGCGATTAACGCGCGAGTAACGCGAATGACACGAATCGGGCGAAGCGGAAAATTCGCCTTAAAGCGACACTATGTAACTTTTCCCCTGTAGCGCCCCCTTCAGGTATTTAACGTCTGGCTCTCGAGCCATATATGGCTCTTCAGGCTCGTGCCCTCACAGCTGATCGAACAGCCATTCTGTTTGTACTCATCTCGTAGCGGAGCAAATAAAAAGTCACCTGCGAGCGTGTACTGGCACTATAGGACATTGGTAATCACTGCCAGACAGCAAGTTTAAGTACTTCCTGTTCCTCAACCGGAAGTACCGGGTCGTTACCAACCATCTTACATTCAGCAGTATTCTGGCCACGGACCCCCGATGGCAGTGGCGGAGGCGCAAATCAACATATTAAAAGTCATTGTAGCGGCACCATTTTTTTCAAACTGTTATTTTAAGGTGAAAAAGTTACATAGTGGGGCTTTAACTTGAAATATTTTAACTTTGGCGGAAAAGTTGCAAAAGCCAATCAGCTTTGAGACGCTCCGCCCGTCATCACTGCCGTTGTGCCGTTGATGAATCTAACTGGCTGCTGCTTCTCTCGGAGTGCTGGAAGCGACAGTCATTCAGACGGAGTCGATGAAAGTCACGGAGCTGTGTGAACCCACGGATGATGTTATGAACTCCAACAGGAGGGCGTTAGATGTTCCGACATTTGTGGGAGGTCCGAAACAAGTATTTAGCAGAATTAGTGGTTATTTGATGGATTATGATGGATGACAGAAATGATAACTGTTACCATGGACTAAAACCACTGAAATAATCCCCTCCAAGGCACGAATATAGCAAATATGGCGAATAACCACAACTTGTCGGGCGATTAAACTCACGCGAGTAAACCCGTGCGAGTGTGAACGCAGCATGAACGTTGCATTATTTGGTTTTAACATTACAACTGTTTTGATGAAATAATCTGAAAACTATGTTATCAAATGACATCTATTTCTTCATGCTTCCCAGTTACACATTGGAGCAGGTTAACGCTGCCCTGAGCCACATCTCAAACTGTGTAACACAGAGTTCCAATTCTCTGCGTGTTGATGTCTTCTACTGTGATGACTTGTTCGTGACCGCGTACTCACAAAGCTGAGCGATGCGTGTTTACGTGTTGAGGAGTTTGCCGTTAGCACCAGGCGGGCTTCTGCTCCAGCTGCTTATTTATGTTCATTCTGGAGACCAACCACCTTCAAACTGACATCAATTCTGGCGAGAGAGACACCACCACCATGTGTGAGTGGTCTCTCACTGTAAATATTTCCTTAGCTGTCAGCTGCCCTCCCTGCCAGTTCTCACATTTAGAAAAAAAGGTGTGGGCTCAGAAAAGATTCAGGCGTTGCAGGTTTACGTACATCAGGCGGCGGTTGAAGATTACTTGTCGGGTTCAGAGCGTTCGTTCACTGAACAGAAAGTTTTTCTGTGTGGCGACTTAAGGGAAGTTTGTCCGGTCAAGACATTTTTCTTTTATTTACCGAGCTCGTTCACGGTGGCTTAATTGTTCCCGGCGTTAGAGCGAGAAGATACCTGAGGTGAAAACCTGATCTTAGATCAGTATTCATACAATTTAAAGAAAACAAGGCAATACCTTCACCAACAGGTGTACTCATTAGAGTGCACCTGTTTGACAGCAGTGTGCTAACAGCTAGCTAAACAACCAGTGCGGTCGTTAAGCTAGCTGTTATATATATATATATATATATATATATATATATATATATATATATATATATATATATATATATATATACGTCACTCCCCTTCACCCTTACAAAAGATGTGCTTAGATTATGGGGATTAGTAACATTTCAAATTAAATAATTTGTCGAATAATTCCTTATTCAATCACAAGACAATGAATCTGATTTTCACAATTCATTTATTATATTTTATTATAACTTTTAACCAAAAATGACAAAAATAAATGTAATTGTTCCGGCTTGTGTGAACTGAATGCATGTTAAGCGATCCCTACGGCCTCTGAGAATATACTTGTATTTGTTTTACTATTGGCAGGCATTCTGAGGAATTTGCCTCATTTACAGTATTTTGATCAATGTGTGAAGTATAAACTTGTATATAAAGAATATGAGAACAGTCTTTATATGTGGACTTGAAGGGAAGGATTTACAAAAGAAATGAGAAAAATGTCCTGGACAAATATTTAAAAACTACCTCCAAAATGTTCATGGTGTAAAGCCGATCATATCAGTCTAAACTCTAAGTGCACCGTCATGTTGAGGAGTCTGGAGGTGGTTTACAGTGTGGATTAAATGTACCAGCGTCCCAGAATGGGATGGGTGAGTGTCCTGCAAAACTCAAACATCTCTTGGGTGGCTTTTTTATTTCACAAAAGCAAACACAGGCATGATTAATCACAGGACAATCACAATCTTCTTTTCTTTTGCACTATTTATCTTCCCCCAAAGCGTGATTGTTCCAATTCAGAAAATAACAACCATAACAAATACGTTAGGTTTAGAAATGGATTTCTTTTTCACAGTAAATAATTAGTTGCTATGGCTACTGAAGGGGAAAATATGATGTTGCTGCATTGGAATGTTTCTTGCGTATGCTGCCAAATCTAAGCTGGAAACACTTAGCAGGGAACCTGTGTGTACTAGGAACCACTAATAATTTGCTTAAGGGAAGCCACATCTGGTCGGATGGCTGAGGCAGAGGTTAGAGCATCAAAACTGGGCCACCGCTCCCTAACCAGTTGCGGGCTGAGAATAGGGCCTAGTGTGAAACAAAAATCTTAAATACAGGAAATAGGCCTGTTATCATAATATAACCATTTGCATTGGCTGACAACCAGACTTACATTTCTCCGTGTTTACTATTTTCGAGTGGGGCCAAAGGTTTACAGACAGATAAATCACAAACCCTTGGCAAAGCAACTGCAAGTTGCCGGGCTGTTTGTTTTTAGTGAAAGAGGCCAAAATAAGCAGAGCAAATACGAGGAACAAGTGTGAAAAAGGCAAGTTTGTTTACTCAGCGATCAGCTTTGTTTGAGGGTTTAGACGATAATCCGAAGAGTTCCGCCCTCCGAGCTACCGAACGAGCGTTCAAGCACCTCACGGCTTCTCGAAGTAGCCTTTTAGTAACAGAAGCAAACACAGAAGTGAGAGTGTTTACAGAAGTCACAACCGGAAAAACAAACAAATAAACAAAAAGGCAATTAAACTAGGGTGACCAGATTTGAGTTAGTGAAAAAGAGGACACCTCGGCATAACTCCTTCATGATGCACCCCCTTAGATAGGAAAGGGCTCCCATGGCGAGCGGCGTCGACGGGGGGACGAGGGGGGGGGGGGGGGGGGGGTGCGCGCATCACAGTTGAGAGCGAGGCGTGCGCGCTCAGACGCAGACGGATCTCTCTTATTCTGCCAGTTTTGTGATATACATGCCTAAAAGGGGGATTTCGTTTATCTGGCAACACTGTGATCAGTCAACCAATGACTGTTCAGGTGGAACGTAAGGGAGATACCATTTACAAAACTTGTAAGGGGTAAAAACGTGTGAAAGAAACAGAAATATCCGACGAATCAAATTCCCGGACGTTTTTCGAAAACCCTGCCGGACGTTTTTCGAAACATTGCCGGGCGCTTTTTTTTTGTCTCAAAAAGAGGACATGTCCGGGGAAAACCAGACGTGTGGTCACCCTAATTAAACAAAATGAAGAGACACGTTTCTGAAGCTTGTGAAGGCTGTCCGTCTCATTTTTCCTCTCCTATCTCGGTTGCGCTCGCTTTTTGCTGGTGAAGAAGACGAGAGGCGAAAGAAACGATGATAAAGGGAGAAGGGATCTTTCGTTAAGACATTGGCATTTTAGAATCGTGGATGAAAGTCAGTGTGAATTCAGGCCTGAAGGGTCTCACCTGTGTTCTCCAAATACCGTTGAGCTCTGCCGACGGAGCGTTGCTTTCACGCGCACGGCCTCCGGTTCTTTTAAAGAGTCTCTTCACCCCCCAGGTCTGAGCCAAAGTTGTGTTTTTTTTATTTCGCTTTTAAGGTGCTTGAGGATGAAACCGCGGCCACTTCCATTTGTCGAAATGTTTGAGGCAGCATCAGCATGACAGCCACGTTAGCTTGGATAAGAGCAATATGGCATGCGGAGCACTGAATTTGATGCATGTACTGTGGATCAGAGCACAACTACTTCCACCTCCGAAATATCAACCGCCTCCGCCCTTCACTCACCCCCAACAGCGCCGCCATCCTGGTCCACTCTCTTGTCACCTCCCGCTTGGATTATTGCAATTCCCTCCTCTTTGGTCTCCCCCACAAACTCCTCCATAAGCTCCAACTTCACCAAAACCATCACCAAAACCTCTTCCATCTGTCACACCCCTGTTTTACAGCAACTCCACTGGGTTCCCATCAAACACCGCATTGACTTTAAGATCCTCCTCCATGCATGTGAAGCCCATCTACAACCTCGTCCCTCCATAACTGTCTCACCTCCTCCAAATCAACATCCCCACCCGGTCTCTCAGGTCTGCCTCCTCCATGAACCTGACTGTCCCCCCAGCTCGTTTGTCCACCATGGGGTCAAGAGCCTTCAGCCGCTTTGCCCCTCGCCTCTGGAACTCCCTCCCCCCTGACATCAGAAACATTGACTCAATCATTTTATTCAAAACTCACCTCAAAACTTTTTAGGCAGGCCTATGCCTGAATTGTTCCCATGGTCATAGTTTCTCTGCTGCAGACTGTTCTGCTTTTTTAACTGTTCTACTTTTTAACTGTTTTGCTCCGGGGACTTCAACTAACTCAAATTTGGCCACCACAAACTTAGCTAACTAGCAGCTAAATGAGCAACATCAAAGCGCTTGTTGCTTCACCCAGACACTCTTGTCACATCGCTATCAGCAGATAATCATCAGCCATCAACACTGATTCACCAGATGCTTAAATGTGCTAAAAGGCTTCATTTATAATCCACAGAATAAATGAGAGAGCCCTAAAGTGCTGTGTTTGTAATGCTCCACTGTGGTTACAGCAAGAGTCAAAACGAGGTTCGCCGTCATTCTTTTATTTCATATTGTGGTTTAGTCCCAAACGGTTGACTTCATATCAGGATTTAAATTGAAATCCTTAGATGATATTTTTTAAGCATGAAATGTTGATTTTGGAAAGAAATTTGGTAAAACGTGTTAATTATAACACCGACATTGATTGGCTTCATCAAAGTACGGCCTTATCATTTAGTCTAAGGTTTGAGAAAAACCTGTGTAAGTGTGCAGTTAATTTTATCATTGTGAAATTACTCCTTGCCCAACATGGAAACGACTTCTCAAACCTCTTCTGAAAGATGACGGCAGCAGGACCCGAGCGTCTCACTGGTGACCAGGAACAAGCCTCAAACCAGTGCAGTGTTTTTTGGCAGCATGCCCTCGCTGATGGTTATGGTTCCTGCGCCAGGGTGTTTTTTCCCCATCAGAAACAGGGTGAACCACATCCATATGAATTGCCGCATATTTGAGGTTATTAAAAGGAGGCCTATGCTGGCAGGCTGATCCCCAGTTCTTTATATGATCACATTTTAGGACCCTGGGACGGCACGGCACCCTTGTTACTGCAGCAGACCCGCTGAGAGAGGCCGAAAGTAGAAAGAAAAGACCAGCTGGAAACACTTTAAATCAAACCTAGGATATTATGTATTTTCCCAAAACAAAGCAAAGGTCTTTTTACTTATGTATACATGTTATTTTTTTCTTTTTTGGGGGCTCTTTGTCAGCGGTTGTTGCACCTGGTTTGTTTTGTGTTTTGCCTGCCAAAGGAAAGTCATTTTTACAAAGTTCCTCAGAAGTTTTAAGGTCAGTTGGGAGAGTCAGAGTCCCATGGCTTTAAGTTTAAGTGAGACTTTCGTCCTTTTGAAAAAAGGAACATTAACACAATCTTCTTCTATTATTAAGGAAAAGCATAAAGAGAATGCAAACTTGCTCAAATCAATACACCAGTTGCTTATCGTGGCTCGTGCCATTATATCTTTACAGCTATTATAAACGTGTATGTGACATTGTTTTTCTTTAGCATCTGTTATCCCGTTGTTTGTTTTTTTCCAGACCACAGCTTAAGTGTTTCTCATACCTCTCAGTGTTTTTTGGCCAGAGCAAGCAGCGGGATTGATAAACCTGTACATTATCTGATGAAGTCAGTCACTTGCTATTAAAAGGATAAGTTAAGAGCCAGATATTCACCTCAGGAGTTGATTGAGACCAAAAATAGATTTAAAAGAGAGTGATTAAAGGACTTACATTCATCAAGTGTACATAAGCATACTTTCAAATTAAAGATAATGTTTCTCTAGGGCTGTTTTTTTTTTGTGGGATGTGTGAATAGGCTGTCCAAGTTCATTATTATTGCGGGTTTAAAGCAACTTACTGGAAAAATAAATATGCCGTTATGCCGTAACTTGCCAAGCCAAAAGCTTGTTAAGCACGAATCGTGTGACGCACCAAACATGTATGGCCGCCTTTTACTTATTGAATATTTTAACAAACACATTTCTGTGATGTGTAGTACCAACTGTGCCCAGTAGGCAACATGTATGTGCGAGAGCAGAAGCCGAGCGGTTGCCTGGTTTGGTAGCTACGCTGTTTTGAAAGATTTACTGGTGAGTGCTAGCTAGACTGATCTTAGCCCGATGTAACCTCCCATGTTTTATCTGAAATAATAAGTACTTTTCTCTTTATGATTAAATGAATGGATTATTGATGTTTTAGTCGGTTATTTGAAACCATATATGTTAATTAATGTGACTGAATTTGTATATAAGTGTTGTAAATGTTTGTACACCACAGTGACTGGGCACATTGCCAAGGTGCAATAGAGACGGGTTTAAACCTCAGGCGGCACCACATGTGTTAACTATACACAGTAATGTAATTGATTGTTTTGTTTGGTCAGGTAGAAATGGACCAACAGGTAGAGATGATTATTTTCACTGTCTAAGAAAATAACTTGAGAAGTTGCTGGATGCAGAAGCCGAGCGGTTGCCTGTTTATTCTTGTTTTCTCAGGCACAAGTCTGTCATCAGGCTCAATCTGAGATCTGTAACAATTGCATAAATCTATGATGTTGTTCATATGAAGGTGCCTCCATCCCAATTACATTTAGTGTCAAATAGGCCATAAGGCAGCGTATGGAGCAGGCTATGCTTTAGGGCGGGGCTACCTTGTGATTGACAGATGTCGGGGAGTTGTCCATGTTTTAGTCTTAGAAATGTAACTCTTCCAGGTTTGTTTTCAGTTAATTGTAACATCTTAGTCCCCTAAAAATGTCTTACTCAGAGTTCGGTTGTACTTAGCTCCGCCTCCTGTGTCGCATAAGGTTGCAAACAAAAGGGATCAGTTTAGTGTATAGGGCTGATAGTCAATATGTCGTCCACGTATGATTTGCAAATCACATGTGACGATGACTGACTACACATAAATGCAACTTAAACTTCTCGCAGAATATGTCAAAGGGGGAACATGAAAGAAATACTGGGTATTGTATGCAATGTTTTATGTTACTATCAATTACACCAGCAGCGCAATGTGTAGACAACTCCAGAGGGATATAATTAATGTCTCAGACCAACAAAAAACAGATGTAATTCTGTTCATAAAGAGGCCAACGTGCAGCACGTTGTACTGTGAAACTATTTGCTTCAGGCGCTGCTACGTGCTTATTTCTTTTAACGAGGAGCTCCAGCCTCATGTTACTCTCATTTTTAAAGCAGTGAAACACAAAGAGGAGAAAACTAGTCCAGCCATGAAGAAAGGGGATATTTACACTGGGACACGACAGGTTTGATGGGAAAGGACGTTATTCGCGACGTCATTTTGCTGCTTTTGGATTTTTCTCAGGAAAAACAAATGAACATGGTCTGCTGCTAGTGACACGTATCATATCCCAGACGGGTTTATTTCAACACCATGAAAAGAGCTCTTTGTGAAATGGCCATGAAACATGGAGGCAGGAGTTTTGAGTTGTGTTTAGGTACATTTTGTTCAGATCTCCATCACACCTAACTATATTAAAAGAAAGTACAGTAGTATAATAAAGTAAAGGATGGAAAGTACAGCGCTATTTAGGCATTATGAAGTAAAGCGGTCGTAACAAGATTACGTTTTAAGAGTTGTTTTTGACATAGCATTTTTTTGACCAATGTATTATTTCATTTTTCTCTTGGTTTTAGCGTTGTCCTCGACACAATTTATTATAGTCTGATATTGGCGAGTTGATTAAGACTACGTACTTCACAAAAGTCTTGAAGTCAAGAAAGTAAGTAGTGCACCTTCTCTAAAAACAACACAAATTCACGAAAGAAACAATATAAAACATGTCGCCGAATCAAAGAACCTCTCAGCCTGACTGACACACTTTCGGTCTAGTTGATTTAAATGCCAGATGTGTGAGTTTCTTCAGAAAGAATCACACAAAAGCACCACTTTAAACATTGTGTTAACCCAAAAAGTGCCCATATATATATATATATATATATATATATATAATATATATATATATATATATATATATATATATTTATATAAAATATAATATATATATATATATATTTATATAAAATAATATATATATATATATATATATATATATTCTTTTTTTTTTATGTATAAAAAAAAAATAATGTTGGTACACTGAGACCAACACGACAAATAAACTTCGAGGGGGCCGCCTCGCTTGGCTTCAGATATTACTTGTGTCTTTCCCAACAAGATGAGGGTTGATGCTTCAAGTCTGCTCTGCATCTTCCAAACACAACGCAAATGACCACCGACATCTGCAAAGGGTGCACGCCAGCCTTCCAGCGCTCTGTTTTCGGTCACTCTGACGCAGTCGATGACTCACCCTTTAAAAGGAAAATGCAACAGGTCTCTTTAAGGTTTACAATTATTTCTCATGAGGGGGAAAAACATAATCATGAATCACTGAAACAGTGAAGTCATTTACATGCGAGGAGACGGTTTTATTCGCGACAAATAAAGGAAACATCATCATTATGTATTACATTTATGTTAATGCTACTTTATACTACAATCTGTAGAAATGTAAGAGCTATAAATGCATTTTTTGTGATGTAAAAATGGTTCCAGTAGTATTACAACAACATGTTATGTTGTTTTCAGGGTGAAACAGGTACCAGTCTGTGTGAGACGGACCAGTAGGCTTTTGTCTGTAGTCCTATCTCAACCATCTGAGGGAACCTAAAGCAGGGGGCCGGACCCAAAATCTACAGACTCTTGTCGGAGTTCATTTCCCCCTCAGACCTCCTCCTCTCAATGAATTCCAGATGTTCTTCAGACGAAAGTGAATTTGAAGGAGTGGAGGGGTGCTTGCCGTTGGGGGGGGGAGTTCTTTTTTCCCCCTTTCCAGTATGTATAATGTATGTATGTAACCTACATAAAAAGCAGGAAAGGCCACATGGCGGGACTCCAAGGTCGCGTAGAGACGTTTCAACAAGTGCTGTAACTCACAAAACCGGCTCAACAGCTCAGATGTACAATAAATGGAAAGCATGTCCACACAGTTGCCAACTCATTTCAAGTGAGAGCTTCCACAGGAACCTTTCCAAGTCTAATGAAGTCCTGACTTGCACATCTTTGGCCCGCAGGAAACTCTACGATTCTGCGAACACTCCAAATTAAAATAGTAGGTTGGGAAAAAAAAACGAGCAGAGGAGGTGTTTCCCATCTCGTGACTGTGTGTGGTCCGCCTCGCCCGGAATAACGTGCGACTGCAGAGACGTATTCTGTTCTCTGTGTTTTAATAAATATCAAATCCGTCTTTGCCGGAGGGGAAGATGAAAAGAAGCCCCGACCTATAGCGTTTCCCCTGAGCTCGCAATAAAGCGACGGCCGCCCCATGTGAGCTTCTCAGACGAGGGGAAGAGAGAGAGGGGGGGGGGGGGTCAAAACAAAAATAAATGCTTGAAATGCAATTATTACCCCTGCACTTTCCCCAATGTCCATGGATCTGAAAGCAGAGAGGAGATGTTTCTACAGCCGGGTGACTTGAACACGACATTCTCTTTTGAACATATTTCGTTAGCATGTTCTCGCTTTCCTACCTGTGGTTGGGGTTTTTTCTTCAAATATGACCGAAGGCTGACCAGGGAAAGTTTTACCATGAACTCCCCGACCCCCGTCACCAGATCCATTATGGCGTCGCTCAAACCGCGTCATCCAAACCAGTCACGACTCCCAGCTGCGGATCATGGGAATCGTGGCATCTTGGTTTCTTGGTTTACACGCCGCTCACCAACCTCTCGCTTGACTCACTCAACTTGACTGCCGACTCATTGTTTGCTTTTCCTTTCTGGTAAGCGGCACACGTCGGCTACCGCACGCGACATTGGCAGCAGATGTGTGGTGGTGGTTGTGGGGAGGGGGGGGGGGGGAGTAGAGAAAATAAACCCTGGTGGTGATAATGCCGTCCGCGGACGTCTAAATATTGACTTTGTCGAACATGTAATCAGATTCGCAAACTCGGCCGAATAGAAATAAACAGCAACGGTTTGCCCCCGTGTTCCTCCACCGACACTCCCCACCACAAGGAGAGGGGGGGGGGGCTTTCGACTCAGCCGATCTGGTAATGAGAACTTGCCTGTGACGCCAAGGGGTGGGAATAAGGAAATATGAGACACATTGTGGTGTATAACTACATGTGCGGAAGTCCTAACAGCTCTCGGATCCCCTACAATGAAGGGCCTACGGTTAAATGGAGTCTTTTAAAATGTCTCTGCTTTCACGTTGGATTCAGTGAAGTTTTTGGTCAACTGTTTCTGCATTTGACTGAAACTACCGTAGCCTTTTTAAGAGATAACCTTTCCGATGTATTTCTATGTTTGTATGTACACTGTCCCAAAAATGTTCTATATTATTTAACTTGAAAGACTGGATGGTATATATTAATTACTACACCTGTGCCTATGTATACTTGGTAAATTAAGATACTGTCCAAAAACGAAAAATATATTTTTTTTTAAAAAGAGATAACCTTTCCGCACATCTGTTCATAAGATGAATGTTAATCCAAGCATCTGCTCAGAGCCCCGAGTCCCGACCGCTGGCTCGTTTTCTACGGAGACAGAAAACCTGCGTTTCTCTGAGCTCTATAAATTAAGCCTCCAAATATAGAGACCTTCATGTGGCTGGAATCTGGAGATTAGACAATTGTCATAAATCAGGCACATCTGGGGTGCAATAAATCTGTCGCTCTACCTTCGTGGCTCATCCCCGCTCGCGGTGCAGATAGAGGGCGCCGCTTTGAGGGGATCGTCTCACGCGGCTGTGGTATTGTTCATCCATGAAAAGCGCTTCAGCGTGTGTCTCGGAATTAAATTATCTACGAATTTCATTACTTAAGAAATTGGTTTCCAAAGATTATTTTGGCTTTCCGGTTATTCTGCCCAACAAAAACAAAAAGGCACAATTGATATCGTGGTGACTCTTTTCACCGACACACGTGATATTTCTCAGGGTAACATCGCAAAATGCTCTGAAGTGTGAGTGAGCTTTCTCTGGACACGCACAACCACCTGTTGAAAAAGGACATTTCTACGTAATTATTATAAAGTTGCACCGATTGTACTTTTTTTTTAAAGTCTGACCTTCCCGTTACCTATATTTAACAGCAACGCTAACTTTATTCAGCACTGTCCTGAGAAAAACGTTTTAAGTTCCATCCCAGTGTGAACTATCAAAATGTTAAATATTCTAATTACCTTCGCATTCGAGAATGCGGAAGGTAATGTTTTGATCGCTGTGTATTTATTTGTGTGTGTGTTATTCGCATAACTCAAAAAGTATTAAACCGAATCGCATGACATTTGGTGGGACGATTAGTTATTATCTGGGGACAATTTGATTCGATTTTCGGATCGATTGGGTCTATGGTCAAGGTCAATGTCATGAAAAGGTACCAAAAAAGCTGGCTGCGGCGAAGGTATGCCGCCCGTTCTAGTTTTCCTTTGCTGTCACTGGTGTTACTCTAAACAGCATGCATAGGAACAAATTACTATATATATATATATATATATATATATATATATATATATATATATATATACATGTGTGTGTGGCTGGGACTTAGCAGACAGTGGCGCTAGAATACTGCGGCAGCTCACATGCAATAATCTGTTTTCACGTCCTTTTCAGTAGATTAATATATACTGTAATACAAATTATTGTGTCATTGTGCTGTTGAAGAAGAGCACAGCTTTGATTGAGCTATAGTCAGCTCTACAGTATGTTTGAGTTTCATGCATCATTATTATTTCTCTCCATGGCTCCCTGGCTTATTTGCACCAGATGTTTGGGAATTGATTCTGTCTTATACACCACCAAACCATCTGTTATTCATTCGCTCTGTATTTGTTTGGTTTTCTATGAATTTAATACACTCAAAGTGAATGTTCAGAATGTCTTATCATTCGGCAGTGGTCCGAAATAATGAGGCGTGTGAAAGCTCTCCGAGCTCCATGTTTTGGAGCATTAAAAGCCTTCGACCACATACTTTTGTGTAGCATATGCATACGTCTCTGGAGTCATCAATCTGAAGTACTGTGAGAGGATACATTGCCGTTGAAGTCAACAATTAAAAAGTAAACGTCCCCCTTTAAAAGAGTTTGAGGAATAAGAAGCTTTTGTTAGACCACGCCAAGTTGGTGCAGACTTTTTCCAACCCACATTTAAAGTGTAGATGTTTTAGACAAGTTCAATACTTCCCTTTTAGCATCAGGAGACTCAAACAACAACAACTCTGACTGCATTGAAAGAAGACATGGCGGCCACTGTGATGCTTCAAGTCCCTGAAAGTGGATTTTGATTCTGTGTGCCGACGTGAGACGAAGCACTCGGTTGCCTGGAAGGTAAAGTAAGGAAGAACATTTTGAATCCAAGAGAGTTCAGATAAAGAAGTTTGGTATCGTTCGGATTTTATCGATACGAGTACTCTTATCGGTTGTCTTTTCATTTTTTTTTATTGAGAGAAGAATCAACTTTGCTTTATTGTTGCTTGTACGTAAACAAATAGTATTTCTTGAGCAATAGTTCCAAAATCTTTCAAATACATTCACGGCTAAACAATTAGCTCGGCGACCGGCTTTGATGTATTATCCTGTTGTTCTGATCGAACTCCGTATGACATCACAAACCTCCAGAGGACGGACGGCTGCTCCACATAGAGGAGAAAACTGACCCTGTGTGCAGATTGATGTTCTGCTGTTTTTATTGAGTGTGAGACCACGAGAGTTCTCCGCCTCTACTCCACTAAAATGTAGCCTCACTTTGGATCTTTGTCTTCTCTCTGACATGATGCGAGTCTCATGCTGGACTGAGCCCGAGTCGGCGTCTGTGTGTCAAAGCGAAGCACAATTTAAGAATTGGTATTATCTCACTCTGTACCTTCTAAAGTACCGACAGCAGAATCATTAACTCTGGACCTTATCAGTACGGGTTTTTACTAACTTAGAACCTGTTTCTCTTTAGAACCGGGTTTTGTGGGGCATCCCTTCCTCGGAATAGATTGGAGGGTGGGCCGGGCCACATTGAACATTCACGGATGCAATATGTTGGTGTTTCTAGTTGAGCTAGACCAGAGAACATTTGCATGAAACAGATCCACAAAGTTGTTTCTAGCTGGGAAAGTGCATTTCATGGGGAGTGGTCTGACCGCTTAATAAAATTGATTTGACATGAAACACGGACACCGCGCTGCTAGAGAGCTGGGACGTACTGCCGGGCCCACGGGAGGAAAGGGGAGGGGCGGAGAACCGGAACCGGGAGGGAGCGGCGCAAACTTTCTGACCGCTGCCGAAGTCACGTGAGGTTTGCGAAAGGAAATCTGTTGCTCGGAAACAATAATGCTTTCGACCACAGGGACTGCCAAAGTCTGCACAAGACGGAAATTCTGTGTTGTGACTTTAACATTATAGGCACAGGAATGTGTTCCCTCCACTTTAGGACAGTTTTTTTATTTCTTTTACAAGCCTTGATGACAAGCATGTCTAGAATATTTACAATAAATGAATATTCATAGATAGGCGAATGTGGAATGTGGGAATAGATGTTTAACTACCAATGCTACTTTTGAACCAAAACCCAGGTAAGATAATAATAATAATAATAATAATAATAATAATAATACACTTTATTTATACAGTACCTATAAAAACAAATAAAAGAGTTTAAAAAGTGCTTTGACGGACAGAGCAGCATTGGCACGGCAAAAATACAACGGAAAAAATCTCTGCCACATGGTTCCGTTTGTGTGTGGGAATGTGGTTTGACATTTTCTCTCCATTGTTAAGATCTAAATGAACTCTCCAAATGGTGCCTTTTTTACTTCAGTAGGAGGCTGTGATTGTCGGATGCCTGGATAAACTGTTGGCATTGACCAATTTCTTCCACAGCCATCTGGACCATTCACCATTAGCGCATTAGCCTCAATGCCTGCACATGTTTGGCCTCCCTACACAGGAGAGGAGATAGCGGCTTAGATGACGCCAAAGGTAATGACGGGAACTCCGAGGAGCCCCTGCCATTGGTGCACGGACCAGACTGATAAGTTGGAGGTCGAGGAGGAGGTTTTTCTATTCCGGGGCCGGGCTAATTGCTGCTGATTGCCTGGGCAGATTGGTGGATCGTTGGCTAATCAAGATGGCAGCAAATTGATTTAAACCCCGGCCAGTCATTTGAATGAGAGCCTGTTTCCTCCAGACTCAACGGACTATCGCGGAGATTAATCAGCACTCGGAGTGTGGGGGGGGAACACCACGGTTTAGTGAGAAAGAAATGTGTCGTGTTCGTAAACGTGCATCTTTTTTTGGTCTGTTTTGTGTGCATTTATAAAGACGCATTTTTGGCAACCAAAGTTATTCAATTATACTCCTACTTTACATATTTGGTGGTCAATTTTTAGGTGCTATAAATTAGGATTTAATTGAATTATTACAAGAAAATTAGACACACTCGTGACTTCTTGATTATCTTTGAGTTATTTAAATGTAGACCTATAGTTTTCACAACGAAATGCCACAAAGGAGTAATAATGGAAACCTTATTTTCCAGGATATGAAGTCTTTCCCAGCAACACCAGTCAAGAGAACCAGTTTCCTGAACGTCACTGAGCTTGGAAAATCATGTATCCTTCTAATCTCTCTGGAACAAACGCAAGTCGCCAGGGATCAGTCATAACTTAGATGATGTGTTCCAGAAGGCCTTGTTGATGTATACGTGCGTTAAATTGATGGCCTCTCAGAGAAACTGCTGTCACATGGAAATATAAATATATGATGGTCACTGGAGAGCGGAGGTTGAATAATCTCTTAGTGAATAAACATCTATTTAAGTAATCACATTTATGTGTCAAGATATCATTTTTACAAGGAAAATAAATCCATCATATAATTAAATAAAGCTGTGCAAGTATAATTCAATAGGAGAAAATCAGAGCCAATAAGAGAAGAAAGAACTGTAATGTCAAAATCTTTGTGCAATGTGAAATATTTGTTTTCTTTTTTGTTCTGTTGGAAAGATAATGAATGAGAGGGCGAAGCGGTGGACTCAGCATCAGTTCCTGGAATAGATCTGATCCCCAGATATCTTGGAAGATGTCATGTGACACAAGTTCCATCTCATCTCCTTCATTTTGGTATGGAGCTTTGCTCAAATGAAACTCCTCAGATGGCTCTGGCAGCGCGAATAATATGAAGTCGGGCATGTTTACGACTGCAGACGGGAACCGCAACCGCAACTTTCAAACTCAATCATCAGCCAAATACACTGGTACTTTCTCTAATAAAATGTGAACTATAGAAACCCGTAGTTCTAGTATTATAACACGTGTTCTATCCGCTTAACTAAGCAACGGCAACTAATTTCATCTATTTTAATGACAAATTAATGAAAATATAAATTATATGTATATGTATATATATATATATATATATATATATATTATATAAGATATTGATATTGATATATTGATATTTATGTGTGTGTGTTTTTGTGTTGTGTCATATTATCACCACATTGTTACCCTCAGGCGGAATCCTTTAAAAAAAACAATACTTTTCAAGAAAAAAAATAAAAGATCTAGTATTGTGTCTTCATACGTGGTCTGATACTTGCATGTGTCATTAGAATATGAATATTATATATATATATATATATATATATATATATATATATTAAGTCGATCTTCAATGGAGTAAAAAGTGGATTTTACTGGTGAATGTCGAGATGGGAGTTTTGTCCGGCGTTGATTAGAGCGACCTCTGAGGTCACACCGCCAGCCACCTTTTCTTAGGGCCTCTCCAAGTGTGTCCTCATTATGAAACTGTATGGAATACCGCCTCAGACCAATCAGACGACAGCTCGGCTGAGAGCGACACTTCATTTGGGATAGAGGCACTGTGGAGACATGAGGTTTTGATGACAGTTTGAGGACGCAATAGAGTTATGATTTTTTTCCTTCTTCTTTTTAAGTCTTTCCAATGGTTAAATACTTGTAAAAAACCCACAGAAAGACAGTAAAGAATGACAATTAGGATTGATTTATGAAAAATTCCGCTAGATAGCAAAGTTGATAATGTGTTGCCAGTCTTTCCTGTTTAAATAAAGCTTATATTCTATGATGGAAGGAATAACAATGACACCTTTCAAAATAAGCACCAAAAAAAGACATCAAGGTACCTGGACTTGTGAGGGTAAAGAAAAAATAGAGTTCAGAACAAATTATGAGCACCACGAAACTATTAAAAAAGAATATTGTTACATTTTAGTTCTGTTTTAAACTAAAAGGTGCACATATCATTGAGCAGGCATGAATGTGCAGCTCCTCATCTTGGATGCAAGCTTTAGCTTTGAGTGGACACAAAGAGCCGATTGTCCCTCTTGCTGACCTGAACACCTTACTGTCGGGCAAAGGGATCTCTGTTACTGAGAGAAGAGGGATGGGGAGGTGGAGATAGAGCAGTGACCCTCTGAAAAAGGCATTTAAACAGATCTAAGCTTCAACCGCTGTTGTTTTATTATAGCTGCACACCAAATTGAGTCAACGCTTGTGGTGATTTTTTGTGGATTTCGTTTACCCTTCAATTTTGCGATGAAACCACAGGAAATAAATTCAATAACGTATCAAGCTGAGATTCGTCTCGGATGGATTTAAATCCGGCCTTATTTCCATTTTGGGGAAGGGCTGTTGGAGATACAATCATGTCAGAGGAGGACGGGGGACAGGGGACGGGGAGGGGGGGGACAGCAAACTGTTGTTTATTCTTTAGTTTTCTCCAGGGCAACGAGAAAAAATGCCAACAAGGTTTCCATTGTGAAAGAACAGACGCCCTTTGTGTGCCCTGCCACTGAGTTCTGTGTTTCCATAGCCCTGTGCTCTCCACCCTCTAAATCATATAATATTCCTGAATTACAACGACATGTGCCGGATAGGGTTTCTCCTCTCTCAGACGCTTCTGTCAGAGCGTCTTAAAGTTTAACGTTTTGTCTTGGTCAGGAAATCTGAGCCCCGCTGCACAGGCAGCGCAACACAACTCAAGACAACGATCTTCAGTAATTTATTAATTTAAAAGGGTCTGGTGTAAAAGCCACGACAAGTTTAAGTCTGATGGAAGTTGAAGCAGTTGATTTTGGCATATTTTTGGTGACGACAGCATCCAACATGGATTTAGCTGTGCGTTCCAATACCCAAAACATCAATAACCCAGCATGCCTGAAAAAAAGTCATATCAAATATGTTCTCCTAAAAATACCAGGATGTTCCAAAGCATCCGGTCATATTTTGCTGAATGCAAGACAGGATGCTACGTGCCGATGAGCAACAGGGTAAAAGTTTTGACAAAGTAGTTACATCTACTAAGATAGTCCCAATTGAATGCACACTGCATTCACCGGTAGCCTACGCACTTTTTAAGGACAGCAGCAGTATGTAGTAAAATAAATAACAACACATATTGTGTTTGGAGTCTATAGCCATGCTAGCAGCCCTGTGTGGCTGGCATATAAGCTAAATGCTATCGCCAGCATGCTAACATGCTCACAGTGACACCGCTAACATGCAGATGTTAAGCAGCTGTAAGGCTAAGGTTTACCATGTTTGCCATCTTAGTTTTGGGTGTTGCCGCGCTAACATTTGCTAACTAACATGACTTGGACCCCTTGAATGTCTGTACCGAGTTGACAAGCTATCCAATAGTAGACCAGATATTTCAGTCGACCGGCAGGCGAACATTCATTTCTTGAGGCATGCTGCTAGCAGGCCAAAGTAAGAATGACGGTCTACAATTTATGAGTTGCAAGGGCACTGTGTATGTGCAACAGTCAGTGTCATCCTAAGCATGCTAGCGTTTACAATGTTCCCCATCTTTATTTAGCGCGTTAGCGTGCTAACACTGGCTAATTGGCATGAAACACAAAGAGCAGTTGAGCCTGATGGGAAAGTAATTAGCTTCGAAAGACATTTGGTCTCAAACCGAAGCAGTGCTGAAATTAAAGTGTTGACCTGGTCATGGCGCCACATTGGGAAAATGTGGGTTCACGCAAGTTGTCCAATGTCTCTTCTGGGGTTGGACATGACAATACGTCAAAAAGTGAAGACATTCTAAACCACAATTGTTAATCTAATGATGGCCCTGGAGGAAAAGTCAGGGGATTGCCAATGTAAGATTAATCATTCGGGCCCCAGAAGTGCCAACTTTCATAACGCTTTCAGACTTTTCTGTCAACCAGTGAGCAGACATTCATCCCTTGAGGCATGCTACTGAGCTTAAAATAGTAGTAAGATTGAATGTCTACAATTTAAGAGTTGCAAGAGTGCTGTATATATATCCGTTAAACGCATGTGCACATATAAGTGTGTGCTTCTCGGTTTGACTTATACATTAATATCTAATATATAGCAGAAATACCGACCGTTGCAACTTCCCGCATACTTCTGCTTTTCTCCCTCCTTCAATCTCCATGCCCCCCAGGTCCTCCCATCCTCTGCTAGTGGCTGCCAGAAACACATGTCTGTGGTTCTGTGGAATCCTCCCATGTAAACAGGATTGTATCACCGCCAGCAGCCAAAACCCCTCAATTTGTCACCCCTCACACCCTCAGGGTCCAGAGGTGTTTTGCAGCTTGCAAGGTACGAGCAAAGGTGCTTCAGGGGGTGGGGGGGAAACCTCAAGGCAGAGTGAGGCCCAGAGATGGAGGAGATGTGGTCGACGGCTTACGCTGTTTTGTAGGTGTGCTGAAAGTACAAACCACCAAACAGCCTCCAAAAGAAGCCAAATACAACCATCATCTGTTTACACTTCAGGCTGTTATTTTCTTTTTTTGTAGCTTGACAGATGTTACTTCTTAGCGAATTAGACCGTCAGGTCGTCATATTACTCCCGGCGCAGTTACGCTGTGTAACCGATGGTCACTGGCAGGCACTGCACAACCAGAAGTTGGCATCTGCCCGGTATGAACCACAAACCCACTCGTAGCACGTGGCTGGAAATGTTTAATATGAAAAATACAGAAGTTAAACATTCTAAGCGCTTTGTATCCTCCAGCTGAAAATTCAGGGTCTCGAGAGTTTGACAAAAAAGCTTCAGAGAAATCCCATAATATCACTACACGGTAGTGGACTTCATTTCAAAGAGGTCCTTTTTAAAACACGTTTATTCTAGAAGTGTCAATACTTTCTTGACATTTGAGATCTCATGAGCCCAAACTGAGAGGGAAGGAAGAAGGAAATGAGTATTGCAACCCGTAGTCGGGACCTCTTGAGGACAAGAGCCAAGTTAAAAACAATCTTTTATTTTAAAGGCCATTTAAAGACTCAGAAGTTCATTTATTGAACGACTCAGAAAGTGTTATGTTTCAGCAGCAGTTAGATGTTTTAATAAACACCATCAGCATCTTTCTGATGGTCATGTTCAATGGGGCAGCTTCTGTTTTTGTTTGTTTCTTGTACTGTGTTTTTTGTCTGTTGTGCTCATTTGACTGTGTCTATTGTTGTCTGTTTGAAGTTTTGGTGGAAAATGAGTTTAATAAAGTTGTATATAACTATTTTACAGGTGGTTTTCACAGCCAGAACCGAGGTGCAATGGTGGGTTTGAAGCTGATCTACTTCAGTGATTGACTATTATACTTATATACAATTCAATAATTTATTTGTGGTCTTAACTGTTTGTACTTGCAATAGTGGTGCAGGATGCATTTCTGGACTTTGTACCTAGGGATGGGGTTTGATAGCATATGATCAAATTCAAGTCAAGTTATCCCCTTATTGAATACAAATTATTTCAAATTCCATATCGACTCTTAGGAGGTTACGTTTCAATATTTCAATACAGTTACTTAAATGCGAAAGTGAAAATATTTAAAAACGCCATGTTTACGGCATAAATCCGAGACGGTAAGCATTATATTTGAAACAAGAACAGATAAACAGTGCGACGAGAAACTTGTTTGCGTCTGACCTGAACAAATGAGAGTTTTGCTGGCTGGGAACAGATCCAAAATGGAACTGGCTATTGGAACCCATCCCTGATTGTCCCTAATAAACAAAACACTCACTAAAGTTATCTCAGCCAAACACAGTCTGCACTGAGCAGACTTAGAAATAAGGGTTTCAAATAAGGGTTTCTGCCTGAAAGACACAGGAACAGCTTCTTCCCACTGGCCGTCACTCAGATAAACTGTTAATCAGACACATCCACATACTTGCATTTTCACCACTTTCTGTGTGCACTAACATCCCCAGTCGTTGTCACTGTTGTTGTTTTATGCTGTTTTATGTTGTATATACATATATCTGCTTTTCTGTTGTCTTCAATGTCTTTTTTCTATTTCTCCTGTTATTTGTAAATTTCTAAATCACATGTATTTACGACGATAGTGTAAATGAAACCGGAGTCAAATTCCATGTATGTGCACACATATACACATAGCCAATACAGCTGATTCTGATTCTGAAGCTTAGGGTTCTACATCGAACCAATTCTTCTGAGGAATCCTTGTTTTGAAGAAAGAGGTTTTCAAGGGCTCTTTGTGACCCTAAGGGGACCAGTCAGAAGTGTTGAAAGCATGGGTACTGAAACCCAGCCCAAACTTTGATTGTGAACCATGATTATTGTCAGGTCCGGCCCTTTAGGGTTCTAGATATAACCCTGGGACACACACAAACACACACACACACACACACACACACACACACACACACACATTTCCCATTACGTATCTGTTGTCTTTCTCATATTCGCCTGATGCAGCATGAACAGATGAGAGACAGTACGAGAGAGAGAGAGAGAGAGAGAGAGAGAGAGGGAGAGAAGAGGCAATAGTTAAAATAAGAAGAAGATAGAGAGAGTTTGGATAGAGATGTGTGCGTGTCTGAGGGTTCACACCTGCAAGGTGGAGGAGTGGTAGGGGTCAAAGGGACAGCAAGTAGGGGAGGAGAAGGGAGGAGGGAGAGCGAGAGAATGGAGGGAGTGCCAACCTCCCCTTTGGCCGAGCTGAAGAAAACACATGCCGGCCTCCCACTGATGTCTGTGTTAACCGTGAAACCGGTCCGGACAGCTCCCACCAACCCACCCCCCCGATCTCTCTCTCTCTCTCTCTCTCTCTCTCTCTTGCTCTCGTTCTTCTACACTCACTTCTTCAGCACGCACCATTTTCTCTCTCGCCATGCATCTCTACTTTTTCCTCCCATGTTTGGTGTTGCAATGACTCGACCTTTCCCCTCCCTCTCCTGCTCTCGTGCACTCAAAGTTTTCCGCTACTCACCTAATCAGGTTACATGGGCAGAACCTATTGTGGAACACCTGTAGTTGATGCCCATCCTATATTGTATACATACAGTATACCCAATGTTTATCTTGTGACTGTACCTGAGAAAAGTGTCCGACTTCGCTCGCCTTTCCGCACACGGCCTTTTTTCCTTTATTTTGCCACGGGGCACAAAGGTCAACCCGGCACACAGAAAAGGGCCCAGGGAGCCTCCCGGAGATATCTGGAGAATGCCGAAACATGGCCGACAAATGAAGACGCAGCTGCACTCGCCTGAGCCCCCCCCCCCCCCCCCCCCCCCGGTCTCTCGGGAACGAGGAGTTACGAGGCAGCTCACACACACACACATTCTGTTTGCTTAGTCTCTGACACGGAAAAGACAACTAACTCAAAAGATGGGATGAGAGGAGAGAAGAGGGGTGAGACTGTCACTGGAGAAAAGTAGAAGTGACATCAGATGCTTTTATTCCCTCTTATCTCTGGCCACAAGGGTGTTTGGGCCTCTTTTATTTTTTTCTCCCCTTTTTCTCGTAATTGCAAACAGCTTCAACCATTTCTTAAAAGAATTGCTGAGTTTTGTTGAAAAGATATCTATCTATTTCGCCATTGAAGCCCTCCGGGATCCATTTTTATGCTGCAACTGTATCTTTTGGCAAAGTCGTCCGTAATCCTTTGAGAAGCTCGTTTCCCACATATATTTTGAGATGTTCAGTTTCGTATCATAAATCACAGAGATAAGCACAACGTTAACATATTTTAAAAAGCTAGAACCAGCAACAACAACAAAAAGAAGAAAATGAACCAACTCGTCTTCACTTCAACATTGTAGAAGGACATGAAAGGAAACTGGCTTTCCTGGATGGAATACGTTTGAAAGGTAAAATGACCATAACTAAGGTAAAATACTTTGATGATCCGCGGCAAATGGACCACAAGGAGCAAAGCCACCGGTGTGGTCCTTTAAAACTAACATGAGAATGACACACACACCGAGACTTCATCCAAAAGGTGTCGGCCAGGGCTCCTGGTTGGTGGCCCGCTGCTGTCAGTCTCAATACACACACAGAACCACAAACACACACCTATACACACACACACACACACACACACACACACACATACTCACACAGTTGAAACAGCTGGCCGTGCCAAAGCTGTATCATTGGAGGCAACAAGTTCATTTGAAGACGGGTTCTCTTTGAAGCGGCGTCACTCGGTCAGCGAGCAAACATTACTGTGAGCCGAGGAAGATTTACGACCCTCTTCTCCCACAGCTGCTTTCACACTGGTGGTGGCGGCCCAGCAGGATGAAACTGATGATGACTCGCACACCAAGAGAAACACAGCCAAATGTGCGTTGTGAAGTCAAACCCGAAGTAAAACGTCAGTATTTTGTTTTCTTTGGCCATTTTTGGTTTGAATATGAATGCAGATTTTAATTTGATTCTTGGTTTGAATCCTGGTCTCATCAGGTGTTGGAGGGAATTTTCAGGTTTAGTTCCAGAGTGAGCCGGCCACAGCCCGAGTCATCAGCCAGTGAAGTAGCGCCCCCTAAAGGCCACGGGCCAGTACTCTGATTTGGATCCTTTCTGGCTGCTGGACAATATGACGGATAATCTAAATCAAAATGAAGTGTATTGCAAAACTATGGATGGCTGCATTCAACCATTTGTATTACCCATTCATCTGTGGATTGTTTCTCTTTTATCAATTGTTTGGTCGAAAAAGATCAAAAGAAAATGTGAAAAATGGAAACTTCCAGCCCGAGGCGACTTCATCAATGACTCGATGCAGATGATGACTATTATCATCGGCGTTTGATCCGTTGATTATTTTCCCAATTGAGCGATTCATTGTTTGTCTAAAAATGTCAGAACATATTTTTTAAAGCTGTTGAGATATTTGGTTCACCGTCAGAGTAAAGAAGCAAAAAATATTTGAGAAGCTGAAACCTGAGAAACAAAAAAGCAATTAATCAATCGTCAAACTTGTCGGAGATTAATTTTATGTTTATCGACAAATTGATTAATTGCCTTGACTTTGCAGCTCCACCGATACGATGCACATTAATATCAATGGACACAAAAACATTGCTTATCTCAAATTGAGCCTATCCGACAGCAAAACACAATCGGGTGCTGTATCACACACACAGAAACACACACACACACACACACACAGACAGACACAAGTTTAACATACATTTTCAAATATCTAATAGCAGACAGCAGCGGCTGATTTAATGCTTGCCCTCCTGTCTTGCCCCCCAAAGAAACATATTCTCACAGCCAAAGTTATTATAATAACTAAACTGCCCTTTAAGACCATTATTCATGTCCAAGCTGAGGTTAGAACCAGAGCGTTTATCTCTGGGGGCTCCAAGTGAACTGGTGGCCACCATTACTGATCTAATGCGTCTGCTCCGTCTCAAGCCTTATTCATTGCCATAAAGCTCAGGAAAAGAGGTGAGCTCTGTGATTTCATGTCACAGAGCTCAGAGAGACACGTCCCACTGCAGTTTCCTTCCTAAAAAGTCCTCTGTTCTTACCTCCTGTCACATTGAAATATTCGGATCCCCCTTCTCTTATTTTCACTCAAGAGGTTTCCCTAAAAATATGGCGGCGAGGTCATTACTTGTAATTGTTTGGCTGTGAACCTTGGGAAGCAGGAACAACATGCTGGTCGTGCCGATTGTGTGACGGTCAGGATAACGGCGTCAGCTTCGAAGCCTATAGGGCTTGAAGGCAACGGTGGTCTGTAGAGTGGACCGAGTAAAAGACTGGATTTAGGCCACATTTACACATAGCCGGTATTTACAGAAACAAATATTTCTGCCACTCCGTTTTCAAAAATAACGTTGTACACACAAGGTCGTTTTCAAAAAAGTTTCTGTTTATATGAACCCGCATAAATACGCCGTCCGCATACGTCCCATAGGACGCTCACATGACGTGAAGCATCTTTAGTCGCATACTGTGATGTTTGACAACCTAAAACTCTGTTTGACCTCATTCACACGCAAACACAAAAACAGAGTTTTCAGAAATCTCCACTTTGGCCGGAGTTTTTAGAAATGATCGTTTTCCGTGATAAAACCTCAGTTTTTGTGTAAATGAAAGGCCAAAACACATGAAAATATATGCGTTTTCCTATCGTGTAAACGGGGTCTTAAACTTCAATGAGCAGTTTGGATAAAGAGATCTGTATAGAATCTACAACGAAAGGCAGAACACAGATAGAGAGGGCCTTTGATATTGTGACAGCTTCCTGGCCGTCACCTGTAGGTTTCCCCCAAAGCACCAAGCACCAGCCAACACCAGCGAGGTTCTGTTAGTTAACATGCTTTTAATGCTGATTGCCACATGCTTTTAAACATGTTGATTACCAATCAGCCAGCAGCCGAGGCCACTTGGAGACCCCACCCCCATAGCTGCCACAGATATATAACCAGAATTAGTCTTACATTTTGCAGTGTGCATCCATTCATATCTATTCAATATCGCTTAATTTCTTTTATCCTATTGTGTGAAATTGTCTTAGTTATTTAATATTTATTATTAAAACGTGACCTTTGACCGTCAACTCTAGGTAGACGTTTGTGACAATTTTTTAAGAAATTTGCTCAAGTTGTTCTTGAGACATCGCCTTCACGTGAGGTCACAGTAACCTTTGGCCTTTAAAATCGACCCACTTTATCCTCGAGTCCGAGTGGACTTTGAACCTCATTTTGAAGAAATTTGTTGGAGACCTTTAACCTGCAATCAGTCTATCCTTGAGTCCAGGTGAGCGCTTGTGCCAAATGTCAAGATATCCCGTCCAGATGTTCCTGAGGCACAAAACATAATCCACACAGATGTCACCGGTACGAAGGCGGAGTGAAAACTGCTGCGGAAAGGAGAAATGGTGGGAACGCACGTTTGTTCTCACATTTTCAGTAATAAAGTGCTTTGTTAAAGAAAATGTACCTGCATCTGTTTAAAGCAACATCCTCCAGCTCATAAGCACTATGTCTTCAAATATGGTGAAGAAGAGCAACACACTGAAAACTTAAAATAGTTAAAAATGTCCTTCACAGTTTCTCGAAGTCGATGTCTCCAAACCGTCCGCAACACAAGGATTTGAAGTGTTACGGATGAAATAAAAATCCTCACACTGGAGAAGCTGAAACCAAAGAATTAGTTTCTTAAGAAATGATTTTTAAATGATTTATACAGTTCAAACTGTTATTGATTGTTAATACTGTTGAAGTCATTTACCAAAGAAGACCGCGTTGGTTTTCTGTGGTTTCTGTGGTTTTAAATCAATGTAGAGCTGCAAACGTTATCGAATTAACTGATTGGTTGATTACTTGGCAGGTATTCTGATTATCAAATATCCCTTTATCTATTTCTTCATGCAAAAAAATAACAAATATAATAAAAACCTGAAACATAGTCCAATAATAAATACATGTGGATGTGGTAAATATCAAATGGATAACAGTACATTACGACAAGCATATATTCTGAAATGAAATTTGCGTAACAGATCCGGGCAGATCCCTGTATATAAAATGCCATGAAACTTACTGCTGGTGAAATTACTCCTTTATTGTCTTCCTTTGGGTCGCAATATATTAATTAAATTGGTAAACTAGAGAGTATATGTGTCCAATAAACTCTTACTTTATTTTTTTTAATGTATGAATGCGCATCTGTCCATAACAAGATCAGTAACCGTACTGTCAAGTTTGCATTCAAACGTAAAACAAAACTGCGATTCCATTTTACCTTTTCAAAATAAAAGTAAAATGTATCTATTAGAGAGGAAGTGGATTAAAACCTCTATACATTCTTCAAACAATACAATGTCAAAAGTCATACATCAAAACCAATAAGACAAATACCAAACAGACAATCAAACCGAAACAATAAACCTTACATGGGGTTATTTACAATGAGCATGCAGCGGTGCAGCAGCCTGGGTGAGCAGGTCAGTGGGAGGCTTAGCGAAACTATTTGAAACGCTTTGACACTATTGTAGCTCACCGCAGCCTCACACCACAGTCGAGCATCTGTCATCAACGCAATATTGATTCTGGCACAGCTTCAGGCTCACAAAGCTTCCTGCCAACATTCTCTTTCTACGAGTCGCTCCAGATTCGTACGCTTTTAGGGCCTCAAAATCTCAAATAATCCTACATCCTGTGAAAATTAGATCTTAGCTTTAAAAAAAACATGCAGAACATCTGACACACAAAAAAACACAAACAAACAAACCCCAAGAAAAACTGGGGTCTAAAAATTGCTACGTTAGTAACCATGAAATTACAAGGCAACATTATGGTTTATAGAAGTATGAAAACGTAATTATGCACTGCGGCTTTATGAATACTGAGGCTTTTCAAACTTAGGTCCCTTAGAAAAGCGAAATACCTTTCTGTTAATTTGTTCCCTTTTTCCCCAGGCCTTTGATTTGACCGCTGTGGTGAGATAAACGTTTATAAATCACGGGGTAAGCGGCTTTCTGCGCGCACACAAGGGCGTCGGGCCAGAGTGGATATGGATTTGAATCGTGGTGCGCCGGCCGATGCCAATCGCCAGGGAGCACTTGTGAAAACCGTAATGGGTTCCGCAGACATGGTTCTTTGAGCTTGGGGGGTTTCGTCGAAAATCGCTTTAAGCTTTTATGTAATTTGGTTAAATATACAGAGTCCCCTTTTCATCCGTTTACGTGACCATTTTTTAAAACCACGAGCCTAAACTTCAAAATACGATATTATGGGGAACTCCCATAGAAAGTGACCTCTGTTATGAGACTTGACCTCTACAGTGTGTGTGTGTGTGTGTGTGTGTGTGTGTGTGTGTGTCTGTATACGAGACAGACCGAAGGTGATGCTGAGTGACAGAATCGACCGAAGGTACAACCTGACAATGTCATTTAAATTCCCACCGTGTCGAAAAATGTCCGCCAGAAAAAATAAGGAGTGAAATACTTCTGCAACCTGCTGAGCTTAATGAGAAAGAAAACAGCGAGGCTGATGTCGTTAATGAGACCAGGGCGCCAGGTTTTTATATATATATTTTTTGTATTTTTGATTTGAATCCAGGAATCCACAAACCTCATTATGATTACATTCACAACACCCAGTTTTCACAGAAATATAGAACAGGTACCTTTTATAGCTCCGACAAAGAACATCATTAAAACTGCCACTCAAAATATTTTGTATATAAAAGTAAATAAAAATCTTTCATTTCTATCTACATTATCACCCGGAAGAGGAACACACAAGCAAATCAGTTTAAATGGCAAACTGAAAATTCAATCGCCTTTACACTGAACAATTTTTGGCATCAACATTTTATTTAACGACACGCCATCAGGCAAAAGGTCGTCCGCTAGACGTCTATCTGTTAGTACTGTAGACAAGTTTAAAGAAGCGCCTCCATCGCTTTAATCCAATGCTATGTCTCAATGCAAGTGAGGACGGTGACAACTTAAAAAGGTACAGTGTTTGTTTTAGTGGCATCTCATGATTTGTGGCAGGTTGAAACCCTCTAAATACCTTCTGATGGAACACTTCTGCGTGAGTCATGCCTACCATCTAGTGTTGGGAGGAGGGAGGGACACACGGCCGAGTGATTCTGCAGGGAGACGCAGACGATGAATACATGTCTACGTCCAGATCGTCCATCCCGTCAGGTCCGACACATCAAGTGCCCCCCCCCCCCCCCGAGCCAATTAAGAGGGAGTGGAAGTCCCGGGGGCAATCCCACAATGTTGAAGCAGTGCATCGCCGATTGGGTAGAAAAAAAACTCCACTAATACCACTAGAAATGTATTTCTGTTCATCAGAAGTACGGAGTATCCATTGCAGACAGGTTCTAAAGCATCACTCTTGTGCATGCACGCTCTTGTGTTTGTTGAGTTTGTACCAGGAGGAGAACCGCTCCCCGCAAGTACCGCACTCGTACGGCTTCTCCCCAGTGTGTATCCTCATGTGTTTCTTCAAGACTGATTTGTGACTGAACGGCTTGTCGCACACGTCGCACGTGACCGGCTTCTCCCCCGTGTGCGTGTTGCTGTGCCGCTTCAAGGTCGACCGGATGGCAAATGTCCTCTCGCAAAAGGTGCACTTGAAGGGTTTCTCCCCCGTGTGCACTCGCTGGTGAATTTTGAAGGACGAGGAATCGGCAAAGTCCTTCCCGCAGCTGCCGCAAGTGTAGGGTTTCTCGCCCGTGTGAATTCTCGCGTGTTTCTTCAAGCTCACACACGCGCTGAAGCTTTTATCGCAGGTGTCGCACTTGTACGGCTTTTCCCCCGTGTGCACCCGAGCGTGCTGGTCGCGGTTGTACTGCCGGTAGAACCCCTGTCCGCACACCGCGCATTTGAAGGGCTTGTCGACGACGTGAATCATTAAGTGTTTATTCAGGTCCCAACTCTCCCGGAACATTTTCCCACAAGTCTTGCATTTGAAAGTCTTCTCCACGGTGTGGGATTTCATGTGGAATTTGTAGTTTTTGAAATTGGTCATCACTCTGCCGCACCTGTCACACTTGAAAGGGTTGTCGCTGTCCTGGACGCTACCGCCTGATGTGCTCCCGTCTTTCTCGTTTGATGTCGGGTCGGCATTCACGTCTGAAGTCGTGCTCTCGCTGCTGCGTTTCTCACTTTGTGTTTGCCTTGTTGTTCTGGTTGACGTTTCAGCTGCACTGGTCATCGTAGTCCTTTCCTCCTTGCGTCTCTTATTTGGTGTTGGGTCAGTACTGACATTTGATGTTACGCTCTCATCGCTTTGTCTCTTATTTAGTGTTGACTCGTCGTTACTAGTTGATGTTGGGCGCCCATCATTACGTTTCTTATTCGGTGTCGTCTTTGTACTTGTAGCTGACGTAACCTTCCCATCGTTGTTTTTTGTTGTTCTTGGTTTAGTACTTTTTTCTGATGTCTTCTTACGGTTACAATTCATATTTGCTGTCGTCTCAAAGTTTCCAGGAGAAGTTATTGGCCTATCATTGGGTTTATTATTTGCAGTTCTTTCAGCTGATGTCTTCTCGCTGTTACATTTCTTATTTGGTGTCCGTGATCTATTTCTGCTCGATGTTGGGTTATTGCATTGCTCGTTTGGAGTTAGCTCGGTGGCACCGGTTGACGTTGTGGTTTTATTGTTGCATTTCTTCGTGGACGTTTCATTCCCATCACTAGGTTTCTTACTTGGCCTTGGCTCAACACTTCTAGCTGAGGTTGGTCTCCAGTCTTGGTTTTCCTCATTTTGAGATGGCTCACCACTTTCTTTTGACGTCGGGTCATCATCATTACATTTCTGGTTTTGAGTCTCCTTTCTACCTCTACTTACTGATGAGGTCTTACCTTTACTTGCATCTTTTGTTGTCACTTTTGTACTTTTGGTTGATTTATGTTTCTTACTAGACATTAGCTCAGGACTTCTGGTTGATGTTTTTTTCCTGTTGCTATGGTTCTCATTTGGTGTCGTCTCAGCATCTGTACTCAATGTTACGTCCTTGTTTTTGCATTTCTTATGTGGTGTTCTTTCAGTACTTGTAGTTGATGTGGAAATCTCATTGTTGGATGTATTATTTGCTGTTGGCTCAAAACGTTCATTTGAGGTTGGCATCCCATCTTGGCTTTTCTTACTTCCTGTTGGTGTCTCATTAGAGGTTGTGCTCTCATCTTCATCTTTCCCATGTGGTGTTTGCTCAGTACTAGTTACTAATGTGTTTCCATTATCTGTTGTGTTATTCAATGTTGGCTCAGTGGGCCCGGTCAAATTTGATGTTGCAATACCATCCCGACTCTTGTGTGGTGTCGTCTCAAAACTTGCGATTGACCTTTTGTTCTCATGTTTCTTACTCAGCGTTTGCTCACTTGTTCCACTTGATGTTGGGTTGTCATCGTTATGTTTCTTATTTGCTGTTAGCTTGGTATTTCTAGTTGTTGCTATGGTCTCATGATCACATTTCCCATCAGATGTTTGCTCAGTACTTGTAGCTGATGTTGTGTTCTTGTTGTGGCTTTTCTTATTAGATGTTTGCTTAGTACCTGAAGCTGATGTGTTGTTGTTGTTGCTTTTCTTAAGAGATGTTTCCTCTGTCCTTGTAGCTGATGTCGTGGGCTCATCCTTGCTTTTCTTAAGAGATGTTTCCTCTGTCCTTGTAGCCGATGTCGTGGGCTCATCCTTGCTTTTCTTAAGAGATGTTTCCTCTGTCCTTGTAGCTAATGTTGTAGGCTCATAATTGCTTTTCTTAAGAGATGTTTCCTCTGTCCTTGTAGCTGATGTCATGGGCTCATTGTTACTTTTCTTAAGAGATGTTTCCTCTGTCCTTGTAGCTGATGTCATGGGCTCATTGTTGCTTTTCTTAAGAGATGTTTCCTCTGTCCTTGTAGCTGATGTCATGGGCTCATTGTTGCTTTTCTTAAGAGATGTTTCCTCTGTCCTTGTAGCCGATGTCATGGGCTCATTGTTGCTTTTCTTAAGAGATGTTTCCTCTGTCCTTGTAGCCGATGTCATGGGCTCATCGTTGCTCTCTTATCGACGTTTCGCTCAGTACCTGACACTGATGTTGCGTTGTCATCGTTGCTTTTCTTATTTTGTATTGACAAAGTATGTCCAGTTGGTGTTGCATTTTCGTGGCTACAAGTTATGTGTTCTTGGCTCTCAGCTCTCACATGAGATTGGAGCTGGTGATTGGTGCTTTGTGCTGATGCTGCAGAACTCTCCTCGTCAGATCCAGATAACACGTCTTTACTTGAGGTGCTGGATTGATGATCTTTATTTGCTGCGCTTTCAGTTTGGTCAGGGTCCAAACACTGAGACTGGACACTTCTCTCACAAGTCGCAGTGGACTTTGAGGTGTTGGTCTCCCGTTGCTGTGCAAGCGGATGTCTTTCCTGACTAATGCACATTTCCTCATGTTCCTCTTTAATCGGCGGAGGTTCTGGTGGGACCAAACTGCTACTCTTTTCCAGGTGTTGGTTCTGCTGCTGAATCAGGAGAACATCTTCTTCCTCTTTATGGACACCCATTTTCAGGAGCTCTGAAAGGAAGGACAAAGACATGTTGAAGTGTTGGAAATATATAAGCCTTTATTACAGATATAATTAAAGGCACTAAGTGACAAATAAACACCAAAATACTAATCTTTTAAATATTATATGGGCTGTGAATGGAGAAGAATGTAAATGGTGGATCTGGCCTGGGCTGCAAGTCATTCTTTTGCTGCCAGTGCCACCTACTGGTCTCTGGTTTATCCTGTAATTGGGTAGATGTTCTTAAGACTTGTTGTAGAACCTTCCTTTTGCCCATTTGTTGTGAAAACAACTCTTTAAAAAGGTGCAACAAAAGTTTTTGAAATGAAAATAAAAATATTATTATTGCATAGAAATATCTTCTTTTTTTGTCAAAACAAGTCTTTAGAACATGTCACTATTTTCTGACATTCTATTTACCAATTAACTGATAAATCTAGAAATGTTTTTTTATTATTGCATTCATATCATTATTATTTTGCATTGTACAAATTACACTGCCTCTTCCAAAGTATAGCTCATATCTCGTTGGGCATTTGTAAAAGAGACGTATTGCCTGTATTAAAAAAAATCTTAACTAAATGCCAGTAATAGTAATACAAGCAACAGTCATCACAATCTCTCTAAAGGGTGCTGTGTGTAAGATTCAATTCAGTTTATTTTGTATAGCCCAATATCACAAATGTGCCTCAGAGGGCTTTATAATCTGTACACATACAACATTCCTGACCTTTGACCTCACATCAGATCCGGAAAAACTCCCAAGAGATAGAAAGAAAAAAAGATTTCACAGGGAAACAAGGGAAGAAAGCTTCAGGAGAGCAACAGAGGAGGATCCCTCTCCAGGATGGACAGGTGCTAGGGTGACCAGACGTCCGTTTTTCCCCGGACATGTCCTCTTTTTGAGACCAAAAAAAAGCGTTAGGCAGGGTTTCCAAAAACGTCCGGGATTTCCGTTTCTCTGGGTCTTTCACAAGTTTCTACCCCTTACAAGTTTTGTAAATGGTATCTCCCTTACGTTCCACCTGAACAGTCATTGGTCGACTGATCTCAGCGTTGCCAAATAAACGAAATCCCCCTTTTAGGCTTTATATCACAAAACAGGCAGAATAAGAGAGATGTGTCTACGTCTGAGCGCGCGCGCCTCGCTCTGTGATGTGCGCACACGGGTGGGCAGACTTCATTACAGAGTTACAACACATTCAATGAGTATGACAGTGTATGAATAGTTGGTAGGGTGTCGTTGATCAGCAGCGCCATGGCATCAGACCCAGCCAGGTCCAATGGACCCTATGACACGTGAAGCCACAAGGACTCCAAGATGTATTGCCCTCTTGTGTTGACATTGCGAATTGCAACAAACTAAAACGATTATTTTGTAAGAAAACTACAGAGGCCAATGTGAAAGTGTGTATCTTTCTTTTAACATTCCGTACACCTTCAGTAGCTAGCGTAGCATAGAAGCACTAATGATAATTAATGATGTGCTGTGGTGCTCTGCTCATGTTAGCTCCACAGGTTTGTTTGTGCTAGTGAGCGAGGCGCGCGCCGGCATTGTTGGAGCTCGGCTGCGCGCAAGCACGAGTTATCCAATCACCATTGTGTTACCCCCTTCAGAAATAGATATGGACGTAACAAACTTTAAATACAAATCTTGAAATATGTACATCTTTGAACAATCGGCTTACACAGCAAAGTATATTGTTCATCAGGAAATCTAAGTCCCCCCCCCCCCCTTCAGAAGTAGTCCAGCTTTAATGGGCATCACATTTAGAGGGTGTAGCACCAGGTGGCTTACAGAACTCAAAGTGAAAGGGAGGGTTACAGGGAAGAACCAGAACTATTCTATTGTCCTTTCATTGCCGTTTGTTTCATGTCATTATGCTTTTGCAATATCTATTCATTTATCTTTTTTTATCATTATTTACTTTAACCCTTTGTTGCATCACCACTGATAGCAGCTGGGTGCAGCATTATGCCACAAGCAAAATGACTCCCTGACTGGGGCAATAAAAGATCTCTTACCCTCCGTATCTTAACTCAACGGTGATTGAGCTTTTAGCCCCGTTGATAAAATGATTGCTATATTTATATATGTACAGTATTACAAACGGGGTGTTCCGTGGACCCTGAACACAGAATCTCATTATCATCACTCAAACCAGGACTTAAATCGTAAGTATCGCTACAAAACAAAGTAATGGGAGTACAGTATTACCTAATACGAATAATTAGCGTAAATAAACAAGTATCAGTGCTGGAACCATTATACCTTTTAAAGTATACCTTTGAAGCTGCATTTAAATACAATACTTGAGGAGATACTTGACTTCTTGTTGAGAGAAAGTTATCCCACAATAAGTTAGCAGGAGTAGTGTGTATAATGTGTTTTGTGATCGTATTTGGTTCAAAATAAGCAGGCGGCTACAAAAGAAAACGTCCAACACAGAACCGGTTCATTAAAAGCATGTGGGCCAACCTGTCGGGTGTAACTTTATCTCGGGTGACAAGACGTCATTCAGGAGTCTGCGTTGACGAGCCAGTTCCTTCTCGTAGTTTTCTATCTTCTTTTCGAAGGCTCCCAATATCTCCTGAGCCGCCGCCGTCAGTCTGTCACACACGAACAGCCTCATGCTTTCGACTGTAGACATGGCGGGATTAAAGTTGAGGTACTTGTTCTCGATAATAATAATAAAAACGTTGTCAAAGTTTAGAGGCAACAGAAGGTGCGTTCTCTCTTACAGTTTACTTCCGCGCGCGACCTCGCTTAATGCTCTTCTTCGTTGTGGGTTTCTCGTGTTACTGAGGGCGCGCGCTGCGATTTGCTGCCCCGTCTGGTCTGGCATTGTCACTGCATCTATGTCGGCTCAAATACAGGCCCGAATATTTTTATTTTTTTTTAAATCCTTTTTCCTTTCAATTTAGTTTATATATTTACACCCCCCATTCAACACAATCTATATATTTTCATATTTTGTATTTGAGGAGTAATTGTAGAAACATCAAATGGAATAATAAGCACATTATGTAAGACAACTTTTTTACTTGGCTCTGTCAACAGAAGTTCCAGACAGCCCCAGATCTTGATTTCTTACTTTCTTTATTGTCAAAAACTACCCACAAGTAATATACCCTCTTTTACTCCGCAATTGTTTTATTTGGTCCATCAATTATGTATGTGTACAGATTGTAATGCCCTCTGGGGCAAATTTGTAATTTGTGATATTGGGCTATATAAAATTAACTGCTTGTTTGGATTGATGTTTACAAAAATAAATAAATAAGCTAAATTGTTGGCAATTTTCTAAACATTTAACTGAACAAGTATTCCAGCACTTATTTACATACAACAACAAAAAGAAAATATAGAGTGAAGACTACAAAACATACACTAAAAAACATAGCAACATGGGTTCGTCAGATTTCCCAGTTAAAATTTCCGACTGGGAATTTGGAAATAATTCTAATTTCCCAGCTCAAGTGAAACGCAGTGTTAGTACGTACAGCTGTACAGCTAGCAGCTCGCGGAAGACACCCGATTGTTACGTTTGGTAGGAATTAAATGATGATTAAATGATTTGAGTATTTGATTGCCATCTGGACGTCAAATATCAACAAACATAACACAAACATGTTGTGGAAGAAGATCACCAATCCCAGCTGTAAATGTTCCAACATGACATACGATTCTGGGCGAATGAAGTCAAACGACTGTGAAAACAGACTCCGGTCAAACAATCACTTGCGACTTCGGCATCAAGCGGCTCGCAAACTCTTCCGGTTGGAAGTGAGCCCCTCCTGGACTCGCCGTGAAAGCCCTCCCCGGCGTCCTCTGGCCCGTGTGCCGCCGGACGTGTTTCGCCAAGGCCGAGTTTGTGGACAGCGCCTTCTCGCAGTAAAGGCAGCGGTAGGGCTTTTCGCCCGTGTGGCTCCGCGTGTGCACCTGTAGGTGCTCGACGCGATGGAAGGTCCTCGGGCAGCGGTCGCAGGCGTGCGGCCTCTCGCTCGAGTGGGTCGCCATGTGTCGTTTGAGATTCCGCTTGAAGCTAAATCCTTTCCCGCACGCCGCGCAACTGAAAGGCTTCCCCGCAGGGTGGGTCATCATGTGAACTTTAAGGTGCGTGTACAGGTAGAAGTCTCGGCCGCAGATGTCGCACTCGAACGGTTTGGGGCTCGTTTCGGTCTCCGGAGATTTCGACTCGGGGGACGCGTGAAAGACAAACCGATGGCTGCTGCTTAGTTCCGATTCACATGTTGTACTTTCCGTTGGAATGCTGTCTGGAGACCGCTGCTCTGCTGCCTTTTGATTTTGATCGGGTTCCAACAGAAGAGTCTGGACTTCCCTTTGGTCATTTCCCCCTAAATCCGTCGTCTGCGTCAGAACAAGCCGCTCTTCCTCCTGACCGCCGCCTTGTTCCTCCGGTTCCTCTTTAACCCGGGGAGGCCCCTGGTCCTCCGGGTCCAGACCGGAGCTCCTCTCATGGAAACAGAGCTGGTGGTCGGCGACAACCTCTTTTTCCCCCTCGCAGACATTTTGCAGCGGGAACTCTGAAAGGAACGGAGAATGAAGGAAGCACTGTAATCAGCTGGTGGTGATGGAAGGGAAGGACTTAAACTCAATATCACAATATTGGTGTGGAAAAGTCAAACGGAAGCTGGAAAAATATGTTATGAGTCTATATAATATATCAATTTCACTTTTTGAATTGAACTACTGAAAAAAAATAACTCTTGACAAGAGTATGGAAGTGGAAACGGAAAAAATTAATACTGTGTCTGACTGATTGATAAAACCTCACGCCACAGAACAAGCTTCTTCCCTGCTGCCGTTGGCCTGTTTAACAAGGCCCGTCTCATCCCGCCCCCACACCTCACGCCGGTGTTGCGTTAACACTCACCACACGGCATACTGATTATAGCACATTCACTTTTTTCACTTTTGCACTGCTGCCCTATTTTTGTTTGTACATATTGTATTTTGTATTTTACTTACTGTACTTACATACCTTTTGTGTTTTTATGTCCTGTATGTTCTGTATGCAACATATACACCAGAGAAAATTCCAGGTAGGTGTAAACCTACTTGGCAATAAACAACATTCTGATTCTGATTCTTGATGTATAGGATGTAACATGCAGACCGCACAGTAACGGTCCGGATCCAGAAGGTGGCAGCAAAGCAAAATACCGGGTGTCAACTACTATAAAGAAAAACAACGAAGAAGAACTTATCAAAATAAAAAAACGACATTTCGTAGAGAAAGACAGGACAGAAACGGGAGACGGTGTACTGCAACGTCTGGGAATTTAACACGCAAATGAAGAATACATTGTTACTCAGTATTGGTGGTACACACCTGTCCTGTGGAGCTTTATCTCTGGCCTCAGGACAATATCCAGCAGTGTGCGCTGGCGACAAATCTCCTCCTCGTAAACCGATAACGTCCGTGTAAAAACTCCTAATATGTCTTCGACCGCCTCAGTCAGTCGCTCGTTGATTACAGTTCTCAAATTCTCAACTGCAGCCATCTCTACTGTGCGTGCGTGTGTAATAAGATAAACTGAATTCCGTGGCAGGGTTTTAGTCGCGTGGCTTCCGGTCGATCTTTCAGATTAAGAGCCATGTCCCCAGAAGAAAAATCGAAAAAAGGCGTACACATTCTGTACAATGTATTTATACACAATAATTAGCTTTTTCGGTTAAATATATACAGTTGTTGTGTACAGTGTAAATCTGAGAATAAAACAGATAGCAAACGGACTCCGTTCCGGATCCGTCCCGGAATCGGAGGCTAGATTGCAAAGCGTATCCGTAGATATTCATTACATTTTGAGTTTTGGACCCTTCCATAAAGCGGCTCATTTGGCCCAGATCAATTACTTTAAGTAAAGATTAAGCTAACATATATGAATCATTGTAAACAAATAAATGCAAATGTAAATAATATCAGAATCAGAATAGTATTTATATCAGACAGTTTTTTAATGAAAGGACACATTATATGTCTAGCAAATTATATGTCTAGCACGCCTCCTGGAGTTACCCCGGTCTGCTGCCAGGTTGAACCACCTAATGGCGTGCTTTAGAATCTGGTCGTCAGTGGATGCATGTGTGGATTGATTCCTTCTGACAATCTATAATCACACAAATTTTCATGAATCCGTGCAACATATAGCAGACATGTAGTCTAACATCTAGTGGCTGTCTGGCACTTAAGGTGTGCTATGCTATATATAGAGATAATATGTCATATAACTATTGTCTAAATATATAGTTGAGTAACATTTACCTAAGTAGAGAATAAAGTTGCAATTAAAACATTTTATTTAGCACGTTTATTTCGTAAGTTTGAACACTACCCAAGACCTCTGGGTGAATTCAAATTGCGCCAGACGTTAGGGTGGTTAGGGTGACCAGACCGTTTTT
The DNA here is from genome assembly GCA_036178185.1 of Liparis tanakae. NCBI lineage: Eukaryota > Metazoa > Chordata > Actinopteri > Perciformes > Liparidae > Liparis > Liparis tanakae. The sequence continues at coordinate 5,650,704 of CM070094.1, read as the reverse complement.
GAGACCTAAAAAAAGCGTTCGGCAGGGATTCCAAAAACGTCCGGGATTTTGCTTCATCGGATATTTGTGTTTCTCTGAGTTTTCATAAACTAGTATTTACCCCTTACAAGTTTTGGAAATGGTATCTCCCGAGCTCTGGCAGGAGGTCTGACAGTATAGAGAACAGTCATTGGTCAACCGATCTCAGGGTTGCCAGATACACGATAATTACCCTCCAAATAATACAACCATGTTGAGCCTTTGGTACGATACTTCACCATTTCCAATCTGGCAACACGGAGCACCTCGCCCACTCAGAACAGGTCAATCTGTGGGGAGGTGTTTTTGATTCTTGTGGTATTTTGACCAAAATATGTTACAAACATCACATTAAGAACCCAAGGAACCATATCAACTTGTGGAAAGATGGGCATAATATGTCCCCCTTAAACTAAATGTCTGTTATTGATCGTCTCCACAGCAGGGTGTCTCTCTGTCTCTACGCATCGCGTAGCGGAGCAAATAAAAAGTCACCTGTGAGCGTGGCACTATGAAATTGCGTAATCACTGCCAGAAAGCAAGTTGAAGTACTTCCGGTTGGGATCGGGCCGGTCCCGACATCTTACATTCAGCAGTTTTCTCCCCACAGACCCCCGATGGCATTGGCGGAGGCGCAAATCAACATATTAAAAGTCATTGTAGCGGCACAATTCTTTCCAAGCTGTTATTTTAAGGTACAATTGTTACATAGTGTTGCTTTAAAAAGTCAGATTAATTAATAAATGGCCTCCCAATTAGTCAGGACGAGTCAGCAATCAATTCATGCGTTGCTAACTTTTAAAGATGATGATTTAGACAAACATCAACTCTGTGGATTATATATATATATATATATATATATATATATATATATATATATATATATATATATATATATAAAAAACATATATATGTCAATATATAATATATATCAATATATCAACACACACACACGCACACATACTGTGAATACGTAAACACGTGAATACGGCCACTGTGTGTAAGTTTCAAACAGTGGTTGTATTCTTATGCATTTCCTTTTCTGCGGCTCGTGCTCCACAAGATAAACGTTTAAAAAATAAATAAAAATAACAGGAATGGTAAATAATTTTATTATAGCTTGACACAAAACCATGCAGACTGTAAAACAGACGTTTTAAATCCCGAGCCCTCGGTTTAGTCAGACCGGCCTTCCGTGCCAATGAATACAGTAAACACCTGTAAGTTAGGGACCCAAAGAGCTCTAGATGACATCTTCGACTTGCTTGTTTAGTCTGACCATTCTGAACAGAATCCAACATATTCCATTTGTAATAACAGCAAATATGTTGCTGCTGCTGCGTGCGCAAGACCCAACGGTCTAAATCGTGCTAAACTTTGAGTGTAGTGCTTTGTGGTTCCTCCCGTGTGTGGATCCTCCGGTGTATCCTCAGTCCTGTACCGTGAGCGAAAGTCTTCCCGCACACGCCGCACGTATACGGCTTTTCCCCCGTGTGGACTCGGGTGTGTATCTTCAACGTTGTGCGGACGGCAAACCCCTTCCCACACAGAGCACATTTGTAAGGTTTCTCTCCCGTGTGCACTCGGACGTGGTTCTTCAGCGACGAGTGGTAGGGGAACCCCTTTCCGCAGTAGACGCAACTGTACGGTTTCTCCCCTGTGTGCGTGCGGTGGTGCCTCCTCAGGTCCGCCCCGCGACTGAAACCCTTGCCGCAGGTGGCGCAAGCGTGGCACTTCTCGCCCGCGTGTGTCCTCATGTGGGCGGTGCGGTTCGAGCGGCAGTTGAACTCCTTACCGCACACCGAGCACCCGAGAGGCGTCGCCCCCGCATGGATCCTCGCATGCTTCCTCTCCAGGGCCTTCCGGGCAAACCCTTTCCCACAAGAGGCGCTTTTGTGGCTCTTTTCGCTGATGTGGGCCCTCGCGTGAACTTTCAACTTCAAGGGGTCGCAAAACTCCTCCGTGCAAAACGGACACCTGAAGCACGTGTCCTCTGGTTTCCGATCGACGCTCCAGTCTTGGCGGGAGTTGCGAGAGAGACCCGAATCCCCTCGGTCGGATTCAGATTTGATTGCTGTGATCGAGATGTTGGTCAGTGTCTCCGAAAGCAGGGTGGGATCCATTACCGCATGGGTAGGCCTCGAGATGAACGCGTCGGCCACCTGCTCCCCTTCACTGGTGTGCAATTCCTCCTGTTCCACTTTAATCCAAGGAGGATCCAGGTCCTCCTGACCCAGACCGGAGATGCTCTCCTGATCACAGAGCTGGTTCTCAGCTAGAACCTCATCATGACAGATGGACAGCTGTGTGATCTCTGAGAGGGAAGACAGGAAAGTGATGAGGTTTAAAGGAGCACCCATGCAACTCGAACCCCCAGAAGCAGCCCTCATAGCAGCCCAACATATCTCTCCGGTCTTAGCTACGCTGCTCTGGCTGACTTTAGCATTCAGAATCAATTTGAAAGTCCTTTAACTTGTGTACAAAGATCCAAACGGCTTTGGACCGGTTTAACAGGTTTAACCCTGTTAACTGGCAACTTATTGTCGTAGTTACAACGGCCGTGCGAAAAAAAAGGGTAGAGAACACGTGCATGGTTTATTTTTGTAATAGTGTCAAACCCTCTCATATGCATAATAATATATACTATACAAATTAAACAATGCGATATTCACGATGGCAGCTATGGGTTCTCTTTCTATTTTCAACAGCAGTCTGTAACTACAACAACTACTAACTTATTACAGCATAACTCCCAAAACGCTAGTTGACATTTTCAAGAATCACCTAAAACAGCATTGTAGATGCGTTTTTTTATCACTTAGAATTATGCTTTGTTGCGACCATTTTTTAAATATTATTTCATCTATAAAAAGGAATTATTTTGTATTCATTTTGATTAAATTAATTAATTAAATTGGCGCTAAATTAATTAATTAAATTGGCGCTATAGGTCTGTATGAAAAGTGCTGTACAAATAAAGATTATTATTTATATGTAAAGTAGCAACACCAGTATACCACCATACATTCTAAATGTTATGTAAGGCGAGTTTGGCTCCCAATGCAGAAGCAGCTGTTATCCGTCACATTAGAGAAAATGTACAGGTGTGTTAATGTTGGAGCCGTAAAAATAAATCAAATCAAATGTAAAAACTGAACGATAATATAAAAGGCATCCGTAAGGTGATGAAAGGGTCGGAGTCATGCGGACTGACTTCTCTTGTGCAGTTTGATCACCGGCTTCAGAACCGTGTCCAGAAGTCTGCGCTGCCGCTGGATCTCCTCCTCGTAGCCCAGCACAGCTTTCTCAAACACGCACTGAATTTCCTCCGCGGCGGCGGCGAGTCGCTCGGTGACGAAGTCTCTGAAGCAGAAGACGGAAGACATTTTTGCCGGCGGATTACGACGTCAATTTAATTTGTAATCGGCTTGAAAACAAGGCGGCTGAGGCAGAAAGCAAGAAAACAATCCGCCCGCTTTGCGGGTTCTAAAGCTACTTCCGCCGGACTCATTACGATGTTACTCAATTTAAAGGGAACGCGTGCTGCCGGCGGAAGAGGATTCCTTACATTTCATTTTTTTTATTATATTAATCATTCTTGCAAAAATCTATATATTTGAATTAGATACGTTTAAATTTACAAGCCACAGACATATTGTTGTATTTCTCCACAACGAATTTGAGCTGTATATAACACATTCAATTCTGTGACAATAAAAAAAGTAATAACAAAAACAGTAATTAGATGCGTTGCCTGTAATATATATAAACATATGTATTTATATATACCATGTTTGTTTCAGAATTATGTTCTAGAAGTATCCCATATGTGCAGGCTCCCTTTACTTGTTGCACGTTAGCTCCCTGCACGTTGCTAAACCAATGGGGAAATAAATTCCTTTGCTACACAGAGTGTCGTTATTCCCTTAGAAACACATTTGTTTCCATATTAAATTATATTCATATAAAAAGCCTTGATTGGTGAAGCTCCATCATATCTTAAGGAGCGTGTAGTACCATATTGCCCCACTAGAGAGCTGCGCTCACTAAATTCATCTCTCCATTGTATATTGGTAACTCTGCTTCTCCCCGGAGTCCTCGTGACTTCACGTCTCGTCGGGTCCATTGGACCTGGCTGGGTCTGATGCCATGGCGATGCTGATGCCCCGTCCACTCCTCCTCTCTACCTCCATCTGCCCGATGGATCATGGAGGTCTGGATCGTGGTCCATGCCGACTATACCAACTATTCATACACTCTGACATACTCATTGAATGTGTCGTTACTCTGTAATGATTCCTTCTGGTCACATGACAGCTATTGCATCTGTCCATCCTGGAGAGAGATCCTCCTCTGTTGCTCTCCTGAAACTTTCTTCCCTTTTTCTCTGTGAAAGAGTTTTTTCTATTGGATTTTTTCCTGATCCAATGTGAGGTCCTGGGACATGGATGGCGTATGTATGCAGATTGTAAAGTATGCTGAGGCAAATTTGTAATTTGTGGGAATGGGCTACACAAAATAAACTGAATATATATATATATATATATATATATATATATATATATATATATATATATATATAGTTGTATTTTATGTAGTACGTTACATTGTCTTAATCTTCCACTTCATCCATGTCGTCTATGGCATGAATGTACTCAGAGGGTCATATTTGGGACACTTTAAAAGGAAAAGGTATGATGTACTATTCAATGACATTTTGATGATTCTCAGTCACATACTATATTGTTCTGCTTATTGCATACTGTACAATATTTGTTTGACATCGCATCCTTTGTGTGATATCAGGCATGAAAAGAGGTCAGGGGTGAAAAGGTGAGAAGCAGGCACGTGCACAGACATTTTGGGGGGCAGGTGCTCAAACCCCAAAAAAGGGCACATGCCAAAAAAAGATTCTGACAGACTTTAAAGCATAAGCAGCAATATGACCTGCGTTTCCTCTGGGCAGCATCAGACCGCTATCTTACACTTCCTTTATGAATAAAGATGAATTATTATATAGCAACAACAGTACCAGCGTTTTGATTGGCTAATGGGTCGTCGCCATTCAGAGTGGGGCGCAAAAAAATGCGCTCCCCTCTGAAAAGAAATACATAATTTTTAAAGGGCTTGAACCCAGGACCTTCTGTCCACCAAACACACGCTTCTACCCACTAAGCCACAGCACCCAATGAGCTTTATTTTTTCACACTGCTTCAAATTCTGTTCTTTACCAAAAGTACAAAACCGAGGACTCGTGAGCGGCGCGGAGCATGTCGGCGCAAAATTCTCACAAGAACTAAAATAAATGCCCCGTCGGATATCAAAACACATTTGGGGGGACTTGATGACTGAGAGAGTAACTTTGATTCTTAAACACTGATGAATGAAGAAAAAAAAAGTGCCTCCTGAAAAAAGGGCACTTTACTCATCCGGGGCAAAAGGGGCTGGTTTGAGCACCACTAGGGCTCTATCTGTGCACGTGCCTGAAGGATAGGTGGGGGGGTGGGGGGTGACTTCCACGAACATCAATGTTGGACATTGTATGATAATCTATAGGTCCTCCATTCTAACACCAAGTCAGTGATCAGGTCCTATAATAATAGTAATATTGTGTATAATATGGTCATTCATGAACCAACTTCCTTTTTGGGGGGCGTGAACAAGTCTTAAAGTCTTGTGCTCTGCTGAGCCATGAGTCTGTTCCTCGAGTCTGTTCTGCCTCTACCTGGTTCTATGTGGCATCTGTAAACTGTGGTGCGAGTAAATAATATATAACTGGTTTCTGCAGGAGAGAACCTGGCACTCGGAGGAAAAGCCAGCCAGTCGTCGCTGTTTGAGTTTGGCGCCGCTTCGAACGCCATCGACGGGAATCCCAACGCCGGATGGCACGACGGCTCCTGCAGCCACACCTACCAAGACACCAACCCCTGGTGGCGACTGGACCTGCGCGTAACCCACAAAGTGTTTTCCGTGAAGATAACCAACCGACAGAGTGTCCCCGAGCGACTCAACGGAGCCGAGATCCGCATCGGAGACTCCATGGAAAACTACGGCAACAACAACCCCAGGTGAAGTTTACAGCACATTTAAACCTCCACGGTTTCTTCATTGGCATCTTGAGACCGACGACAACATTTCTGTCTCTTTCCACCAGGTGCGCCGTGATCGACCGCATCATGCTGAGTGGAGTCCAAGAGTTCCAGTGTGGTGGGATGGACGGTCGTTACGTCAACGTGGTCATCCCGAGACAAGAGTTCCTGAGTCTGTGTGAGGTGGAGGTGTACGGCTCTCGCCTGGATTAGGGAGGAAGCCACTAAATGGCACTTCTGAAAAACTGAATAAATGTTTAATAGTACTTCTTTATGCATATTTTCATTAGTATAGCAGTTATCTTTGACTTTTTAATACCAAACGTTTTGCTGCAGGATGAAACTGTTCGCCAATACTGAAACACAATTAAATCATTAACGCAGCCTATTGTCTTTTTCATTTTACCCTTAAGACTTTTGAGAGTTTCTTTAACTTTGGGCTGTGGACTTGAATCTGAATCGAGATATGACTCTGAAAGGGAACAGCGATGCTGGGACTTGGACTGAATTCAACGGCTCAATAAGTAAAGAATTTCTAAAGTGATTCAGTCTATTGGGGACTTGTGTGCTGTGTCTTTATCCGTGTGCAGCAGGCCACCTGTATTCAAGCACACTGTTCATCTCCTGCAGGGACACAGAGCAACAATACAGTTATCAGCATTTAGAAATCTGTATAGTTTTAAACCCAATGAATATTCATATTACATGTAACACATTCATACAATCAAAATGCGTTAGAAATCAATTTGGCTAAAGAGCTTCCTACAGGAAAATAGTAGCCTATATTTGCTCAACTAAATACGCAGCAAACAAATTGCATCATATCGAGTTGATGCCCCTGACATATTATCATAGTGTATTTCTGTTCGAAAAAAACATCTGATTAGTGTACTCACCAAATTTAAATAGTTCTTTATTCGCAATACTGGAGCTAGATCTGGATTGTGAAATCCTTCAGCCACAGGCCTTTGACACCAGGGGTAGGCAAACAGTCCATGTACGAAAAAAAGCAGCAACACCAGGCACTTCCTAGAAGAGGTGTCGGAAACTTCTGGCTCTCGATCCAGTGACGCATATGGCTCTTTTGAGTTTGAGTTTAAAAAAAAAAAAAAATCTCCGCCCGCAACTCTGTAACTTTCTCTATCGTGCCAGATTACAGCAGAAGTAGTCAGGTCCCTTTCTTAAAGACGTCTTTGTTCTTTTATTAAACTAAACGTCTGTTTTTGATCGTCTCCACAGCAGCATGGCATTCTGTCTCTCCGTGTCGCGGCTCCGCTAAAAAGTCACCTGCTACTATATTGCGCACAGACATTCATGTACGTGGCATAGTTGTTCCCATTTAGCTGGATTAACACGGAACCTCTTCAACTATGTTACATCAGCAAATGTGCAAGTATTGTGCCATACAGTTTAATGTCATAGAGTCCGTTTCTACATAAGTAAGTAACTTATCACAAACAAAGTTTCACTTAGTGCAGTACAGTAATCAATAAAACAAATAGGCAATAACCGGGGTCAAAACATCTCCACAGTTTAAAGAGCAAAGTTCAAATACACATTAACAGATGAGGCAATGAAATAAATAAACAAACAAAGCGAGAATATAAGAATGTTCTTTAACGGACAACGGCGCCGCCAACCCACTGTGAGAAAATAAACCCTTCAATTCAAATTTAGATTTTGTAAGTCTGTGAATCGCTTTAAAGAATGTTTCGAGGCCAGATTTGTACTTGTGTGCATTGTTAAACAAAGATCTCAAATGTCCAACCAGAGGCTTGAAGCCAGAAGGTGATATTCAGATCAGTAATATAGCAGCAAACTAGTAACTACTAAAGATGTGGTAGCGTGCCCCCAACGGCTAATTCATGGCCGCTCTGCTCTCATACGGTGGTTACGGCTGATAATGCCGGTGTCACGGTCTTAGATTGGGTTTTGGGTTTCCGGTTTTATTTTGAAGTTCCCCATTGCTCGTGTCCACTCAGGGAATAGATCTATAAGACCTTTTTTAAATGTAATTTCCAGAATTATATCTAAAAAGGTTTAACATGTGATTCTCTCTCTGTCTTAGTGTTGGAACAATTCATGCAACCAGTTCAGACCGACTGTTCACTCTGACTTTCACTGAACGCGTGGAGGGACGTTACGTGACTGTCCTTCTACCGGGTTCAGGAAAATACCTCACGCTCTGCGAAGTGGAAGTCTACGGGTACCGCGCCCCGACCGGTGAGCTTTTTGAGCTATGAATGTGGCATCTGTAAACTGTGGTGCGAGTGAATAATATTTAACCGGTTTCTGCAGGAGAGAACCTGGCACTCGGAGGAAAAGCCAGCCAGTCGTCGCTGTACAGGTACGCCCCCGCATCCAACGCCATCGACGGGAATCCCAACCCCAAGTTTGAGGACGGCTCCTGCACCCACACCAAGAACGACATCAACCCCTGGTGGCGACTGGACCTGCGCGTAACCCACAAAGTGTTTTCCGTGAAGATCACCAACCGACAGGGTGTCCCCGAGCGACTCAACGGAGCCGAGATCCGCATCGGAGACTCCATGGAAAACTACGGCAACAACAACCCCAGGTGAAGTTTACAGCACATTTAAACCCCCACGGTTTCTTCATTGGCATCTTGAGTCCGACGACAACATTTCTGTCTCTTTCCACCAGGTGCGCCGTGATCGACAGCATCCCGTCAGGTGGAGTCAAAGAGTTCCAGTGTGGTGGGATGGACGGTCGTTACGTCAACGTGGTCATCCCGAGACAAGAGTATCTGACTCTGTGTGAGGTGGAGGTGTACGGCTCTCGCCTGGATTAGGGAGGAAGCCACTAAATGGCACTTCTTGTTGCATATGTTTTCATTTGTACGGCAGTTATCTTTTTAGTACCAAACTTTTGCTGCAGGATGAAACTGTCCGTCAATACTGAAATGCAATAAATCATTAACGCAGCCTATTGTCTTTTTTTATTTCATCCTTATCGGTTCTCTCATGTCAAATGTACAGGACAGAAAATGTGTCATCCTTGATGGAGGCAATACACATAAATATACTATTATAATTAGGGGTAAGACCATTAATTAATGACATTATTTGATTGCGTTTCTGTAACTTTGGGCTGTGGACTTGAATCTGAACCGAGATATGACTCTGAAAGGGAACAGCGGTGCTTCAATTAGCTCAGTGGTTCTCACACTGTGGTTGCAGGTTACAGGTGGGCCATGGGGGGAAATGCATATTTTTATTTCAAAACCTTGATTGAGAACTTCCCATTACATAGTACACGGTCATAAAACTAAGTCAATGAATAAATGGCGAAATGCCTGTATTTTCGTGTAAGTGTTTACGTGGCTGCGTTAACAGGTCGATTCTTGGCGATTTGCAGAGAACCTTGTTAGTTCGGATTTCCTGCCCTTCAAAACAAGAGCTCAATATTGAGCATGAATTGAGAGTGGCCGTATTCAATGTAGTTTATTTTGTATATCCCATTATTACAAATTTGCCTCAGGGCTTTACAATCTGTACACATACGACATCCCTGACCTTTGACCTCACATCGGATCAGGAAAAACTCCCAAGAAATAGAAAAAAAACTTTCACAGGGAAAAAAAGGGAAGAGCCCTTCAGGAGAACATTAGAGGAGGATCTCATTCCAGGATGGACAGAAGCAAAAGCAGGCATGAAAACAGGTCAGGGGAGAAAAAGGTGAGAAGGATAGGTGGGGGGGTGGGGGGTGACTTCCACGAACATCGATGTTGGACATTGTATGATAATCTATAGGTCCTCCATTCTAACACCAAGTCAGTGATCGGGTCCTATAATAATAGTAATATTGTGTATAATATGGTCATTCATGAACCAACTTCCTTCTGGGGGGGCGTGAACAAGTCTTAAAGTCTTGTGCTCTGCTGAGCCATGAGTCTGTTCCTTGAGTCTGTTCTGCCTCTACCTGGTTGTCACGATCTTATATACCATACCTGCCATAAATATTATGATACTGATACAATACCATAAAAACAGTATACCATAAATGCGATACTGGTATATTTATTTATAATAGTAATAAATAAAATATCTGTACTTTTTCAACACTTAACATGGCAGTAATATTAGTATTAATACAGCAAGATATGAAAGAACTCCATGGAGCCATCATAGCATTGATTAAACACTATGAGGCCGTTAGTCTGTATCTGACCAGATGATACAGAGTTCATCAGGATGAGCAGCTGTAGAGTTACACAACTTTACAGACAGAATTTAAACATTTCACTTCTGGCACATTTTTTTATTTGTATTTTTAAAGCCGAAAAGTCCGCCACTTAACGCCACTCGTGAGCGCTGCGCAGCGCGTGCAAACAGCTCGACACGGAGCAGCGCGTGCGCTCTGATTCCGCGCTCTTTTAATGAAGTATCGATACAAAAAATATGCTAAACTAGAATGGGCACTCGGTAGAGCACATACCTTCGCATATCACAAGATTGAATTATGAACAATTTGGCACTAGTTTCACGCAAATCGGGTGCCAATTAACCGAGATATCGCACATTTACGTTTTTTACCTTTTCGTGACCTTGACCTTGACCTTTGACCCAATCACTCCCAAAAACTAAATCGATTGTTCCTTGGGTCATGACCAATCATCCCACCAAGTTTCATAAGAATCGGCTCAGTTTTGTCTGATTTAGACGAATAACGGACAAACATTCACAAATAAATACACGCCGGCCAAAACATTACCTTCTGCATTTTCAATGCGAAGGTAATCACATCGCTCTTAATACGGGTCCTTTGTTAGCATCGCTACACCGTGCAGCGTGACAGCAGCAGATGTGGCGGGCTAACATTCAAGCTAACCTAAACCACCAAACGCTGAAGACATCTTGACGCCGATTGGCCGAGACGTGACACGCCCCATCAAAGATCACCACTCCCCATTCACGTAAGTCACTTATTTTGGTTTCAAAACGGCAAATTTCACCGAAAGGTGAGGGATTCGCATGCCCGGATATACTACAATTTCATGTTTTTGACAATTAGGACTTTTTTCATGACATAAGATTGTTATGTCATACTAGTTGATCTTTTATCTTTAACAACATATCGCACTTCAAGATTTCCATCACGTTATGACTAATTACAAGTTTAATTTAATTTAAATATTTTCCCCTATTCTGAACTCACCATCACTACATTTCAGAATTGAATGACTTTTTCTGAATGATGGGACATTTCTGAAAGATATCCTGCATAACGGGAGAGAAAACCAAAACACACCGTCTCAATCTGGAAATGTGTTTATTCCGCTTCCGGGATCGAAGCAGAACGCAGGTTCACAAGCAGGACCCCCGACCCCCGCCTCCCATTCCCATTCCAGACGCTTATTCTCATTCAAGTATTGGATTAATTTAGCACCTAACCAAGTTAAAAAGGCAAGCAAGCTGATAAAGTTTCTTATTAACAAGGGGAAATTATTAGAAAAGCAAAAAGAAAGGGTGCGCAAAGTGAACATTCTTTTCACAAACCAAAGCAGAGTTTTTTTTGTATGTTGTTTGTTTTTATCTATTTAAAGATTACACAAATACTTCCATGTATATGAAAATGAAAGGACATAAAACCACATTAGGGCAGACAACGTCACTACTAACAAAGATCTATCAACAGTTAAAGTTCTTCTGAATCTCTGGTGTTATTTTGTATGTTTCTTCATGGTTACATGGAGCAGAGCAACAAGACCACAGCATTAAACATCACTTGCATTAAGCAGTTACTCATATTCAAATAGAACAAAAGAAAAATACTATTAAGTTGGCCAAATGAATGCTTCACATTAACAACAACAACAACAACAACAACAAAGTCCACCTCCGCATGAGACTATACAGATGAATGAAGGCGTACGTCGAGCCCTGCCGGTCATCGACTCCTCCGGTCCAGAAGCACATCGGGTAAAAACTGCGTTTTCTAGAGAAGCCAAACTTGAAGAAATCTACAACTAAAACAGTACACAAGCGAACATGTTGGTTTGTGTAATACAGAGCCGAGTGAAGCTGCGGTTACACTGAAACATCTGTAGCTTAGGGAAGAAAACAAAAACAGCACAGAGGAGGTTACACTGCGTTAGAAGCTTTCGTAGTCCTTCTTGTCCTTCTTGCCTTCGCCCTCGAAGCTGTCCGTGCCCTCGCTGTTGTCGTGGCGACGCTTGCGGCTGTTGCGGACGTTGAAGCGGGGGTTTATCTGCGGCAGGGGGTCCATGCCCAGGACTTTGTAGATTTGACGGAACGCCAGGAGCCTCAGAGCAAACTGTGTCGGGAGAAAAGGGACATTTCAAACAAAAGAAACAAGCCGCTTTTTTGTGTGCGAAATTCTTTAAACTTATTTAATGCGATCCTTCAAAAAGCCAGCACTATTCTGAGCTGGACCAGTGAATCCAGTGCATTAGTCATCACACGACCCCCAACGTCTTCATGATTCAATCAGCTTGATAGCATCAGTAGAACTCGTACTTGGGCACTGGAGGTGATGTCCTCCCTCTGCTGCACCCCCATAGTCGTGAGGGTATCCACGGGCCTCTTTTCACAAGGATCCACCAATCCTGGCCCACCTGTTCAAAGAAGGGAAAGACGTAATGAATAAATCATCTTTGTCAGTGTCTCTGGATCAAAACCAACACCAGAGGCCTCTGACAAATTCATGTGACGGGAAGCTTTGAATATTCAACACCAACATTAAACTGAAAGAAATCACGCCGCTAAAAGCTCTGACGTGGTCAGGAGTTCAGGGGTGACGAGATGCTCTGAGGGCGCGGAGGCTCTTGAGTCACTGCCTCTGGACTGAGATAACAGCGTCATGATACGTTCACTCGTAATCTCGAAAATAATCACCTGCTACAATCAAACAAAGGGATCAGCATCTGCCAATATGAACAATCAATGATGGGCAATTTGTATTGGAGGCAGAACAAAACGTGATCAGGGTTCATTTAAAAAAAAAAAAGAAAAATTGCCGAGCCAATCAGTGAGTCAGATACTCAATCCCAAGGTTTTATGATCCGTTGCGCTACTAATTATCATCGGGACAGCGTTAGTGCACACGACGTAGAAACAACACTTCAGGTCAAAAAACAAGTGATTTGAGGATGAATGTCAAAAGACGGGGTTCACGGCAGAGCATCGAGGAGTGCGAGCCGACCTGGTAATTGTTTAGTCAAACGACAACCGACGCAATGAAGAAACATCTTACCAGGGAGTAAAATCCCAGAAGAGATACATTCAAAGATGCGTCTCAGAGCGTCACCGGGGCTGAGGGGGGCCGAGGCGCTGCTGATCGCCTTCTCCACGAGCAGCTCCATGGCCTGGACCGAGGGGGGAGAGGGTTTGGCTTAGGCGCCTGGCGCGCACACACACACACACACACACACACGCAACACACATCACTGCTGCCATTACATTCGTCAATACATTACACACTAAGTCACGGAAACTGTTAAAAATGTGAACTTGTGGGTATTATGTGCAAAAAGGGGGCATTAAAACAGGACATGGGGACATGGGTGTGAACATATTTCTGGTTTAGTTTCTCCCACAGTCTTAAAAAAAAGAAATGCACGGTCACGATGTCGTGGTCCTACATTCCCGTGAGAATTCTCATCGGCAACATTTTTGGTTGGTCTTTTTCTCCCTTAGATTGGTGAGCAGAGACGTCACATTTACTCTCACGGACTCTCGTCAGTCACGAAGCGCCACCAATCCGTTTGCAAAGACGTGGGCGGGGCACTGAACCCGAGGTGAAAAAAAAAAAAAAAAATACAAAAATGCAGCCTGCGACCAAAACTGCCGAGGAAGAACAAACTCGACGTGGAGCCGTTGGCCAATCACTCAACCGGTGGACGAACAAGCGCAGATAACTGCTGTGTGGGCCGCTGGTTGCTAATGGGCCTCCAAGGCCCCGCCCACCCACCACCAAGTGACTCCAAGCCCTACTCCCATTTAATTTGGCGGAGTAAACTAATACTTACCCAACCCGGGAAGGGTGACCACGTGGGAACTCGCTGGCAGAGGTCTCGCAGGATCCGGATGATGATCACGCAGGACTGAAGGCCGTTGGCTCTAGCCTTTAGACGCAATAAAGTTAGGTTTTATGGAGTGACAAGAGATGGACTAAACGAGTGAATCAGTTCTCTCAGAGGTCCAAACACTACTGTGCATAATGGAAGCTTGAGTATGGTTTGTAGGGGTTCATGTAAGAGCCATTAAAGAGCTTGCAATCAGCTGCCATTCCCAGTAGTCTTGTACCTCAGTTAGTAAACGGAGAGTTCAAGGTTTGCAAGATGCACAAGAAATGAGAACTTGTCATCTTCTAAACCCTGACCCCCGGGATTATCCAAGTATCTCACAAACAGGTACTTTAAAAAAAAAAAGTACAAGAGGCCACCTGTGAGGAGAGTATAGGGACTGAAAGAGCAGGCATCTGCTTTACTTTACTTGTGCCTTTGCTCGGCGAGCAAAAGCACAGGAAACTACTCAGATGTTCCTTTTTCTCTCAATCCCTATTCTACTAAATATATAATTGTATATATATATATATATATAGAGAGAGAGAATAAAAACAATACAAACGAGTAACATGAAATCACTTCTTGATCGCACAACTGTGTGCAAGTTATTGTGCAGCCTTATGGAATCATATGGAACTCTAATGCAGTATTTACAAAATTGGAAATAGAATACAAGGATGCCAGTCAGATGCTAGAGTGTTTGTTTTTTTCTTCTCATTTTTTTTTTCTTCAAACAAGAGTTTCAAATGGACTAAAGAATCACAATCGACACATATGGACATGAACCAGATCTGTGTGGTAACACGTGGCATCCTTGAATATGTTGTTTCTTTTCTTTTCTAATTTTCTTTTACCTTACTTCAAATAGTAATAGTTTTCCTCATTGCTATAACAATCAAAAAAACCAAGTGTGTAAAACACAAATAAAGGACTAAACAAGTGAATAATGCATCTCATAAGGCTACAATAAGAAAGTAAAATGATGTTCCGAACCTGGAACCACTTAGCGTGGCGCAGAGCAGCCAGAGCGTCAAGGCATTTTTGCCTGTCCAAGACGTCCGCTGGGTCTTTCACCATACCCGAGGTTACATCTAAAAATGGATTTGAAGTGTCAAAAAAAGGTGAGGAATGGGTGTTTGACCAGGTCAGCGAGGCTGGCAAAGAACAAACACATTGCCACACATACCAATGTCTCTCTCCGGGACAACCATCGCAAATTGGTTTGCTTATTTTTTCCAATAAAGACAAAAGTAAACGACAATAAAAAGCTAGCGAGATATTGCCGATTCTTATCCGACTGCGTATACGGCACTTTACAAGCCCGAATCTAACGCGATGGTTTAAAGGCTCTCGAATGTTTGGAGGCCAATATCATTTTTAAATCAGGTCATCTTAAATCTTACCATGACCTCGGTAATGTCACGTTTCATCCGAGTAGTAGTTCATTGCGCAAGCGCTGAGACAGCACAGAAATAAAGAAAAAAGGTCAAATGTCTGATCTTTTTTTTTTTTTTTTTTTTTTAATGTCGGATGGCAATAGTAGGTGTGGCAATGTTTTTGGGATGTGAGAAAACCTTGGTCAAAAATCCTTCCAAAAGCGGTTGGGCCCTACTAATCTTCTGATGAGACAATGCACTGGGGAAAAAAAATGTTTTGTTTTTGTTGTTCTTTTCACGAAATTAAAGGGGTTTTTGTGCCGGACCGGTAAATATTACTAGGAATACAAAAGAGGAGGAAGCAATGGATGCTGAAGAGAAAAAAAAACAAAAAAACATGAGAACTACCAGCAAACAAAAGGGGTTAGGGTATCACTGCATGCATACCTAACATCATTAGGTAGAAATAAGACTCCAACAATCATTGGATACCAAAAGGCTGTACTCGGGTCCATCCAAAGATTCCTTTGTCGTAACCTTCTGTACCTGAACTTTTAACGATACTCCCCTAAGAATCATTGGATATAAGATTTGGTTCATCTTCATCTTTCTATTGTCAATGAAGTCTAAAAAGAGAAAATGGTCCCATCTTTAAAAAAGGAGTAGTTTCCTCGTCTTTCCATTAAAATGAAAACGACAATATCGCCAGAGGCTCGTCATATTAATGTGTGTGAAGGAGGCTGTCAATCAACTCAGGGGAGCACTTCAGAACAGGGGACCTCAGCATGGTGAGTACACAAAAGGAAGATTTGTTTCCTGTGGGAATGTAACCTCCAATTTCCTCTGCCAAATCTGGATTTGAGGTAAAAAAATGTAAACAAAAGTTGCAAAGAGTCAAATGAAATCAATTCCAAATCAAACTAGAGTAACAGAAGGCTCTGCTGTGGTCTATTTAGTCATCTTCTGCAGGAATTGTCTTTTTTTTGGAGGAACGATACTGTAATGCACGTCCCCCATTGGTTATGGCGGCAAACGGTAAAATGGAAACAGAATCCCCTGGAACACAGGAAACAAAGTAGAATCTCACCTGGGATTAACTAGACTTACACAATGCAAACACTGGTCATGCTTCATTTAAAAAGGATCAAAGATAGCATTTGAGAGGTAAGAGCAACAAAAAGCCTCAGAGCAATACTGCTGGCACATTCCTCTTTCCATTTGACACTAAAGCTGAACTGACCCACATTTTTAGAAAAAGCAATAATTGCGAAAACCAAAATGGGCACCCATCTTGGCCAATAAAAAGAAGAGATCTCTGTAGAAAAAAATGTTTTAAATAAAAATGATATTCAATGGTTTAGTCGTTTAAACAAAAAGGTGGTGTACAAATAATAAAATAATTTGTGTAGGCCAGAAACTGAGCACCACAGACGCTGAAGGAATGAGACCACAGCCAAATATGGCAAACACGATGCGTTTGCGTGTGTTTGGTTGCCCTGTCGTTCATTTCCGATTTCTAAAATCCAAATGAATTGCACACGAGCGTGCCAGGATGAATCGGATTGAAAAGGTTTTTTTCTGCGTGCCAGCAAGTCAGCGCTCTTCAGGGCATCGACGAACATACCGAGACCGATTTCATAGAGCGATAGCAGAGCGATAAGAGAGGAGGTGCAATGGGGGAGGGGCCGTGATAGGGTTTCTTTCTTTCTTTCTAGTTTGTTTCCAACCTCCTTCCCGGACGCTTTCCTCCCGTATGACGGGCGACGTCAGAGTGATGGTCACTTGCATCTTCGGCTCGGTGCCGGACATCAGGATGATCGCCGCCTCCTCGGCGGAGCTGCTGACCTCGTATTTCTCCTGCGTTACCACCTGGAAGGAAATGCGCCGGCGTTATTTCGGGCAAATCTCAGAGTCAGACGGGAGCGCCTACTCTCCTCAGGGGCCACTTTCAGAGGAGATGGCCGTTCGTGAACATGGACCGGCATTGTAACAAAAGATGCCAGTCCATGTTTCAGCAACTACTGTGGTCGGGATGCAGGTTCTACCATGTCATCTATTCTTTTATACGTTTTGTTGCATAAACACATTTGTGCAAGTGCATATTAAGTCGTCGTCAGCCCTGAACTCATTGGAACAAATACATTCATTAGTCTTCATTCCTTTGAAGTCATGTCTTGACTACACAATTAAATAGAAACGGGAAAGAATGAACTCAATCTGGGTAAATATTTTCTGTAGTAGTTTGTTCCAAACGTCACCACCACAGGTAAACGCACGTTTTGGTTTTCTTGCCTCAAGCCATATACATCGTGTGCGTGCGATTCAAATGTACAACGCGGCAGGTCAGGGTTATCGTTCAGTCGTTTCCAATCCACCACATATTCCGTTTCTTGACATCAGTTACGACGGAGACAACAAACGCAAAAAGATGTCTTCGGACGCTCAGGCCTGCTGCTCATGAAAATGGCCTCTGAAGAAAATAGACAAAGAGTTGCGATATTTGTAAAGATAGTACTGTGAGCTGCTTGGGGAGGTGCTCCACGATGCGGGTGAGGAGGCTCTGTGTGGGCTTCTCGGAGCAGAGCAGCACCAGGTTGACATTCTTGTCCCCGCGAAGCAGCAAGCCTTTGGCCAGGACTCCGACCCTCATCACTCCCTTCAGAGCTCTAGACAGTCACACAACATGGGGAGCGGGAGAGAAAAACAACAATTAACACATTAGCATTCTGGGAAGTGAAATACATCGATATACAGGGTTCTTACACTATTTGACCAGTGGATTTCCAGGACTTTTCCCACCACTTTAAACCAAATTTCCATGACCAAACTGAAATTTCGGGTTTATACATGAAAAAGTGAGAACATTTAGTATTTAAACAATGTGAATTCCAACGCATACAGTATACATTACATGAAACAAATGAATAAGAGACAATATTTAGATTAAAAGAATAAACACTTGCTTCCCGAGCTATGGCCAACAAACTTTCCAGTTAAGGTGCGTTCACTTGCAACGCGAAAAAACAACCAATTGCTCCGCCAGTATGCCGGCTTATATTTTGATTCTCTTTCTAAAACATTAATTATTTCAAACGCGGCGTAAATTAACATGTGATTATTACAGATTTCCATGACTTTTCCAAAACTTTTGTGATATAAGTTTTTTCCATGACTTTTCCAGGCCTGGAAATGACCATTTTAAAATTCCATGACTTTTCCAGGTTTCCCATGAGCGTACGAACCCTGATGAAGTGAAGCGACCGGTCAATTCGCCTGTCATCTACATTTTGCCAACTTATTGAATTAGCTCGTCTAAATAATGT
The DNA here is from genome assembly GCA_036178185.1 of Liparis tanakae. Lineage (NCBI taxonomy): Eukaryota > Metazoa > Chordata > Actinopteri > Perciformes > Liparidae > Liparis > Liparis tanakae. The sequence continues at coordinate 5,631,848 of CM070094.1, read as the reverse complement.
GCGATGGTGGTTTGCGGATCGTCTCGGGTGACCGTGCGAGTACAAGTTAATTTGACTATATACTGGTATTTAACCAACAGAAATAAAGAGCTTCAAACTCTTGGACGTAGCCTAAGAAAGTTGTACTTTCATGTGCATCTGAATCAGTGCTGATAAAAAAAAAATGAGGGCTGGGCAAGTTAACGCGTTAAGCGTGTGTTAACGCATCACATAATTAACGCCGACAATTATTTCATCGCGCGTTAACGCAGGTTTTATTATTTATTTCATTATTGTAAAAGTGCGTCGCTCACAGGCTTTTATTTTGTAGTAGTCTGCTACTGATTGCTGCGCAACCGGAACAGAAAGTCATTTGCGGTGTAACAAACACGGAGAAAAGTACGGAGATTTTAAAGTTCTTCAAGACGTCGGAGTCGACAGAAACAAAGTCGAGAGGAATCGTCTCATCACCGGAGTACTTCCAGTCTTACATATCATTTAAATGATGAACACACCGTTGATGCCGCGAATCACACAACCAAGACACCCAGTGGAGCGAGGCCTCGGCAGACCGCTAGCTGCTGGACGAGTATAGCAGCTATAGCTAAACCAAGAGAAGCTAACGATGCCTTGGCGAAGCGGATCGCTACAGACTGCGGGCCGGTTAGTGTTGTGGAAGACGTCAGTCTGAGAAACATGTGGAGAATCTCAACTAATGACGGCAGGTATGAGACGCCCTCAAGACACACCGTTACACGGAGAACACACGAGTCAAGACCAGTGGCGTCGCTATGCTAAAAAACATCCGGGGCTAAACCCCAAAAAAAGAAAAAAGGTCCGCGCTGAAAAAAAACGAAACGGTGAGGCGCGCGAATGGTCACAGCGGCCAGCTGCCGATTACGTCGGAGCTCTGCTGTGCTCCGAGCAGACAAATCCACGCACACTCTCACTAGCTCCCCCCAGTGTCAAGTTCTAGGAGTTGACAAACTGCCCTGAAAGTGTTTTCTGGCGTCTCTCTCTAACAGGACAACACATGTTACTGCACAACATTTAAAATAGAAGTGCGCTATACACTGCTTTTTAATTAATTATTGGATTTTGCGTATACAAATGCGATTAATCGGGCAAATCATGCGATTAATCGCGATAAAAAAAAAAATACATTCAACCGAACATTATGCAGGAGCAGCCCGTCCCACCTGTCTTTAGTGGGTTCTTTCTCCTCTTTGTCCTCCTCCTTGGGCTTGTCTTGGTCCGTAATGATGTCTGAGACCAGCTTGAGGGCGCGCTCTGTGATGGACACGATCTTCTGGATGGACTGGAGCTCGTCCTCCGAGGGGTAGATGGCCGCGTGCTTGGTCATGACGTAGCGGTCGTCCGAAGAGTCGGGTCGGCGTGGAGGCTGGAGGACAGAAGGAGTTCAAAGTAAGATGCAAGGCTGTGTTTTAAAAAAAAAAAAAAAAAAAAAAAAAGGGACAATTTAAGCTGGCGGACCAAGTTTGGAAACGTACACCCAAAACTAAATCTTGGAAACAGACACATTGCACTATTAATTTAGAATAATGGTACGACCAAAGTGCCTTGCATATGAACTTAGGTTCCGCAGCTGTATTTTGACCATTGCGGTGAACAACTCTACTCACTATTGTTAACTCGACATGTGACCTGGAAACACCCTCCTCTGAGGATTTTAACACTTTCTCCAGGAGTCATTTTCTCAATAGCAATGAAGTCAGTTTTGCTTTTAGACGGCGAGTGCTTGCCGACATTTATTACTTTATTTTCTATTTTAGTCATTTACAGTACAGGGATGGACAATATTTCTGCTGCAGTACAATGCAAATTATTAGCAAAGACTTGCAATAAACACAACAAAGACGCTTGCTGAATATTCCATGTGCTCATTCGTAAGTCATGAAATGATTATTAAAAGAGCCGCACTATTTTTCATTTTCTATTGACTGATTCGTCTTCCCCAAATTTAATATTGCAGTTTTTCGTTTTTTTTTTGCTATATTGGTACTTAAAGATGCATATATATAGAACTTCTTAACTTTACTGGGACAAAGACCCACCCCTCACTGGGCTAGTCTATGTTATAGAGTTAACCAACCTCTGGCAATATATTGAGCCACACTGCATATACCCAATACTATATTATATATATATATATAACATAACAACATGATAAAGTCTCACCACAGGACCCTGAGGCTGCATGCCTGGCATGCCAGGCCGGACTCCGAGTAGACCAGGAGGCCCAGGAGGCCCCTGCGGATACCCTCCATCTGGCATACGCCGCCGGTCATCCCAGTGGTGCTCCTCCTCCATCCGTCTCCAGTACATGTCTTCTTCATAACGCCTGAAAACAACAAAAAAAACACAGCTCGTCTCAGTTTAAGTGAGCACAATGAAGATGGTCAGACCCGTCACTGCCTCCTCTATCTTTTCCTCAACAAGCATAAATAAGAGCGCTTCCACACGCGTACCGCATCTCCATTCTCCAGCGATCCTCCTCTTCTCTTCTCCTCCAGTACTCCTCTTTCTGCATCTGCTTTCTCATCTTCTCTTCCTGAATCTTTCTAGCTCGGATGCTGGGCTTAACCTCCACCTGCAGGTCTGGGTTCACCTTTTTCTGCAAAACAAAAATGTGTGAAAAAATGTCACATATTGCAGGCTTCAATGTTTATCTCGGTCATCACGAGACACTCTAAGCCACAGGTGTCAAACTCAAGGCCTGCAGGCCAAATCACACCCGCCACGTCATTTGATATGGCCCGCGACAGCTTCAAAGGCATATGATCAGGTGGGCTGCGGGCCTTTGTCTACATCCAGGACATGGTCCAATCCTTACGCCCCAGTCTGTTTACTTCGCTCAGCAACAACCAAATGACTTGTGAATCCAGCACTTCGAGCTAAACATTCAACAACATGTTGCTGTTCAGGCTCCTCAGCGGTGGAACGAGCTTCCCACTGGCATCAGGAGAGCATAAAGACTCTACATCTTCCGCCGGATACTAAAAACACATCTTTTCCTACTTTACCTTGACTAAAAACAGATAAGCGCTTCCATGGCACTTGACGTATTTTTGTAGGTTGCTTTGTTCAAGAAATGCGTCTTTCTTCATTCTTGTTGTTCCGAGTTTGTACTCGTGGTGTAATGCACTCATTGTAAGTCGCTTTGGATAAAAGCGTCAGCTAAATGACATGTGATGTAATATGGATCTTTCACCAGCATAAAATCTGTCAGTATGACCGACGTCTTTGATTTGTCATCGCGAGTGTGCCTTTAAAATCAGCCAATTGGCCTTCAGATCACACGCGTTAGTGCCCGTGTTGAAACATTATCTGAAGAGATATCAGTCATCCCACGTTTATGAAGACAAATCACTGAACCCAAATGTGTAATATCGGACCGAGTGTGCGTCATTCAGCACCAATTTCCCTGCCACAAGGCGCCTGATGAACGTGTGCATCAGAAGCCTGTGTAGCGGGTGTAGGAGGCGTCAGCTACAAACCTTGTATTGCAAGCGATGCCTTCGTCCTTTGAGATGCATTTCCTTTGCATTTGGATCGTTGAAGCTACACTCACACAGCTTGCAATGGAAGCGGATGACTTTGCCCTCGTCGTTTCGGACCTGGGAACGGGGGGGGGGGGGGGGGGGGGGGTCCGCGTTAAAGTTCCTCAAGATTCGAATGCGCGTCTGTTCGGTTTAAGTGGACGCATTGGTCCCATCAAAACATACCTCCTCGACGTAGTCGTGACCAACCGGCTGGACGTCGCTCTGCAGTGCCGCCAATGCCGATGTGGACAGAGAATCTGAAACGTCGCTCTTGGAGTCGTGAGTACCCGGGGAGGTCGCCGCGGGCTTAGACGCCTCCACTTTGGCCTCGTCCATCTTCACTGTGGTCTGCAATTTATTTCCACCTGTATTCAAGAAGTGACGATGTCGATGAGTCATAGATCTTTAACGGCGCTACCATTAAAACCGTAGTCCAAATACATCCACATAAAAACACAATGCGCCGTCATAATGGTTAATATGATTGCTAGGTCATCGTGCTGTCATCTTAAACAACTCATAACTCAATAGTTAGAATAGATAACATGTCTTAACAAGAATAATTAATTGGAATAATAACTAGACTAAAAGGGCTCCAAACAATGCATTGCCAATTATTTTTTTTGAGCGCTAGATCCAGATCTAGATTTCCACACTTTAAAGAAAACGTTTACTTCTGATAAATTGCTTCCGAAAGTGTAATGTGCCCTCACGACTGGTGAAACCCAACAGTTGTGGTTCCAGGTTAGAGTACTACATTGCACTCACACGCTTGCCAAGTGTCCTTTCATGCATGTGTGAATAAAAATGGGAGTATATAGGTATATAAAAAGAGCATCAAAATATGTGTATCTTTTGTATCACTTGTATCTTTTAGAAATGCAACAAACGAATCCCAACCCGGGGATATCGTCTGTGGTATGACATGATGATACAGTGAACAACATCTGGAGGAGCTGAGCAAAGCGATACCCAAAATGTGTGTTTGATGCAGTAAAACTATTAATACAAAAGTGTTGTGATACGGGTGAGGATATAGTAAGAAACCACGACATCTTCTAACTGTGCAGATGAAGTACCGCACAGAAAAACAATATTAAGTAGTAGTTCCGACTCATCTGGCAAAATCGCAGAATACGTCTACATCTATATAAAAAAAAAAAAAAAGGTGCAGAAAGCGAGCAGCTACGGTGCCAACAGCCCAAACAGCAGCAACATACACAGAGTACTACTCCTACTAGACATCTACAAAGCTAATAGACGTTTGTTGCCATTTTAACGCTAAGAAATTAGAAGGCGAATAATCTTTATTGAACAGCACTGGATGGAATTAAAGCTTGCTCGTTTCAAAATCAGCGAGCACGTTCCTAAACAATAACAAAGCATGATTATTCTTTTGCAAAACAATTTGATAAAATATGTGACAAGTGGGATAGTAAGAAGCTTACACACCAACGAAATTGATCTTGGGGGCGCTGACTTTCCTCACGGCTGAGGCCGAGTTGGCAGCAGCGGTCAACGGGTTCTTGACACCTGCTTGCCCACCGCTGGCCGTGGGCTTCAGGTACGCGGAGCTGGAGCTGCTGGTGGAGGAGGCAGACGCACACAGAGAGCCGCTGGAGCCGCTCAGGGTCGCCGTGGTGGTCTTGCTGGCAGCAGCCGTGGTGGAGGACGACGTCTGAGTGACCATGCTGGGCTCGGTGGAGGGAATGGGCTTCCCAAGTTTGGTGTGAAGCTTCACAACCTGGAGAAGAGAGGTCACAGGACGGAAAGAGCACATTTCAGAAGGCCTGAGGCTTCCAGATAACATGCACAGTAGAGCAAGAACTCCCAATTATTTCATTTACATTGTGTTCGTCACTTTAGATGTTGTGGTTTGTCCTACGGGTTGACCGAGAGTCGTTATCATGCAGAATATTGCAGCAAAATATCACTAATCTTAAAAATGCTAAATCCACTTGGCAAACATTCTTTTAAAAGGAATTATAAAAGAGTAGCACTGTAAGCATTGAAAAACAAAAAGCTTATATCTATATAACATTTTCTCCTTCGACCCTAAACTCAAAGAGCGATGGAGCTCATCAAACACAAGTGGGGGTACCACCATTCACCTGCGACTGATCCACGGTCGACATGCAGTATCCCTCTGGCGTCCTTACCTTCTGGTGTTTGGCTCCGCGGATGTGGGCAGCGTAGGCGTCAGCGCCCGTGCAGGAAACATCGCAAAGCTCACAGCGGAGCTGGTTTTGAGCGTTGCGGGCCAACGCCCCTCCGCCACTGCCGCTGGTGCTGCTGGTGCTCTGGGAAACCTTCAGCGCCGCTTCCTTCTTCTTGTGCTTCTGACCTTCAAGGTGCTCCTTGTAAGTCTAATGCATTAAATGACAAAAGCCATCGGTCTCACCGGCTTTCAAGTATGTCTCACGTATGCAAGAGGGACTTTGAGACGCGAAACTTAAAAACATCACAATTCCATTCAAAATCGAGTAGGATGGTGAACTCACCTGCGGGCCAGCACAACTGATCTTACAGACGTCACAATAGTGGATCTGCGGGGGTTTGGGTGGCTGCTTGGGCCGAAGCTGCTTGCTCTGAAAAGGGGGTTTCTTGGTGAAGGTGTTCCCCGTCCAAGCCGCCGTTGCCGCTACAGCGGCTACGGCCTGCTTTTGCTGCTGTTGCTGATGCTGCTGCTGCTGTTGATGCTGATGCTGCTGCTGCTGCTGATGGTAGTAGCTGGAGGCTGCAGAGTAAACTGCTGCCTCATAGCCCGAGTAGGAGGTACCTGGAAAAGGACGGACCAAGGCTCCGTCATGTTGTACCTTTCGAACAGGCTCCGTGAAAAAGCTAATCAGAGGATTGTGCACGTGGTTTTAACCATCTTCACCATCTTATTTGTGTACATCTCGATAGTAATTTCACCATACTAACTGTACTTCAGAAACTAGAGTGAAAGCTTACCAGAATAAGTGACGGCATTTGTGCTGTAAGTGGGGCTTTGGGAGTAAGACGGGACCACGGAGGCGGCAGCAACCGGCTGGACAGTAGAAGTCACTGGGTAGATTGAGAAAGTGGACGCGGCTGGACTGGGAGCAGCTGGCTTTATCACCGTCACCTGCCGACTCTGCTGGCTCTGGGTGTACGACGTTACCCCCTGGCTGTATCCGGGTTTGGGGGCTGGCGGACACAAAAGATGACCCATTCAAAAACATTCTCCTAAATGTAAAGCGATGTTAAATCACCTCGCTAACTTTGTGTGCGTCTTGACACACGAGGAGCATCAATTCAAATCCAGCCAGTTACACCTTTGGGCCAGTTGTACAAACCTCGAGAAAGTACTCGTTTTACAGTCCGAATTTGTTCCTCAAAAATAGGTTTGTGGTGAGAAAACCGAATTTGGTACAGTTTCATATTTATAGGTCCAATACGAGTTGGTTGAACGTGCAATTATTAAACCAGCGTCTAATGCGCATCCATTTTCTTAGATGGGGTACAAGTGTGTGAAATTAAATTGAATGTGCATTTAGCATACCCGTCTGGTAGTAGGAATCTGCCACGCTGGGTTGTGCAGCAGCGACTGCTGCCGTGGCAGTGGCCTGTTGGTAGTACTGCTTGCTGTCATACGTTACAGCAGCAGGAGCTGTGGACCGGACATACGAGTAGGTGTCCTGCGAATGAAAACCAGAGGGTCAGCGGTTCAAAGATCGATCACGTGAACTGTTCAGTACGGGTAATCCTCACAACCCGCCACACACTTTTTACCAAACTATTTTTTTCCGGCAGGGAAGTTACATTTACGGAGAAGCAAAGAGCCCGGACAGCAGTTCCTTCGGCTGCCATGTGAAAGAACACTCCATTGTTCAATATAAAATTGGACAGTTGAACAAAGGAAATATTAAAATTATTTGCTAATGAATTCATTAGTGGACTGTTCAAATTGAATTTAATAAAAGGGGAATATATTTATGCTTCCATTAGGAAACAAAAAGGGTCAATGTAATTAATATATATATATATATATATATATATATATATATATATATATTAAATAAAAACTGATCAATTAATACCTAAACAAATGATGGAAAGAAGCAGCATTAGCAGATAAATAAATAAGTGAATTCACAAAGTCAATTAAGAGGACAGATTTTAAATCAGTCAAGTCCCACTGACTTTCCTTTTGCTTCTTCCCGTACCACCGACATGACACTTGCGGCTTCGCGCTGGTAAAACAATGCAGTGTCCAGCGGAAAAACAACAACTTGAGTGCATGGATCGTTATCACAGAAAGAAATGTATCTCAAATGTAACTCTGGGTTTATTTCATATTTATTCTCGATACAATATAACAAAGATCCTCCTCATGTGTGTTGGTACATTTTGTAAGAATGATCAAATTAAATCTTAAGTGAAGAGGTAAAAAAGGAAACACCCGAGTGTATTTTACATTTCCGTGTCATTTGTCAGGTGCCTTCATCATCACACGTTTTGTTTGTAAAAACAAAATGTGACCTGCATTGTTTTACAAGAAATGTGTCAAAAGGTGAGTGAGGAGCAAACTGCCGATAAAAAAGAATTGTTTAAGGGAAATCTGTGCTCCAAGTTACTAACTGAAACCACAAATTGAAGTAAAATATTCTAATGTATTTAAAAAAAAAAAAGGGTGTACAAAATAGTTGCATGTAAAAATAAATTGAAACTATTTTTAAATGATTAATTAATTGTTTTATTAATTTGGATCGATGAATTCAAGCATAAGTACTTTTCCATTTAAATGTCAATCAATTTAATGCAAATGAATTCATTGTAAATAAATGCTGAATAAATACATGTCGATGGTAGTCCGGCTATCATGGAGGCCGAACTGGTCTCTCAGAAATAAATGCAAATCCAGAGTCAACGGTTTCTTAGTCGTTTTGGCTTACCTGGTAGTTTTGTGAGGTGACCGGTGGGGGTGGTGGAGGGACTTCCGACTGGCGCTGAGGGTAGCCGTAGTCTGCCGCCGTGTGGGTTGGCTGGTACGCCCCGTAAGCCGCGGCCGCTACCGAGCCGGGCGCCCGAGCTACACCTACCGCGCCTGCACTGGGCGCGTAGGCCGCCGCCACGCTGTGGGCCGCCACAGGCGCTTGATGAACTGTGTAGCTGGCCACCGTGGAAGGATGCGTGTAGGCCGTTGGCTGCTGACTGGTAGAGCGAGAGAGAAACGTCACGCGTTAGCTGGCCAGTCAAAACCGTGTCGGCGTTGCTCGAAGTTCACACGTCGGCAGCGTCACCTTTTTACTAGTGGGAGGGATCACACCGTCTCAACACTGTAGAGGAGACTCTAGCTGTGCAAACAATAGCCAACGCAGTCAAAGCCCAATCTCACGACGGGGCTGGTCCTCACGGTCCGAGGATGATAATAAGACCACATCATCTGCAAACAGCAGCGAGGCGATACCGAGACCCGTAAACCTGAGCTGCTCCACCATGAACATCACAAACGGGACCGGTGCCCCACGATCACTGAGCCTCTCAAACTCCTCCACCACCTTAAGATGGTGATTCGCGGAGGAAACAATTTTGTTTTAGAAATTGATTATAACTCAAATATATCTGAAAATGTGCAATAAAGTTCTTCATAAAAATCTGAAGTCGGTACTTTTCATTTTATGCAATGTTCTATTTTTCTATACTTTGAGAGTAGTCATTACCTTCGCATTGAAAATGCGGAAGGTTATGTTCTGATCGCCGTGTATTTGTGTGCGTGCGTGTTATTCACATAAGTCAAAAAGTATTAAACAGAATCGCATGAAATTTGGTAGGATGATTGGTTATTATCCGGGGACCATTTGATTAGATTTTGGGATCGATCGGGTCAAAGTCATGAAAAGGTCAAATTCTTATTTTTACCATAGAACGGTCAATTTGTATCCAATTGGCATGCAACTAATGCCAAAATGTTCAGAATTCAATGCCCACTATTGTGATATGCGAAGGTATGCGCTCTACCGAGTGCCTGTTCTAGTTTCATATATATTTACTGAATTGCGAATATACATGGCGCTATATTGTGATCGTTATCTGTAGATATGAAAGGATCCATGTTAGGAGAGATGACTTTGGCCAGATGCATCAACACCATTTGGATTCATGACAGAAACGATGTGTGCACCCAGACACAGAAAAATACGGAACTGGTTGCATGTGCATGAACATCATTTTCACTCCCACAGTTTGCCATAAATGGACACATAAACAAACTCAAAACACCAGCTTGTGCCCCGATGCGTGTCCACTCAGACCTGCCAGTGATGTGAAAGGCAAGAAAGTGCAATGTCACAGATTGTGCTGCATCGGCAACATTCTCCAACAGGACCAGAGCAGCGGCCATTACACGTGGCCATTTGTACTGCTTATTACACTGAGGCAATATGGCGAGATTATTGTTCATCCCAATATCGGTCCTGAATGGTCCACGATAACAGAACAATATTCAATTATACAACGCCCGTTAGGAATTTGGCGCTCACTTTTTCTGTCTGCTTCGCTGCATTGTTATAGCATTACAACCGAAAGTCTGATTTAGTGTTATTGTGTTAAATTAGCTTCACGGTGCTGTAAGATTGCTGCTGGAACATCCTGTTAAAAACTGGTCCATGCAGGAGCAGAATTTTTTTTTTATTATTCAAACTCAACAAATATGGACTGAAGATAAATATTTTATTGGATCAAAACATGTTGTGAATATTGGAAATGATGTAAATGAATACATCTGTATTTTATTCAATGATACAGATGTAATCCTCTTACTGGGTGCTTGGCTAAAATGTGGAGATGAGAGCGAGTATAATCACAGTAGGATCAGGATCAGCTAAACAATTGGATGGTTTCAATTGCCTGCTGATACACTGATGCATCTCAAAGATGAACTGCATTGGCTAAAGAAGAAGTGAAATATATTGCTCTTTAAATTATTATTTCTCCCATTCGGTGCCATTAAAAAAAAAAATCTCAACATTGACACTGAGAAAGATTATAGGAACAAGAGTTCTGCTGAATCCTCAATAACTCAATCAGGGAAATTAGCAAATAACAATGCACATTTCCACCTCACTCTTCTTTCCACACTACCAGCTTATGTGGGTCGGAAACCGGTCTGGGTTAGGTTGACGCTCGTTTATACACATGGCTGCTGTGCTAAATGTTTGCCCAGTTACCCCATTTAGGCTGATGATCACAGGCACAGGCCGCAATAGTTTGAAAGACGTATGAAAACACTCCACGGTGAGAAGCAAAGCAGATGGCGGTTAGAAAACAAGAGTAGGAGCTTCTCAGGGAGTGCATTCTCATTCTCTACACAACTATCACTTAACAGAGGGAAACAATTGTGGATGTCTTGTAAGAGACGGTCCATAACAGTGGTTCTTAAACTGTGGGAAGCGTCTCTCAAGTGGGGCGCCGAGGTGAGGAGCGGGGAGGGGGGCAGTGCGGAGAACTAACTATGGCGTTATCAGTTTACGCACGCAAGATCGCGACGTCCATGCTCCTTTGCGACTCACGTGCAGCTCGGTAGTGTGCACAACCGAGAGACATTTAGCAGGAGGGAAAAGGAAAATCAACCGCAGGCGATGCAGATGAGAGACCAGTCTCAGTTTCATGTCTGAACAATGTGGCAGCGGACAGTATGAAGCACAACAAATTAAACAGACACTTGGAGACATTACACTCCACTCACGTAAACAAGCCACAGGAGTTCTCTCAGAGGAAACTTGGTGAATACCACATGCAGGCAAATCACTTTGTAAGAGTGGCATCAGCTGAAGAGATTTGTGTGGCTTTGCGAACCACTTGTCTAAAAGCATGTTTTCACCATCTTTGAATTATTATAGCTCTTGCAATATCATACGACTGATGGCTTTTTATCCTGCCTTCAGAGGACTGTTGCGCAAAGCAAGGTCAACATACCCAGGGTATCATTAGGTGATCTAGCTTAACTAACCCCAAACAGTGATCCCGCTAAGCTATCAATTCTGTCATTTAACCCAAAATATACAATCATAAAATAAAAGCACTGAGGTCTCCTTCCCTGAATGAATGTGTAATGTAAAAGTAAAGCTATAATACTTTCACACCTCCAACAACACAGGCTCTGGGGTCTGCCACATGAAACCACTCAGCACAGGGTTCTTACAAATTTTGACCAATGGATTTCCAGCACTTTAAACCAAATGTCCATGACCAAACTGAAATATCGGTATAAACATGCACAATTTAGAAAATGTTGTGTATTGAGAGCGTACGCCAGCTTATATTTTTCACTCCTTTCTTTAAAAAACATTAATTATTTCAAACTCGGCCTAAATAAACATGTGATTATATCAAATGTCCATGACTTTTCTCAAACTTTTATGATTTAAGTATTTTCCATGACTTTTCCAGGCCTGGAAATGAACATTTTAAAATGCCATGACTTTTCCAGGTTTTCCATGACCGTTCGAACCCTGCCAGCAGCACGTGGAGCAGGAGAAGTGACAGCGTGCACATTCCAGACGGCGGATTACTTTGACGCATCACTACCACACCGCAGGTTCACCTGACGTGTAAAACATATTCTCACAACTGTAGAACCGCTATATTGCGTTGAGGTCCGCCTGATAACGGGTGTGTTACCGATGGCCGTGTGGTGCGTTCACTAGCCAACGGGCGTCGAAGCAGGTTCTTCAATTGTTGTTTTAAAACGCAGCCGATTTGCAGCTGGAAATCCCGTTCGCATTCAACTGCAGCAGCAGCAGCAGCCATGAGCGCCCCCTCCCCCAGCGCTAACAATGGTAGCAGTGAGAGGCGAGCAGCTTGTACGTGACTGCAAGACGTACGAACTTTTGAGCGAGGAAACAGCATTTCTCCGACTAAAACGACAACGGCGTAAGCCCCCCTCTTACCTGTACTGGGCAGCAGCGCCATGGGTAAATCCAAAGTAATTGCCGGTAGCCATTTTGGCATCTTCACCAAGCCGGCTGGGCACTGCGGAGGACAGACATACAGGGTAAAGCTAAGCTAACGGTTAGCAACAGGCTCGAGCGCCCCAAGGACTAACGTTATCCGTTAATATCGCTGTGTTAATATTGCTTATACGTGTAGGAATCGAACCCACATCGTTACAGCTTGAACACAGATATACACGTTTATAAAGATACTCACCATAGGTGAAGGACACTACTGGACATATGGGAATCATTGGTTTAGTTTAATCTATCGACGGCCGAGTAGGAGACTAGCGTATTTGTATTGCCTGTCGTACCCGGAAATACCGCATCTGCGCATGCGCGAAAGGAATGGAAGAGGTGTGACGGAGAGTTCTGCATGCGAGTCACGTGAGCGCGCACGGTTTCATGAAGGGAGCGCGCAGTTCCCCGCATAACGTGTGTCCGGTCCGTTGTACACATGTTTTTGTTTTGCTTTCTGTTCCTTCATTTTATTAAAGCCGAAATAACATGGTTCGAAAAAACATTAGGACACGGAATATGCTGATGGGAAATACAGAGCATACAAAAACAATCCGAACAAACTAAATTTGTAAATGTCACATACATGGAAACTAAACTGCACTCAAAAAAATGATTTGTTGGTGTTGTAAATTATACTTAATTAATTTGTATATATTCTACATTGTATTAATACGTTTCACTGATTACTAGACTTTATTAAGTCAAATTTACACATTTTAATCATATAATAAATTAATACTGCGGGAAGAGTAAATGTTACTCCCCAATTTCTCATACTGTTTACATGTTTTATAATAACTGAACATAAACTGAAAAAGGTAAGTACATTTTAATTAATCAAAACATACAATAAATTAACTCTGCAGGAAGAGTAAATGTTACTCCCCAATTTATCATACTGTTTACATGTTTTATAATAACTGAACATAAACTGAAAAAGGTAAGTACATTTTAATTAATCAAAACGTCTATCGCGTTTGAATCAATCGACCCGTGCAATCTGCATTCACTCCAGCACACGGATCACTCCCTCGTTAGTCCCTCATTACCTTCACCTGGTCCTCACGCCCTTCTCACCTGCAGCCCATCCCCTCGTTAGTCCCTCACTATTTAGTCCCCTCACTTCCACTTGTCCTCTGACAGATCGTCTTGTGTTCTCAGACCGAGCCCTTGAGTGTGCCGCTGTGTTCATTGATTCGGTCTGTTTTGTTCCTGATAAGACTTTAACTAAAGCATCTTTATCAGCATTTTCTGTCTCCTGAGTCGTGTATTTGGGTCCACCCTAAATCCTGCCGTGACAAATACTGCCAAACCTTGCATGTTGCTTATGGGGCTTATTTACGCCATGAACCTTGCTTACCCTCCAGCATTGCGTTAAACAAGTGTGAATCCTAAGTGTGAATTTCTTGACACTGAATTTTTAGTTAAGAAAAAACAGACATTTTATAAAATGTAATGTTTTATTTGTTGACAAAATAAAGGATTTGAATTGCATTGTGGCTGTGATTTGTGATGTATAAAGATTAACATTCATTAATAGAGTATTCAGAAAGTATACATAATTATAATAAGTGATATAATCCAACTATAGTAATTGCAAATGAAAAAGTATAATAAAATCTACTTAGCTCTAAATGATAGATTTTACTTAATAAGTTCATAACATTGAAATTCCGGTTTGTGAAAAAGTTAAGTAGACTTTACTTAATTAGCTAAATAAATATTACTTATGTTTAAGCATAATTATAATAATATAATATAATAATATAATAATATATAATAATAATAATTATAACAGTTACTTAGTATTTTCATGGTTATTTAGTCTATAATTAAGTAAGTTATACTTAACCCTGTCTAGTAGGATTTACTCAATCCTTCAACAGTAAAAGTTACTTAGTTAGTGTGAGTGCAAATTGTTACGAGGATTTTATTAAATAAATCCTACAAGTCATTTATTTGAGTGTGTCCATCCTGGAGAGGGATCCTCCTTTGTTGCTCTCCTGAAGGTTTTTTCCCTTTTTCCCCATGAAGGGTTATTTGGGAGTTTTTCCTGATCCGATGTGCGGTTTTGGGACAGGGCTGTCTATGTGTACAGATTGTAAAGCACTCTGAGACAAATTTGTAACTTGTGAAATTGGGCTATCCAAATAAACTACAAATTAATTTAATTTAATTAAATAAATAAATAACTCTTAAATAAATCTAAATCCAAATCATGACAATGTTGTACACAAGTTTTTTATTAAGCTTTTTCCTGAGGTCTACAGTCATAAAAAGTCTAATGAATAAGTTACTACTCTGAGCTTGATATTTAGTGTCATACATTGCATTAAGTACACTTACCACTAGAGTCCAATGGTGGTTCTTCCAGAAGGCTCCAATAAGAGTGTCCCACTCCTTTACATCAAGCTGACATAGTTTATAAGATTGTATGACTGTATTTGACATATTTTAAAAGTCTTTATTAGTCTATACCTTTCTCAACCCTCGATTTGCCATTCCACATCACCGTCATGCCATAGCTGCCCATGACTTTGACCTGGCTATGAACTCTTTTGGCAACCCACATAGGGTGGTTCATGCAGGAGTGGGGAAGGGGAAGCCGGGCTTCCTGTAGTTTTTGTTCCAGGAAATTGACTGTTTTATTCTCTTGGTTTAGCTGCTGGAAAATGTTAATTTTTATGTTAAATTAATGTTTAGTCACTTTTCATTTTTTATTCCTGTTTTTATTGCTTACTTTGTGAATGATGTTTGTTTATTTATTTGTGAATCACTCTGTAGAAATAAGGTTAATCATAATTATTTTTCGTATTATTATACATACATTACCCAGAGTTCACTCCTGAACGCCATCATTAAATCTGTATGGAATGATTAGTGTTCAGTAAATCAAGTTTCTGCATGTTAATTTTCAATTTTTTGTCAAAGCAGCTGCAACAACAAAATATAAAGAAATGCTTAATGAATAAAACCAGCTGTTCAATATAATTTCTGCTTTCATTCCTCTGCTTTGTGTTTTTGTTTCCATCTTTAGTATTTAATGTTTTTTCGTGAATGTAATTTGGGAGGGCTGAACATCCATGTGCTGTCTTTGTTTCCCTTTTTCCATTGGTAGCCTTGTGTTTAATGTCACATTGTCTAACAAAAAGCCTTCAAACACAGTGAGACAACTAAACCCGCACAGACTTAGCATTTCAAAGTCTGTGAGTCCGAGAGGGTGGAGATTGGGATTGGACCTGTGTTGGATTGAACGCTAAAATCCAGAAGGAAGAAGATTTGTGCCCAATAACTACACAACAGTTGAAATACTACCTTCAGAAACCTTTATTTGCCACAATTTCAGCTCACGGAAGCATCATTTCACACATACAAATAAGTTGAGATAATGACCCTGAATAAGCTCAAACACATTCGTAAAAGATCAGTTTGACATCATACAGCTAATAAAATGGTATCCTCCAAATTATGCCTACAACAACAACAAAAAACAGAAACTGACATTATAATGTTGACTAAATAATCACATTATTAAAAACAACAAACATGATAGAGGGCTTGAAACAACCATCCTCTCAGGGTCGACCGCTCAAGTTCACAGAGTTAGGGAAAAGTGTCACACAAGAGGCGATGATGACACATGAGATGGATTTACGTGTTAAGAATAAATGTGGAGAAAAAGAGAACATTAAGATCAAGAAGAGTTCTGCTGATAGAAGCAAGAACATGTTTTGGTATTTTGTATTTAAAGCATAAACAACTACACAAAATAAATGGCTCCATGGTGTAAAAGACTATTGGGAGCATTTGACAAAAGAAATATCAAAACATTTCCACAAAATTATGTTACATGTTGAAGAGTAAAAGAAAGAGATGTGTTGCGTTGCATGATGTAAACCGGACATTCACAGTCAGTATAACAATAGAAATTCCCCACTTTTAAGAATTCTCAGTTAAAATACCAATTATGGCTTTTGAGAAATAAGTTTGTTCATTTGTATGCAGACCCTAACAAACCCAGTTCTTTTTTAAACATGTTTTGCCCAGTGTAGTACATTCTGGGAAGTATTTTATACTGTATTCGTTGTAAATTTCCATTTTTAGTCATGAAGTAGATATTAGTAGATTTTCAATTCAATTCAGTTTATTTGTATAGCCCAGTTTCAAAAATTACAAATTTGTCTCGGAGTGCTTTACAATCTGTACACAGACATCCCTGTCCCAAAACCTCACATCGGACCAGGAAAAACTCCCAAATAATCCTTCAGGGGGAAAAAAAGGGAAGAAACCTTCAGGAGAGAACAGAGGAGGATCCCTCTCCAGGATGGACAGAACAATAGATGTCATGTGTACAGAAGGACATATTTAGAGTTAAAATACATTCAATGAATTAGACAAGAGTTTATCAATAGTTCATATTTAGGCATATTCCACAATCTGGCAGCGAGGAGGAGTGGGCGGAGTCTCAACAGTGGGCGGAGTCCCAGCAGGGAAGCGGCACAGCTGGTGGCAGATTTGGGTTCAGAAATCCACATGAGGAGTGATGGATATATCTAATTCCCATTTTCTTGATGGCATGTATATTGTTTCGTCAGACTTATATATGCTACACCTTCTTTAGATGAATTTATTTGAGAAGGTGATATTAATTCATTTTGAGGTTGAGGGAGGTAATTCCAGATTAGTGGCCCTAATGTAACATTTAGTTTGAACAGATGATTTGATTTGCAGATACTCCAAAAAGGGATTGTTCCCGATGCCATACTTGAGAACCAAATGGGGAAATTAAACCAGGGTATTGTTATTAAAGATGTGTTTCAAATGAGTAATGCCTTTAGCGGACCATATGTGGAGATTTAAAAGGTGTATTACTGCTTAGAATGTCCGGATTGTTCCACATAGCGGGGACATTTGAGGGTGCAAAGGGGATGTTAGTGATTTGGTGGAATTTCCACTAGGCTGTCAGTTTCTGCTATTGTTAGTATTTTGAAGCAAGGATGGCGTTTGATTGATTGGCTGAAAAATAGTAGGTCTGAAATCTGAATCTCCTTACAGTCTGTTCTATATCTAACCATGTGGTGTCTGATTGATTGGGGTGGATCCATTTAAGAATGTATTGAAGTTGATTTTCTAGTGAGTAGTGTAACAAATGTCGGGCTTCAAGTCCTCCTTGTGTTTTATTTTTTTGTAAAGTGGCCAGTTTTATTGGTGTCTTATTTTTCCAGTAGAATTGAGTGATGATTAAATCAAGACATTTAACCAGGAGTGGGTGGGTTGAGATGGAATCATTGTGAATAGGTAATTTATTTTAGGAAGTATTGTCATTTTTACTGTAGCTATTCAGGTCGTCAGTTATTGTTCTAAGTAGTGGAGTGAAGTTGAGTGTGAACAGCTCTGACAGGCTGGGGGAAATATGTATTCATAAATAAGTGATGACACCGGTGCAAAAATAGATAGTTGGTGTATGCCCTGCCCCTTTCCCAAATGTTACTATCTAATGGAAGGTTGGATGATTTTACCAGTTAATGGAGTAGTGAGAGATATTAGAGAATGTTTCAATAATTGTAATAGTTTCCTGTAATGATGAATATGGGTTTTGGAGGAAGAGCAATATATTTGCATATAGAGACTGATCTTGTGAAGTGTTTGAATTCCTTTTATAAAGGTGTTCTGACAAATGGCTGCAGCTAATAGTTCAATGAAAGGGGTGAGGGAGATAGTGGGCATCCTTGCCTAGTCCATATGTGCAGTGCAAGGTTTCAAGAAGTGTGTGCATCATTTTAACCGTTAATAAATGTCTCACCAAAACCAAATCTTTTTAATGTGCTTGTAAGAAATGTCCAATTTACTTTGTTAAAGGCTTTTTCGGCATCTAAGGAGGCTATAATGGTTCTGGCTTGTTGTAATGATGATTAATTGATTAAATTAAACAGTCTGCATGTGTTAGTGAATGAGTGTCTACCTTTGATAAAGCTGCTTTGATCTAAATTAATTAAAAAAATGACTATTTCTAATCTGTGAGCTAGTTCCTAGATTGAGGAGTTGGATCTTTGTTTGGTTTGAGGAGGAGAGTATTCATGCTAGCTGGGAATTAAGTTATCATCTTGTTAAAAAGTGGAGCTATAATGAACCAAAAGTGTTTATAGAGCTCTGCAGGGTAGCCATCAGGTCCTGGTGCTTTGCTATTGGGCATGAGATCGAGGGCAGCAAAAAGTTCTCCTGGTGAGTCAAGTATGTTTGTTAATCCGTGGTAGAACAATGTCTTCTTGATTTGGGTCCTTTTCAGATGAATAAAGATTAGCATAAAAACTTCTGAAGATTTAATCCTTTTGAAAGTCGCCATAGACGGAAGCTTCTCTCCCGCTGCTGTGCAGCTTAGAATGCACTTGAAGTGCGTTTTCTCGTCTCCTGTAGTTTTCAGTTACCGACGACCTTGCCTTTAATATTCACGGTACGAGTGAGAGGAAGATCGATGGTCAGTGGAACCTCATCCATATTAATGACATCCTGCGGGCCAATCAAATGCTTGGCTATTTTCTCTTCTGTGAAGTTTCTGAAGTTGGACAGTTTTTCTTCAAAGTCCGCAGGTAGCTGTTGGCAGAGAGGCGTGCGTGCTCTGATGCTCAGATTAACCCCACCGGCCGGGTCAAAGTTGAGGGGAAATTCTTTTTTAAAGTATCAGCTTATAACCTGCGTTTTATGGTGGTGTTTTACTGGGGTAAAAGCAAAAACACTTTGCAAATCTGACACAGTATGTCATTAGAATAGTTTTTTGTTTGTAAGTAAAAAGAGAAATGCTGGTGTAAGTAGTTGTGAGACACTGTCCCCAGGTCAGATGAAGAGGGCAGAGAGGAAAGATAATAGTGGCCCTAAAGCAAGCCCATGAAGGGGTCACTGGCTCCGTGGTAGAGCCGGTTCAACCTTTAATCAAAGGATTGGCATGTAAGCGCCTCCCATCAGCGTATGAATGGGTGAATGATGACATGTAGCGTTAAAGCACTTTGAGTTCTCGGAAGACTAGAAAACCTTCGGCCACTGTGGTCCCGGGTAGCCCCTGCATTCCACCGGGTAGCGCTCAGTGAGTCTGTACACCAGACGCTTGCATTAAAAAAAATTACAAAAATATATATTTGTATATATAATTGTGTTTCTTTTTGTATTTTCCCAGTTAAATGCACACATATGCACTTCTGTTTCATTGTCAATGAAGTTACTCTGAACATCCTAAACTCGGCTGAGACGCTTAGACTCGAGCGTCACCCCAGTACTTTTTCTCTTCCGAGCTGATCGAGGGCTCTTTGCTTCACTCAACACTTTAGAGCTGCGGCGTCTGGATTTAGAGTGTGGTGTTATGATCACTGAAGGAACGGACCTCCCTCTTAAAACTATCTCCCCAATCACAATAGATTCCTCCTCTACCTCGGAAGTGTTCTGCTCGAATTGCTCGTCCTCTTGACTTGAACCTGCTGCCTCTCCCACTTCATCTGCATTTGAAGAACATTCAGATTTCTTGGCCTCTTGGTCTCCATCTGATGCTACTGAAATCGCTTTCTCTTTGTCATTGTTGGCCACAGTCTCACCCTCGTCATTTTCCCTGTAATCCACTTTTGGCCTTTTTCGTACGGACCTTCGAAGGAAATCGTCTTCTTCCTCTACCTCTGGTCCTTCCTCCTCAGATGATTCCTGCCCTGCCTCTTCTTCCTCTCCTTCAATCTCTTCAGCAGGAGTTGCTTCTTCTTCTTCTCCCGCTTCCTCAGTCTGACACTGTGTACGAGCTCTTTTGGATTTACGTCTAGGTGTCATCTCAGCAGGCTTTCTTCCCTTCCTTAAAGCTCGAATTTCCACTGCTGGTTCAACTACTTCTGTGCATTTCTCTCCCGGTGCCTCTTCCTCTTGCTCATCATAAGGGTCCTTTGTGGTTTTGCTTCTTTTTGTGTCTCTCACAACCTTTTTACCGTTACTTAGAACTTGTTCAACAACTGGTGCTTCCTCCTCAGCTGTGTCCTTTGCCGTCACCATCGTCTCCGTTGCACCTTCCGCCACTTCACATGTGGAGTTTGACTCTCCTCCTTCCACTGTATCTTGCTTTGCGACCGCTTCCTCTGCAACAACAACGGTATTTTCCTCATGATCATGTTGTTCAACTGAAGCCTCTGTGTCCTCATCGGCAACTGTCTCAGTACCATCGTCCTGCCCCTTCTCCTGAGCATCATGTTGGTTGGCTGCTTCCTCTTCTGCCTCAGCAGCAGTCTTTAGTACAGGAAGAACCTCCTCTATAGCTGCTGCTTCTTCCTGGACGTTGTGATGTTTTTTTTGCAGGTCCACTAAAACCACTGTCATTCTACGGAGATTAGAATGCTGGGTTGCCGTGTCCTCACTCTGTTGCTCCTTTGCCGAAGCTGTTGCCTCTTCTTCGACAGGTGGGCGTACAGCTGAGTCGGTGGGCGGTGAAGGTAATGGTGCGTCTGTCTCTTCTTGGACCAAATCATCTGCAGAAGCTATCACTCCAGCGGTCTCCTCTTCCTCTATAGTCATCGTCATTGTTTCTCCCTCAGACTCCACCTCTGCAGTAACAAGATCCTCATTCTTCACCCCAATTTCATACTCTGGGGCTTTCCGCTGGGCCACTTCTGTTGGTGGACTTTCGGCTGGATCTGCATGTTCTTCTTTCTCTACCTCTGCTTCGACAACTGTTTTGGACATCTTGCCACTACTTCTTAGAGATCTAGTTGCAACAATTAGTGGCAATTCCACTTCCTCAGTCCCCAAAGATGAGTTTCCTTCAACATATTCTTCACCTGAGGCCTCTACCTGCCTTTCTAAAGTTTTTTTAGCTATACCCTTCGATTGATCTTCCATTGCATCTTGTACTCGCTCTGCCACTATATCCTCTTTCTCTAGGGCCATTTCTGTTTCTTTGTTTTCTACTTGTTCAGTTGCATCAATTTCTTCAATCCTCTCTTCCTTTTCCTGATCAGTTATCTGCTGTTCTTCCTCTTCCTCTCTTGGCTCCACTGCTGTAGATTCCTCTTCTTCCTCCTCTTCTTTCTGGAGTTGCTTGGGGGTTCTTTTTGTCGTACTTCTCTGTGCAATGGGGAAAGATTTCCTTCCAGTCCTTAAAATAGTGACTTCCTCTGCCTGAAATACTGATGCTACCTCCTTCCTTACTTGAACTTTTCTAGGTCTGCCTCTGGTTCTTGGTGTGGCTTTGACTGCTTGCTTTCCACTTCTCGGTGTTCTGGTTTCATTAACTAGAAGTGTTTGCTCCTCAACATAAACACGTTTAGCCTCCTCTTCTTTAGCTATCTCCTCATCTCTCCTCTCTCCAGGATCTTGTATTTTGGCTGCTTCCTCTTCTGCCTCAGCAGCAGTCTTTAGTACAGGAAGAACCTCCTCTGTAGCTGCTGCTTCCTCTTGGATGTCGTGATGGAGTTTTTGCAGGTCTACCACTGTCATTCTACGGAGATCAGAATGCTTGGTTGCCATGTCCCCACTTTGCTGCTCCTCTGCTGAAGGTGTTTCCTCTTCTTCGCCAGGTGAGAGTACAGCTGAGTCGCTGAGCGGTGAAGGTAATGGTGTGTCTGTCTCTTCTTGTACCATTCCAGCTGTGTCCTCTTGCTCTATAGTCATTTTCATTGTTCCTTCCTCAGATACCACCTCTGTAGTAACAAGATCCTCATTCTCCACCTCCATTCCATCTTCCTGTGGGGCTTTCCCCTCTCCCCCTTCTGTTGGTGGATCTGATCCCAGCCCCGTTATGACTTCCACTGCATCTTGTTTTTGCTCTGCTTCTTGTGTATCCACCGGTTCTCTGCCTCTTGTTGTTCTGCGTCTCGGCGTAGCTGTGCTTGTTTTTCTTTTACTTCTCAGAGCTCTAGTTTCAACAACTGGTGCCTCTTCCAAGCTCATTGGCTCATCTACCTCAGCTACTGCGAGGTCCCCTTCAGCACCATCTCCTCCTGGAGCGTCTGCTTCTCCATCTGCACATTTCTCAGAAATGGCACACCGTTTCTCTTCCATTGTTACTGTTACTGTGACTGCATCATTTGCCACCTGGTGGAGTTCTTCCACCTCTTTGTATGCTGCGTGTTCATCTTTTTCTTCTTCTCCAGCAGCTTCTGCAGGGGGCACTTCAATCTCATCGATATCAGTTTTATTCGGTATCACTGATGTTTCTACCTCCTCGCCATTTTGTTCAATCTCAGATTGATCAGTTACTATTTCATTCTCCTTTTCCTTTGCTACAGCAGTCTCTGCCAGCGCTGCAGTGTCTGATGCCACATTCTCAACTGTTGTCTGCGAGTCACTGGAGATGCTGTTGAGATGATGCAAGGCATCATCTCCTACTTGTGGCACCTTAGTCATAGGTACTAATGTAACATCAGCTTCTTCTAGGTCTTGATGGGCGAGGATGGTGTTAGGATGGTCCGACATCTTAGCTGCATCATCAGGTGCAGTATCAACCATAACCTCTCCTTGCTCTTCAGGAGCCACACTGGACATACCCTAAAAATAAACAAAGTCAATTGAATCATGAACAAGTTGCTGTACTGATCCGTAGACACACATGTGAATAGGAATTTGCATTTCATACCTCAGTCCTCACCAATTCCATGATGTGCAGTTCTATCTTCTGTGGGGCAAAAACTTCATCCTCGTTGGGAGATTCTGCTTCAATATCCTCAATTCTAAAAAGATTAGACACCTCTCGATAAATTTCAAGAAAGATATAGTGTCAGAATGGTAATAGTGTCACAATACAGAGGAGCTTGGCGAAAAAGAATCTACACAAAAGGAGTTGCTTTTATGAATTTGCTGCTTTCTTCTTTATTGTATTTGTCACTGTATTTTGATGAGAATCACAAACTAAAATGCTTCATCATTCATAGAGCCATAGAATATGATTTAATTTGCAGTTGACGGCGGCCTGTTCGGCTGATTTAACATGTTGAACTGGGGACTCTTGGGGTCCATAAGTTAAATAACGTATATACTTATTTTAGGACTTATTACTGCAGCACTGTATGATGACAACAGTCGTCCCACACGTCATCAACTCTGTCTATTCTTTGAAAGAGACCCCTATTGTCAGAAAATACACAGTGTTGTAGTTAGGGTCCGAGCGACAGCGAAGCTGTCCGAGAGGACCCTATTGAAATTGTTAGGGGTATTATTATACTTCTGGATTTTTATTTTAGAACATTGGGGGCATATTGGGGGTACCTATCATATCCCAAAACTCACCAAATTTGGCAAGTATGTCAGGATTGGTGAAAATAGACGGATGACATAGACCTCGAAATGCGGCTTTCAAAAATTGCTCTCTAGCGCCACCTAGAAGTTTGACCGGTGACGCCCCTCACCCACAATGTCCGATTAACTTAAAAACCAGATAAAAACTATAGCTTACACTCATCAGATATGTATTACAAAAATCAAGTTTAATGCCAGTCAAGGCCTGAACACATTCACCAATTTTGAGCTGATTTGGTTGTCGTTTTCCGGGAAAACTCGACCGTTGAAAAAAAGTGGAAAATGGCCAAATTGGCCCAAAAAACAAAAACTGCCAAATTTGATAGAAACACCTATTTATTAAGTAAAATAACCATACATTATTCGCTTTCACGACAGGCCTGAACACCTTCACCAGAAAAAAAAACTAATTTTTGAGAGGAACACCTATTTATGAAGTAAAAGCACCATACATTTTTGACTTTTACAATAATTGTACCCCCTACAGCTGATGCAATTACCTCTAATAAGGTGTACAGAGCAAAATGTGCTTGCCTAGTGACAGAGAGACCTGTTTTTGATTCTAGGCTAAGGCAAAAATAATGTTATCGGTTTTTTTTTACATTTAATGTACATGACGTCGACCCTTCAAGGGTGCATGGCTATGTTCAAGGACATGGACAGACTCAAAGCGCCACCTACTGGCTCAACTGGACTTCCTTCAATATATGCTTGATAATAGCAGCATTGCTAATATCAGCATTTAAAAATATGCAGATGATTCAGTCATAGTCAGTCGGCTCAGGGACGATGAGACCAGCCACGGTCCAGTCATCCAGGACTTTGTGATGTGGTGTGAAGAGTCATATCTACAATGAAATATATCAAAAACTATGTGATAAAACTATATGATCATTTATTTTAGAAGACATGCCGACACACATGAAGCCACATGCATCAAGGGTCAGACTGTTGAATGTGTGCAATCTTATAAATATCTGGGGACAATTATTGACTCAAAAATTAACTTTGAAGCAAACTGTGAAGCCATGTGCAAGAAGGGGCACCAGTGTTTGTTTTGTTTAAGGAAACTGTCCCACTTCCACATTAACTAAACCATGATGACTTTATTTTATCGTGCTTTTATTGAATCTATTTGATCTTTTTCTTTGGTCTCATGGTTTGGAAATGTATCTTTAAAGAACAGAAACTCTCTGGTTCAGATAGTTAAATGGTCCAGCAAGCTGATTGGTGAGACACAACTCAGTCCAGAGTCCCTGTACATCAGATCCAACGTCTAACCGGCTCCATCTTAACGGACACTTCCCACCCCTTGCACAGGGAATTTCAACTTCTTCCCTCCAGACGGAGGTATTTAGTACCACGGTGCAGAACCAAGCGCTATAAAACCAATTTTGTTCCAGCGGCCATCACGCAGGGGAACACATTGTTATAATAATTACAGCAGCAATGATCTGATCTAAACTTGGAGTACTTTTATCATGTTTTTTCTGGTTGTTTGTGTTTGTATGTCCAGATGGACGCCTCATTTCTGTTTTGTACTGTCTTTTGATTTGATACTGCAAAACAAGTCTACCTACGGGTACTAATAAAGTAACCTAACCCGCCCCTAATTTGTCCCGACCCAAATATTGTGAGCGCCTTTGGATGCCTGTAAACCAGTAAGGTCGACACCTCAGCAGGATAAGTGCTCCACCGCATACCCGTCATATCTGGATCGATTCCGAGATGAGATGTCTTTTTCTATCGTTTTTTTTTTTACATTTAATTTACACGCCGTGGTCTACACTTCACGTAGGGACACGCGACGCGTGAATATATTCACGCGGTTAAAGCGCAAGCTAGCGGCTAAACTGGACTTTGTCCAATCCGCCCCAAACTCCTCGGCTTCGTTACAAGTCGCGCCGAGTCCAGTCCGACCGGCGCGCCCTCGGCCGAGCGGGCCGGCGACTCGCCGGCGCCCCCGACCTGCGTGGGCGAGCGAGGACCCGTTCAACGCTGCTAGCAGCTTTAATTGTGGTTGTTATTGTAAAGAGAAAATCCTTACGACACCCATCCCTATTGACAGGGTTTAATTCTTACAGACCTGATGACTTTTTCTGTCGTGTCCTCTCCAATCTTTTCTCCCAACTTCCTTCGTTTTGAGCCACTACTCCTACCCCGTGCTGTGAGGGGCGCTTCGGCATCTGAAACTGTTATTATTGTTACAAAGTGATTGTATCATTACAATAAGCGATACAAACATTAACATATAATCCAAAGACCCTTTCACACGAAGATTCTGACATAAAAAAAAAAGGTAAAGACCCCCATTACTCCATCATGAACCAAATAAAGGAGGCCCGGCCCCCTTCCCCAGGTCTTGATTTAAGGTAGTATGCAGGCTTTCCAGAGGCAAAGGAGGCGTGATGCCTAACAATAGCTCTGGCACGGTCTGTGTGTGTGTGTGTGTGTGTGTGTGTACGTGTGTGTGTGTACGTGTATGTACGTTTGTGTGTGTGTGTACATATAGTCCCGCTTTGCTGACTTTCGTTACTACCTCTGCTGCCAGCTTAATGGCGGAACAACTCCCCCCACCACCCCTATTCTGTGTTTGTACTTTGTATACAGAGCCGTGATGAGAATAGGCAGTGTGAAAGGGGCTTTAGCATAAAGTTTATAACGTAGATGGAAAATGATGCTCACCTTTTGTAGCGCTCAGCACCGTCACTTCCTCCTACAAAATCAAAATGACGGGGAAATATATATATATTTTTACGTGTAGAATTATTTGTACATCTTTTCTCAAATTGGACGAAATAATAACGTACCTCAATTTCAACCGTGCGCTTCATAGAGCCGGCTTTTGTCATTTGAGTGACAATTGCCTCCGTCATCACATGCTTTTCCGTCCTTCCAGTGATCACGAGTGATTCCTCTGTGAATGTGAGACTCCTGGATACTGCTGAGGAACAGGGTCAGACATGCTCGGATAAGTAGAAAAAAGACATTATTCGCAGCATATTCTGAAACAATTGACAATTTTAACAAAACACAATCTTTATCTGGTTTGGATTGTAAGAGCCAAATGCATGATTTCATTTGTTATAATAATTTAGTGTAAAAAGATTTAAAATGGTAACTAAAGATAAATCTTTTTCATTACGATTTGAAAGAATGTTTAGTTCAACATATATAATTAAGTATTGTATTTAAAAGCTGAATAATTTGTCGGAACGTAAGCTTCCAATCAGATGACGTCACGTCAGGATAACAGCTGTGCGTTGGACTGTCAGTCGTGTTTGAGCTCAGAGAGGTTGGAAGCGACATCGTTTTTTGAACGTGTGAACATGAACTCTACATTTTTTAGTAAACATCATTTTGTATGAGGAGCTACTTGTCTCACTCGCGTGTCAATTAAAAGCTAAGACTGATCTCAAAAGTGTGGAACAGAAGACCCAGAACTAGACGGAGTGAGACTACATGGATACTCTTCTTTGTTTTATGTACCACTCTGGTCCATGTTCTGGATCTTCCTGGCGATATTGGTCCTCTGTCTGGGACCACCTATGCTCTGCACCTCCCACAGCAGGTCTGCGTCTCCTGGGTACTCTGACAGGTATTTCTCACACACTAGGGAACAGAAAGGAGTTTATTGGCCTGACGGAAATGTACCATTATTGCATCTTACAGACCCAGCTGACTGTAAGAAAGTAGATTCAGACTGTACATATTAATAAGGTGGACATGTATACCTTTATACATGAACTTTGATATGGGGTACCTCAACCCCAGACAGTCCTCTTTGAAACTGAGCACGAAGTCCTCCAGCATGTGGAGGCCGAAGCCTTTTCCACGCTGACTTTTGCGAACAAAGATGGAGTCCATCACGGGGAGCTCATAGCTTCTGGTTGAAACTGAGCTCCAAAGACTACCTGCAAGAGAAACAAAAAGCGACATCGTCAGAAATGATGAACACATGGACTAAACCCGGGTCGCAAGTGAGCTGCAGAAAGTACGGGGAATATGCGTAGAGATTAATGCATTAAACATCACAGACATTACCTGAGTGTTTGACTGAGTAGAAGCCGACAGCCTCTCCATCATTCCACATTATTTTTGCGTGATCTCTTTCTCCATGGCAGAGGAAGGGCAGCTCCTCGGGGCTCATCTCATTGGCTCGATAGACGACGCGATTGAGGATGTATAAGACTATTTTCTCTCCCATCGTCTCCACCTGTGTAACAACCAGGAACACTATTATTCTTCAAAGGGGACATGTAATTAAACACTTTCCAGTGCTTGTGCACATAGAGTTGGTGATCTGGAGTTTCTACCAACAATAAGACAAACCGGTCCAAACACCATCTGGTATATTTGGTACACGAGGCCCGAAATAACCTTTGGGTTACGCTCTAATGGATGGCGGACGATGTTCAGGAGAGCGTTTCCGAACAGAAAAGCATCCGTTTATGGTCTTTTGATGAATAATTATTCAATAAATCTCAGGCTTGACATTCCCACTAATAAAGTAGACTCTGACAGACTCTCCCTGCAAACGCCTCAAATTAACAAATCGCCAGTTGATGAGCCTTTCAGCAAGCAAAATGATGTGGGTCACCTCTCAACTCTCCGGGTGCAAATGTGCGCCATATTTTTCGGAGTTTAGTTGGCAGTAGAGGATGTGGGCGAAACTTCAACTATGTATGGCGCAGCTTGCATAATTTCATGTGCTTCAAATATGATCCCCTTCATTACCTCCACAGCTCCACCTCGAGTCGGGTCATCCGTCTTGAGAATGTCGTCCACCGCCCACCAGCGGTTCACCAGGTACAGGGCCACCGCCGTGACCGGGTGGCTGGGAGAGAAGAGGGCCAGCATCTTCTGTGTGCCGCCGCATCCATAGAGAGGGACGAAGCCCACGCTGGTAATGTCTATGGTGACCTGAGGACAGACGGACTGGTCAACGGTGCATTCATGAGCAAAACCAAGCACTTTCTTTTCATCCTGGACCAGAAGAAGACGTTCTTGTCTCCATGATATTTGATTAGCTCACTGTCAGTTATGAGGGCAGGTGGTGCCTGATAATGTTCCTGACTAGTTTGATATAGCACCTGCTGAACGTCCCCCTTTTAATTGATTTATCTGGTTGATGACATGTTGGACTGGTTTGAGCGTTATGCATCAGTGTGTGAGTGTGTGTGTGTGTGTGTGTGTTGCCGTAAAGGGAAAGACCCGGAGAGGGAGAGAGAGAGAGAGAGAGAGAGAGAGAGAAAGAGAAAGAGAGAGAGAGCAAATAGCTGTCTATGCCACGACTTTGATGCGACTGGAAAGCCTTATTTAGAACAATACATCCTAACTTATTAACTTATTTATATTTTCTGTTCATATGAAATCGGCAAAGAAAAGTGGAACTAAATCTGTCTGACAAACGGAGTGCTGTAGAAGTATAAAGAGTCTTAAAATGGGGAGTACTCGAGTAAAGTACAAGTACCTCAACGTCGTAGTTAAATACAAGAACTGAGTCAATGTACTTAATTGTATTGCAATGACCTGGCATGCGCGTGGTGTTTTTTACCTGGGTGGAGTCGGAGAGGGTGAGCTGGTCCGGGCAATCGGGGTTGCTGTGGAGGAGGTTGTCCATGTAGTTGTCGGCCGACCGCTCCAGCTCGGCCTGGCTGACGTTAGCCAGGAGGTCCACGGGGAACTTCATTCCTACACCACACACGGAGAGCATGACGTTCTTAAATGATCTCTTAAACGTTACTCAAGCAGGGAACGTTGTACAGCTCTTCTTTTTCTATATTACATCACACTTTTAAAAATCCTTGGCAGCAGTAAAGCGAGGAAGTTAAGAGTACAAATGTGGCTCCATTATCTTTTCAGGGTATGGCTTCAATTTTTCCATTGTTTTGTTACAGTCAACAAATCCCCACTAAAGACCAACAAAAAGGGGGATTTTTACAAATTATTTCTTAATCAACATCACTCAAACAGGGGGAGACGGCCTCGTCAGCCCTGCATGACGTATTTGTCTAGAATTGGGGACAATGTTTGGGTATTTCGGGGGGGGAGGGGGAGGATTAAGAGTGTGTGTGTGTGTGTGTGTGTGTGTGTGTGTGTGTGTGTGTGTGTGAGAATGGTGCTGTCCGTGGTGCTGAAGTATGGCACAAATCACCGACTGTTCCAAGTATGTGAAGGAACCATATTGGAGAATATTTATTTTTTAAAGTGGCATATTGTAAAAACAAGAGAAGTGTAGAGAAGAGCATTTACACCTGTACATGTTCCAGTTAGTGTCCGACATCGAAGAGTCCCGTTCACTCAATGGTAGGGCAACACTCTCAAATAAAGCTCCTTTTAATAAGTGCTTCTATATGTTGTTCATTTATTCATATTTAATCAATCATGTGCACATTTTGGTCCAGATGATATGCAGCCCTTTTCTAGAAATGCTCGGTCTAAACTGTCAGATGGGGTTTTCCACAACCGTCACAATACCAACATTTGTTTACAGTTTTGTTTTTTTATTTTATACAAATACACTTTGAATTGTTTAGAAATAAACTATGAATTGTTTTCTCTTTGTCATTATTATTATCATCAAATCGCAAACTTTGAAACTTTTTATATTGCCATTTAACTTAATTTTTATTATTAAATGAAATCCTTATTGCAGTGCCGAAATATAAAACAAATCTGAAAGAAAAGACTGAACTGGATAAACCCAAAGCTGACATTTTTACTCAACAGTTTCTATGTAGGACAGACATGAATTTAACACGTGGCGGTGGTAACCTGATCCAATCACACTGCCACAGCAAATCCCAGTTAATCCTCAGTGATCTCTTGTGAGGCGAATAAGCTGTGACAGTTACTTCACAAAGTTTGCTAAAGTTCAGATCAGAAGCCAACTTTAGTTTCTCGTTGCTATTTTCTGTACACAGGCAGAGCCGTTTTGATTGATGAATATTCACCGACAATGAGTGAGCTCCTGAAGCTAACATGGCTAATATGTATAATGCAGTTGAGTTAAAAACAAGTCTATCAATACAACCCTAGAAACCTATGGGAAACCAGAATCTCTCAGGAATCTTCTTCCGTACGTATTTGAACCCTTTATCCTCCTTCATATATTAAGCTACAGAAACTGTTCAAATATTAAAATATCCAGCTTCTTCAGCTCATGATTGCTATGACTTTTCATATTTCTAATTCTTCAACTGTTCATATGATAAATATTTTATGGTTATTAATTTGAATGGGATCTCAATGGAGAAAGTCTTCTAAGATCTTCATACTTACAGCTAATTCAATCTTTTTTTTTATGTTGATATAACCTTCAACTTTTACTGTATATTTCCAGATTTTTTTATCTTTCCACATTATCAAATGATTAATATTTTTATGGAATAAATAATGAATGGCTTCCTATGGAGCAAAGCTTCAAATCCGCTTAAACTTTTTCGACTTTAAAAGTTTACAATGTTTACATCATCGCTAGAGGTGACAGCTGCGTCATGATCGAGTGGAAACTATTTTTGTATATTGTTACTATGGCTACAATTCTTTCTCTTTAGGCACTGTCTTCTGGTAAAGTAGTATGGAATATTGTGCTTGTCGTAATATTCTGGACTATGGAATCCAACAGTTTCCCCGATTTTTATCGTCCACCTTTCTGCTCAGTCATCTCCATTGAAAATCTGATGACATGTTTTACTTTTTTACAGCAAGCAGGAAAACTTTATGAACTGCGATTAAACTCTCATTTCTATATAAAAAAATATTGAAGGACATGTAAACGTTCACAAAAGCCTTGAGCATCTCCTAATGTAGACACATTTAGGCACCACAGTTATGGATCTCTGTCAAATCTAAGGTATTTAGAAGATAAAGTTGTGCTTATCTTCTCCAGTTAAACATTTCCACCCAATAGGTTTGTGCTTCAACATTTTCAGCAGGAAGTTTCCCTTTATGATATGTTCAGATGTTTAAGCTATTTTCAGCTATTTTCAGAAATGTTCAGCTATTTTCAAACATTTTCAGCAATTTAGTTTTAATTTTTCAGCTTCAAGCTTTCAGATGTTAGCATTCCAACGCATTTTCAGCAGGAAATTTGACTCTTCTGCTGTCTGCCGCCACAGCTCATTTTAGACGTTACTGCAATACGTCAGCCCATCGAGTCCACAATTTAGCGTCAGTACACACAAAAATGGCCGCCGCTTTGCCACGTTGATTTGATCGAAAGTAAATTAATAGTGGCCTGGTTGATATTTTGACATATATCAACAAAAAAAGGGTGTTGTGTTTAATCACCTGAAAACAAGAATAGTATGTTTATAAAATCCAATACGGAGCGGTTCCTCTTCATGGAGTTTAAGTTGGTTAAAGCCCTCTGAGGCAAATTCATAATTTGTGATATTGGAGCTATAAAATAAACTGAATAGAAAAACACACGGTATGTCCTGCTCCGAACAAACACATGCTTCAATAAATACTTTGATGGAGGCAAACAAACACTGAACCAACACCTATACAAAATATTTTGCATCTATTACTGCAGGGTAGTGTAGGATTATGTCAAACTAGCAGGAAGTTGGAGTAGGGAGCAAACAGGGTTTACAACCGACACCTTCAGGGGCTGCAGGGTGGAGCCGGTTGGAATGAAGAGTCAAACAAGAGTTCACAATGCTTCAACAGCTGTCTGTCGGACGCGCATTCCTGGTCATAAAACAAGCTTTGTGTTTTTTGCACGATAGAAAGGAATTTGTATTGCTTAAAATGTTTTGTCCGAAAACCAAACTTCTAGCCTTGCAGAGAAAATTGGAAATAATATGCACACACAACATGCATTACACGGTTCACACGCTAATCAGTGATAAAGACTTGATGAGTCAGCTACAACCTGAAAGACCACTTTCTGAAGGGGGACGACGACTTAAATGACTGCTGTAGGCCAACGTCAAAAACAGCCCTGAGGGATAATCTGATAGAGTGGTTTTCTTTTTCCACTACTGTCCCGCACAAACACACCCATTGATCTCCGTCACTCTCCACCTTCATGCCAATGTGACATTCACGTACCAACAGAAACACACAGTCAAGTTGTTTTGTGTTTAGGTTAAACATAATTATAAAAAGGACACTGCAGGGACTCTGCGTGATGTTCCTTCTGGGGTTTCTTAGTCAGATACAGCATCCATCCCCGGGCGCTTGACACGCCCTGCTTGCCCTTCTGTTTCCGCCTCTCTGTAACAGTTCAGCTCCATACCTTCCTTTTTTATTAGTTGTCTTCATCCTGTCTAACTATCATGTCATTCCAGATCCTGCTTCCCATCTCGTCAGTCGAACTCTTCACCTGCCTCTGATCACCTCGTTAGTCCCTCATTACCTTCACCTGGTCTTCACACTCTTCTCACCTGCAGCCCATCCCCTCGTTAGTCCCTCACTATTTAGCTCCCTCACTTCCACTTGTCCTCTGCCAGATTGTTTTGTGTTCTTCTTGAAGCTCTCCAGCGTTACCCAGTGTGTGTCATCTGTTCCCGTCTGTTTTGTTCCTGCTGGAACTTTGAGTAAAGTGAATTACTTTCCAGTTCTGTCTCCTGAGTCATGCATTTGGGTCCACCCTAATGCTCCCGTGACACTCTCTCACGCTGTCATGAGCATCACAAGCCAGGCATACAGTCTAGTTTGTGTTAATGCGTGTCGGAGCTAAACCCTCCCTCCGGCAGTGGACTAGGAATACCACAGCTCCGTCCATAAGCCACTGTGAACCACAATGCGGTACAGACAGTTCGCTGCTCAGTACGCTATTAAAAATGCACAGAGCGCCAGGTTCCCATGTCAATGGAAAAACAAGAACCTGGATTAAGAGCTGCTTTGAGAATGCTGTTAGGCAGGTTCTTCAGTTTTATTGATGACAATCGCAGCCAGGATTTTGGCATCAGGATATAAATATAATCATAAAAGACCATGAAAACACCTGGGGCATCTATGGGACGTTTGAATGCATGCATGACTGGTGAAGAAAAGAAAGGAAAAGTGTCCCCCTCGGGCCAGGGAGTAGAGAAAACCACAAAAATACACCTGTGTGCGTTGACAGATGAAACACTTTTGGATGGTAAAAACTGTCTTTGGTGGTTGCAAAGACACCCTTGTATAAATACAATATAATTACATTTATAAAAGGCGATAAAGGTTCTTAAAAATAAATAAATCAGGAGACACTTAATAAGCCTCCACCAGAACAGTATTTCTATGTCTTTATCTTGGAATAAGTTATCCTGTCTTTTCTTATTCTGGCAAAATCAAGTCCAATTCTTGCTTACGGCATTGCTCACACAGTGCGACATAAGAATACTGCAGCTCGTGGACTCACTAAAACCAAGAAAATAGATCACATGACTCCTCTATTAGCTGCTCTGCACTGGCTCTCCATTAAATCAAGAATCACATTTAGAATTATTCTCCTTACCTACAACTAAATGTGGGGCTACTTGTAGTTCTTAGAGTCTTAAAAAGTGGGATGGGAACCAGAGCCTTCAGTTATTAACCTCCTCTTTTATGAATCCAACTTTCACCTTCAGTCCAGGAGGCAGACACTGTCACCTCATTTAAGAGTAGACAAAGGACTTTCCTCTTTGATAGTCTTATAGTTTGGGCTGAATCAGGTTGATCTGGTCCAGCCCCTAGAGATGCTGCGATAGATTTATAAGCTGCTGGCGGACGTTTTAGGATACACTGAGCACCTCCCTCCTCTTCTCTCTCTCTTATGGATGAATTGTCGTCTCTTCATCACACATTATTAACTCTGCTTCCTCTCCGGAGTCCTTGTGACTTCACGTCTCGTCGGGTCCATTGGACCTGGCTGGGTCTGATGCCATGGCGCTGCTGATGTCCTGCCCACTCCTCCTCTCTACCTCCATCTGCCTGATGAATCATGGAGGTCTGAATCGTGGTCCATGCCTACTACCAACTATTCATCCACTCTGTCATATTCATTGAATGTGTTGTAACTCTGTAATGATTCCTTCTGTACACATGACATCTATTGCACCTGTCCATCCTGGAGACGGATGGTCATCCTCTGTTGCTCTCCTGAAGGTTTCTTCCCTTTTCTCCCTGTGAAAGTTTTAATTCTGTTTTTGGGGGAGTTTTTCCTGATCCGATGTGAGGTCCTGGGACAGGGATGTCTATGTGTACAGATTGTAAAGCCCTCCGAGGCAAATTTGTGATATTGGGCGAAACAAAATAAACTGAACTGAATTGAATTGAATAAAACGGTGTCCTGCTTCGGGAGAGATGTGCAAAAACAGGACACCTCATTGGGTTTTAGGAGAGGACCACTGAAGCGAATGAGATAAGAAAGAGGAGGTTGAGGCCTTCATTTCTTTCTCAAAGGTGGTGGAGGGGTGCACATAGAGTAAGGGTTGAGAAGATGCGTAGGATCATGATGTGAATGTTTAACTGCCAGTTTTGAGCTCTTGTAACTTTTGTTTTCCTGACTTATAACATATAACTCTCTGTATCCGGCCTTCACAATGGAGGAATCTACAATTAAAGGATCCATTTGACCATTAACCTAGTTGGGGCTTTAACACCCTGCTTGCAGCTTTGGAGTTACAACTGACACTTTACTACTGAGAACCACGAAAATAAAATAAAGCTTTAGGGCATTTTTAACGCCCCTCCACCTGCCCCCAAAGAATACACAAACTGTCGGCATACGGTGTTCTAAGAACACAAGGTCATTTTTCTTCTATGAAAAAATATGCAAAACATATCCAAGCATTCAATGCAGGCTTGTAATGCTGCTGCGGGTGAAAAACAAAGTGGCCTTGCAGAGTGCGCACTTTCCTTCTTTTTCTTCATCTCGTTAACGCACCATAACACCCGAAGCATATATTTAAAGGGGAAATTACACTTTTTTAGTGCTTCTATACGTTAATTTGGGTATATGGCATGGAAAAAAACAACTCATGCGGCTTGTTGTTGTTCCTCTATGTCAGAAACGATATGCTGGAGTGCGTCAATCGGGATCACCACCAACGTCTACGTAGATTTTGGCATTGAACCCCCCCACCACCACCACCACCACTCGACCCACCCAGTTTAAAGACGGTTCGGTGACCTGGCGCCATAAGTTAGGGTGACCAGACGTCCGGGTTCCCCCGGACATGTCCTGTTTTTGAGACCTAAACAATGCGTCCGGCAAGGATTCCAAAAACGTCCGGGATTTTGCTTCGTCGGTTATTTGTGTTTCTCTGGATTTTCACAAACTAGTATTTACGCCTTACACATTTTGGAAATGGTATGTCCCTTACGTTCCACCTTCTTGCGCGAGCTCTGGCGCGAGCTCTGACAGAAGAGAGAACAGCCATTGGTCAACCAATCTCAGGGTTGCCAGATACACAATAATTACCCTCCAAATAAGACCATTTTGAGCCTTTGGTACAATACTTCACCATTTCCAATCCGGCAACACTGAGCACCTCACCCACTCAGAACAGTCCAATCTGTGGGGAGGTGTTTTTGACAGGGTACACAGGCTGTTTGAAATTATTCTTGTGGTATTTTGACCAAAATATATTACATACATGACATTAAAACCCCAAGGAACCATATCAACTTGTGGTAACATAGTCATAATATGTCCCCTTTAAGAAAACTACTGACTCGATAGTCCTGAAATAGTCCCGAACTGTCTAAAATAGCGCGAAAGTAAAAAAAAGAAGAAGAAAAGGTTACATAGAGTTCCTAAAGTCTCAGTAGCACTGGGACGAGGGGGGGCGTGTGCGCTCTCAGCGGGCACGCTGCAAAGTCCAGACAACACAGAAAGTAAAACACGATTTAATAAAAAGGAACTCTCCTACACTTTCCAGAAACGCAAACTCACCACTAACCGTGTATATACAACAAGTCTGGAACAAGTTACTTCAAAACAGTTTGAAAAGTACACGAATGACTTTAAAAAAGAAGTTTGCGGTCTCGGTGTGCGCCAGTGTTCAATACAGACACGGGCGCGAGCCCGCGCAGAGAAAGTATGACTACGCGACGAATTTTTGCCTGAAATATCAGGAAAACAAGAACACTTTCAAACTTGTTACGACAGAGTTTTACAAGGCGGCGCTGTGTTTGAGGGGACGGAGGCTGTAAAGCAGCGAGCTGCGTGTTGGGACGGGATGTTTGACTTCTGAACATTGTGTCCCCGCGTTGAACGAAACTACATAACTGCGTTCTCGTGCGTCGTTGTCTCCGGCTAACTCGCAACGCCCGGTGTTTTTATCTGCGTTTTTTTTTTACCATGAGCACAATTCAGCGCCGCGTGCGCTCGCGATAGTCTGCATTTATTCCTGCAAATGCCGCGGCCGTCATCGGTTTTTCTGTGAAAGTGCTCAGAAAACTAAACTGAGCGCGAGCGCGTGCACGGAACCGAGCCGAGCCGCGGGGTCCACGCGAACTCACCTGCGCTCTCTCACGGGAAGAGTTGCCTTTTCCTCTAAAACTCCTACCAATAAATTAAAATTCCGTAAACAACGCTCTGCTCACTTGTGGTGTCAGCGAACGGCACTCAGTGCGCATGCTCGGCTCGGGGCTGCCAATCCCGTGCATCTGCTTTATATAACTACACCATAATCCAGTATTACCCTATAATCCCAAACTCACCGGGAGAATCCAACAGTCAATATATCACATCGGCAAAGTTGTGCAAAAGTTGTAGGGTTATATTGTGAATTAATTAAAATTGTTCCAGAATGAATAAATAAAAAAATAAATATGAATACTTGTTTGGATAAGTATTAGTAGTTAGTAGTAGTATGCAGCCATACATAGAGGTGGAGTTTAATAATGAATTGTGTGCAGACATTGAATAAAGTTAAGCAAATAAAGCAAATACCTAATATAAAGGGGGTCGAATACATGTATTGCATTTACATTATAATTCGATTTCTGTGGATTTTCAAAAAAAGTACGAAGACAGCTTAAGATCTGAAGTCAAGCACTGATGATGCGGCAGATTTGCTCCTTTATACGTGTAAACATGTGGGAAGGATGGTAATAATATTGGTGATAGTAGAGCGAACTTGTGCCCTTTGACATCAATCTTTCACGAAGCGTCCTATTTTGTACGCTTGTGACATGCGTTGTACATGAAATCTAAACGTGCCGAAACAGTTCTTGAGCAAATGTACAACGTTCGATGCTGTGATGTTGTTGAGTTCTTTTTCTTACTCCTGTTGAACCGCTTTATTTCCCATAGTGAAATGTACTGAAAAAAGGCTTTCAAGCCTTTCGTCATCTCCTGATTGAATACTGAAACTGTTCCCATTGGCCAGAGCTCAGTTTTCATGCCTTACGTCACAATATAAAACCGCTATTTGTGGCATTAGTTTGACTCTAGTTCAATATATATATATATATATATATATATATATATATATATATATATATATATATATATATATATATATATATATATAGACCGTATTTTCTGGTGTTACACAAAATAAAAGTATTCCAACATTGCCTATAATACGTTAATAGATGAAACATGCGGAACTTGTCTACATAAAATGCCCCTCAATTTGCAGTCAAACATAGGAGAGTGATTGATCATTTGTGATTGAAAATGTAAATCTCTCAATGTGAGTTATCATGAAACTTGATCTAATGAAGTGCATGTGTGTTGTATTGTACTTTTTGACTGGAAACAACACGACTGATATGCTTCTCACCAGCAGGTGGCGCTGTCAACTGAAACTTTCCCACTGCTTGTGGTTCGACAACCCAGAGACAGCAGAACGCCACCCACTGGCCAACTGTGCCAGTATTGCACAATAACCAGTCCACAAAATGAACACGATGTCTTATGGACACAGTGGTGTGTTTCCTGTAGGTATGAAGGTGTGGCACAAACCTGTAAAAACATTTTTTCAAAAAAATACAGCCAAAAGATGTACAACGGCAACATCACCATTACATTATAAAGTTTGGAAGACATATTTACATGATGAACAACAGTTGTTTTACTGTCTAAAAATCAAACTCTTTTGAAATTACAAAGTCTCGGACGACACACAGCAATCCATTAAATGTGTATTTTCATTCCAAATCATAACTCGAAACACAGAACTTGATAGAAAACTTGATATGAAACTATCAGAACTTTTTTTCTTCATTACCTTCGCATTGAAAATGCGTAAGGTAATGTTTTGATCGCCGCGTATTTGTGTGCATGCCTAAAAAAGTATTAAACCACATGAAATTTAGTGGGATGATTGGTTATTATCCGGGGACATTTGATTAGATTTTGGGATCAATCGGGTCAAAGTTCAAGGTCAAGGTCATGAAAAAGGTTAACATCTTCTTGGATCGCATGAAATCTGGTGGGATGATTAGTTATTATCCGGGGATCATTTGATTAGATTTCGGGATCGATCGGGTCAAAGGTTAAGGTCAAGGTCATGAAAAGGTCAACATCTTATTTTTTACTATAGAGCGGTCAATTTATATCCAATTAGCATGCAACTATTGCCAACATTTTCATAATTCAATGCTCAATCTTGTGATATGCGAAGGTATGCGCTCTACCGAGTGCCCGTTCTAGTTTAAAACAAATGTAAATGTAAACCTGTCTTTATTTATAACGCATGGCCATAGTTGTTTAAAAATAAGGACAAATAAAAAAAAAGGTAGTCCTTTAATCATCCGCAGACAATGAAAAGGGAAACAGGAGACCTTCTCCCAAGGGCTCATACTTTTTTGTTATCAGGACACATTGATTGTCAAACAAATTCATTGCCTGCCACTATGAATAGCATGTACTGTATTCAGTACCATCACACACTTTGTTGCACCTTTGACCTTAAAATCCATTTGGTGCCATTGGACCATTTGTCTCGACTGATGTGTCCCAATTGGTGTGTTGATAGTTTATATAATTTTCATTTAAATCATTGTTTGCTTTAACTTGTGTAAATTCCTGAGCACATTTTCGAGAAAAGAAAAAGAATGAAAGCTGCATGCAGCAATGAACGGGTCCTCGCCCATTTGCGCCACTTGGCTGAGAAAGCTGAATATTTTACAGTTTACTCTAGTGTCACTAGAGGGCGCTCTGAGATGATTTACAGAACATGACGTCCCAACTCAGATGACTCTGCAAGTGTTGGGTGGAGCAGGAAGTGGAGTGCAGACACCTTCTGGACTACTATAGGGAGTGGTACTCCAATGGTGA
Source organism: Liparis tanakae (assembly GCA_036178185.1). Classification (NCBI taxonomy): domain Eukaryota; kingdom Metazoa; phylum Chordata; class Actinopteri; order Perciformes; family Liparidae; genus Liparis; species Liparis tanakae. The sequence goes on along the minus strand of CM070094.1, from coordinate 5,591,859 downwards.
TGTATACTGAATCACACAAGAGGGTGTACTTTTTATTCTTAGGGATATTTTTACTAACAATCTGGAATTGATTCCAGATGGGTACGGTGACCACAGGCTGGGCCAGGCTAACTGTCAGACCCTGCTGCTTGTACATTGACATATTCTCGAAAGGGAGTCTAGTTCTTGGAAAAACTAGCATTTTGTGTCTGCTGGCGACATACAAAAATTAAATGAAAAGATATGATCAACTTAAAAAAACAAACATGTAGTTCATACTGTACTCGAGCCTTCACAATACCTGGTTGATGGTTGTCATGCCCCTTCAGCCTTTCCCCATCCAAGTTAATCAAGTCTCCAACACTGTGGTTGGATAATAAACATGTATGCATACTCCACTGAATCGGCAGGTATTGTTGTCTCTAAATAATTGATCCAAGGCCGGTAATAATTAGTCTTATGGAAGGCTAGCTTTCTGTCAGTAATTACTATCACCTGCATCATTTACCTAGAAGTGGATAATTTACCACTGTTGAGGAAATTATTTAGATAGTTAAAAGATGACTTGTGATGCATGATATTTTAACATAGTACTAAGGCAATCATTCACAGATGTTGTGTTTCTATCTCCATTTCATGACACCTTTTTAATTCAGCTCCACTAGTTGGACTAGTTCAGACAGACGGATGACAGTAAGACATCCTATATGTGGATTAGTTCAGACAGACGGATGACAGTATGACATCCTATATGTGGATTAGTTCAGACAGACAGATGACAGTAAGACATCCTATATGTGGACTAGTTCAGACAGACAGAAGACAGTAAGACATTCTATATGTGGACTAGTTCAGATAGACAGCTGATAGTAAGACATTCTATATGTTGACTAGTACAGATAGACAGAAGACAGTAAGACATTCTATATGTGGAGTAGTTCAGACAGAGATGACAGTAAGACATCCTATACTGCAGGGCTATTCAACTTCAGTAGCAAGTGGGCCGAATAAGAAAATCAGGGGGGTGTGAGGGCCGCACAGATTATTGATCAAATTTGAGAGAGACGTGTTGCAGCTTAATGTTAGCGTCAGCTAGCGCCGGTGTTTCAGTGGTCAGACCAGAGCGCTGGTGAGAGTGGATTACGGCAACCAACACGGGGCGTAACATAACGATGTCACCATACAGGTCTGGTTGACGCAACAGTGAAACTCAACGGCTCTGGGTTAGATGTCTCAATGTATAAAAGAGGCGTGTCCGTCAGTTTTATTTTTTCTTACCAAGCTATACTGATTTGCAGGCAGTCTGGTGGGCCGGAGTTAAATTCAAACGGGCCGTATCCGGCCCGCGGGCCGCTAGTTGACTAGGCCTGCTATACTGTATGTGGACTAGTTCAGACAGACAGCTGGACTGATGTTGGATCAGGTAACACATCACTTTATCACCATTGTTGGACCTTAAGCTGCTGCCTGGTCAGGTTCCACTTCTTATCAACCAGTGCGTTTACCCAGGAGTCGTGTTTCCTCAGTTACTTTATTTCATTTAGTTGTCATATTCGATTCAAATGTTTTGTACAGAGGGATATTGTATTTTGTCAGCATCCATAAAAAAATGCTTTTAGGAATAAAATGTGTTACATTCAAACAAACTGTTAATTAAAATGGTCAGAATATAGATAATACAACTGGAAAGTGTTGTGTATGTCACCATGAAACTCCCCAAGCAGATTACTGAAATTAATTAGTTTTTCCCAATGATATTTTGTTTTCTTCTTCTAGGAAAGCGTGTCATTTGAACCCAATAAGTCTCGTACTGCTCAGCATCCGATCAAGGACTGTGTAAGAAAAGTCATCACACACAGCACTCTCTGTTATTCCAGGCCACTACCTCATGTAGAGAGGTGTTGGTTGGAACCGCCGGCTGTCTGCACACACAAGGCCTCCATTATGCTGGGAGAACTTTCTTCTTTTTTTCTCCCTCCATCGACCATCAGCTATAAAGCTGGCTTTTCATGCTAATGAAAAACACACAGTTTATTTCTGTTGGGACTATGTGAGAAACGAGCAACTCTGTGAGTGAAAGTAACGGTTGGTGATTTCGCCCTTTTCTCAAACGTCCGCACCCTACGTTTTCTGCGACGGGCTCAAATCATTTCAGGTGATCGCCGGGCAGCACATAAGTGAGGGAAAACCATCTGTGTTTAAAATTACAAATAAAAAAACGTAAACAGTTGTCGGAATCCCAACGCTAGCCTCGTATCTCACAATTCGTATACCTATTTGTTTGCTTGGCTGACGTGCTCGTGTAGATATTGACATTGAGTATGGAGCGGTGTGGCAAAAGAGAGAGAAGTCGGCTCGAGGCAGAAAGACAGAATCAGAAGTGAAGTTCCTTCTTGGGAATTACAGACATATTTTTACTGCATGACTGCAAATATTTGCTAAGAGCAAATGTAGCCAAGAGAGAGAGTGTGTCCAAAGTCGCCACACACTATGTCTCTAAAGGCCATAAAGCCATAAATGAGACATTTAGCCATTTTCTCCATCAGGTCAGTTGGTTGGTTTCTGAGTTATCTGCCTTATCTTAAATAAACACGTATATCATCTGACTATACGTTGGAAGTTCGAAAGGGTGACTTCATCTACCCCTCCCTCTACAAACACACACACATACATACAAACACAAACATCGCTGGATTCTTGATCCCGCAGCCAGGGTCCTGCTTTACTCCACAGGAACAAAGACGGGTTGTTCGCCCCGGAGGTGCTCCGTGGTCCGTCTAGGTACGAGGCTTCAGTCGCCAAATGAACTGGGTGGGACCGATGACAGTCTGTATTTGGATACGCACCAAGAGACCACCCTGAAGCTCTGTGCACTCCGAGAACACACTCTTTGTACCACAAGTATAATGTCATTTTTTATAATTCATCAATTGAATCAGTCACCGTTTTAGTCTTATATTTATTCACACAAACATCTTTCCAGCTTTGGTCCGTGTCGCAAATGCAACATAAGCGGTTACGTTCCTACTGTAACGGGAGTCCAAGAGGTCTGAATAAGAATGAGTTGCAAGACAGAAGTCTTTTTTTTGAATGACATTCCTCAGAACCAATCGGTGATCAGTGAAATCTGAATTTTAAGTGACAGGCGAGCCAGAGAGATGTTCTCGGTCAGGCTAGCCGCTGCGTTAGCTTGAATAGCAGAGTTGAGAGAGGCGGAAGAGCTGCACGTGGGAGCAGCTGAGGGTGTTTCTAAGGTCTGACACAATCTCCACCCAGGGCTTAGACAGGGTTCTTACACATTTTAAACCAATGGATTTCCATGACTTTTCCATGACTCTAAATTGAATTTCCATTACAAAACTAAAATCTCGGTATAAACATGAAACAATTGGAACATTTTGCGTACTGAGAGCGTACGCCGGCTTATATTTTGAGCGTCTTTCTTTAAAAAACGAAAATGAACATGTGATTATAACACATTTCCATGACTTTTCCCAAACTTTTATGATTTAAGTTTTTTTCATGACTTTTCCAGGTTTTCCATGACCATACAAACCCTGCTTAGAGGTGAGAATCAGGTAGTAGTTATGGTTCTTTTTATTTAGCAGACGAAGACAAATGGCAGAGTGGACGGACTGAAAAGGAATGCAGATATACGATATCCTGCTTGTCCACCGTGAACCGCCAGTCGCCTTGAAAAAAAGTCCACCGGGCAACAGTGAACCATAATGTAATTACTCCGGAGTGGGGCAGGGAAGACTATGTATTGATATCTTGCGTTTCTGAAGCCAAATAAATCTCTACTAAACAAATTCCAAATTGAGTCATAACGTCCAGGGGGCACGATGTGCTCGAGCCAAAAACTTTTTTTGCTGAACCAGAATCATAAATTCAGACCTGGAAGGATGACACAGCACCTCTTTTGGGAAAGAGGTCTTAATGAGCAAGAGGGAAAAGAAGGTTGGACTCCCTCCAAAATACCAGACCAGCGAGAAAGAATGACACTTTTTGTTCATCGCGGACCCGTAGATCGACAGACATGTCGGAGGGGAGGGGGCGCAGGTCTCGTATTCACGTTTCACCTGTCCTCTGCAACCCCACTGCGGAGCTTAAGAGGCCATGAATTGGGTTTATTGTGAGGAGCGGGGCAATATAGTCGAGGAGAGGCAGACAGCGAGCCACTCTGTGTCCACTCACATGATACCTACATTTGACTTGGCAGCCGTGAACCCGATGCTGCTCACAGCTACTGCGAACACGGCGCTCATAATGAAGCATTAAGAAGAGCCGTTGCTCAGCACTGCGGCAGATCAACCGGGTGTTTTTCTCTCCTCTTTTTCTTGTATTGCAGAAAAGAAGTAGAATTATATTTTTGGGTCAGTGAGTCGATCAAACCATAAGATCCATTAGCAGCTGTGCTTTGGGTAATTTCACACAATCTTACTCCCCGTCCCCCTCAAAAAACTAGCGTTAGTTGGTATGTTATGCTAGCCACTGGAGGTGTACCAAATCTAATACGCATGCTGCTATTGCTTGTTAATAAACAGATTTCTTTCGGACAAAGGTACTTTTTTTTGCTGATTCAACTAATTGAATCAATGCCGTATTATAAATAGAATCCCTTAAAAGTCGAGAAATCCATATGTAGAAATATAAGCTAAAAGTTAAATCAGTGGGCTTACTGAGGCGGTGCCTCTTTGTATAGCGTCAGTGATAAAAAAACTAAAGTAATGACAAAAAGTTCTTTGTTTTAGGCTCGTTTCGTGGACCTGGAGAGGCTGGAACCACTTTGTGCGAGTCAACAAAAGTACCCCAGTACCTCCGTGATGCAAATTTACATTTTCATCAGGCATTCAACTTTCTTTCATTCAAACTTTACGACTAACAGCTGATGTTGGTTGTTGGTTTTTATGGATGTGACATCATGCTGATATGACGAGGTCACTTCACAGGACAAAGCTCCCCCAGAACTCAGAAAACATTGCACAACAACAAGTTACTCAAGCCGAGTTGTACTTCTCATGACGAGTGACCCTATCTTTGTGTGGGTGGGGAGTGGCGGACAGGGATCCGCGGAGTGACCCTTTAGCTGTCTTTGCTATAAGTAACCATGTATAGAAGGCCCCAAGTGTGGAAGAAAAACTGAGATATATTGACATGTAAAATGGTAAATGTAGTTTCTCTGACAGCTCGAGAACAAACTAAACGGCGAGTTTGGATCGTGAGCGCGGAATTTTTTTTTTAAGGCCAAAGTGAGCGTGCAGTTCCATCATAATTGAGTGAGCTGCGGAGTAAGCCATTCGACACCTCTTCCATTGTGTCCTTTAAAATCCTCCTGCAAAAGATGGCAGGGCGCATTAAAGACCTGAAGTATTTACCTCCCCAGAAACATGAGCCGCTGCTACGCAACCGCCACCTGCTGCCGTCACCACACCCCTCGTCCTTTGTGCCGCACCACCGTCGTATAAACAGCGACATCTCGAAGGACCCACTCACCTGGCTGAGAATTTAAAGACAAGTTGTCCAAAGCAAAACTCCCCACCTCCCCCCACCATGGAATTATATCCGCTACCTCCGTATTTGAGGTGTAGAGTAACAAGGGGCGGGGGTGTATTCTGCCAGAATGAGGAATGGGAGTCTGCATTTTCGGTGCCCTGAGTCACGGTGGCTCACGAGCTCCCGCCCCTTCGCTCATTTAATATACTTTACATCGAACGTCAGTCCAGTTTAGTCATCGGTATTTTGGGAGCCAAAGTGCGGAGCTGGCCAAGTTAAAGCGCCACTCTCTCCGGTGAGATGCACTTAGGACGTGGTGCAGCTACAACCACCGCATCAGTTCAGTTCTCCACCGAGCTGCGTGCATCTTAATGCCGAAACGACGAAACAAACACATTTCCTATACTTAATAAAACCTTTAATATTTCTGGATAAAAAGACATCAATGAGTCCACTATATCTTTACATATGAAATTGCCGTTTGCTGCTGTATTAATACTCCGAGTCCCGTATGAAGAACCTTTAACAACCGCAGTTGGCTTCAAGCGAAATATTGGGGAAGACGAGCCGACCGTCACGTCTGCCGGGAGACAACGGGAGCGTCACCCGCGACCGCAAGTGAAGGCCCAACAGCTCGCGAGAAGCACCATACCTTTATTCAAGAACACGTAAACCGTCATCAATCACAAGCTTTTTAATATCGATCCGAAGTTCTTTTTTCATAAACATCAAATTGTTATCTTTATGACAAAAAAACAACATGGTGGAGCTTTTCATTTAGCAGAATGCATGAGCACAGCATGAGTCTTTGGTATTTGCTGCTCAATAGAAGAGCACTCAGTATTGGGATCCCAAGCAGCAGCTGGCTTTTTGGATGGTGCTTCCCTCAAATAAACAGATTTTGTTGACAAAGGCACTTTTTCTTGCTGATTCAACTATTTGAATCCATTAGCAGTATCGTGTTGTAAATAGAATTCATTAAAAGTCTAGAAATCGATATGTAGAAATATATAAGCCAAATGTACCATTTGAGTAAAAGTTAAATCAGTGGGATTATTGAGGCGGTGCCTCTTTGTATAGCGTTAATGATTCAAGTTAAAGTAATTAGAAGTGTTCAGAATTTCCCAATGAAATTGGTAGTAGAGGCCAACGAAATAAAAAATACTAGCCCAGTCCTTGGGAAAAATGGTTTATATTACCCATTTTCTGCAAACCATAACAGTTTGAATATCAAAGTTTCTGGACCAAAAACTTGTTTCACGAAAACCTCATATGGGCCTTGTGTGATTGACGGTGTGAAACGATTGGTCGAGTTTATGCCGTCATAAAACTATGAAGTCATCTGCCTGCGAACTGAAGAAATTGTTCTGAAGCGTTAAAAAGCTACAAAACGTTACTGATTTTCAGCCATAACTATGACCGCCAGCAGGGGAGATCGCAACGATGCGGTTCATCTGTGCGTGGTCTAGAAGAGTCGACGCTTTGTGGGGATTTATGCTGCCTTGTTGAAAAATACTATTAATGCTACATCTATATATATTTTATTTCAGGGACAGTGTTCATTGTCATCGCTCATAGTCTTCTGCAATAGTTTAATGGCACCTGACAATTAGCACCATTCACTTTTAATCTTGCGTCTAAATATTTCCCCCGCAGTAGACAGAAAACAAAAATAATTTCACGTTCCGGGCTGCATTTTTAGAAAGACAGCCTACAGTACAGTTTGTCAAAATAAAATGAACTGATCGATTATATTTTTTGTCGAGGAAAATATTTTTTTTTCTATCAATCATAATCGATTGACAGCACTATGAAAATTAGCCAGAGATAACGGTCAATTAATAACATAACAATATAACTAGTACAAGGGAATAGCGACAGACCATCGCGGACCTTCTTTTTACGTAATGTTACGCAACAAGCGTAAATTCAACATTTACCTTTTGGTTTCACACGGGACACGAGCAGCGGTCTCCTGGGTGGAAAGTCTTGTGTTAAGTCTTGTAACGCTCAAAAAAACGGTCGCTCCGTATACTCCGTATCCGTGTTTTTATAGAAAGGTACAATGGCAACATGTTTTCCTGGCGACAGCGCTGAATAGGTAGTAGAGGCTTGATGAAATGCATCTCAACAATTGTGCTTCAGTACAACGAGTGACTCGAGGTTCTTTCATTTCCTTTTGCAGCTTTGAGAAACAATCGAATAAATACTGGAACCACTCCTCCTTCCCTCTTCCCTTTCATGTTTGCACGTACTTTCTTTTTTCCAGGAGCTTCTCCTCCAAACACTTGATCAGGACCGGGTCCACTTTGGGGTCAAATTTGTTGGCGAACCAGTGGCCGTAGTTGAGTAGCCAGCGGAGCTCGGCCGCTCCGTAGATACAGACGCTCCGCATGTGTGCGCCCGTGCAGGCCGGGTAAAGGTTCCCCTCTAAATAGTTCCACTTGACGAGTCGCGTCTTGCTCTTCAGATCCGTGACGTCGGCCTCTGACCTGGGGATGTGTCCGGGCACCCCGGGGACCCTGACCAGGGTGGCCCAGAAGTGTTCGTCCGGCGAGTACGTGTCGGCGGACCACGCCAGAAAGTCCTTCGCCACCTGGCTTCCGCTGATGTGATCGACGAAATTGCGCGACAGCACGAAATAAGCGCTCCCGATGAACATCTCGATGGCGTGCGGCGGGGCGTCTTTGAGCGCCGCCGTCTTCACGGGGATGCGGCGGTACTCGTAAGGCACGTTCCGGAGCTCGTGCCGGAAGCCGAAGCGCTGCATCTTGAGCTTGCTGGGCCGGCTGGACTCCAGCATGTTGCTGCCGTTCAGCTGCTTCAGCTCTGCCACCAGTTCGTCGTTGGACTTGAGAGGGAAGTCCTGGCCGCACAGGTTGATGACGTACCTCCACTTGACCTCCGACCTCAGCAGGTCCGAGAGGCAGTTCAGGTCGGCGTTAAGCCTGCTGATGTGCGCGTACTCCACCGACTCCAGTTTCGAGGCGATGAACACATTGGGAGCACAGCGGGCCAGGTTCTGAACGGCCTTTATGAACGCCGGAGAGGACTTCTGATCGTAGTGGATGCAGTAGACGTTGTGCGGCGCGTAGATGGCGCGGAGGATGCGCTCCACCATGGGTGCATTCTTGTGCACCACCAGCGAGTAAGCCAACGGGAAGCCGCGCTCCGCCTCCGACACCGGGACCCCATCGTAGCCCCTCGTTCTGATGAAGGTCTGGCAGTTCGAGGTCAAGGTCACTGTGCTGTCGTCGTCCACGTCGACCACGACCTTCCGCTTGATGGCGAGCGTCTTGCCGATCTCCACGGGGTCTAGCTCGTAGACGGCGGTGCAGTTGATGTCGTAGCCGCGCTTCAGGCTTCCGGAGAGGCCGGTCGTGCTCCCGTAGGGCTCGATGTAGACGCCGTCCCTCACCGTCACTTTGACGTGGACCAGCTTGAGCAGACAGACCGCCAGCAGAGACAGAGAAAACAGGAAGCACCTGTGTCTCAATCTATGTGTGGAGTGGGGACATCTTATTTTCATTCTGGAAACAAAAGGGGGATACATTTAAATAAAATCAAAAATATATATAGTGAAAATAAGTATACAGGCGATTATTTATTAGAATTATTGTGTAACTGTGATAAGCGTTGGGTTATACTTCCATTTTGTTATCTACGAGGTAGTAAATCATTTAGGATTACTCTTTCCCTATTGATAATGTATTCGTATAGCATGTGGAATTTACGCTCTGTAAAAAGTTACCTTGCTCTCTAAAGTCGTCGTTTGAGCGGCTCGGTGCCATGCACACTTCCCCCGGAGTTCCGAACGAGGACCTGCAACAAATCCAACAACACAAAAATAACAACAACAACAAACCCCAGTTAGTGCGAGGGTAAATAAACAAAAACACTGAAAGACACATTTACCGTGAAGCAGCAGCAGCACCGGGCGGTGTGTGTTTGAATGCGTGTCCGCCTTATACCCACCGGACAGTCCGAATAACCCGTCCCGTCTCCTCGGGGAGGAATCACATAATGAAGGCGTCCCCGGATCGCCCCTGAAAACCCGCGGCGCTCGTCCCGGTGACGTTTGCTTTTAAACGCGACCACAGATTAAAACGGCGCGAGGCTCCGCGCGGACGACTTGACACACGGCGCGGAGAGAGAGAGAGAGAGCGAGAGAGAGAGAGAGAGAGAGAGAGAGAGAGAGAGAGTGGCTCCCTCCCTTCAGTCTGCGGTGGCCGGTTCTCCCATCGCGCCCTGGGAGCGCGAAGTGCAAAGCAGAAGTGCCGGTGGGGGTGGGGGTGTGTGGGGTGGGGGTGGGGGGGTGGGAGAGGGAGGGGCGAGTCAAATATTGTTTCTCTAAGATCAACTTTTTCTTACTCAATATTGATTCTGCAGTTAACATCCTCGCCTCCCCCCCACACACATCCACACATCTTCCCTGTTTTTTTTAATGTTATTTTTAAAACACAGATTAGCACTTCAGTGGCACTTACATATCTCTTATTATGGTACTTTTGTAGTTTGACTATGTTGAGGAAATGTTACTTTCTGTATTCTTGTTATTCTTAGTTTGTACTATATAGGTTGAATGCACTTATTGTAAGTCGCTTTGGATAAAAGCGTCTGCTAAATGACATGTGATGTAATGTAATTGTTGAAGTAACCACTTATGATGTGCACGTGGCAACTGTTTACCTCGATGATACAGTTATTATTATTTGGGGGAGGGGGGGATTTCATTTATAACACAAACCTTTTCCGGCTCACGTCCTCCTGAGGTTGAAAAACATTTGGTGCAAAGCCCTTCATGGACCTCCTGGACAAAGTTTAGAGGAGTAGCTTTTTGCTGCTCTCAGAAGGATCACATCTCACCAAGCTGTGTCTCAGTGTCCACATGAGTGAAGGCAAAGGTGGACACAGAGGCACAGAGCTGCAGGGATATTAGAATATGAATTCTCTCATGTTTTCCAGCAGTGGCCCTCATTACAATACCGGCCTTTGTGTTTTATCTTATTCTCTCGATCATTTGCGGCTTTTAGAGCAGCTTTTTTTACCGATCCAGATGGTTGCTGGGGACAACTCATTCGTCGTTGGACTACCAACATCCAACGACGAATGAGTTGTCCCTAGCAACCATGCAGGGACATCCCGACCATTCTTACCCTTTGTACACACCGTCCGGCTCTAACCTTTAACCACACACCAAACTGGACACCTTTATAAACAGGTTTATCTTTATTGTTTTGGTTTGACTTAACATTTAAAAAGAGATCACATTTTAAAAACACCAACAGTGTTGGCCCAGAGAAACTTGAAGTGATGGGGAACAGATTAGTTTATGACGGTGGTGTGAAACTACAACCTCCCTCACGTTGTCAAATAGAGTTGAACATAAAAACTACAAACCAGTGTCAGAAGGTAAAGGAACACTTGATGGATAAGATTACTCTGCAGGAGTCACATTGAGTCCAGGAAACTGATCAAAAATAAGCGTGTGAGTAAAACTTAGAGTTGAGTAATCAAAACCAATAGAATAGTTACAATAGTTCAGCGTTCCAGTCCTCAGAGTCTAAATAGTCTTTCCTCAAGAGCTCCTCCCAGAAACGGTCCACGACGGCGTTGGGCAGCATCTCGTCGTCGTCCACCAGGCGGATTATCTTGATTCTCATCAGACGTCTCAGACTAGCTGCCTCTGCAGAAAGAATACATTCAAAAACTGCTTTTTACATATGAAGTCCCTTTAAAATAGTGAAAAAAAATCATAATAATCGAGAGTGGTTCTATTCTGTTCACGGTCGCTGCAGAAACACGGCGGTGTCTTCCTGGTGGCTCCCTATGTAGATATACATGTTTTGTTTCTAAGCTAAGGAAAACATAACGATTCGTTGTTGTGATTACACACCTACCTTAGTTATAAATATAATATTTAATAGCTGCCAATAATCTGCCACCACCCACCCAAATGTCACACACTGTCCCTTCAATGCGGCTCAGAACTCCAGGTGGGAGACGTACGAGGAAGGGATTAATTATTGAAACAGAAAATAAACAAAAGAAACGCGCTCCGGTGGCCACCTGCCCTCTGTACTGCTCGGAAGGAAATGTCACAGGCATGTGGAAGTGGGCCGGGGAGGGGGGGGGGGGGGTCGGGGGGGCGGTTAGGCATGTCATGTAGACAGGAACAACATACCTGGGGTCAGCTCCTCCGGTGAAGACCCAGCCGACCCGTGCTGGACATCCACCTCGTGGCTCGTCGGCAGTGCGTCTTCGACCGCGTCCGCGCCCAACAGATAATGAGACAGAGGCTTGTCGCCAAACGTCACCTGAGACAAACAGAAATATGACATGTCTGAATGTATGCGATGACTTATTAAAGAGAGTATCGCGGTGTCCTGGGTGTCCTAGGTGGGTGACACCCCCCCCTCCCCTGCCCTCCCCCCCTAATGGCCTATCGGATGTCTCTTCTGCAGCACTCAGGTTCATGCAGCCGCTCAACAGGCCTCCACGGCGCCATGCTATATTTCATTTTCTCAATGCGATGGAAGATATGGAGGTGGAAGATGAAGATGAGGAGGACTGTGTGTGTGTGTACTGGCGCACAGTTCAACGGTGAACACTAAATAATTTACACACTGACGCTATGTCTTGCCCCAAACTGGCAGGCAGGAAACAGCCGCCAGGAGAACTGTGATCCGCATCAACGGTTGACAAAGAAAGGTCGTCTGATTTATGACTTGTGGAAACGGCACAGAAAGCTGTTGACAGCACGTCATGTGACCGCGCTTCCCCCGAGTTATGGACCGCATTGGAGGAGTCCTGTTAACATCCTGCTGATGAAAGTTGGGTCTGCTTCAAAATAAATGCTTTAAATTAAGACATTAATGAGGGACTTTTACTGTGAAGAATGTATAGAACAATCTGTTTAATGAAGCCTGTCTACTCATTATTAATTAATTACTATTGCAAACATTTCTATTGGGCCTTTACTTTCATGTGTGTGTCTTAAAGAATAAGGATGGCGGGCCTTTGTTTTTCTTTCTGTAACCATGAAGACCACAAAGACCAACCCAAATGACGCGTTGGCCTCTCCCTCCAAACTTTCCATCACTAGATTCTCAGCTCCAAGCCCATTGGTCCGTACTGAAGACATAAAGCTTCAACAAGCTGTGGTTTTATTCTAGAAATAAAGTTTCTAAACGGCTGTGTTTTCTTTTTTAAAGTTACTTTGATAGTGCATTTGTGAGGGACTATTTGCAGAGGATTTAATGGCTAGTGTATGTGGGAGTGTGGCTCATTAATGTGTTTTAATGATGAACCCTTAATAATAGCAGTGCCAGCGGAGGCTTTGGCCCTGTGCTGATGGATGTCTGGAGCCTCTGTGTGAAGTATGCACGTTGTCTCTATGCCAGCGTGGCTTTTCAGTGTGTGTGTGTGTGGGGGGGGGGGGGTACGAATCTCATTTTTGTCCTGAGGGAGGTGCTGACCTGAAAGAGTTTCCTGTGGGAACATGAATGGACTCTCATGGATTTTTGTGGGAAATCTTTCTTATATGTTGTGAGAGAGGTCAACAGAGTCACTGAGACATTTGGGTTCCAGATGGAATCAGAGCATGTTCTCGCGGCCGTTCTTATATTGTGAGTGCAGCGGTGAGCTGAAGGTGGCGTCTGACCTTGTCCCAGGCGTACGTTGAGCTGACGGGGATGTTGTTACCGAGGATGGACTCCAGCCAGCGCTCGGGTGCCCGGTGCGACTTGCCTTTGGCGTCCTTTATCAAGCCGTCGCCCTGCAGGTGAGCCAGGTGCCAGTAACCCTGCAGGCGCAAGACCAACACACTGTTTTCTGGGGAAAGGAAATAGTTTGCTGGTGTTGCTGTAACACATACATGAAGTGGCCATGTCAGGTGACACTGGTCAGTGATCTGCTCTTATTGGTCAGAAATGGTACTCGCTTGCAGGACCGTATACAGTCAGGTCCATCAATATTTGGACATTGACCCAATAGATTTTAAATGAAACTATCAAGATGTGCACCTCCTTTTTGAGGGATCGAAAGTAATTGGACAAACTAACATAATCATCAATGTAATTGTCAATTTGCAGGTTTTTTCCTGGGTCAAAATGGGTCTTTGGTGCATCGAAGAAGAGTTGTTGACAGGGGGGGGGGGTAGTGAGCACGGCTGTGCTCCTATGTCGGCGCTCGCATCGCCGTATCAACAGCTGGCCGCTCTGTCCATTCGCGCACCTTCTTCTTTTTTTTTCAGCGCGCACCTTTTGATTTTTTTTTGCCTTCGCCGCTCGGGATTTGTCATAGGCGCTCGGCAAAAAGGCTTAGGCGCACGCCCAAATTTTCTCTATGCAGGAAAAACCCTGATTTGAATACTTGGTTGCAACTCCTTTGCAGTCAAGTACAGCCTGAAGTCTGAAAGCCAGAGACATCACCAGATATTGGCTCAATTGGATTCAGGGCCGGTGATTGACTTGGCCGTCGCAGAAAACTACACTTCTTTGCCTTAAAGAGCGCTTTGGTTTGATTTCACCGTATGAAAAAGACCTGGACAACTGTGGTGGGTGACAGAAGAATTATTTCCTTGGTGAAGAAAAAGCCTTCACAACAGTTGGCCAGATCCAGAACACGCTCCAGGAGGTAGGCGTATCTGTGTCAAAGTCAACCATCGAGAGAAGACCTCACCAGAGTAAATACAGAGCGTTCACCACAAGCTGTAAACCATTGGTGAGCTTCAACAACAGGAACACCAGATTAGAGTTTGCCAAAAAACATCTAAAAGAGCGTGTACAGCTCTGGAACAATTTCCTATGGACAGATGAGACAAAGATCAACTGATGGGAAGAGAAGAGTCTGGAGAAGAGAAGGAACTGCTCCTGATCCAAAGCATAGCACCTCCTCAGTGAAGCCTGTGGAGGGAGTGGGATGGCGTGGGCATGTATGGCTGCCAGTGGAACTGGTTCCCTTGCATCTATTGATGATGTGACTGCTGACAAAAGCAGGAGGATGAATTCCGAAGAGTTTGGGGACATACGATCTGCTCATATTCAGCCAATGGCTTCAGAACTCATTGGACGCCGCTTCACAGAGAAAGATCGACAAGGACCCGGAGCAGACTGCCGAAGCAACCAAAGAGCTTTTTAAGGCAAAGCAGTGTAAGTCCATCCCCGGACCTGAACGTATAACACGTGTTGTAATTCCTACACCGTTCACCTGATGTGGATGTAAATACCCTCAAATTAAAGATGAAAGTCTGCTCTTAAAGCACATCTTGAGAGCTTCATTCAAAATCCATTGAGGTGGTGTACAGAGCCAAAATGATGAAAATTGTGTCAATGTCCAAATATTTATGGACCTGAAAATGTAAATCAGTCAAATGTCAAAGTCATTTTCATGGACTTTAATTAACAATCCAAAAGTAAGAGATGTTGTCTATAACTACGTTAAAAGTGCTATATTCAAAACTCAAAGCAAAGGCAAACTCAACACTTTAGTCAACACTTTACTTTACTCAGCACTTTACTTTGTTTTACCACTGTATATTTAGTATTAGTATTAGTATTTAGTTTTTAGTTTTTACTAATGCTCTGATGTGCACCGCTGCTGTGATTTTTGAAATGTCCCCACTGTGGGACAAATAAAGGTGTATATACCTTTATTCGAAAATATCATATCATATCATCAATGTTGCAGCAAACAACCTTTGTTCTATGTAAAGATATAGTGGAGCAATCCCTCAATCACAGTTATGCTCTGAATGTAAAATTGAAGCATGAGGAAAATGCAAGACATTGTTATCATTGGTTGAGGTGGTTTGGAGACAGCTGGAAAGAGAACACGCTACTACACACGTGTCCGATGAGAGGAGCTCCGCCTTACCTTCAGCAGCAGCTGCAGGGCACATCCAGCTGGCAGGACCCCCCTCTGGATGAGCTGCGAGAGGTGCGCGCTGTTGTCGTCAGCTTGTGTCTGTATCAGCGCATTATTTCCTTTGGTTAGAAAGTTGACGTGTCCGGGACTAGTTCCTGCTTGTGTGGCGCTGCTCTGACAGCTGCTGGGTTTCCTGTTCGGAGAGTTCTTTTGTTTCCCGGCATCCTTCTTCTTTCGCTGGGTTAGCGGAGGAGCAGGAGGCCGGCGTGCCGGACGGCCCCGGGCTTTGTTCCGAGGGGTCGATCTTACCACGGCGGTCTGTGCAACCGGCCTGTGGCTTTCCTCGCCGCTTTGATTGCACCCTTTAGAAGCGGACGGTGTTGCCGCCTGCTGCTGGGGCCGGACGTCACTGCTGCCTTCACAGGTGGGAGGCTGAGGGGACAGTTTGGCCTTCATGGCGTCGTACGCCTCCACCAGACGTATCTGCTTCTGCAGGATCTCCAAAACGGTCCTCTGACGCGAGGCGAGGGACACGACTTGATTCTTCAACAAGCGCTGCCGAAAGAAGTCGGGCAGACTCCTGCACAGGGAAGCAAACGGTACCGATGGGAAGTGGTGACAGACACGTCTGCTCAGAGAACTTTAGACCTCACAACAGTTTAGAGAAAGATCGCATCAAAGAAACAACGCAAAAAACAATAACTTCAATATTCAAAATGTTTTACATTGGCATTGAATTACAATGAATGTATACATTCCTAATTAATTAATATAATGAATAACTCTCCAGTTCAACACCATTATGTAAACCACATTCTGGACGAAGAAAATGAGTGTAAATGCAAACGCGCAACTCTTTACTCTTTTAATGTTTTACTTTGAAAAACGCATTTCAAGAGAATTTCTTAGACGGTAACTTCTGCATTTTTCAGCCTGGAGCTTGTTTTCCCTTGTTTGCGTGTCTCAATTTTGTAAACGGGTCCAAAAATCGACGGCAGGCACTAAACGGGCTCTGATGTAATTGCTGGGGCATCTCCTCTCTGTCAATGTACATTAGTGTCTGGCAACAATGATTAGGGTCTAGGCTGAAAAACACACTGAGACTGTGACATCATTGAAAATGTGTTTTCTGCTTTGTTTTAAGGGTCAATTGCTGAGGCCTTGCTTTTGACACACTGTCCAAACATTTTCGTTTTTTGTTTTGTTACTTACTTTCCACTAATAATAATAAAAAAGTATTTAATTTGACATGTTAAGCAAACTGAAATAGTGCTCTATGAATGATGTAATATTAGTAGCATCTATAAAGAGTTATCATTTTATTGAGAAATGGCAGTTGCTTCATGGCTCCCAAAACAGGTGAGAAGTTCCTGAACTGACCAGTATCTTCGGGCCAGATTGTC
The DNA here is from genome assembly GCA_036178185.1 of Liparis tanakae. Taxonomy (NCBI): domain Eukaryota; kingdom Metazoa; phylum Chordata; class Actinopteri; order Perciformes; family Liparidae; genus Liparis; species Liparis tanakae. The sequence continues at coordinate 5,575,114 of CM070094.1, read as the reverse complement.
CTTCTCCAGTTGCTGTTTGGTGAGCACCTCGAACACCGCTCTCTGGATCTGTGTCAGAGCAGCGTGATATCGGCCTGAAAAGCAGCAAAAGTCCTGTACAACAAATCCAGCATCTCCCCTCGTCCTCTACTAAACTCGAGTCAACAGTGCGCATCATCTAATTTGCATTGGTCTTACCAGCTGGATATGCTCTGATGCTTTTGGCTGATTATGGTATCTAAGGTGTACTTCCAACATGAATATGTAAATAGTGATCATCGCGGCTGCTCTACCTGCGTCATCCGGAACTATCAGAGGCCACGACGATATTTCCATTTGTTTCCTCACCACCTCCTCCAGAACCACCGTCAAGGCCTCTGATTGACGCTGCGAGAGAAGAGAGGCATCACGTTATTGAACGTGTGCCATAGAGGGCTGCGTCTTGAGTCTACGGTGATCAAAGTGCAAAGAGCTCTTGCATCATTTGCCGTTGGGTCTTTGCTGCCGGGCGGAATGTCACCGGGCTGTCCGGCTTCGTCTCGTTCCCACGAGTCTCCGGGTCGCACCGTCGCAGGGTCACTGCGGATGAGCCGGTGGGCCTCTGAAGACACGTGACCTGAAAGAGTATTGCATTCAAGACCTCAACCGAAATCACCACCCGAAGAAACCTTGAAGTCCTCAGGTGTCCTACGCTTAAAGTAAACAGTAGGTCCAATGCAAGCTACACATAAATTGATACCAGAATTTGAAGCAGTACGTCTCAACTTGTTGCCAGAAGTTCCATTCTGTAGTTAGATCTTTCCACTTAATAATAATGGTTCAGTTTTGCCTTGTGAATGTGTTCAGTAGGGACGTTCCTAATGGCTGATTGATTTCCCTGATATTTTAAAAGGAATTTGAACTTAGAAGACTCACTCAGAAAACAGTCAACATTTAGCACAATGTTATCTATACGGTTAAATATTGTCCTACTAAGTATACTATAAGAGCCATCATATATGTTGTATAACATTTTCAATAACTAAATCATATTTGAAATGCTGTGGAAAATCAATCAGAAATGCGCCAGGCGTGTATGCATATACACAGTATATATATATATATATATATATATATATATATATATATATATATATATATATCATACCTGCAAACCCATGAGGGGTGAAAAAGGTGACAAGGGGGTCGAATATTTCTCACCTTCGTATTACTTTAAGCTGCACAGCAAATTGATTTTCATTTTAATATGTAAGACTTATTTTTAATGTTTTTTATTACTTCTTTAATAGTACGTATGACAGTTACTTTTAATGTTTTTTATTACATCCTTTAATAGTACGTATGACTAACTTTTAGGGCTGGGCAACGATTAAACATTTTAATCGCATGATTTCCCCGATTAATCCCATTTGTATACGCAAAATCCAATAATTTATTCAAAAGTAGTGTATAGCGCACTTGTATTTTAAATGTTGTGCCATATGAATGAAAGAGCCATAACATGTGTTGTCCTGTTAGAGAGAGACACCAGAAAACACTTTCAGGGCAGTTTGTCAACTCCTAGAACTCAACACTTATTTTAAATGTTGTGCCATATGAACTAAAGTGCCATAAAACCTGTTGTGCAAACAAACACTTAACATCAGCATTTCTATATAGTAGCAGTTATACTTTGTGTAGATCTTAACTTAAACAATGTTATCAAAACAAACACAAAACTAAAGCTTATTGCCACTGCAGGGCTTAATGTTAGAGTGGTGAAGCACCAACAATGTGATCACATTTACGTAAACCAGACAACGACAAACATAGAAGGAAGTTAGCCACGGTGTATTTAATTGTAAAGACATGTTATATGTTTTAACATCACTCTTCCCTTGTTACAGTCCTACAGTCTGCTATGAACAAGAGTTACACTTCAATCAGATTAACTCAACCAGCAGCAAACGTGGAGGGTAGCATGGGTTTCATGTGTAAACGAACCAGATATCAACAATACCGTGATTCAGAAACCCGGTGGCCTGAGGCTGATGTAATGGAGAAAACTTGTGTGTTCTCCGTGTAACGGTGTGTCTTGAGGGCGTCTCATACCTGCCGTCATTAGTTGAGATTCTCCACATGTTTCTCAGACTGACGTCTTCCACAACACTAACCGGCCCGCAGTCTGTAGCGATCCGCTTCGCCAAGGCATCGTTAGCTTCTCTTGGTTTAGCTATAGCTGCTATACTCGTCCAGCAGCTAGCGGTCTGCCGAGGCCTCGCTCCACTGGGTGTCTGGTTGTATGATTCGCGGCATCAACGGTGTGTTCATCATTTAAATGATATGTAAGACTGGAAGTACTCCGGTGATGAGACGATTCCTCTCGGCAGTGGTTACATACACGACTTTGTTTCTGTCGACTCCGGCGTCTTTAAGAACTTTATTTGACATCTTATTTTGAAAACCGGATAATCTTTCACGTGGCTCTTTCCGCTAACTTTGCAAAACCGGATGTTGGGTTACATGAATCCTTCCGCTAACTTTATCAAAACCCTCGCGCGCTCCCGATCAACCCCCGCCGTCATCATTTCTCGGCTCCTATGCAGCTGCCGGAGGGTTCGGAGCAGTGCATCATCCGTGATCAGGTTACCATCAGTGAGTCCGCTCAGAATACCAAGGCCAGGAGGACTGAGCCACTCCTTAAAGACCTTTGCAGGGCAAAGGCCTTGGTCAGTTATCTGACCGAGTTGATGGATAAGACCACGTTGGATCAAGGCCTGAAGATCAGGCAGGGGGAGAGGGTAGGAAACATCGGGACAGTTGTCACCAAAGAAGAGATGGCTACGGGGATCGAGGCCTGGAGACCTAAGCCATCTAGGGAAGACCTTTGCAGGGCAAAGGCCTCGGTCAGAACACTGACCGAGATGGATGACAACGGGATCAAGATGGACAACACCCTGAATATCGAGGAAGAGGAAAAGTTTGAAAACATCAGGATCAACTTGATAAATACGACAGGGTCGGTTTGTCAAGTTGATCACCTGATTGGAGAAATGCAGTTGCCGGAGGACGTGCAGAACTGCACAATCCACGATCAGAAAGTTAACATCAGCGAGGACGTTCAGCAGACCCAGGGCTGGAGAACTGAGCTACTCGAAAAAGACCTTTGCGGGGCAAAGGCCTCGGTCAGAGATCTGACCGAGTTGATGGAGAACAAGAAGATCGAGTTCGATAACATTCTGAACCTCGAGCGGTTGGAAGTCAATCGGCTAACTGATGAGAATATGAAATTGAGAGGAAAATCAGCCGTCCAGAACACCAGCGACGAGGAGACTCTCAAGATTTATATTCAGAAATCAGATAAGCTGAAAAAGGACCTTTGGAAGTGGAAGCAGAAAACCACTTCCACTCAGAGTGAGCTCCAGGGTCGGTTTGTCAAGTTGATCACCTGATTGGAGAAATGCAGTTGCCGGAGGACGTGCAGAACTGCACAATCCACGATCAGAAAGTTAACATCAGCGAGGACGTTCAGCAGACCCAGGGCTGGAGAACTGAGCTACTCGAAAAAGACCTTTGCGGGGCAAAGGCCTCGGTCAGAGATCTGACCGAGTTGATGGAGAACAAGAAGATCGAGTTCGATAACATTCTGAACCTCGAGCGGTTGGAAGTTAATCGGCTAACTGATGAGAATATGAAATTGAGAGGAAAATCAGCCGTCCAGAACACCAGCGACGAGGAGACTCTCAAGATTTATATTCAGAAATCAGATAAGCTGAAAAAGGACCTTTGGAAGTGGAAGCAGAAAACCACTTCCACTCAGAGTGAGCTCCGGAAAGCCCAGGTTACCATCAAAGACCTGGAGGAGACCATCGCAGCTCTGCATGAGACGGTAAACCGGGACAACACCCAGGTGGTGTTGGACGGGGTCACCGATCTCAAAGCAAAGCTGAAAGAAACCAAGGTACAACACCGTAAATATGCGAGGACCATCGCATATATGACGGAGGATCAGGCTGTTCAGCTTCGCGAGGTCCAGGCTGCGGCCCAGGAAGTGGAGGAGAAGAAAAAACATCTCCGCCAAGATCTCCACGCAGCCCAGGATACCATCAGAGACCTGCAGGACACCATTACTTCTCTCAAGGAGACAGTGGACCGGATGCCTCTTCGTCTAGAGGCACCCGGCAACACCCAGGTGGTGTTGGAGGAGAGTAACACCATCCTCAAAACTGAGTTCCAGCCAGCCGACGACGACATCCAAGACCAGCTGGAGAGCATCGCTTCTTTCAACGCGGCGGCGAACCGCGTGCCTCTCGCTCGAAAGGCACCGGGCAACACCCTGGTGGTGTTGGAGGAGGAGAACACCTTCCTTAAAGCCGAGTTGACAGAAGCCAAGCTCCAGCACAGGAGGTATGCAAGGGCCATCGCTGACATGACTCAGCAGGCCATTGATTTCAACCTGGAGGTTACGGATGCAACCAAGGACCTGCAGAGCGAGAGCATCACTCTCCGGAGGGATCTCCATGCAGCCAAGGTTACCATCGAAGGCCTGGTGCAAACCGCTTCTCTCAAGGAGCCAGTGAACCCGATGCCTCTCGGTCTAGAGGCACCGGACAACACCCAGGTGGTGTTGGAGGAGCAGAACACCTTCCTCAACACTGAGCTCCACGTTGCCCATCTCAAGATCAGAGACCTGCTGGACACCAACACTGAGCTCAACGTGACAATTAACTGGATGGCACTCGATCCAAAGTCACCGGAGAACACCCAGGGGGTGCATGAGGAGCAGAACACCTTCCTCAGAAATGAGCTCTACATAGTCCAACTCATGATCACTGATGCTGGTTTTGGATGAGAAGAACACCTTCCTCCAGAGTGAGCTCCACACGGCGCAGCTCAAGGCCAAAGACCAGCTAGAGGAGGGCAACGCACTAACTCAATCCCTTTGCAGGTGGAAGCAGAGAGTCACCGCTCTGACACAAGAGAAGACTTCCCTGCAAAGGGATCTCCACACAGCCCAACGCCAGGTTAAACACCAGCTGGCGTTGGAGGAGGAGAAGAAGTCCCTCCAGGTGGAGCTCCACACGGCCCAACGCCAGGTTAAAGACCAGCTGGCGTTGGAGGAGGAGAAGAAGTCCCTCCAAGGAGAGCTGAAAAGAGCAGAGGTCCTTAACCAAAACTATGAAAGGACCATCTCTGATATGACCGACGAACACCGTGTTTTATTCCTTGAGACACAGGTAGCAGCCCAGGACCTGGAGAGCAGCAGGAACTCCCTCCAGAAAGATCTCCAGACAGCCGAGGCCAACAGCAACAACCAGCTGGAGGCCATCGCAGCTCTGACTCAGACGGTGAATCAGAAGCTGCTGGAGCTACAGGGAGCACGCCAGGACCTGGACCAGAAGACCGCTACCATCGAGGAACAGAACGCCACGTTGGAAGACATCAGACAAAAGAAGGAGGATGAGGACAACGACCAGCTCCCGTCGGAGCAGGAGGACACCTCCGTCCTTCAGGCCACAGAGATCCTCCAGCAGCCAGAGATCTCCAACCGCCCGCGGGGGAAGAAATGGTACCAGAAGAACCCATTCCGCAAACTTCAACGAAAGACCAAAGCCTAGAGACAACAGGAGCCGCAAGAGACACAGGAGACAGTAAGAGACACAGGAGACACAAGAGACACAGGACAGTCTCTGCAGCCACAAGATCATTTAACAGAATCAAAATGCAATCTTTCTAACCACAAACAACTCTTAATCCATTCCAGCCTCGTAGATCACCACTGTGGGGTGGGGAAGGAGGAGAAGTCCTCCTTCAAGGGTGGGAGGAGGAGAAGTCGATCGGTGAGCAGGTCGTGTGCATGGTTACATTTCCTGTTCGACGCTCGCGAGGCGTCTCTCTCTCAGTAATGAGGAAGACAGAGACGACAGAATCAGCTGCAGGTGAAGAAGCCAAGTCGGGAAAGCCGATCAGCGTTATGAAAAAGTAGCGCTGGAAACGGTGGTCATTCTGACGGAGTGGATGAAAGTCACCGAGCTGCGTGAGCCTACAGGCGATGGGATGAACCCGAACACGAGGGTTCGATGTTCAGAGGTTAGTGTGGTGTCCTTGGGGGGGCGGGGGGGGCTTTTAGTTAACTAGTTCCTGTTGCATTGCAGCAGCGTTCAAATAGTTACTAAGAGGCTTCCAGGTCTCTTCAAAAGGATTCACTGGAATCTCTGAGTACAAATCGTATCTTTAAAAGTTAGGATTTAGGATCTCTTTAAACCAACAGGTATGTGTCTTCAGACGTACGAGGTGTCTAGCTAACGGTGTCGTGAAGCCAGGAGGCATTGCCCTGCCGATGGCAGGTTGTGTGGGTGTGTAGCGAGTCACGTGAAACCGTGGAAAGCCATAAAAGCTCAAGCGGGTAAACTCGGGCAAGTAAACGCAGCATAAGACGCTGAGAGGCTTCAGAGTTGAAGTGAGATGGGATCGTTGAGAATTTGGTACCGATGTCGAGGAAATGACTTTAAGTTGTTTAAAGTCATACGCGGGTAAAGCCATGGAGATAAGCCGCTAAAACTCTCAGGAGTTAACGCAGCTTATGGCGCTGAGAGGATTCACACTTTTATTTATTTCTTTTTTTTCTTCATGGTTTTGTATTGATTTTTGCAAACACGCGAATGAAGAATAATACAACTTCCGAGAAGATGTATACAGGACATTCAGTCGTTTGGAAAAATACAGATACATAATCATGAAAACGAGATGGGGGAGGGGCCTTAATTATTGTTGTCACGGATGCCAATATATAGGAGACGACAATTTCAGTTTCTTAGAGTATTATTGAGTATTTCCGCAGAACACACACGGAGAACCAAACCGCACAGAGAACCAAAGCTCACACAGACGAGATTAATTTGTTATCTTCAGGAGACTTTTACTCAACTAACAAGTCATTGAAGAACTGCAGCTTTTTTGCGTAGAAAACCTGCATCGTCCATCAAGTGAAAGTTACCACAAGTGAAGACGCTCAGAAGACCCAAGCCCGGAAAACTTAGCCGCTGGAGGAAGACCTTTGCGAGGCTAGAGGTCTCGATCAAAGCTACAACCGAGATTATGGATGAGATCAATATTTATAGAACCCTGAAGATTGAGGGAGAAAGATCAAGATCGAAAAAGTTATACTGGAGGTATGCAGCTGCCCAAAGAATTTGGGAAAAAACCCTGCATAATCAACCAGAAGGTTGTTACCATTAAAAAGTGAGTTGATCCACGCGTGGACAGCTCAGCCACTCAACTGTTTGCCCTTTGTTGGGCAACGGGCTCGGTCAGCGATGTGACCGAGCCTGTTATCCTGTACGGGGGCAGCAGACTCAGTCAGAGAACTGACTGAGATAAGGATAACAACAAGATCAAATTTGATGACACACCGAGGGTCGATCCGCAGGAGAAGGTGGGAGCCACCAAGAATAGTTTTATAAATACGGAGGTTTCTTTCCGGCGATCAAAAATTCCATAATCTCTGTCGAAAGCTACGACCGAGACCTGTGGCCCTGCGAAGAGCTTTCTCCAGGGACTCTGAACATCTAGGCGCGAGTCTTCTGAGCGTTATCACTGGGGGTAACGTTCCGATGATGGACGAGGAAGTTTTTCTCCGTGAAAAGCTGCATTTGTCCAATGACTTGTTTGTTGATTCAAGTCTTCTGTAGCTAACAAGTTAATCTAGTCTGAGTGAAAACAAATTTGATATATGCAGCCCTGCATCATCCATCATGGGAACGTTACAACCATGAAGTGAGCCACTGGAGAAAGCCCTCGGTCGGAGCTACGATCGAGATGGTGGCTAACAAGATCAAGTTTGAGAAGACTTTGAATCTCGAGCGGTTGGAAAATAACCGTGTGTGACTAAAGAAAAAGACAACAAGCTCCAGTTGGAGCAGGAGGACAGCCCCTTCCTCAGGGACAGAGATCCTCCAGCAGCTACAGAGACGCGTAAACTCTCAGGAGTGAACGCAGCATAAGGTGCTGAGAGGATCAAACTTTTATTTATTTTGGGTTTTTACCTTTGCATTGAAAATGCAGAAGGTAATGTTTTGGCCGGCGTGTATTTATTTGTGAATATGTCCGTCCGTCCGTCCGTCCGTTATTCGTCTAAATCAGACAAAACTGAGCCGATTCTTATGAAACTTGGTGGGATGATTGGTTATGAGCCAAGGAACAATTAATTCGTTTTGGGAGTGATTGGGTCAAAGGTCAAGGTCAAGGTCACGGAAAGGTGAAAAACTGTGCGGTGGAAAGAGGAAAGACTCGCGGAGGAGGAACAGCCGCACTCGTCAAGAAATCCTGGTGTACCGACAGTAAGATCATATCAACATCTTGCTCTGAACATGTGGAGTATCTGACGTTGAGGCTAAGACCATTTTATTTGCCCAGAGAACTGCAATGTATCATTGTGAGTGTCGTGTATATCCCCCCCCTCCGCCAAGGAGGAGGCTGCACTGAAGGAGCTACACAACATGATCAGTGAGCATGAAAATACATATCCTGACGCTGCTGTTATTATTTTGGGAGATTTTAATCACTGTAATCTCCGGAAAACTATGCCCAAACTGCATCAGTTTGTAGACTTCCCCACCAGGGGAAATAGAACACTGGACCAATGCTACAGCAACATCAGAAATGCCTTCTCAGCTGAACCAAAACCCCATTTTGGAAAATCTGACCACATGGCAATCCGGCTCAAACCAGTTTATAACAAAAGGCTCAAGACAAAGCCAGTCCTCATCAGAACGTTTAACACCTGGACTGATGGGGCACAGGCTCGCCTTCAGGGCTGCTTTAAGGCCACAGACTGGAGCACCTTCAGAGTGGCCGCTAACGACATTCATGAATATACAGAGACTGTGAGCGACTACATCAGCTGGTGTACGTCCCTATGTGCTCCCCCCAGGACTGTGCGGGTGTTCCCCAACCAAAAACCCTGGTTTAATGGGGATGTAAAAAACAACATCAGGAAGAGAAGGGATGCCTTCAAGTTAGGAGATCAAGAGGATTACAAGAGAGCCCGGTACGAGCTGCAGAAGTCCATCAGGGCAGCAAAGAGGGCTCACTCCAAAAAACTTGAAGGCTACTATCTAAACCAGAACACGCGCAGGATGTGGCAGGGAATCCAGTCTGTCACTAATTATAAGAAAACCACATCAACTACAGACCCCCGTGATCCCACCCTTCCAGACAACCTCAACACCTTCTATGCCAGGTTCGACAGGCTGAATACGGACACACCCTCAAAAGCCCCCTGTGACCCCATGGACTCTGCCTTTCAGGTAACTCACAAACAGGTCCTGAAGGCCCTAAAGAGGGTAAACCCCTACAAGGCTGTGGGACCTGATGGAGTTCCCCCCAAAGTCCTAAAGGTCTGTGGGGAACAACTAGCCGGAGTGTATGCTGACATCTTCAACCGGTCACTATCTCAGGCTGTTGTTCCCCGCATCTTCAAATCATCAATCATCATTACAGTCCCCAAAAAAACCGACACACCCACCCTGAACGACTTCAGGCCAGTGCCACTCACACCAGTCGCCATGAAGTGCCTAGAGAAACTGGTCCTCGCCCACATCAACCACATGGTCCCGGACAATATCGACCCCCTCCAGTTTGCCTACCGCCCCAACCGATCAGTGGATGACGCGGTAGCAATAGCGCTACATCACACCCTGCAACACCTGGAAAGCCGCAGAACGTATGCCAGGATGCTCTTCCTGGACTACAGTTCTGCCTTTAACACTATCCGCCCGGGCAAGCTGATCAAGAAGCTGATAGAACTCGGCGTCCCAACTCCCACCTGCAACTGGATTCTGGACTTTTTGATGGAGAGACCCCAGGTGGTTAGAATGGGAGGTCGGGTGTCTACCGAGCTCAAAGTTAGCATCGGATCCCCACAGGGCTGCTGCCTCAGCCCCAAACTATTCACCCTGTACACCCACGACTGCACCTCCACCCAGGAAAACACCATCCTCATTAAATATGCCGACGACACCACCGTGCTGGGGCTCATCAAGGGGAGCGGGGATGAGTCGGGCTACAGGACCCTGGTGAACAACATCCTGGTCTACGGAGAGGAGAACGACCTCATGCTCAACAAGGACAAGACCAAGGAAATAATACTGGACTTCAGGAAGCATCCTCCCCCTCTACAGCCTCTCTCCATCAAAGGGACTGAGGTGGAGAGGGCCGACGGGTACAGATTCCTGGGAATGCAGGTGACAGCTGACCTGAGCTGGACTGTTCACACCACAGCCACGGTGAAAAGGGCCCAGAAAAGGCTCTATTTCATCAGAATGATCAGGAAGGCTGGTCTGAACTGTCGCCCTCTCACCCTGGCCTACAGAGGACTGGTAGAGAGCATCCTCACCGCAGGCATCACTGTGTGGTATGGAAGCACCACACAGGCAGAGAGGAAAGCTCTGCAGAGAGTCATCAGGACTGCGGAGAGGATAACGGGGACAACACTTCCGTCCATGGACTCTATGCATGTGCAGCGCTGTCGTACAAGAGCAGAGAGAATCATTGGAGACCCACTCCATCCAGCTCACTCTCTGCTCCGACACAAATGCTGCACATACAACCCGAGACACAGCCGGGCGGATAGCATCGTCACCCACAGGACTCGCTTCTTCAACAGCTTCTTCCCTGCCACTGTCAGACTGATGGCACAACAACACTACTGACAAATGAGCACTCCTTGGAAGTGTGAAACAATGTGCAATAACACAATGTGCAATACCCCCACACAAACTTCCCCAACACCTGAACATGTGCAATATCCTGATACAACTGTCCCCTTCCCCCTGTTTCCTTCTCTTACTTTTACAAGCTAGGCACAGCTCTAGCCTTCTTAGTTATTTATTATCCCTGCACTCTCCTTTCTTATGTTTATTTTTGATAACCTGTTTAATACTGTTAATACTGTACACACTTCCACACTGTTTTTGTACAGTGCTTTTTTAAATATATTTTTCACATTTCTATTATTATTATTGTTACTATTATAGTGTGTTTGTTTTGTATCTCTGTTGACTCGGAGAGTCCTGCAAAAACAATTCCAATGTGTCCAGACAGCTGGTCTAGGCACAGATGGCAAATAAAAAACCTTGATACCTTGAACTTGACAAAACTGAGCCGATTCTTATGAAACTTGGTGGGATGATTGGTCATGACCCAAGGAACAATCGATTAGTCTTTGGGAGTGATTGGGTCAAAGGTCAAGGTCAAGGTCACGAAAAGGTGAAACACGTAAATTTGCGATATCTCGGTTAATTGGCATCCGATTTGCGCGAAACTAGTGCCAAATTGTTCATAATTCAATCTTGTGATATGCGAAGGTATGCGCTCTACCGAGTGCCCATTCTAGTTTTTATTTTGTTTTGTTTTGTTTTATTTCTTTTATTTTCTTTTATGATTTTGTATAGATTTTTTTCAAATACAGGAATGAAGAATTATACCACTTCCAAGAAGTTGTGGTATGCAGAACATTCAGTCGTTTGGAAAAATTCAGATATAAGATCATGGAGGAGGGATAGGGGGAGAATTCAGTACCAATGTCAGACTTTAGGTGTTCAAAGTCAGACGCCGGTATAGCCATGGAGATAAGTCGCTAAAACTCTCAGGAGTGAACGCAGCTTATGGCTGAGAGGATTTAAACCTTTATTCCTTTTTTTTTTTATTATTCATTTTTGGGATTTTATATATGGGGGACAACAATTTCCGTTTCTTAGAGAATTATTGAGTATTTCGGCACAACACACACGGAGAATCAAACCGCACAGAGAACCAAAGCTCACTCAGACGAGATGAACTTGTTAGCAACAGGAGACTTGTCTCAACAAACAAGTCATTGGAGAAATGCAGCTTTTCGCGTAGAAAACCTGCATCCTCCATCAAGAGAACGTTACCCCCAGTGGAAACGCTCAGAAGACCCACGCGTGGTGAACTGAGCCACTGGAGAAAGTCCTTCGCGGGGCTAGAGGTCTCGGTCAAAGCTACGACTGAGATTATGGATGAGATCAAGTTTCATAGAACCCTGAAGATTGAGGGGGAAACATCAAGATCAAATTGAGAAATACGGTGGCTTCCGTTGATCAAGAAATATGCAGCTGCCGGAGGCAGAACCCCTGCATCATCCATCATGGGAACTTTACAACCAGTGAACTAAGCAACTGGAGAAAGCCCTTCGCGGAGCTAGAGGTCTCGGTCGTAGCTCCGACCGAGACGGTGGCTAACAACAAGATCAAGTTTGAGAACGCTTTGAATCTCGAGCGGTTGGAGAATAACCGTGTGTGACTAAAGAAAAGGACAACAACAAGCTCCAGTTGGAGCAGGAGGACAGCTCCTCCCTCAGGGACAGAGACTCTCAGGAGTAAACACAGCATAAGGCGCTGAGAGGATTCAAACTTTTATTTATTTTTGTTTTGTTTTGTTTTATTTCATTTTATTTTATGATTTTGCATTGATTTAGCAAACACAAGAATGATACCACTTCCAAGAAGTTGTGGTGTACAGAACGGTGTTTACAGGACATTCAGTCGTTTGGAAAAATACAGATACAAGATAGATCATGAAGGAGGAATAGAGGGGAGCATCCAGTACCGATGTCAAAGACTTTAGGTGTTCAAAGTCAGACGCCGGTATAGCCATGGAGATAAGTCGCTAAAACTCTCAGGAGTGACATAGCTTATGGCGCTGAGAGGATTCAAACTTTTATTCCGTTTGGTTTTGTTTTATTTTCTTTTATGATTTTGTATTGATTTTGCAAACACAGGAATGAAGAATGATACCACTTCCAAGAAGTTGGGGTATACAGAACATTCAGTCGTTTGGAAAAATACAAGATCATGAAGACGGGATGGCGAGGATGGGGGGGGGGCTCCCAAATATTTGGCACTGGTAATGGTTACTCCTGGTTTACTGGGATGGGGTTCGATACCCTGCAGTGTCGGTAATCGGCTCACTGTTGAGAATGAGAAACTGAGATCCGCCTTGACCAGGAGACTCAACTTTTATCAACAGAAAAGATCTATTTAATAAAGTTATTATTTGTTTTATTTTATTTTGCTTATTTGAGTTATTTATTCATTTAATTTATTATATTCATTTATTTATTTTACTTATTTATTTTTATCCTAGTTAACTAGAAATTAATATAACCCACAAGCTTTCAAAAGAACCAAGGCACTGGTAATGCTACTCCTGGTTTACTGGGATGGGGTTCGATTCCTTGCAGGGTCCGGCTACTTTTGAATATTTAATATTATAATCATTCTAATTATAATTTAATATATTATATACTTTTTAATATTTAATAATATTTAATATTTTCATTGTTACCGTTTCTCAAAATAGAGTTTAACGCTTCCTACATTCAATAATAAGTGAAATCCTCCAAAGTTTGACTGAATGAAACAATCACACGTTATCGAGCATCACAAGACTCTCTCTCTCTCTATATATATATATATATATATATATATATATATATATATATATATATATATATATATATACACATACATATATTTCTAACGGCTCCATCACTTCCGGAAACAGCTGGTAGTCGTAACCCATAGTTACCCAAACAGGAGGAAAAAGTATGTTTGTTAAGGGACTATTTTCAACTGCGGATATATCAACAGGTGGTGTTCAGTCAAAATAAACCGTGATGATTATGAGTTATTTTTTATTACATTACATTACATTACATGTCATTTAGCAGACGCTTTTATCCAAAGCGACTTACAATAAGTGCATTTCAACCTAGAGGACAAACTAAGAACAACAAGAATACAGAAAGTAACATTTCCTCAACATAGTCAAACTACAAGAGTACCACAATAAGAGCCATTCAAGTGCTACTAAAGTGCAAATCTGTGTTTAATCCAGATATAGTCGGAAAAGGTGCGTTTTCAGTTTTCGGCGGAAGATGTAGAGACTTTCTGCTGTCCTGATTAAAAAGTAAATTATCATTAGAAAAATCATTTGAATTTCATTTGTTTTGGGGTATTTCTTACCGAGTTGCTGGTGTTTGGCAGAGCGATGAAATAATATCGCCGTTATAATTATTATAGCGATGAGGGTTGTTTTAGTTGCCTATTTTGTGGTGCCCCCCCCCCCCCCCCCCAGGACCATACCTGCAAACTCATGAGGGGTGAAAAAGGTGTGTGTGTGTGTGTGGGTGTGGGGGGGGGGGGGGGTGCAGGTGACTTTTTCTTTTGTCACCACACCACATCCGTGTTGTTTGATGAAGCCTCAACACTTTTAGAATTACAACTACGGTCATGTTATTGTTCTGACCACAAATCTAAATTCTAAATAATGACAATAAACAGTTTAAGAGCAAAAGGTCCTCCGCTCGAAGCCGTATAATGATAGTAGTAATAAATATACATTGTCATTATATATAATATGGTTAAAGTCATTCATAAACCAACTCTATTCTGCCTCGATCCATTCACGTGGACGACCCATTTTGATTTCAAAACGGTGAATTTCACCGAAAAGTGACAAGTTTGCAGGTCTGATATATATATATATATAAGGTGGAAAATGCATTTACTGCGTATCATATGTCCTGTATGTCAAAATGAAAGGCTCGGCTCACATCGGTTTGGATTGTGAGAGGAAGCTCACCTGGTGGTCCGTGCCGCGCCTCACATGGCTGCCCTTCTGCAACAGAAGGCGCTGGGAGAGAGAGCAGCTCTCTCATGTCATCCTCCTCCGCCATATCTAGCGCGCTGAGGCCGGCCAAGGTTTTGTCGGTGGGGTTCGAGCCATACTGGATGAGGAGCTTCACTACCTGCACCGCATGCACACAGGTCACAACAGCATGTCAGGGAAGTGCATCATCAATACATACACCTGCCGTTCAAAGGTTTAGGGTCACTTAGAAATGTCCTTGCTCCGGCCATTCGCGCACCTTTTTTTTTTTTTCAGAACGGCCTTTTTTTTTGTTCTTTTTGCCTTAGGCGCTCGGGATTTGTCATAGGCGCTCTGCAAAAAAAAACCTGCTCCCTGCTGGTCAGTAGAGCTAATGCAGGTTTAAGACACTTCTGCATCGGCCCCACTCAGCAGGCCTGCAGTTGTCACCTGGGTGTAATATGTGACTGAAAGCTATCCTCCACTTCTTAAAGTTCCATTCAGAGTTTCTGTCACCTGATGGTGTCCAGCGTAAACGGCGTCATGCAGGGCCGTGACGCCGTCAATGTTCCTGGCGTGAACATTCGTTCCGGCCTTTAGCAGCTCCTCAACCACCGCTCCGTTGCCACAGGCAGAAGCTTCGTGGAGAGCTGTCCAGCCTGATGATCAAAAGTCGACATTTACTGTAGAGAGCAACTTTCGCGTGTGACGGTTAATCATTGTTTGTCAGAACATCGAAGTGATCTGAGTGAAAATAAGGACGTGTCTGAGCTGCGACAAACCTGCGTTGTCCTCCGTGTTGATATCGATCCCGGCTTGAATCAGGGCTTTGACTAGCGCCAGGTCTTCTCTCTTGCATGCTACGTGCAGAAGGGTCTCTCCCATTCCATTCCTCTTTTTGAGTCGCGTCTTCGTTGGGGTTTTCACACATTGCGAGACCTTTGCCGCTGATGAATAAGATGGGGAAAAAGAAAATTAAAGATGTGTGAAATTAATCAAAAGTATAGATGTGTCAAATCAAAGGGAAAGGTCCTTTCATTTACTAATTAAATAAACATATCTCATTCTCAACAAACTTATTGTTAGAACAGAAGTCAATGTGTTATTATTATTACACACTTCCACATGGTGTGGAATATTTAGGTATCAAGTAATAATGAAAAAAATATCATAATGACATGGAAACTTCTTGTTATCGCTTGAGGAAGAATAAAATTAAAGTTCTCGTTACAACAATAAACTACCCAGATTGCCATGTTGGCAGCTACACGCTGCTGAAAATGGATGTTTTAGTAGTTTCTAACTTACAACTACTTGATTGAGTTGTAGAATCAGCACGGCCTGCTGCAGACTGGGCACCGCTGGATATCCCTGACTCAGGAGGTTTGAGTGGATTTATCTCCATCGCCACTTCTTTTTCCGGCATTTTGTTGACAAACTGTGAATCTAAATGATTGGCCTCCATGTCCTCGCCTGCCCCCCCACTGCTATGTGCTGTGGAAACATTGCGCAACAAGCTCAAAGAGTCGTCATCTGAAGGTGACTCGTCTCCATTCCCATCAAGCTCCTGATCACAGCTGTCGGTCATCTCCGGAATGTTTCTGGAAGACGAGGAGACAAGCACACACACGCCACAGTCAGATTATGACACATTTCCAGATTCCTCACTGACTATTTTGTCCAACCAGAGCAACAAAGCCAAGTTAGCACCAGGCTGACTGGACTCAGCAGTTAAAACAACAGAAAGAGACACGACTCTTCTCTGCTAGTTCAACTAGCACAATGAAAGAACCAACACCGGGTGTAAAGTGTGCTTTACGCACTGTTACTGTTAACGCAACGTCAACATAGTATTAGCACATGCGGAGGCATGAGACTGTTTAACTTTGCCGTTGCACATGTATTGGTGTGATTAACAGACCAAGCAGAATACACACTATTTCTTTTTGGTTTGTTTAGTTTATTTATTTATCAAGATGAATATTGTGAGTTTTCCCTTTAATTTACTTGCCGAAGGGCATAAGGGTACTAGAATGTAAAAAACTATATTTATTTATTTATATATATATATATATATATATATATATATATATATATATATATATATATATAAATATATATTTATATTTATATATAAATATTTATATTTTATTAATATATATATATATAAATAAATATATCTATATAAAATATGGTAATTTGAGGGATTTTGCTATATACATATATATTATATATATACACAGTATATATATATATATATATATATATATATATATATATATATATATATATATATATATCGATAATTGGCTATAATTTTGCCTCACCAGTTTATGTGATGTAATAAAATTATTATAATTCATTATAAAAATAAATATGTTTGATAATTTAAAGTTACTTGTTAGCCAAATTAATTTATTTTTGAGTAACTGCATCTATGCTAAAATAAACTGAATTGAAGAGTCGCTGTTGTTATTAACATATGCTGATCATGTAATTTTGTAATATTTTATTGATATTAATGATCATCTTTGATATTTGCTAATAACCAGACCTAATATCTAAGGTCATTAATAAGGATTAGTGTGGCTAACACAGGTCTTTTCCTTGGTATTCTCTGTTTTCACAACTTCATCATTCGCTGTTCAACTATTGTCTTCAGTGAAAGTAACTTGTTTTCATTATTAGATAATAATGGAGGTGAAGTAAATAAAAACGGCACCCCTCTGATTTCATAATATACATTTTCGTGTTTCAGTTTTTAAACTGATAACATATAAACTATCCATGGAGAAATAAATGTACCTTCACAGGACATAATTCACAAATGCATTATGTGGTCACTGGCGACAGCTACACAGAACCATTAGACCCACCTAGTGGTCAAGAAAAGGAATTGCTGTTACACTTCCTTCTTTCATCTTCCAAACAGAGACCTGTTCTATGTTATACATACAGAACAATAATTAAAAATAAATAGCAATGCTAAAAGGAATTTCATGTCAACGCTTTGCATTTGATCATATTAACACTAACACCCAACACTAGCTGCTGGTTCAATGTTGAAAGGCTTAATAACACATTTACAAAAAATACTAAGCCATTTATTGTTATACATTATTCATAGTAATTGAATAATGCAATATATCTAATTTAATACTCATCTATTGATTACATATTCCTTCTAAATAATAATTTAGTTGTCCGTTTATGTTTTCCTTGAGTGCTGTTTTTATATTTGTTCGATTGTATTGCTTTATTGTGTAGATTATTTTATCATCTTAATATTTAAATACCTGTTCATACATTCTCTGTGTGTGTAACGTGGAGGGTGTTGTTAATACGGTACACTGCGGTGTGCAATCATGAACTGTATGACAACAGTAAACCCTTGTTGATGGAGTATCTGAGTTGCGTAAGGATATGAAGTGCAGTCCATTTGTTTCTCATAATAAAGCTACACAGGCTACTGTAAACCTAAATTAAAACAAGTGAAGCAATTCAAATAAATGACTGACAGCTGAAAATCTCTGCCTTAAGGAAATGTTCTGTTCATCAGATGTTTTCTTTATAGTTTCTCATTACATTTGTGCAAAGCATCACATAGTGGCATTTCGCTGTTAGTGTGGATTCTCTGGGGCTATAGACAATTGTATTTCGGACAGTCTCTTCTTATTTAGCTAAGAGTTACAGTAATTATGAACTTTCGCAGTAGCGTTAATGTTCAGGGACCAACTGCCCCCTGAATCTCCATCACAGGTGAGTTATGGTCAGATTGGCTGACGTCACAGCTAACACTACTAGCCACCAGCTTCTGCTAGCTAGCTAACTGCTTTAAATAGTCCCCCCCCCCCCCTCTAAATACAAATGTGTAATCCCAGTAACTAAATTAGATCACAGCTCATTAGCTTAGCTAGGCTACTGCCTGTTGGTGTTAAGAACTTTTTGTAACGGCTTACTATTAACTTAGCTGTCACAGACTGTGATAAAACCTTTTGAAGCTACATTTTCTCAGAAGGACACAACATGTTGGCAGCAGCTAAAGTTACTGTCTGCTATGTTGCCCTCTTAACCACTATGAAAGTAAAGTGTTTGTAACGTTAGCCTAGCTATAGCTGGGACGTACAAATCCCCCCCTCCCCCCCTCCACACTAGTAAACTACTAATGAAGAACTCTGACAGAGAAACGTTAACGTTAATAACTGTATAACAGGTATAGTGTCGAGGTCTGTCATTACCTGTTTAAATAATATTAGATATTGATGTCCTTCTTCTGTCTTCTTCAGAAACGAGGGAAAGTGCACGTGAAGGGGGAGGGGCGGGGGGGCGAGGAGGGGGGGCATCACGGAGACCCAGATGGCGCAAAAAACACCGCGCGAAGTACGCATGCGTCAGCTGAAAAAGCTGTCCCTCAGGGTTTTGATAGTCCGGTATCTTTTTCCTCAGGTGGCAGGAACACAGAGAGTGACCCGAGTGAGATATCTTTGCAGATGTTGTCTTCTTTTAGGCTTTCCTAACTATGAAGGGATATATTCAGGGACCTATAGTGAGGTCTTCAGTAATTTTGAGTAAGCGATTTCATTAAATCATAATACTAAGAAAAGTAAAATGGTCTCTATTGACAAATTGGTACTATTTCTATTGTATTTTGCTATTCTGGTCAATTTGCATACAACACGTTGGTTTATTGTAATCTAACTCTGCATCATATAGTTTTGTAGGTAGCCTATTTATAAAATCTGAATCAAATGTAAACATTTTGATATATCGGCCGAGCTCTAAAATTGATACATAGATTTTGCTTGACAATCATTAAAAATACATTTAGTTCTTCACCTAAATATTTACACTACACAGTATATAGGCTTATTTTCATTGTGATCCTGCTTAGACGCGTCCAAGAGAGACAACGAACACCAGATTGACTTGCGTCTTTAAACCGAAATGATGACAACATCCTACAGTTCCAGTTTCCTGAACATCATTCCATGCCTGAGATTCTGTCCAACTCACACGTAACTTAATGCATCATCCCCAGGTCCATGGCCCAAGCCAACAGCTCCATGCAAACATAGAACGAATCCTAAAACTGGAAGATAGTTTGCATTATTAAAGAAGAATGTTGTGCTATGAACTGATATCCCTCTTAAGTCCTTTCACAAAACATCTTATGAATTCTAGGACATATCCTCATCGTTCCTCGAATTAATGCTGATGTCGATTTGTTGATTGGCTAAAACGCATCAAAGTTAATGGAACCAGGGGAGGTAATCAACAGCCGTGAAAATAGGCCATATGGATATGCCATTAAAACCCTATTGGGGTGGGTGATTAATGGCCCCCTTCAACAATACAGGGATAAGCTGGGGAGTGGCTACCCCGCTATCACTGTTAATCATATTTCTATAACAAACCTGAGGGATTCGCTGAGGCTCAATGAACACAGGAGTGAGGAGCTCAGGGAGGAGTTAGCCAATCAGAGAGCAGCATTTACCAGTCGGCTCCAGAGCCTGAAGCTTGAGTCTGAGGGCGGAGCTCTACGGGGGAGAGTGGAAGAGATGGAGAGAGCAGCAGGAGTATTTGCCTTTGTTACAGGAGCGACAAAGGTGGAGTAAGGAAAGACAAAATCGTGTTCATGGAGACATTGTACTTGTAGCAGATGCTACAGCTCCACGAAGTTCCTGGTTACTCGGAAGAGTTCTGAAGACATTTCCTGATAAGAAAGGATTAGTGCATTCTGTTTTTCTGCAAACCAAGACAAGCATAATTGAAAGCCCAGTGTGACAAACATTTGTCTTCATTGTGAGGACAGTGACCAATAAAGGCAAACCCCAGAACCATACAGGTGCCTCATCAGGGTTATAGGAAGTTATTATGAAACCGTCTGTTTAGGGGGTACTTTTGTTTTATTTTCTGTTGTAATGGCTCCCAGTCCCTATATACATGTATATACATATCCCTATATACATGTATATACCTTTGTTTTATTTTCTGTTGTAATGGCTCCCTATATACAATTAATCATACATTTACATTTATGATTAATTGTTTTGTGCGCTGCCAGAAACAATTAGGGGCCGGTGTGTAGGAGCCATTTTCTTATGTTTTTGTTACATTGGACCTCTCACCACTAGGTGGGGCAAGTTTGCTTTACGGTGTCATCTGTCCCTATTTAATGAGGTGAAGTGGGATGCCAGGTGTTGCTTATTGACGAGACCTAACAGTTTTTGACCGTCGGAATGTGGGCCAGGTCTGTACGAACGTAATGATTGTTAATAAAACCACAGGAGAAACGATTGGGACTCTTGGTCTTACTACAAACGCGTGTAAACCTTCGAGAATGAGCAGCAAGTATATTGACGCACGCAAATCCTAGACTAGCCCCTGTTAAATAGAACGGAATAAGAATTCACTCTCTCTCTTCTCTCTCTCTCCTCCCTCTCACTTCTCCCTCTCTCTCCTCTCTCTTCTCTCTCTCCCTCTCTCTATTTTCTAAACATAACTAACTGTTAGGTTCTATGTGTTTCCTGTTTTATGTTGAAGTCTCTGTCTTGTTTCCCGTTTCCCTGCTCTTTCCTCCCTGTGCTTGTTTGATTGATCCCTGATTGTTTCCACCTGTGTCTCGTTCCCGTGTGTATTTAGTCTGTCTTTCTGTGTCTCCGGTCTCGGATCGTTTTTGTTCATACGTGGTGTGTTGTCTGAATTCCTGTGTGGAATTAAATCCGTTTTTGTGCGAGAAACTCTTTGCGTTTGGGTCCTTTCCACCACGATCCGTAACAGTACGATCCGAGCAAGCAATGGACCCAGCATTGAGTGTGGCCTATTTATTCGGGCCGCTGTACCCGTCTGTCGGTCATCCCGGCTCTCCGCCGGTCTACCAGCCCAAGCCGCTGCAGCCCGCCTACCAACCGCTCCACGGTTCGATGGAGAGGCTGTTTCGTCAGCAGGCAGCAATAGCAGCCCAGCAAGCCCAAAATGAACTCTTGCTGCAGGCCTTGAAGGTGGCAGGCACCACCCAGCCCGTTTTTCCTGTTCCCGGTGTTCCAGTCCCCTGTGTTACGGATCCAGACGGTCCTTAGAGGGGGGGGGGGGGGTACTGTTAGGTTCTATGTGTTTTATGTTGAAGTCTCTGTCTTGTTTCCCGTTTCCCTGCTCTTTCCTCCCTGTGCTTGTTTGATTGATCCCTGATTGTTCCACCTGTGTCTCGTTCCCGTGTGTATTTAGTCTGTCTTTCTGTGTCTCCGGTCTCGGATCGTTTTTGTTCATACGTGGTGTGTTGTCTGAATTCCTGTGTGGAATTAAATCAGTTTTTGTGCCAGAAACTCTTTGCGTTTGGGTCCTTTCCACCACGATCCGTAACACTAACATCAGTAAACAGCTGGACAAGGCCTTGAAATCACAGATTGTTTTGTTTTATTTTGTTAGGACACATCGGACCAGTTGGGACGTCATGTTTTCAGCAATGCTAATGTTGTGGTTGATTTATCACAAGATAACAGGGGACAAACACTGTCATGACCTGTTGGTCTGATGCTGCGGTTCAGAGGAGAAGGAGGTGGAGGAGGGAGGGGGAGGGGGGGATTACAAGATGTACTATCTTGTAATGTATTTTACGTATTAACATGCCATAAAACTCCACAACAGGACAGACAGACCATCCGGCCCCAGTGCAACAAGCTAAAAAATAAAATAACTTATAGCCAAACAGCAGGAACCTCACTATGGGTTAACTGTATCCCAAATTGAGCAATATGTTTTCTATTGGTTTATTGGGGTGAAGAGGAGGTGATTTCATTTAAATGTCAACGTGTGCTTTTTAAAGCTCATTTCTTTCGAGCTTTATTGAGTAACCTTTTTGTGAAAATATATAGTGTATATGAATGTGTGTGTATATATATACATATATATATATATTATATATATGTATATATATGTTTATTTACTTATTGGAAGAGGTGTGTGTGGGGGCGGGGGATTAACTTGTGATTTTTAAAGCTCAATTATTTAGAGCTTGGTTGAGTACAACATGCATGTATGTGTTGTGAACATATGTAATGTATACGAGAAAAACATGATGGCCAATCTGACAAATACAGCTATAACTTGATCCCCATACAAAATGAAATTGAGCAATTTTAAAAAGTAAAATATAATTCTGGTAAAGTAGGCCGATATATCATCCAATATGATTTTTTAATTCGCAAGGCGAATGTATTGAACACATCATTTTCACTTTTCATCCATACCTCTATAACGTTTCATGTCGGCTTTACAAATAAAGTAAGACAGCTGTAACTTCCCATGAAAAAATAATTAATGAAGGAAAAAAAACAATATATATATATAGATAATATATATATAATACAGCACCGTTCGAGCTATTGTAAATTAATGTTAAATGTACTAATCTATAAGGCATCAACGTATTAGTGGAACCAGTCCCCTCCCTCGCATGCTATAGGCTCCCCGCACAACCTTCAGAGCGTGTGCGCAGTGGCGAGATTGGCGTCTTCGCTCAAGCCACGCCCACATTGCTGCTGTCGCCTCGGAAACGGGGCGTGGGATTGTGCGCTCGCGAAGCAGGTGATCGACGTGATTGGCTGAAGTGTCGGATGATGTCGGCACGTGCCATCGTTCCATCGGTTTTAGTGAGCGACGGAGGAGATTCTCTCCGTGTGTCGGTCTGAGCTTCACACCGGGAGGCTGTAACCTGGTCGCCGCCGCACCTCTCTCTCTCATTTACCACTCTAGTCGTGCCGGCTCAAAGTAAGTGAAGGCTTAACTAAATATATATTTATATAGCGTTATGTTTGTTGAGATTTCTCCTGTGAACGAGCCGGTAAACTGTACTTCAAAGACGGGACCGTGTTGCCCCAACAAAGCTGCTAGGCGACAGCAGATAGACCCGCTCGCTTACGTAGACCCATTCAAATTAGTGATTTTAATCGCCAGTGTGAACAAATTGCAGCATGTAAAGATGTTACCCCCGCATACCTCCTTACAAAAAAACAGGTAATATCGTAATGAAAAGCAAAGACTGGCTCCTAACTGTGGAGTAGAGACGCAGTTATGTGCAATGAATATGTAACCTCTATAAGGGGGTTTATCTTTAAAGTAACAACAACAAAAACAAGTTAAAGGGCACCACCTCGTTAAATTATTATTATATGTTATTATTATTATTATATTAGAACATGAGCTACTCTTCTAAATAGTTAATACGATGATATTTGACTTTTCTTCTCAAATTTGTTTAGATTTGTTTTCCGCCTGGCTCGCTTTTCCTCGAATCAAACAAATACAAATATTTGTCCCGCTCTCGGCGAGACGCCCGACGAGTCTTTTTTTTTTTTTGCCCGCTATTCGACAGATTAATCCCGACAGGTATCTGAAATAGTCGGTCTGTCATAGGTTTGCAATGAGTGACAGTATCGAAAGAATGGGGATGGGCTGTGACGTCATTCAATTCCTGACTAATCACATCAATATTCAAACAACTTTGACATCCTTTGGAAGAAATGAAAAGGTGTCCCGCAAAATTTAAAGTATAAAGTTGGATTGACTTTTTACTACTGTAAAAACATGTAATGCTCTTTTCCACTGTAGATGTTATATTTCCTCGTGAAGGTGTCCGGCTGACATCGCTCTACTTGTTGTGTTATTCCTGTAGCTCCCCTGTTGCACCATGCTGACCGGTCTGTTCCGCATGCACGGCCTCCTGGTGGCCTCCCACCCCTGGGAGGTCATCGTTGGCACGGTCACCCTCACCATCTGTATGATGTCCATGAACATGTTCACCGGCAACGACCAGATCTGCGGCTGGAACTTCGACTGCCCAAAGACGGAGGAGGTGAGTGGACGACATCGGTTTGAGGATGTCTGTTATCCGTGACGGTGCATCCGCCACACGACGTAAAGTAGGCCCCCCGACTAGTTTTAAACATGTCCTCCCACAGAGTATATGTCACACTTTAGTCGTGACAGTATTTAATAGTAATAATACTAATACACTTTGATGTATTCAGCCCTTTTCAATTGCAAAGGTTACAAATTGATTTGCAAGATAGAAACTATGAAAGATAATTAAAAATAGTTAAAAGGTTATACAACATTGAGAAGAAAAGCAACATAGGAGGAAAAAAAAGAACAATATCAAATAATTAAGAGAATAAGAATACTTTTACCAACCTCACAGCTCTGAAATGGTACCCTTACATCTACTGTCATGACCAACAGCTATAAATCATGCACAACATAAGGCAGATTTCAGAATGGTAGAACTTGGTGCATTTTTGTAGCATTTATTATAAAAATGTTATGTCATATTTCTAACTGTTTTCATTTGTCCATAATCAACTGAAACATTGAGTTGTTGGGTATCAATGCACACGCTCAACGCCAACAAATCACATACACCGTCTCTTTAAGACTTTGGGCCAAGCTAAACTGACCGTAGTAGTTTTTAGCTGCAGACACAAGAGTGGTATCTATCTGAACTTCTTAAGTGTCAGCGAGAAAGGAATTTCCCAAAAATGCCTTCTAAGTCATCCACCTGTCATTATCCACTCGCTTTACATTTCTGCTAAACATCTGTGACCTTGCCACTGATCAGATTTTCTTCTCTTTTGACAGCAAATTCTGAGCAGTGACATCATCATCCTGACCATCACACGCTGCATCGCCATCGTCTACATCTACTTCCAGTTCCAGAACTTGAGACAGCTCGGGTCTAAATACATTTTAGGTAACATATTGGCACACATTATGTTTATAAGATGCCGTGGATCTTCTGGCTGTAGCATTTCTAGCCTGCTAGCTGGATGCATTTTAAACACACCTGACTTCCTCTCTTGCAGGCATCGCTGGCCTTTTCACCATTTTCTCCAGCTTTGTTTTCAGCACAGTGGTCATTCACTTCCTTGATAAAGAGCTCACGGGCCTCAAGTAAGGGGACACCTCTTAGCACACTGTCCCTCTTCTCAGCTTCTCTGTTAAGCAACAACTCCCGCTCATTGCTCTGCTCTGTCCTCTCCTCCAGCGAGGCATTGCCGTTCTTCCTGCTTCTCATCGACCTCTCCAAAGCGTGCGCCCTCGCCAAGTTCGCCTTGAGTTCCAGCTCTCAGGTATGAGGCTCACCATGTTCCATACGTCTGGAGAGGAGATCCAGCATAAAGCCCTGACTGAGTTTTGTTGCCGTAACCTTTTTCAGGATGAAGTGAGGGACAACATTGCCCGTGGCATGTCGGTCTTGGGACCTACTTTCACTCTGGATGCCCTGGTGGAGTGCTTAGTGATCGGAGTGGGAACCATGTCAGGTACTTGCTGCCACTAGGGAGTTTATCCTGCGCCATCACGTCGTGACGTCAATGCTGGGTGTGTCAACAAGGCAGAACAATGACAGTGCAATGCAGTTTCAGGGTGTTTTTTTGTCACATTGTACCCACCGTGACCGTGTGTTACCACAGCAATACAAAAGTCCTGCACCTCTGTGGAAACATCACAATGATGGCTGGATGTAGGGACGTAGTTTTGATTTAACTGATGTACTGACAAAATAGATTTTTTTAATACAGTATTTAATCTTGCTTGATCTCGTGACATCGTGAGCACCCAGCTGCCGTGTACAAGTTTAAGTCTTAATGGCGTATATAAAAGTACAGTATTATGGCAAAAATTAACAAGCAATATAATTAGAAAAAGAAAAAAAATCTAGACTCCAAATGCTGTACTTGGCGGTCGAGTCATTCATGGCTTCCTATTTACTATTTTCGAGTGGGTTACGTTTCCTGACTGAACTGTTAGGATGCACATGATGCGTTTAATGACCGTTGGAATGATTAAATTCCGATACTTTTACTGTTTTTATATTTTCTGTCTATAATAACTAGTGTAATTTCGGCATTTAAAGATTGAGGATCTTTCCCTGTCGGGATTTGATAACTCTGGCGATATGGCGGCCATTTCTCATGCGAGTGTGTGTTTTGTGTCTTTATTAGGTGTGCGGCAGTTGGAAATCATGTGCTGCTTCGGCTGCATGTCTGTCTTGGCCAACTACTTTGTGTTCATGACTTTCTTCCCGGCGTGTGTCTCACTGGTGCTGGAGGTACGAGTCCAGTATTTCTTATCATATGCGTGCCACATGTACGTATATATGTACGTGTGTGTTAATGTGTGTTATTGTTTTTGACTGTGCTTTGTTTGCTGTGCAGTTGTCCCGCGATAGTCAGGAGGGACATCCCATCTGGCAGCTGAGCCACTTCTCCAGAGTCATGGAGGAGGAGGAGGACAACAAACCCAACCCCGTGACCCAGAGAGTCAAGATGATCATGGTAACGCCTCTCATCCTTTTTTATTTATTTCTCTTTTTTATTTTTATTTCAACACAAGCCGTGATTTCTGATCTCTGCAGTCTCTGGGCCTGGTGATGGTTCACGCCCACAGCCGCTGGATCGCCGAGCCTTTTTCCATAAACACCGCGGCGGGAAGCCCGCAGGTCGGCATGGAGCTCGACTACCTCTCGCCGCGGAGGATCGAGCCGGAGAGAACGTTGTGGCACTTCTACCTCTCCAGGTGAGGCTGGCGTTATGAACTTTAACGCAGCGTGACGTTCATTCCTTCAAGAGGTTGGCGACGGCTAGAACGCCGAACTCAGGGCTTGGAATGTCTCTTCACTGTGACTATGTTGTCTTATATACAGTCTATGTTACGTACCCATAAGACACAAGTATGCTCATCAGCAGAGGAGACTGTACATGAGGATGGGAAGTCAGAGGAGGTCAAAACTCCAGCGACTCGTGTAGTTTAAAGTAGAAACGTGATCAAGACAACAATGATAGCAATTTCATTACCTCTTACATTTCACGATCGCCTGATGCCACTTAATCATTTCCAGATAGGAAACTGGTCATATAAAGAGACATTTAGGTCGTATTGACAAAAGATGATGGTGTCAATGATGTTAGAATGAAGCTTTTATCTCTACAGTTCCTCATCGTGTGAACGGAACATCCAAGCGTGTATTAAAGGGACTAAAATCTATTCTAAAACTACATTATTATTGTGCCCCCCCCCCTTTCCTCCCTCCCTCACATGCAGGATGCTAACCATGGACATAGAGCAGGTGATCTGTCTGGCCTTGGCTCTGCTGCTGGCTATCAAGTACATCTTCTTTGAGCAGTCCGAGATGGAGTCCACGCTGTCGCTGAAGAACCCCATCACCATGTCCGCCCCGGCCCCGGCCCCCCGGCGGCCCACCGAGTCCTGCTGCAGGAAAGAGCCGTGCCCTCCCCAGACCCCCGCCAAGAGCGCGGCGGCCCCGGCGGCTTCCATCGAGGCGGAGAGAGGTGCGTCTTGACGACATGGTGCGGACGGACTGGTGTAGCGCCGTGGGCTCCGACTCACTCTGCCTTGTCGCCTCAGATGAAGTCATCCGGCCGCTGTCCGCCCCGGCCGCCGACCCACGGCCGAAGAGCTTTTTCGTGGAAGGGGACGAAGAGGAGGAGCTCAAGTCTGAGACAGATCAGCCCAGCCTCCCCCCAAAGCCCAGAGACCTGGAGGCGTGCGTGGCCGTCCTCAACAACCCCGAGGTGAGACACCACAGCATCAGCCGGCTAACCTGAGCGGTTACCCCCCCGAGCTCCCGAAGGCGTCTCGTGTCGGTCGCGGAGGAGGCGGCAGGTTTTCGAGGCGATTGTGTGAGATTTACCAACGTTATAATAAGCTTAGTCACTTCACTCTCTCTTCAAGGCTGGACCAATTAGAGCGTGAAGCCACTAGAAAAGACTCTCGCTCTGATTCCGACGGCTCCCTGGGGTCTCGCATACAAGACTGGAAAATGTGCAGAAATCCCCTCAAATGAATTCCAGCGATGGCTCATTTGCTCATACGCAGCCCTATAAAATAAAAAAAATAAAAACGTAAACTAGTTTATGACGACGTATAGAATACAACAGCTGGTTTTGTCGAGTTTGTCTGTCTATCAATCTCCTCCGTTTCAGCACCCGGGACAGCTCCGCAATAACACACACTTACACACACTACACACATCAAGCCACACTATTTGTCTGAGAAAAACTCAGAATAATGAATGTTTATGCACAATTAATAGCTGTTTGGGATTTCTGGGCAAAAAAGCTTTAGTAACATAATATATATATTTATTTATTTTTACGGGATGGTATCAGTGGATTTCCAGATAGAATCGCTGTAAGTCACTGCATGCGCTTCGTCTTGCAGCTGGGGGCTCGTTTCCTGAGCGACGCCGAGGTGATGCAGCTCGTCAACTCCAAACACATCCCCGCGTACAAACTGGAGGCCGTCATGGAGAAACCAGAGAGAGGCGTGGCCATACGCAGACAGATCATATCTACAAAACTTCCCTCCCCTACTGCGCTGTCCACCCTGCCATACACCGACTACGACTACTCCAAGGTAAAGACTTGCGCACACACACACACACACACACACACACACACACACACACACACACACACACACACACACACACACACACACACACACACAAACAAACAAACGCACGCACGCACGCACATGTGCTCTGGCCCTGTGCTTCCCGTTTTGACGTCTCTGTTTCTCTAGGTTATGGGCACCTGCTGTGAGAATGTGATTGGCTACATCCCTGTGCCAGTAGGCGTGGCCGGGCCGCTGCATCTGGATGGGAAGCAGTTCCAGGTTCCCTTGGCAACGACAGAGGGCTGCTTGGTTGCTAGCACCAACCGCGGATGTCGAGCAATCGCTGTGAGTGTCCGATATATTGTTTTCCAATGATACGGATAGCACTGGAGTGGACAAAATAATCGAAAGAGTGAGGAGAGATGTGGCCCCTTTTATTCACATTCACATGTGACACATTACACACATGTGTCAATCACCTTGAAGCATACCCTGCTTTATGGTCTGCTTAACTCTGAATGGACCATCCTTTTCTAAATGAACATCATGCTGTATTGAAGACTTGAAACTAGAGATTGAGAACATAAACTCGTGTTTACAATGTTTACTGAGTGAATAAATCAAGAGAAAAGTAGAGTCATTTTCTCATAAAGTCGCCCCCTGATGGCCATTAGAAAGAATGCAGGTTTAAGGCAGTTCAGCATTGGCTTCCCTTTTCAAGTTGGGTCGAGGGAGAAAGTGACCGTGTCTGCCTGTCTTCCTTCTGTGTGACGGGGGTAGTGTGGAGCACTGGGTTGATCATGTATCACTTCTTCCAGCTGTTATCAGATGCATTAATCCCCCGAAAAAACGAGTTACACAAAAGAAAGTTTCTATTAATCCAGAATGTGTCCTTGCGATAACGCGCTATAATGTGTACTGTATTTGACTTTCGCTCAGCTGGGAGGCGGAGCCAACTGTCGCATCCTGGCCGACAGCATGACCCGAGGACCCGTAGTGAAACTGCCCTCTGCCTGCCAGGCTGCCGAGGTCAAGGGCTGGCTGGAGAGCACAGACGGTTTTCAGGCCGTTAAAGAGGCGTTTGACAGCACCAGCAGGTAAAGCACAAAGACCTGCCGTAACATAACCAGGAGTAGAAGTATGGCCTCGGTGTGCGTTGTGTGTCTCCACGTTGTTTTTGTGTGAAAAGAGCCTGTGGTTGCTGTTGGCAGGTTTGCGCGGCTCCAGAAGCTCCTGGTTGGTCTGGCTGGGAGACACCTCTACATCCGCTTCCATTCCAAGACTGGCGACGCCATGGGGATGAATATGATCTCCAAGGTAATGGTTTAACCCTCCTGTTACCTTTAGGGTCAATTTGACCCCAGTCAATGTTTAACGTTGATGTTCTTTGGGGTCAATTTGACCCCAGGCTGTTTTTCACTGTGTCAAACATATAAGAAATATCAACTTTTTTATATATATTTAAAGGGCTATGTAGGTATCAACAAACAAACATAAAGTACCTCACACTTAAACTTGGGAAACAATATTAATTCTAGTAATTTTCTGGAGGTTTTAAATTGACCCCGAGGGTAAAACATGTCAGTAAATGTGAAGGTCACAGGAGGGTCAAGAGAGGCTAAGTGTATTGTTTCCGGCCCACGGGGCGTTTTGCCGAGTCCGAGCGGCCTCAGCGACCTGGTTCAAAGGATCATTTGGTCCGCCTGCAGGGTACGGAGCAGGCTCTGAGCCGACTGCAGCAGGAATTCCCAGAGGTGCAGGTGGTGGCGGTCAGCGGGAACTTCTGCACCGACAAGAAACCGGCTGCCATCAACTGGATCGAAGGCCGGGGCAAGTCTGCCGTCTGCGAGGCCACCATCCCCGCTAAAGTGGTCAGAGAGGTAGGAGGAGCCCACTGCTGTAGTGTACAAACGCTGTGAAGTTGTTACTGGCTTCTACCAATTTAAACCCTTCCCAGAATTCCCAACATGTTTTTATTCTTTGGTGTTTTAGCTTTTCTAAAAACGTGTTTTGCTCCCTCGCTTTAATAAGCTGGCGTGGCAGCAATCTAACAGCACTAAAAATGACATTTGTAGAACTGCAATTGCTTCAAATTTAATGTTTACCAATATCTTTGGGTGACGACATCATAGGATATGACGGCGGCAGACATGTGAGCTTCGTTTGAAAACCTCAATCAAATCTTTGAAAAAAAGGACATGCGTTACGTCACACGTGGGCCCGATGTGAGTGTTTTAGAAATGAAATATGATGTCATGAAACCAATCATTCTTTGTTCTAATGAAGCGTCATTTGAAGTTTCGTCGTTTCACTAAAGCGTTGTGAATATGGGCGTGAACGCAGCATTACGCATTTAACTTCGATTTTGCTATGATTGTGGTCTGAAATTCCTCATATGCGTTCACCCCTTAGCTTACCCCTTTTGAAGTCGGACAGGCAGGCGCAGCGATCCCGATACAGGAGTCTGGTTGGAATAGACGAGAGAGTTTGAGTGCTTATCAGCCTTTAATCGACTTGGATGAACCACGTACGAGGAATGGGGCCCATGTCAATTCCAGGAAGTTCTGGCAAGCCAGAAAAATGTAATAAGAGGAGTGCAGCTCCTTTACATAGGAACTTAGTGTGTCGTAAGAGAGAGAGAGAGAGAGAGAGAGATCATTTTAAAGTAGCAAATCTAAAATAGACATTTAGTTGTTTATTTTATTGATTTTGTGTCTGTAGATTTATCTTAAATTCCCCAATTTTCCATTAGCTAAAGCCTCATTTGACTATTGAAATAGAATGTTTCAGAAACAAATTGTAATACAATAAATATTTTTTTATTTGAGTGATCAACTGTGGATGTTTTTTTACCCTATTTATTTCAATGTACAATATATATCTTTAAAAGCTGTGCCAGAAATCTCCACTTCAGCAGCACCTATAATAAAGTTCCAGTTTTCATTTCTCTCATATTCTGAAGGTTTTCACCGAGGGGGTTGTTGATATATCATTCGTAGACGGTTTTATACAACATTCTTTTGAGAGAGAGAGAGAGAGAGAGAGAGACTTCCTTGCCATCGGGTCCAGCTGGATATACTGGATCTACTTCATGTTTACGGCATGCTCGTCTTTACGGTGAAGAAAGAGTCTGAGACGTAATCTGTCAAATCCGGGTTCCATGTGGTAACCCGCTTGTCGCTGGGCTGCAGGTTTTAAAAACGTCAACGGCAGCTCTGGTGGAGGTGAACATCAGTAAGAACCTAGTGGGCTCGGCCATGGCGGGCAGCATCGGTGGATTCAACGCACACGCCGCCAACCTGGTGGCCGCCATCTACATAGCCTGCGGACAGGTACGCTAGTTCTATCGCACGTGTGTTTTTTTTAAATGTATTTTTGTGTTTCCTGTATCAACATGTGTGTGTGTGTGTGTGTGTGTGTGTGTGTGTCCTCCAGGATCCGGCCCAGTCAGTGGGCAGCAGTAACTGCATCACCCTGATGGAGGCGTCCGGGCCCACAGGGGAAGACCTGTACATCACCTGCACCATGCCCTCCATAGAGCTGGGCACCGTAGGAGGAGGCACCAGCCTGGGTCCCCAGCAAGCCTGCCTGCAGGTACATACACACACACACACACACACACACACACTAAAATAAATACATCAATGGATGATTCCTGTTGAATGAATGCTCGTGGCTCATGTATCACAATGTATTGAGCAAATTCTGAAGTCATTCATGTGTATGTGTGTGTGTGTGTCTGCAGATGCTGGGCGTGCAGGGAGCCTGTCAGGAATGTCCCGGGAACAACGCCCGGCAGCTGGCCAGAGTGGTCTGCGCCACCGTGCTGGCCGGAGAGCTCTCCCTGATGTCTGCGCTGGCTGCCGGCCACCTGGTCAAGAGTCACATGATACACAACAGGTAAGAGCAAAGGAACCTCCATTTATAGATTTGTTTTTATTGACACAAACATCAATATAACGTGCTTTTGCCATAATGAATATAATGAGTGCTACATTTGAGATTAGACTGCTTCAATTTGTGTTTGCTTGGAGTCAAAACATATGAGGTATTGAAGGAGAACAAAATTCATGAAGATGAAGAATGTGTAATAAGTGTGTATTCGACACGCAGTGCGATGGAAACTGATCTCACTGTCTCACTGCAGATCCAAGGTGAACCTCCAGGAGGCTCCAGGAACGTGCACCAAGAAGGCCTCCTGAGGGTCCGAGGGGAGCCCGACCTTCTTTCCGTGATCCTGGGTTACCTGATGTAGCAGTGTGGACCATGTGAAAGGACTAATAATCATTCATCAAGACAGCAGACCTCGGGCGTCTTCCAAGAGCTTTCTAAGACGCTGGATATGAAAAGAGTAGATACATTTTGACGGGCCTCCAAGCAGAGCAGTTAATTACTACCGTCTTTTATTTCCACACGCGGTCAGGTTTCCTTTTGGGGGGGGGGGTGGGGTTGGAATGGACAATTTGGGTTCAAATAAAATATTACCGCTGTCCTGTTGCCAAATGCAGCATTGCCAACAGAGATGCAATCGAATGCTGCCTACCACGGACTCTTCATCATTGCATGTCTTCATCAGGGGGGGGGTTGTGGTTGCTGTTGCGATTCTAACGCGTCGTGTCCTAGTTGTGAGTCCAAGGTTTCAGCAACAGAGAGACAGGACAGATTTGCCACTAAAGAGTTGATGTAATGAATATATGAATGATTGATTGTCTTGATCCAAGAGGCACTTTAAAGCTGAGACTGCAAGCCTGTCCTAAAAGTGCTGAGTTCATCTCCCGCACAGGGGAGCACAAAATCAGGGCTTGTGTATCCTTCAAAAACAAGGAGGGAGAATGAATAAAGCATGTACAACTAAGGGGAGCACGGGACAACGTTTTTAGCCTGTTCATGTTGTGATTATACTGTAGAATCATCATAAAGGAACAAACCAGTCGATCAACTATATTTCCATAACCCTAAAAGGATATTTGAATAACAGTGCGCATATGCGTGTGTGCGTGTGTGTGTGTGTGTGTGTGTGTCCATCACAATGTCTGCTTTCAGTCAAGTTATGTCGTCGTGATGCACACAGTCCGCATCTTAAAGTAAATTCCGCCTGAGTCAGCTGGTCCATTCATTCCAACAGGAATGGGAAACCTTTGAGGGGGGGTTGTCTTTATTTTGTCGAAAAAATTAAAAACTGTTGCATCGGGTTGAGCATAAAACCGTATATGCACACATAAAGTAAGCATGACATGCTATCTTCCTGTGAGCATGAAATGCCTTTATGAAATGTTCAGATGAAACGGTTTCTTCCTGTGGAATTGGCTAACTATCAACCGCTCTGTGAAAGTTTGACTGCACATTTAGCGGACATTAACATTGTAGCTGTGGAACATATGGAGAGCATTGCACACAGAGCATCTTAAAATTAAATAAAATCTTCAAAGCGGCGGGAAATGTTTAAAGTTAGCGTGTCTCTATGGTCCTTGCTTTGAACACTAGGGGGCGCTACAAACAAGCAGTTGGCGGGTGTTTTTTGACGCTTCAAAATGCAATGTGGGTGATGTGAAGTCAGCGATGAGTCTTCCTTTTGTACCAGCAGATAGCAAATATTTTGGATATATATTTTATAATAAACATCGACTTTGCAACAACAGGTTGTGCTGTTTTTTTGATTCACGCCTGTGTCACAAATTGCATGCAAACTGGAATATATGATGACATTTACAACTAGAATGGGCACTCGGTAGAGCGCATACCTTTGCATATCACAAGATTGAATTATGAACAATTTGGCACTAGTTTCACGCAAATCGGATGCCAATTAACCGAGATATCGCAAATTTACGGTTTTCACCTTTTCGTGACCTTGACCTTGACCTTTGACCCAATCACTCCCAAAACCTATCGATTGTTCCTTGGGTCATGACCAATCATCCCACCAAGTTTCATAAGAATCGGCTCAGTTTTGTCTGATTTAGATGAATAACAAGTTGTTCACCTTTTTGTGACCTTGCCCTTGACCTTTGACCCAATCACTCCCAAAAACTAATCGATTGTTCCTTGGGTCATGACCAATCATCCCACCAAGTTTCATAAGAATCGGCTCAGTTTTGTCTGATTTAGACGAATAACGGACGGACGGACGGACGGACGGACGGACATATTCACAAATAAATATGTGGCCAGATAAGTGGTATTTATTCATCTCGATGTGTTGGGTAATGTATTAATACACATTGAGGATTAAAATAAAAGATTTCTAAAAATAAATCAAACAGCACCTTCTTTTCTTGATCAGGGATAGATTTATAATAAATACAATTGATCTATCATGCATTGGATTATGTACATTATTAACTGAAATAATACATATTTATTCAGAATTCTTGTATGCAATGTGTATTAATAAATCATTCATTATTAATTGTTGTGGTTTACGATAAGCATTACGACACATTTTTGCATCATCACATTTAGTTCCTGCAAATAAATAAAATGCATCTTTCTGCTCAGCACTTCTCTTGTGCTTCTTCTGTTTTTTATTTAAAGTTGAACAACTTCCATTATGTTCCATTCAAATTTTTAAAAATTAATAAAAAAAAGTAAATAACAATTAAACTATAACTAAAGAGTGAAACATGCTTTTTTTCACACAACATGCGACGATAACAGTAAACAGATTACATCAGTCTTTAGAATTGATTGCAGTAAGAGTTAGATCTTGTGTCGGATCGAATTTAATCTATGATTGACAGTTAGTTAGTGAGAGCTTCACCTCTAATGGGATTACAGAGCTCTAACTCCCCCCTCTCTCATCCTATCCCCTCAGCAGAGGTCTGGGTCAGAGATCCTCCACTGATCTCCCTCGGCCCTCACCAGAGAAGCTGCCGGCCAATCAGATGAGGGCTCGGCACATCTCACCAGTTGAGAGGGCGCTGATTGGTCAGCCGCCCGTAGGACGGCTGCAGAGTCATGCATAATAAGGGTGTGAAGTCTGGCCTGCAGCCTGTCCCCCAGGAGAACAGAGACAGTGTGAACGGACACGATGTTCTCCTGCATGACACGTCGGGAAGTCCTATTTGTTGTTGTTTCAACTGAGACTGACATGGAAACAAGACAAACAGACGTTGTGATGCTTTTTACTTCTCTTTGCAGTAACTTTGTGTCTCGTCTAGTGGTTTTGCATCTCTTTGAAACAACGTTCTGTCTTTTTGTTGTAATTTTGTATAATTCTTGGTGTCCCTGTGTGGTAGCATCTTGTGCCTTTTCTTTGGCCTTTTGGTCAATTGTTCCTCGTTGTACACATTTTCTGTTGTTTACAGTGGATTTTGTGTCTCTTGTCATGTCTTTTTTTATTAATATTTTGTCCGTTTTGGTGATTTTGTGTTTCTCTGTTGCGGTGTCACTTCACTGCCAACAGGGCCCCTGTACCCAGACTGGCTCCTCATACCTTTCTTTGAATACACCTGATCGTGTTCTATTTTGGAGTAGACTTTATACCACCGTTACATATTATTGAATAGAACGTAAACCCAGGCATTTATTTCCTCTTTAGCAGCTGTAAGATTGTTGAGAAGATTTCTTCTCCAGACTGGTAGGTCTGTGAGACTTAGTGATCAAGTCATATCAAGATTACGACGACGCTTCACTTTAGAAGAGCCTCTGTACAAAGCAGGTGAGATTTATATGAAATATGAGTGGAGTATACTGCATTTATTTATGCACGTCTTGGATATATATATGGAATGGATGAATATATATATATATATATATATATATATATATATATATATATATATATATATATATATATATATATATATATATTCATCCCTTCCAGGCTTATAACAAAAATAAAAATATCTATTTATAATGTTGACTTAATTTATTTTTTTTAAAGCCTGGAACAGATGAAATAAATACAAATAAAAGAACAAGAACTGAAGAAGACCAAGACGAAGAAGAAGATGGGTTTTACCTTCCCACCCACCAGGGGGCAGTGTGGATATTGTGGCGGTTAACCGATACACACGAAGAAGAAAAAGCAAAACAAGACACAGGAGAGCGGCGTGAGCTCTGCCCTCTGTATGGTGTATTACTACTATGTTTTCTTTTACTAAAACGCATTGTATTTATTCGCACGTGACATGTCACCTCGCGAACACGCGGCTCAGCGTACTGACGCCGCAGAGCACCAGGAACCTGTTTCACCAGGTAACGTACGCTTAACGCGCGGTTGGTGTTTAGCTAACGCCAAGTTAGCGTACGTTAGTGGTTGCGTCATATGTCACGTGTGTGTTGTGTTGTCCCGCATATTAACTTAATTCAATATTCCAGCTTCGGAGCCTGTCCCACCTGACGGGGGTCCATTGTCAACCTCCAAACAAAGTACGTCCCATTTCCTGCTTCCCAGACCAGACTCCGTTCACAGGTTTAAAAGTTCACGGATTTGTACGATTTATTTTTAGATTAAATGCCATGAGAATAAACTATAAAGGTGTATACACGTCGACAGTAAAACACATTCTACATGGCGCATACTCAGCAGAGAAAGAAAAATTCCTTGTGGTTTCCTGTGTGACGTCAGAGATTGGAGAGCAGAGTGGATGGAGTCATGTGGAGGAAGAACATCCACCTGACGCCACTGCGGCTGGAGAACTCTACTAATGTGCAGATGAGGTGACCCACGCCTGCATCGTCACATGGCATCACCAGCTCTGAGTTAATGTTTTTAAACGGATGCGTATCGTTGTGTCCCTCCTCCCCTCTACAAGAGAGCTGTCTGAAAGCGCGTATGACAAGCTTGCAGAGAAGACCCTGGACGCCCTGACCGAATACTTTGAGGACCTGACGGAGGAAGCTTTCACTGGAGCAGACTACGACGTGGTGTACTCCGTAAGTCTTGCCCGTTCGCTTTGGATCGTCTGACTGCAGTGCTTTTTGTCTTTACCCACTGGTTAGCAGGTGGATTATATAATATTATATACTATTATATTTAACTTT
Organism: Liparis tanakae; assembly: GCA_036178185.1. Lineage (NCBI taxonomy): Eukaryota > Metazoa > Chordata > Actinopteri > Perciformes > Liparidae > Liparis > Liparis tanakae. The sequence goes on along the minus strand of CM070094.1, from coordinate 5,537,083 downwards.
ATTCATCCAATTTCTTGGCCCAGCAGCAAAACAGAGAATGGAAATGTAAACAATTAAATAAAAGTGTCTCTAAAGTATAAAGTGACAGTTTGAGGAGCTTGGCCAGAGGCAGGAAGACTTTGGGTTATGTGCTCATCCGCCCGCCCGTCTATCTTTCTGTCGAGTGGCTGAAAGATTTTGGAATCCACCACCACCACACACATTTTCCAACCCCTTGTCAGGAACGCCCAAAGGAAATTTGTTCAAATAAGTAACAACTGTCTGCTTGGATTCAATGTTTAACTAGTTAGAAGTGGGTGATCAAAGGTCACCTTTTGGGGGGCATAACTTGGCAGCAATATCTGGTTCTGCAGATTGAAGAAATGTAAATTGTGAAATGTCTATGAGAAATGTACTCTACTTCTCTCTTGATTTGTTCCCTTAGTAAACATTGTAAAACAGTTAATGGTATGTAGTTTAAAGTGTTCTTCAATACAGCATGATGTTCATTCAGTAAATTATCCTCCATTTAGAGTAGGGCTGGGCGATATGGAATTTTTTTTTATCACGATATGTTTTTCCATATTGATCGATCTCGATTGATCGATCTCGATTCAAATAGACCATAAAGTAGAGTGTGCTTTAGGGCGGGGTTACTGTGACGGAACGGATATCATTTCCTCAGGAAACTGGAGTGACTAAATTCCTTATTCTTTGCACAACTTCTTGTGATTGTTTGTCTAGATGAGTTCTGAGGCCACTATGCCCTCTACCTGGTCGCCTAAGAGATTAGAAACTATGCCATTTGAAAAAATTTAAATTTGAAAGAATTGACAGATTATTTTTATGATGGGCGTCTTAACGACTTGCTCTGGTTAAATAATTGATTTTATCACACATATTGCAGCCTTCATCTGAACATCTCATGCTACCGGAAATGTTTCTTGCTGTAAAATCATAATCTAGAAATCAAAATCAGGTTTGGGTTGGAAAAAGAAGAAGCTAAAAACAAAACAAAAAAGCAGGTAGAGGCTGGTGGAGGTTGTGAGTGGAGGGGCTGCAGCTGTGGGCCGGTCCCCCTCTGTCCTCCTTAAATCCCCCTCGGACTGGGCCTGTTTCTTTGGCTGCCGACTCTGTTGCCTTATCGATTTTCTTGCCCGGTGGAATCGACGCACTTTGGAGCCCACAGCTGGCTCGTGTTTACCCTGGCTTGAAAACTGTAAATCCCTGAGATGCAGAGTAACGGTGAAAGGGCCCCCCTGGCCCATCAAAGAGGAGGAGGCATCGTCAGGACGCAGGGACAGGAAGAGAGGAGGACACCGTGAAGCCAGAGCAGTGATGAACTCCTTCTCACCATCTTCAAATAATAGTTTTTAATGCAAATAACCAGCGCAGATGACGATTAATCAAAGTCGCTTCACGCCCGTTGACAGTTTTTTTTTTTTTTTTTCTTTTTTTTTTTTTTAAAGAAGCGGTGGTGAAGAACGTCAGCCTGGAGACTTGCTGTCAGAAAAAATAAATAAAAATCAGCAGTTCAGAAGTTGCTGCATTGTCTGTCAGCTAACGCAGTGAACCCGTCGACATCATCAAACATGGGCCGATCAGCACCGAGACGCGCTCCTACCAGCTGATGCTATTCTGGCGCCTCCAGTTCAGACAGACGGGGGAGGGGAAGGAGGAGGGGGGGGTGGACAACTCCCTTCATCCATAGTCAGCCTGCCTTCATTATCAGGCCTGATATCAGTTGATGTGGAGGCCGTCTCGCTGTCAGAGAGAGATGTGTCGTCTCGTGTGTTACCGTCACACTGCCTGCCTGTCAGTCTTAAGATTTGCTCTGGGACGTGTGTGTGTGTGTGTGTGTGTGTGTGTGTGTGTGTGTGCGTGTGTGTTGGAAAGCAGCAGCCTCTGACTGATTGTCCACTATTCCAATCTTGGCAGCTGACACTTGGGGCCATAAAACATACTCACACAGCAGAATAAAGAGAGCTGTATCTTTTGCGGGCTAAATAAGAGCCGGGGGCTTTGCAGAGGGTCTCGGAAAGGTGCCGGAGTAAATTTCCATGGAATAATCAAGGAAAAAGGTCACTTCCCTCTTCCCTGTGCCTCTTTCAGTGCAATCCTCCGTCCTTCAGAGTCTAGCCCTGCTAGAGAGGCTTCAAAGACCTCCCCGTACAAACCCAAACAAATCATGAGCTATATTTGTTATTCCTAAGTGGCGTTGATACTTCGAGTTCGGCGTTTTGTCCGTCACCGTCTTCATTTTTTGCAGCCAGCAAGTGATCATATTTGTAATCGGAGGAGAGTCGAGAGACGCAGTATTCGGGTCTGGTAGCGACCCGTCAATCACGGGGTAGCCCCTCCCTAAAGCATATCCTGCTTTATTGTCCGTTTGACTCTAGATTGACCATCATTTACTAAAGGAACAGAATGCAATATTGAAGATATTTTAAAACTAGAGATTGAGACTATAAACTGTTTCAATGTTTACGAAGGAAATAATGGAAATAAAGAAAGATGTCGTACCGATTAGTCGATGTTTACGTATTGTTTATGTCTGATGAGCAAGTTACAGAGCGCCACATCGTCGGGTCTAAAATATATCCACATTTGAACTGCAGCTTGTTCTCTTAACATTCTTTTTTTTATTGATTTTCACAGTTTTTATCCCACCAGGGAAGAGGATTCACACATGTCTCAGGGCAATTACAGATTGAAATTTAAAACCCCATTCCCGACCCCACCCACCAATAATTGTAGGGTTACAGGCTACGGAACTTATACAATACATTCAGGAGACGGAGATGTAAACAAAGTCAAATAATTACATTAATACATCAGGTAACGTAAAGCAATTTGGTGCAGCTTGTTTTCTGAGGGAATTCCTGCTTTGACCGAGTGCAGCCGTTCTTCTGACGGCCATCGGCGCTTTCAGTTTATTTCTGTTATAAAAATAAACTAAAAGTTACATTATTCGATTTAAAAAAAGATCCTTAGATGAAGCTTTAGTATTGCGGCCTGTTCTAGGTGAGATTTCAATTACGTCCAAATACATGACTAATAAGACAATTTATTCATGAATCGATATTCATTTGATATTAAATCAAATTAATTAAGGGACATTTTTCCTTTCAATTGTATTCCAGAGAAGACAAATAATTTCAGTTCTGTGATTCCATCCGTCAATTAGTAATAAAGAATACATTTCCGAACTGAAAGCCCTCTACAATGCAGTAATATTGAGGTTTGTTGTTTACGTCTGCTCCGCCTTTTGGGTCTCGTACAGAGTGGAGTTCTGACAGTGAAGGTGGGCAGAGACCACGGCACCTACGTCATCAACAAGCAGACACCCAACAGACAGATCTGGCTTTCTTCTCCTACCAGGTTACACACACACACACACGCACACGCACACGCACACGCACACACACACACACCCCTTAAGATCAGATTAAACTTTATTAATGCCGGAGGAAATTCTTGAGCCACAGTCATTTAAGATGCCAACAGCAGAATAGCAACAGAAATAAAACAATAGAATTCAAAATAGAAAATAAAGTTGAGATGAAAGGGTCAAGAATGTTCTTTATTCTGGTTGAATGACAATTATCTATTTATGAAGATTTGTGTTTTATTCTTCTAAATATTTGTGTTTTATTCTATTCGATCATAATGACTTTTCATTCTACCTCCATCTGTCTAATGCTGACACAATAGTAAATAAATAAATAAATGTAAGTCATCTCAGAGGTTTCCCTTTCTATTTCTTTGAAGAAAAATACTAATACTAATCTGAAATGACGACGTCTTAGCTAATTCCCTCGGGTCTCTTGTTGCAGCGGACCGAAGCGCTACAACTGGACGGGGGAGCGCTGGGTGTACGCTCACGACGGCGTCAGCCTCCACCAGATGCTCTCCAAAGAGTTCTCCGTCATCTTTAATACAAACATGGACCTCTCTGGCCTGCCTTACTCCTGAGGTCCAACATATATATTTAATGTACCACAACTCCACAACAGTTGTATTAAATAAGTGATCTCTACGTGTTATCTACATGCTCTATGATAAAAAAAAATGCTGTACATATGTATGTTGATTTCATTAAATATTTAAAAAATAATATTGATTTTGTTTCTCAAACCTTAGACGTTACTTGCGTTTCCTAAACTGCCGTGTGTTCCTTAGCATTGGTACGATTTTATATTTGCTGTAATTCTGTTGTACCGTTTTAATGTATGGAGGACATAAAATGTCTTAAGTATAAATAAAGGAATACATGCTTAAATAAATGTATAAATAAATACAGGAATAAATAAATGCTTAAACAAATGGAATGTATTTTCCATACAAGGACACATAAATAAATGAAGAAATACAGAAATTTAGAAATCGATTGATTTAATGTTTTTGTTTTAACTTATATGTAGTTATTCCTCTATTGATTTATTTATGCATTTATTTATTCTTGTATTGATTTATATATTTATTTAAGCATTTATTCCTGTACTGATTTATTTATACATTATTTATTTATTCCTGTATTTATTCGTGCATTTATTTATTTATACTTAAGACATTTTATGTCTTAAAGAGACAGACGCTGACGCATTGAAGCGTGTATACATGTTGAAGTAGAAGATCCCAAATACGAGGTGGAACCTGAATATGAGCATGTCATGTCTCCTTTAAGTGGCCTTTCGTTAGATTACTTATTAAATACTTTCTTTTTTTAAATGTTATGATTGAACGAAAGTAGATTTTTAGGATATTGTTTATTTCTTCCTCTTGTGTGTCTGTGGAGGCTCACCTCAGTTTATTTCTCTTTTTTCTTTTCTTTTTATGTAACCAAAATGAATCTCAATTTAATCAACTAAAATGGCTTTACCTCCTGAGCCACACAATCTAATTTCATACACACTTGAAGTGTCAAGAAATCTTCAGTGAAGACGCCACTTTCCTTAATGAATGATTTTAATATTCCATATCGGCTCCAAAAAATGGGAAATGTGGGGCTGTGCTCTGCATGGGTCATATGTTCTGACGTTGGCAACACTTAACTTCATGTCTGTTCAAGTCCTTCCTGGAGCCTGGTTCATGTAAACTACCAAGTTGTAATTTTTTTCAAGAGACAGTGCCCTCTGGTGGCCGTCGTATTTCTGACTGGAGCGAAGGAAGAAGTCATGTGATGTTATAATAGAGAGTGACCACACAGGTTGGAGGAGCATTTCCTGTTTCTCACCTATAGTCTATGGTTGTTCCTTTTTAAACACGACCGTGGTCACCCCTGAACCTCAACCGAGTGTTTGTAAATGTAACCGCGCCAACAAAGCCGGCCTAACTGTGTTTGTATCGGTAAGATGTCAGAAAAGGAGTGCTGAGCCTGACGTTTAAGGTCCCAAGGCCCTCTGGGCAGCTGTAGGTGAGTGTGATGTGATGCTGAAGCAAAGACGGATGAAGAAAAAGAACGGTAAAAGTAATGTTCACAATAAACAATGGTGTTGTTGTTTTTTCTCTCCCGATACAATACTACTTGTGTATTTATTTCTGTAATTATTGCCTGCAACATCTATTTCCAGATCAATTTAGATTGTAGGTAAGAGCCCTCCAGTGGTCTGGGGCATATTTCTTGAATTTGATCTTCTGGATAATATTAGAAGAAAGAGTAACCGAACATTTGTGAATTAAAATGAGTGTTCATTGTAGCCCTGCCCTTAACATTTTCAACAAAAGAAAATAATTCAAATTCTTCATAAACATTTGTGAAATGGAGTTAACGGGCAAGGCTCGAATAGGCTAGAGATAGCAATGCCTGTGCTATCAGTTAGCATTTCACGATTAGCATTAACGATTAGCATTGATGCTTAGCGTTGCCGATTTAGAGTGAGCTTATTGAAAGCTTATGATGCAACCATCCCACAATCCCACGCCATGATTCAAATCACGAAACGAGCATCTTCTCACAGCGGATTATGCAATGGGAAGTAGACTAAAATGGGAAGAAAATGAACGGACAAATTATCCACAGATTTCTGATGAAAGTTGTAGTGAGGCCTGTGGAGTATCCACGGCAACGACGCAGCCCAAATCAAATCCCTGTGAGATTAACAGCCCCCGATAGTTATTACCACCCACTGCGAGATACTGTTGTGCGGCTCAAACACAAGCAGATGTTTAAAAAAGAAAATGACAACAATAAATATATTCACAGAGGATCGCTGTTCTTTCATGGCAGTCTGTTCAAAAACAAAGCCCAATCTTTGCCTATGCTATATAATCACACATCTGACTGATGCATTGTTGCACAAACTGTGTGTGTTAGTGTGTGAGTGTGTTAGTGTGTGAGCTCCAGCTCCTTCTGTAAATGGCCTCCTGCCTCAGGCAAAATCCCTACTGCTAACATCCAGCTGCACCTTTTGGATAACAGTTTGTGCCATCTGTAATGTCTATTATGAATTTATAATATGTCCAATACATAGATACATCAGACTTTGTCTGAAACCAAGGGTGACTACTATGATATGCACCAAATATTCTTAAAACATGATCATACACTGCCCATGTAGTTTTCCATTACCCCCCTAAATTACGGCCTCCAGATTCCCCCAAATCACATTGGCTGAACTGTCAGAAAGCCATAACAGTATAAATAACTCAAGAAGTCTACATAAAATAAATAAATAAAATACAGAAGGGTATTAAAGAAAAATATATAAACAAGTAATGAGTTAAACAAATTAAAAATTAAAAGAAAGAAGAAGAAAAAACCTGCTGGTCTATTGAAGCTATCCTTAACGTGGGTGTACATTTGCGAAAAATTAAAAAAAGTTAAAATCAGAGTATTATATTTAACCACGCACACAAAATATCTTTTATTAACCCTAATGGTTCCAATATGAATCTGGTATTCTCATGTCCACGTAGCTTTTGACAACGTTAATCTCAGTAATTAATTTGAAGATTTTATGTATTTGGGATATGAATCCTTTTATGTTCCTGGTGTGTTCATGAGTTCCTCATCCACTGAGTCTAGAGGTAAACATTGGGGTTTCAGATTTCGCAAAATCTTGCACTTGGAAATAGCCAAACAGATTAATAAGGGATATTGGATCTCTTTAACGTATCCTTGGAACTTCCAAACTTTTCTATACACCAACGTATAATAGACCAATGTTGTAAATGATAATGGTTCACGCCATGGAGAGAATGCAAAGTCTAGTCTAGGGTTGGATTATTTTTTTCTGTCAGTGTTGGTGTCTTTTGCCTCCTTGACAGTCGATGAAAACGGTTGCTAGTGAGGCCTTAAAAAACAACCTGATGAAGATTTGTATTTCATACTTGGGGTGACCCCCACAGAAACCCGACTTCCTCTTAAAAATCAGTCAGCATGGCCAGCTGTTTTTATTTATTTATAAAAATGTTTTATACCTATTGTTACATGACACAAGAAAAGGAAACAAAATGAAATGAGGATGGATGTGGCGGATTACCCCCTCCAAGCACCCAGAGGCTTAGTGCCACTATTATCCTCCTATGGTGGGATTTTCTATGTGAATTATATAACAGTAATGCTTCAACACAAATCAGTACACAGCTGTTTTGTCTTTTGCCCCCACCCCCCTGCCCCACCCCCCTGCCCCACCACCGCTGCTCTGTCTGGTCCGAGCATCGCTGAGCTTCAAGACGACGCGCTCTGCTCCTCAGTTGCCGACAAACACCGGCTGACGGAGAACAGCAAGGGTGGTCCATCCGACCGGAGGCGGGTGTCTCCATGGCAACCGATTGACCGACGAAAACCCCCCACGCCCCCCCCCGGAGCACAGCTGAGCGGCACCATGAAGTACAAGAAGTTCATGACCATCATGCAGGTGGCCCTCGGAGTGGCCCCCCTCAACAAGAGAGAGCTGATCCCGTCGCCGCGCAAACTCTGGAAACCCGCTCGGTGAGTTGTAGCTTATGTGTGTGTGTAAGTGTGTGTGCGCGTGTGTGTGCGCGTGTGTGTGCGCAATGAGGAAACAAGCCGGAGAAAATCCATGTGAAGTCAAAGAGAATCTCTTTCTGTTAATGATGCCGAAGCTTCCCGTAGGCCTCCGAATCGTTTAAGGGCCACTCGAAACGTTCAACCACTTCCATGTTTGTTTTTGCCGACTCAAGCCCCATCGCGTGTCTCTTAACTGGGTCTTGTTAATGCTTTAAAGAGGATCATTTTGTTCTACCATATCATGGGAAGTCTCCTCAAAATATGCAAGGATTTGATGAATCACCGGTGCAAAGTTATTGCTGAAAACTTTAAAACAATTAACATTGAAACAAGTAAAAAGGGCCTTCCTGTGCAGACCCTTCCAAAGTCTCCTTAGGCTTTTGTGCGTTAAAACTTGTCACTTTAAGGTGAATGCAGTGTTTTGTTCTTGTGGGGATTCCGCAGAAAGAGTGACGTTTGCTTTTGCTCACATTTAAACGGCGGGGAGTTTTTTCTTCTTCCTACGTTTTGATTCATAAACCTGAACAGAAGATGCTCTTTGCTCGCGTGGTCTGTCGCGTGCTCAGCTTGACCGCGTGGTCGAGTGCAAGGTTAGCTGCCGAAGCCACTAATCCTGCCACAGGATTGAAATTGATGAGAATGAGTTCTTCACCTCTGCCTCATCAACGTATCCTCATCCAATCTTTACAAAATAAATGTCTGTCTTCACGGTTAATCAGTTGGTGGTGTTTCAGGGAAATATTGTGAATTACTGAGTTAGGTTGACGCAACAAAACGACTCGAGGAAAGTTTCTGTCGCCTTCTGTGGGAGCTGGTTTACGGTGAAGTGGATTACATACAATTTGATCTCATGCGATATCTAGGATTTACGTTACATTCTATTTTTTTGCAGGTTGAGCTACGTCCGGTAGATTAAATGTTTAGTGCCTGGGCCAGATGCCCAACCTTACTGTGAAAATGACATCATCAGAATGTCTCCGTCATCAGAAGAATAGAATAGAATACAATAGAATTATACTTTATTAATCCCCAAGGGGAAATTTGCGAACACAGTAGCACCAATAAACATTAAACTAAAACACAATAATAAAATATACATATAAGAAAGAAGAACAAGTGTGCATAAACTATACAAGTGATATATAAAATACAAAATAAAATAAAATATATACAAATATGTATATATTCACACAACATATGTGAAGAATACCTCCGTCATCAGAATACCTCCGTCATCAGAATATCTCTGTCATCATAAATACCTCCGTCATCAGAATACCTCCATCATCAGAAGAATAGAATAGAATAGAATAAAATTATACTTTATTAATCCCCAAGGGGAAATTTGTGAACACAGTAGCACCAATAAACATTAAACTAAAACACAATAATAAAATATACATATAAGAAAGAAGAACAAGTGTGCATAAACTATACAAGTGAGATATAAAATACAAAATAAAATAAAATATATACAAATATGTATATATTCACACAACATATGTGAAGAATACCTCCGTCATCAGAATACCTCCGTCATCAGAATATCTCTGTCATCATAAATACCTCCGTCATCAGAATACCTCCGTCATCAGAAGAATAGAATAGAATAGAATAAAATTATACTTTATTAATCCCCAAGGGGAAATTTGCGAACACAGTAGCACCAATAAACATTAAACTAAAACACAATAATAAAATATACATATAAGAAAGAAGAACAAGTGTGCATAAACTATACAAGTGAGATATAAAATACAAAATAAAATAAAATATATACAAATATGTATATATTCACACAACATATGTGAAGAATACCTCCGTCATCAGAATACCTCCGTCATCAGAATATCTCTGTCATCATAAATACCTCCGTCATCAGAATACCTCCGTCATCAGAAGAATAGAATAGAATAGAATAAAATTATACTTTATTAATCCCCAAGGGGAAATTTGCGAACACAGTAGCACCAATAAACATTAAACTAAAACACAATAATAAAATATACATATAAGAAAGAAGAACAAGTGTGCATAAACTATACAAGTGAGATATAAAATACAAAATAAAATAAAATATATACAAATATGTATATATTCACACAACATATGTGAAGAATACCTCCGTCATCAGAATACCTCCGTCATCAGAATACCTCCGTCATCAGAATATCTCTGTCATCATAAATACCTCCGTCATCAGAATACCTCCGTCATCAGAATACCTCCGTCATCAGAATGTCTCCGTCATCAGATCCCTTTCTGGATAATGTGTTCCTCGACGTTTCTGAACTTTTTGTATCTTTTAACATGAATACAGCCCGTGACCTCTGGTCACTCGTGTGATACTCTAAAGTCTAAACTTTGCTCAAAACTTCTTTTCTTTCCGCTCAAACAAGTAGCACACCAATGCTGCGGAGTTCCACCAGGTTGGCCAGGAAATGGAGGGAAATGAAATAAACTATAAGCCCTGCAGAAGTCGTAGATATGAAAAAGACCCGCTTTCAGCTCAGTTGCATAGGTGAAAGAAGAAGACTATCTTTGTGATCAAAATGTAGAGTAGGGCACCGAGTGTGAAACTCTAAAATAAGATCAAATATGACACTTTACTCGCTGACAGTATCAGTTTTATGTATTTACAAGAATAATACAGTTATTGTTATCATTAATTCATCTGGTCATCTGATGCCCTGAACAATCGAGTTTTCATATTGACTGAAATGGTCAGACGTGCAGAATGAATTTCACTTAATGTAAAGGTGTAACGCGACCTGCAGCCTGCCTGGCTAAGTCCAAATGCTTCACCAAAAAACAGATTAGGGCTCAAAAACAGCAACGAAAAACAAATTGAGGAGGAGCAGTGAGACAGTGGCCGACCGAAATAGAGTTTAAATCTTAAATAATGTTTACAGAACGTTTTTCAAGATGTGTGCCTTTTCTGTGCGGCAGTAACTTGGTTCCGAATACAAATGCCAGGTAAAATGATCACCTTCGCTTTGAAAATGCGTAAGGTAATGTTTTGATCCTCGTGTATTTGTATGCGTGCGTGCGTTTTATTCGCACAAGTCAAAAAGTATTAAACCGAATCAAATGCAATTTGGTGGGATGATTGGATATTATCCGGGGAGCATTTGATTCGATTTTGGGATCGATCGAGTCAAAGGTCAAGGTCATGAAAAAGGTCGAAATCTTCTTGAATCGCATGAAATTTGGTGGGATGATTGATTATTATCCGGCGACCATTTGATTAGATTTTGGGATCAATTGGGTCAAAGGTCAAGATCAAGGTCATGAAAAGGTCAAACGCTTATTTTTACCATAGTTGTTAATTGTCATGCAACTAATGCCAAAATGTTCATAATTGAATGCCCAATCTTGTGATATGCGAAGGTATGCGCTCTACCGAGTGTCCATTCTAGTTTCATTACCTTCGCATTGAAAATGCGGAAGGTAATGTTTTGATCGCCGCGTATTTGTGGGATGATTGGTTATTATCCGAGGACCATTTGGTTAGATTTTGGGATCGATTGAGTCAAAGGTCAAGGTTATGGAAAGGTCAAAATCTTATTTTTACTATAGCACGGTCAATTTATATCCAATTGGCATGCATTTAACGCCAACATGTTCATAATTCAATGCCCAATCTTGTGATATGCAAAGGTACGAGCTCTACCGAGTGCCCATTCTAGTTTCATTATGTTTTGGTGACTTTGTAAGAGTCATAATCATATTACATAAATTTCAATTATTCTGAAATGTCCATATGGTCCCATTCCCATATGGACTTTGAACACAACATCAGCCGCATGGACCTCGGGGTCCAGCAGAAACAATCTAGGCGTCGCCGCTATTGTCATGTTTTTCACAACACCGTTCACCCAGCCGGCTATTTATATCCACAAATCATACGCTGATTGAAAGCAACTAAATTCACACACCTTGTCACAGAATTGTTGAAGGGTATTGTGGGAAATATCAAAGTTACAACAACAAAACAACTCCTTCAATGTATTTAACAGTGGAGTAGGAGTTAAAATGTTTGAAATGACCTCCTTGTGTGTGTGTGTGTGTGTTTGTGTGTCACTCCCTTCACTTCCTTCATATTGCGTATGGCACATGCCATTACTGATTCTCAGTGGTAATGTCTGAATAATGAATGGCTTCAAACTGCTGAATTTATAACCATGTGTGCATAAAAAATGCACATATTAATGTATTTGTACAAGGACATACTTCCCTCCGGGGACTATGGGGACATTTCCCCCTTACCTTTTAAACCCCTATGTCTGCCCATTTCTTTTGAATCTCCTATCTTGATATTGGGTATAACCAAGGGGAGGAGCTGTGTCTGCATTCCTGGCAGGACCTCAATCCCGTTCCCAGTGGCGCTGGGAAGTGCATCTCTCCTGATTTTGCAGATGAAGTGGTTCTGCTGGCCTCCTCAGGGCCGTGACCCCCAGCGCTCGCTGGGACGGTTTGTAGCCCAGTGTGAGTTGGCAGAGACAAGAGTTGGCGTTGCAGATTGAGCGAAACCAAACAAGTCAAAAGAGAAGTAGAGTCATTTTGTATAGACTTCTATACAATCTGACTTCCTTTTGTAATCAGAGGAGTCGCCCCTGATGACCACGAGAGGGAATGCTACGTTTTAAGGCACTTTTCTATTGGCTTCACTTTTATCAGAACTGGAGGTTACCTTTTCTTCTTAAGAACAGAGAAATCTCTCGGTATGTGTGTGTGTGTGTGTGTGTGTGTGTGTGTGTGTGTGTGTGTGTGTGTGTGTGTGTGTGTGTGTGTGTGTGGAAAGAGCAATACAAACACTGACCATCATCTTAATGTATACCTGTTTGCTTTGTCATCTTAAAGCTGGACATCAGATGCACACACACGCACTCAGGTACACACACACACACACACACACACACACACACACACACACACACACACACACGTCTTGCATGCAGCAGCAGTAGCAGTGCAGCCATCCTCCTCCCTCTCTCCCTCCATCTCTCTGTCCTCCTCCCTCTCAGCTTCTCTCTCTCTCTTTCTCTCTCTCTCTCTCTCTCTCTCTCTCTCTCTCTCTCTCTCTCTCTCTCCCTCCCTCTCCCTCCTCAGTCTTGCTTGGTCTCCGCTCTGTCAACAGCTCCTGCATCTTTCTCTGTCCCTCTTCTTTTCTTTTTTTTTATCTGTATATCTGTACGGCGTTCTTGTCATCCATCACCATGCGGTTGGGAATGTCCTCCTTCATTACGGATATCCTGAGCACCTCCACTAACATCTGTTTCTGCTGGAACGAGGTCAAGGTAGAGTCCAACCTCCTCCTCCCCTTTCTTACCACCTTGCTGCTGTGCTCTGGAGCAAGGCATCAGCAGCAGCAGCAGCAGCAGGGGTAGCAGCAGGGCTCAGGGCCTCTGGGTGCTGCTGGACACACACACACACACACACACACACACACACATTGTACTACATGATGATCCAGCAGGCTGCTGTGGATACACTTAAGAGTTTTCTGTATGTGAGTGAGTTACGATGCTCAGCGCAAGTTTGTGCATGTATCCGTCTTCGACATGGTGACATTGTGGTGTGTTGAGAAGGTCTGTGGAGCGTTTGTACTTGCTTCATCCTATTGGCTCCTGCAATTTGGGGTTTTCTCGTGTTGAGCCAATAAGTCCAGCCACTTTGTGCGCTGATGGAGACTGTTGTATTGAATACTAAGTTCTATTCTTTAAAAATGAGTGTACACTTAGTGTAAAGCTATAACCCCGACTAAACCCTAAACAACTTGTTTTAATTGCATCACCGTCATCCTAGTCAGATGAGAAAACAATTTGCATTGATGTGCATCCAGTAGTGAGATGTCCTAAATGTGTTTAGCGTAGCTTAGCACAAATATTGGTGAACTGAAGAATCTGCTTCCCTTGCAATTTCACAGTTCTATCTAAATTGAAGAAATTCACCTTGCACCAAATTCAAATCTGTATTATAAACCGCCTGTATCTTGTTAGCTCGCAAGCTAATCATGAAATGATCATATATTATCAAACTGACTCATAGCTTGACCCACTGCAAATGAACAGTATCTCAATGACTACTATGTAAGTTGCTATGTGATTAGGCACACACATTTAACTTTCTCTTAGAATGATTAGTCATGACTTATGTGAATCCCTCTGACTTTTCATCTAGCGCCACCGTCAGCTGTATTTATTGGCTAGTGCAAAATAGCAAATGTTAGCATCATAGAAATAGAATAGGAGTAGAACGGACATTGAACTGTTTTCCGTGATCAGGCTGGTACAAAAGAAAATGGCAATTGTTGTAAGTCGTTTTGCTGATAGCACATGTCAGTGGGGCCGTAAAGCGTGGCTAGTTAGCTAGTTAGACCAGGTGGCGTTATCTAGCTAGCTTGCATCCATCATATTTTCATGTTACAGAGCCAAACATAGCTGTCACCCATCTCCCAATAGCAATGTTATTTTCTTAACGGAAGTTAGCCTGCTACAATGGTCGCAATCGCAATGGTCCACATACATGGCAACGCTCCGACAACCTTTATTTGAGTGGGACTGTCCGTTCCATTTCTATAGTGAGCATGCTAATATGTTATAATATGTTAATAAGGTGGCCAACAAAGCACTCATTAGCATATTCATTCATTATCATGAATCATGTTTGCGTGCAGATAGCATAGCATTTAGCTGTCAGCACACCATCACAGAGCAGCCAACATGGCTATAGACTCTTGATAGTCTTGATACATTCTGTTTGTGCTAAGTGAGTCTAATCACAACCCAAGGATAGGTCTGCACCGCGTCTGCATTTATTAGACAAAATATCAGATCACTTCAAGATTAAATTAGGTTGCATCATTGCACACGTGTGTCCTTGAAGAAGGACATTTGGTCCGGTTTACTCACCACCACTTTGTGCTGCAGACATTTCCAGTTTTTTGAGGAAAGTTTAATTAGCTTGTGTCCGGGGAATGTCTTCATTTTTGGTATTTAGAAATGAATACTGCTGAATACCCTGTGTAGGTTGTAAAATACATATTAATCTTATCCGTGTCTACGCTTCTTAACAAGCTCTATAAGCAGCATCAGTGCGTAAGAACATATGCAGTGTGTGTGGGTGAATATGTTATCGTGGTGACTAAAGACCTGACTTTATTGACAGTGGCTGAGATTCTGGGGGTGGGCGTTTGAGAATCAGGGATAGACAGACAGATATATTGAGAGACTTGGCTTTTTTTATGTAATTTAGCAGTGACTGCTGCTTGAAATGTTACTCAAATGGAGCTCTTGGTGTGTGTTTGCGTGTGTGTGTGTCTGTGTGTGTTAGATTGATGGATTTGTCCCGGGACTGGAGCGGTATTAGATTCAGTGCTGGGCGTCGGCGGGGGAGTGCAGAGGCAGCTGCAGATCCGTCGCTGATAAACCAATCAAACACCACGGTAGCCTCTCTGTCCACACACAGCTGGAGAAAAACATCGTCAATCCTACACTATTTATTTGGTGGTCGTTACTGTAACACAGCTCCAGAGGCATCGATTCGGCTAAAGCTAAGGTGTGGCAAGGTCACCTGACAGTAAACACTGCAAACATACAGATAGCAGAGGCAAAGTGTGCAGTGTCTACCCCTGCATTTTAATTATAATATATAATTCATTTAAAAATCCTTGGCAGGCAACTTCAACAATGGGATTGATTACATCCATATTTTGGCATGATGTAACGCAAACTGATGAAATCCCAAAGCAAAGTGAAAATGCAGCAAATGGAGAACCCTGTAAAATCACTACCAACCTCAGACTGCAGATCTTAAAATAAGTATTTACAAACAATATATGAATTAATTAAAGGCTCAGTACTTTCCCCAAACAGCTTGACACTGCAGTTTGTTTGGATCAAATGTTTCTCAAACAGAAGGGAATACTGCATATCAATCAAATATTCTTTTCAGACTCAAGGTCCAGATAGTACAACACATTAAATTACATTAATTACATAACAAATCAAAAGTAAAATACATAGACCTAAGAATGCCTTATAATCAGACGGCTGTACCAATGTCTCCACAGCTGAGACCAATGTCTCCACAGCTGGGACTTATGTTTGATCAAACCAAGACCATATAATTTTTTGGGGACTATTTTCAATCCACATTTTGGTGAATGTTTCTGGTGGCATGCCAGTGTATGTGGTAGACTTCAGCAACCTTATCTGAAACCAGAGGACTCACAACCTGGGCTGGTTTTATATTGCGTAAAGCTTTAGAATCGGCTCAGTTTCAGGTTGGATTATTTTTCAAGTGTAATTTAAGCAGGAAATTGACTCTTTGCTAAACTCCAACCCCACTGCTTCCCTGTCGTGCCGACAAAGCGACCGTGGAGCCCAAACTGTCACTATCTGCACTGCCTGAAGAAACCTTATCTAATCACATGACTTCAGAGAGAGAATGCAAACAGATCTACGAGAAGGGCCCCGTGGAGACACTCGGTAGCTAGCGTAGCATAGAGGTGCTAATGCACTATTACACACCAATTAACCACGACAAGCTCCAAATACACAAAACCAGCCAGAAAATAACAACAATGGATAGTTGTCAGACCCTGGCCAGTCTGCGTTCAAGCAAATTGTGTGTGTCAATGTGTGTCATGTGTTGTGTACACACAGTGGATATACAGCGACCCCCTGGAACGCGGCAGGCGAGACAGCTTGGCCAATGTGTTGCATCAGCCTGGGGAGCTAGCTGTCAGTTAAAGCTGTATTAAAGAAAACACTTTAAGGGGAGCTTCCTCAAATTATTCAGGGAGGGTTATTCCATTATGTTCTTGTTGTGATAACAGATGCAAACCCTGAAGCTTCCTCTACAACAGATTCCTACTCTTAGAAAACATAATAATGTGTCTGCACAGACTTTGGTGTGGGTTATAACTGTTTTGATTGTTGGGCCAGGCGGTTTACCAGCTATAAACCAGCAAATACAAATTTGATGAAAATATTTTTGTTTTTGTTGTCATTTTTCTTTTTAGGATTGCAAGCTATCTGCTATCTCTCCAATTGGTTTACATTACAAATATATAAAGGGCAGTGTAAGATTGTGATTATTCTGTCTGCTTTCCAGCTCTTACTTTTTTCTTCCTATCTGTATCAATAAATCTGTTTTGTCAATCTTGATCAGTTTATTGCATCATTTAAAAAATGTATATTAGTCAACCTGTTAGTCTCAAAGGATTACACTGAAAGTGCTTCAGCTCTTCCTAATACATCATCAGTAGTAATTATTTCTGCATCTGTAATATCACCGTGGGTTCACACTGAGGTATCGTCATCGAAGAGCCCTCTGCACTCCGTTAGTACTCATAGTGGTCTTCAAAATGTCTATCAGCCAAGTCGTCACTAACACAATCAAGATTTGACCTCAGTTTAGAAACTCATACTAATCCTAAACAATTCCTTATCCTCCCCATCCTGTTCAGACCCAGTCTTCTGCAACTTGATTTATATTAAGATGGGGTTTGTTACCCCCTTTTCATCGCTTTCAGCTAAATATGATTTGCCTAATAGCCATCTCTTCATTCTCTTTTATACAAAAAGCAATTACCCCATTTCCCCTAACTGCCCACCCCGATTCCAACATCGACTAGTTCCTTAACCCTTAACCTTGATCAAAAGTGGTTTAGATCAACAATCCGCGGTATAATTGGGTTCTCCATCAGCAGTTCTTTAAGGTTTTCCAGTGGGTCGACAGACAAAATGAGAATAGTATATTTTCATTTATTATTTATTTCCCTATAGAAGTACACGATGGGTAATAAGAGACTATTCTGATCATAGCTTTCACTTCCTCCACAGTTATCTCCTCAACTGTATTTGACGGATCGAGCAACCCAACATTTTTTAGGTGGAGGTTCCTGAAGCCAAATCTTATTTTATGGGGGTCCATGACTTACAGTGAATCAATTTAATTGCCGTTGACACAAAACCGGTGAACCCTGAAGGCTACTGGGAGGCTGTGCTGTTAGCTGCCTTTTTGAATGACCATTTAAGTAACATACTGCGTATGTATCCGTACCATGAACATACCTACTGACCCCAACCATCGTAACGGCGCTGTTCGGTCACCCCGCAACTCAGCATGTCATCATCACCTTTTTACTGCAATTTTGGCTAGGCGGGCCATTTTTCTTGGATCTGAGAAAAAACCTTGAATGAATAAAGCTAGATAAACTCTTGTTGCCCAAAGAACTATCCATTAAAGCCTTTCTGAGGACCTGGAATTAACTTGTAAAAACAACAACTACTGACTCTACATGCATTTACTGTCACCACATAGTAAAAGTCATAAAGATCCAGAGTTGTGCTAAATGTTGGTTCCATGTCTTCAGACACAGTTGGTGCTCGTCCTGCTCCACTAGCTACGTACTGCTAATCAGTCCACTGACCCAGCAACATCAACAGCTGGCATGTACCACACTTAAAGGTTGAACACATTTCTCTACACTCTGGTGTAAGGTGTGTTCATACACAATTAAATAGTTATAAGCAACTATACTCTACAGGGCGCAGCAGTGTTCACAACCTTTTAATGCAAAACGTTTCCATAATTCTTTTATCCGTTACACAACCATGTCATGTTCCTTTCATTCTGGATTGTTAATTTGCTGGTTTTCTTCAACGTGTCACTCTCTGGCTTCAATGTTAGAATTCACTCGGATCCTCATTTAGACCAAAGACAACACATGTTAGGACATTTGGCTCGCTGTAATAAATCCATTGCAGTATAATTAATTTATCGAAGGGAACACTGCAATACTAAGCATCAAGGAGTTGAGCCTTCACACCTCATTCTAGACAGTAGGTCATAATGCAGGGTTTAACAGTTTTTTTCTAGCCTAATCACAAACCTTCCCAAAACTAATTTTTTACTTGCCTCAATACAAATTATTTTATTTTTTTCGCAGTTATCAAATAAAAACTAAGACTAAAGGTAATTGCCATGTTCAATCTTTATTGAAGCAAATGAATCGGAACAAGGGCATGTTGTGTCATAGATGCGAAGCAACAAACGATCTTGCATATCGAGAATGCCACCCCTCCCCCTCCTCCAGAGATGGACCCGTTAACAGTGAGTAAATGGGTAAAGCAACATGATCTCACCCCTATTCATTCTATTTCTCCACTTGGCCTGAAGCTCCCAGCGGCTTTATAGTGATAGCCTTTTGTTGACATCTTGATACAGAAAGTGGGCGCGTAGGTGACTTTGTAAGTTAACCTTGGGTAACATCCGACACATAAGGTTGTCAGTGAAATGTACTTGACTGTTGTTTCCCACGAACAAACTACCCCGGAGTTATAGTGCGTCTTGTACAGGTGCTAAAGGGTCCCATGCAGATTCTGGGTCAGGATGCCAAAGGGCTACTGCCCAATCATTGGTATTTGACCCTCTGGGAGTGAGACCAGACAGGTGATTGAGAGAGAAAGTGAGCCTTTAGGCTAAAGCAGATGCTTTGCATCCAAAACCTAATGAAATCATACAAATGCAACTCTTCCAGGACAATTGAAATGCTCCTTTGCACTTCACCTGATAAACCTTTCTTTAACTGCCGCCATTAGCCCCCGAGGTGCACAGTTGGTCCTGCACATGTGCAACTCTCAACAGAGACAAGCTGGACCTCTTGTTTGCTACTTTCTCCATAATCAGCTCCGGGGGAAAAAACACAATGTGTTTAATACTCTTGTTGTCACTCGCCTGATCAGGTATGGGAGTTTCTAGATTTACTAGCCAGATGTGACATTTTACTTTCCCCAGGCAATCCTAATTGTTTATGCCTGTAGTTGAGACAGAGACAGCAAGTGTGTTCTTCTGCCTCTACGCAGCTAAGACTGTTGGTGTCAGCAAAGTGACACCCTAGACTGGAGACGGGAGGAGGAGGGGTGTGTGTGTGTGTGTGGGTGCTTGTGGCAGAGTGCGAGCATTAGCCAGGGGTTGGGGGTGGCTGGGTCCATATTTCTTATTCTAATCAGAGCTGTCCTGTCGGGGCTATAGGCGAACGCTTCTACAGATTAATGTTCCTCTATCGATTGATCCATTTGGCCGGGTGGATGGATGGCACCCTAACGTGACCCACAGCCTTCAGTATCCACTACCTCTCCGTGTACACACTGCTGCACACTGGAACTCACCACAATGACACTGCCCCCCCCCACACACACACACACACACACATACACACACAGGTATACCTCATAACAGGGTAGAGTGCTGTCAATAAAGGGATAATCAGCAGCAGGCTGTATGTTTAACTGTTAGAGTGACTTTAAATTTCTGCATCTATTAAATCCAAGCGTTTGGAGTTGCCTTAGACCAGACAACCTCCGGTCCTAAAGAGTGAAGCCAACGTGGGAAGTGTCTTCAATCTGCATTCTCATCTACTGGCTTTCGGGTTGCAAAAAGAAGTCGGTTTGGATAGAAGTCTATGTGAAAGTTCCTTCTCAGTTGATTTATTCCCTCATTAAATATTTTAAATATGAGTTTGTGGTCTCAATTTCTTGTTTCTAGCGGGAAATTGAGGAAACAAAAGAAAACGCGGGAATTATCCAACAGTTATGTGGGTCCGTCAGTGGTGGACTGGTCTTCGCTAGAGTCTTAGCTGAAGAAGTTTCTTGTGAACCTGCTTCATTTCACCAGAATCAAGACAGGCATTAAGAATAACTATATAGAGTGAGACCATCTTCTTGCTGATGGTCTCATTCACAAAGGTAAGTCCTATACAGGCATCAGAATTAAATCAAGATAGTTTCATAACCAGTTAAAAGTCCCATACACATAACTTTAAAATGGCGGTGTGCCACAAACAGCCCAGATAGAGCTGCCACAAGCTTTGACGCCTCCCCTCTCCATCGGAAGACAATGGCTCACACCAGCGTGAGACCACCCAGCCACTGACCATGTGTACAGGCATTGCATCCTGTCTACAGAGGAGGACCTCCAGCTGTGTATATCAGGCGTCCGTCTCGTGCGTCTGACGGCTCTGATCCTATTTTAATCCGACTGAACAAGCTGCAGAGTATTTTTAAGCTTTACGTCTTTCTTCTTCATTTTACTGATAGAACTACAGCACAGCGATTGTGTATTAGGCCCTGAGCATGTGACCTAAACAGCTGTACTGTGCCCGAATGCATCCTTTGTGATATTGCCGACTGAGCGGCTGCTCTGCTGACATGCTGCATTACTACACTGCGGGCACTTTGAGTCTTGTGCTTTGCTTTCGCTCTGATGTTATGCGTATTTCCCAATAGAATAATGACTATTAAAACTTCCAGGGCGACACATATCAAACCCTGTTCTAGCTTCAGATGATTGCTGCTTAGCTCCAACGTACCTTTTGGAGTTAGCCTTACTGAGGGAGTACACACAGATTATTATGCCTGCTGACAGTCATTGTAAAGTTGAGGGGATTCAGGAGCGCAGAGCTGGATGGGGGCCTTCAAAAATATATTCAAGGTCGAAAAAATCCACAAATAGCAACAGTGAAGACATTGATCCGTGAAGTCTTTACCGCTGCAGTACTTGTATGGATGCAGCTTTGCCCCATGTCTTCTTCTATTATTCTAATATATATTCTCTGAACAAGTGAATGAGTGGAACCATGCAGGAACCATGATATCTACAAATCTGTGACTGTGCACCATTCACTGTATCACGGTACAACCCTCAGCCCAATGACTATTTTGTGACTGAACCGTATAGCATTCTCTCCTGCTAATGACTCGGCAGACATCCGGGTCAAGGTGAGGGTCCCAGACGCGTGGCGTTAACGTAGAGGTGCAGAGCGAGGGTTGCTCAGTGGGGGTTGGGGTGATGGAAGATTTACTTCCTCGGTTGGTCAGCTGACAGTCAGTCCCGAGAGCGGGATTCAGTACATTTAGATCAAGGACACTTGAGTGGGGGAGGACACTCGCTGCCATCAGGCTGACGCCAAAAGGGTCTGCGGGAGGAGAATAGTGTTCGGAAGCCAGGTATGCAAATGGTGGAGGAAGCGGTAGACGTCGCATGAAGAGACGTGTTCACGGTGCAGGAGGCGGATTGATAACAGACAATCATTGGATACCGCCCACTGGTCTGTGTCTTTTTATAGTTCCATTCTGATTTTTTCCTTTTGCATGATGATGCTGCAGGATTAATCAGGAGTGGTAAGGACAAACACTATGTACTTGCCAGAATGACATAACACTTTCTGTGCGTATTCACTACCTTTTCTCATTAACAGGGGCTTCAGGTACCAACGTTTTGACACAGTCCTTTGCATTTTCACCCGGAAGGTGGGCATTAGTGGAAAATTGACAGAAAGTCCTTGTTGACTTGTTTTTAAATGAAGGTGTTTTATTGAACCCCTGGCATTTCCCCAGCTCCACTCTCTTTGAGCCAGTTAAGATATGATTGTATGCACCAAATGAATTGCGCAATGTCCCTGAAAAAGTTCAAGGGGTTGAGAAACGTGAGCATTGAAGAAAATGATATGTACAGCTTTTTGTAGAGCAGGATATTATTTAAAACATTAATAATGCCGATACAAGTTCCCTTAAAGTAATAGCGATACAAATAGAGTACTTCATTCAGTACGGTAGTCGGCCGATCACACGTTGAATTAAACTGAAGAACACCTGTGGCGAACGGCTGCGCGCAAAACCGGACAAATAAGTGATATGTTTCTCGTCTGACTGAAGACATTTCCATAAAACTTCTCTCCCAGATGCCCTTCATGAACTACAGTCTACCTTTTAATATTTTGTCATCAACTCACTCAACTAAAACGTGGACTGAATACAGATATAATGAAATGTGCACTACAAAGAGAGCATGTATGGACATTGTGGATGTAGTTGCACCGCAGGGTAAAGCAATAGAAGGTTTATGTCGCCGGTAATAGATATCTGGGTGTTTGGCTTCATGAACTATCTGTGTTTGGGGTTGAAAAGTTAGATTCAACCCCTGTTTTCTCCTTTGAAGTTTGCAAAATGTATTCGATAGTGCTGATGAAGCAATAGCATTCTGTCATCACATGTCAAAACCATTCACCTGTATACATTCATACAGTTCCAATAGGAAACAGTACAAACTCTCTATTTAAGAATTCTGTTCCGCTGCAGTCTTGCCTGTAGTTCAGATATAAAGCGTCTCAGCGTATTGACCCGTCTCACTTTCTTCATTTCATTTAAAAGAAAATAAAAAAGGCAGAACGGTAGAGAATCTTACAGACTCATCTCGGACCACCTCACAGAACCGTACCTGCTGCCCCTGTGTGCTGCCAGAAAATACACACACACGCACACTCACACTCACACACATTCATATAATGAAATTATGCACCTCCTCATTTTGACAGCGCGCGCGCACACACACACACACACACACACACACACACACACACACACACACACACACACACACACACACACACACACAAGCATTGCAAACACACTGCAGCTAATGCAACATACACATTTTTTTTTTACATGTACACGGAGGCTCCCACATAAGCGCATTACTTTGCCACCTTGACTCAATTTTCAGCAGCCACTCCGGCATACACACATAGACCAAAAATAAACCACGGCTCTGACCCTTCAGCGGGGGGATCACCTCTTCTTTGTCTTTCCCCAACCTCTCTCCTCCTCCTCTTCCTCCTCTTCCTCCTCTCTGCCTCCTGCTGTCTTACTCAACCACCCAGCTGCCTTTATCGTGACATACACGCGGCCACACCCTGCGCTGCAAGTGTTAGTTAAGCCCGTAGAGAATCACAAGGCCAATAATTCCATGTTTTAGTGTAAGTGACTCTATAAGTCACTCCCCAAGCAACTATTAAAAACCACTAACAAAGATCTCATACTATATATCATTTCAGGATAATACGTTCAGGCCAGATATGTATATATGTAAATAATAACTATCAGTATCATAGACTAAATCATTTTTTTAATGTTTGGATAGTATTTACATACATACATATTGCCATGAATTACTGAATGCATAACTGTGGATGACTTTTTATAATGAGCCAAAGAGCAGCCACTCCGTTCAATTGGTTCTATTGGCTCCAATATCCACAGTTTGACTTTGTGCGTTGCTCCCGAACCCACAGAGCATGCTCAGTTTATTGCTAAACCAATGGTGGATGTTCATTTTAAAAAGACAATGTTGTATTAATAGTAAACTGTACATTTCCTTTGAATACCTAATTTTATTTTGAAAAAAACACTATCTATGTAAAAAGCGAAAACTGAGTGGCACAATATCATCTCTCTGCCAGATCTCTGAGTTGGATCCGGGGCTTCTGTAGCTTTGTTTTGGCATCGCATCTTCTTGAGGTCACACTGAGGGGACATATGTACATGTTTAGTGAATCTATTGGATCTAGCTGGGTTATAAATCTAGCTACACTATTCCACAACAAAGGTGACATGACAAAAAGGTCACATGTTTTCTCAGAGACGGTGTCCCTGTCAGTAGATGTTGAGGTTAAGTTTAAAAAAAATGTTTTGAAGTGGAGGAAAAAATATAAGAGACAGCTTTTTTCAAAGCCTAGGCAAATTCAATGCTTTAAACTGCGACAGTCTAGGAACCTCTTAGTTACCTTTGCATTGATAATGCGGAAGGTTATGTTTTGATCGCAAAAAAAAGGATTTGACGAATCGCATGAAATTTTGTGGGATGATTGGTTATTCTCCGGGGAACATTTGATTATATTTTGGGATCGATCGGGTCAAAGGTCAAAGGTCAAGGTCATGAAAAGGTCAACACCCTTTTTTTGCCATAGCGCGGTCAATTTCTATCCAATTGGCATGCAACTAATGCCACAATTTTCAATGGAACTGTTTAAAACTTGCATTCTCTCTACAGACCAGTAGGGGGAGGCTCCTCTAGTTGTAAAATAACTGTGATTGTATAGAAGTCCATGAGAAAATGACTCTACATCTCTCTTGATGTATTCCCTCAGTAAACATTGTAAACATGAGTTTATGGTCTCAATCTCTATTTTCAAGTCTTCTTCCATATTCCATGCTATTCATTTAATAAATGATGGTCCAATAGGAGTCAAACAAACCATAAAGCAGGGTATGCTTCAGGCCGTGGCTGACCGCTGATCGACAGGTCACTACTAGAGCTGTATACAGCGACTCTACGTCTCTCCTCCGCAGTTCAAATATGGTCGCTTCTGTTCACTGGTTGCAAAAAGCCAAGATGGCGACGGCCCCAAAGAAAAATTGCCTTCAAAGCGTCAGTACACAAACCAATGGGTGACATAAAGATGACTATGTCCACTTCTTAAATACAGTCTATGGTTAAAATAATCCTTGTTACAAAACTGGCATTAGTCAAGTACGCAAGTTATGCAACAAAACTAAGTTTAAAATAAGTGAACGTTATCCTGTATCACATACAGATGCTAAGAGGTTATCAGTCAGTTGGTATCGGATGCCGAGGGCCACGGTATTTCTGTTAGATAATTGATTGATTGATTTAATGCAACAAAGAAACAAAACATCTCTTTCTTCCCGCGACTCCTTTCGTCACCTTTTTCCATCACCTTCCTCCCTCTCTCTTTATGCGTTGCATCTTCTGACTGTCTTCCTTTTAACAAAAGAAAAAAAAGCGTTTGTCCTTTTTCTTCCTTCTCACTGCTTCTTGTCCTGCTCGTGCTCCCAGAGTCTGAGATCTGTGTGTGTGTGTCTCCTGCAGCAGTGTTAATTAGCGGAGGCCAGATGGATGAGGTGATGGCGTGTTACTGTACCCTCTGCAACGCCACTCCCTCTGCTATCCTGCACGTGCACACACACATACATAGGCTTACATAACAATGCAGTGCAGATGTGCTCTTATTTACAGTTGTATCTATTTGGGGGTAAAAGGTGATTAGTTCTACTATCTGTCTGCAGATGATTAGGCAGTACAGCTGTTGTCCTTGACAATCCTTGACTCGTTCAACTCAGATGTGTTCCTATCTTTTACTACCTCTCGCTATTTCTGGTACCTTGGTGCACTATGTATTTTTGGAAAATGCTCAAAGGATGACATTTTCCACGCCTTTCCAAGAATAATGTGGGCCAATGAGAAAGCTGATTGAGAGAGAGAGAGAGAGAGAGAGAGAGAAAAAGGTGGGGACAGAAGAAAAGTCCGGTTTCAGTATTGACGATACACAAGTTACTCTCTCTCTCAGACGCACTGCAGTAGTCTCTCTCTCTCTCCTCTTTTTTTCCGATCCGCTCCTCCGTTCAGCTTCCTCAGCAGGTTACCACTATCCCATAAGCAGAATAACACACACACATACACACACACACACACACACACACACACACACGCACACACACACACACACACACACACACACACACACACACATGACGACACAGTGACCTTGACAGACAAGCAGAGGCTTGAGGCAGAAGTTGCTCTTTGACTCTTAATCACTGATTCGGGATCAGAACAAGCGGTATTTACCATAAGCGGTATAATTACAAGGTCAGATCCGAGGCAGGCAGCAGAGTGTAGTGTTACACTGCTTGTAATGGAACCGCTGCAGCAGAGTGGCCCGGCATTTGTCTTGCATTAGAATATATATATATATATATATATGATCCTAGCATTAAAGATTCCGCTGGGAACTTTAATGAAAATATTGTGTGTGTATATAATATGTATATGTGTGTATACATATATATGTGAATATATATATATATATATATATATATATATATATATATATATATATATATATATATATATATATATATGTAAACTGGGCAGGGCAGATCAAACATGAACTCAGGATGAAAATGAGTCATGAACCAAATAGTTTTTCACAGATTATTTGTCTGTTGAAATAGCGTCAAGATATTGTTTTTTTCAGTGTTTGTGTATTTAATTGTAGATTTCCACAATTCTAAAGAGATAATTGAGACCATAAACTCATCTTACAATGTTTACTGAGGAAATATGTCAAGAGAAAAGTAGACTCTTTAAATTACACGACTCGTGTCAAGTGGGCTGACTTTTAGGAGCCACCAACTGATCTCGTTAATCTGTCAAAATGTCTTGATATTGGAAAAACAGTTAAACAGTTAATTATTAACATTCCTACTCATGTGGCCAGTGCAAGTTCTGTTCACCAAAAAAAAAAGGATATAGATTGTACTTTCCTAGTATTTCCAACATTTGATTAGGCATTCAAATTCCTTAGTTGTCCTATCATCACACACATTGTATTGAGCCACTAGAGTAGCTCATGTACTTCTATACTGATGTGTTGCAATATGGTACAACCGAGCCCATCAACACCATACTGAAGCACCCCACACAGGCCGATCGCTTGACCCACAAAGTAATAGTCACTGCAATTAATGTTCTGCATATCCACGTCACAACAATCCAATTCAGCCTAAATTTAGCAATACCGGCGTTCGTCCTGGACGAGACCGAACACAATTCCAGACAAAAAAAAAAGCAAAGTGAGAACCTAAATGTCAAAAGTCTCATGAATGTATATGAGGTTTTGGGGATTGTATAGCTAGCCGGTTCATACTGAGATCTGCTGACTGCTGCTTCTACAGGAAAGAGCAAAGAACAGCCCTGGGTGTGTTCTGCATTGGAATTCTACATTTATACTACACAATATGATACATATCTGATGCTACTGTGGCATATTTCTTCATTTCATATTGAAAAGAGTAACATTACGATGCGTAACAGTATCTGCTTATTGACACAAATCCATAGTGTTATCAGCAAGAGCCTCTTCTGTGTTTATTCCATTTATCTGTCCATCAACACAGCTGTGAATGAACTCCTGCCCTTACAGTGGATCTGCTGCAGAAACTGCCACTCTAACCCTTGAGGTTTGTGTGTGTGTGTGTGTGTGTGTGTGTGTGTGTGTGTGTGTGTGTGTGTGTGTGTGTGTGTGTGTGTGTGTGTGGGGGGGGTATTCTGCTCATGGGATAGTGGTAACCTGCTGAGGAAGCCGAACAGAGAAGTGCATCGGAAAAAGAGTGGAGAGAGAGAGAGACTACTGCAGTGCGTCTGAAAGAGAGAGAGTACCTTGTGTATCATGAATACTGAAACCTGACTTTTCTTCTGTCTCCACCTTTCTCTTCCTCTATCTCTCTCATTTTCTCTCTCTCTCTATCTCAAACAGCTTCCTCATTAGCTGCTGCCCACATTATTTTGGAAAGGCGTGGAACATGTGATCCTTTGAGCCTCTGCCAAAGATGCATAGTGCACGAAGGTAAAGAGGTAGTAAAAGAAAGGAAGGAAATCAAGTTGAATGAGTCAAGGATTTCTGTGCACAGCAAAGCCCAGCCCTGTTTTAGGGTGTGGCAATGACAGAATGACCTTGTAGATTCTTGTGATTAGTGGTTTCAGAAGATAATCCTGCAAACGAAAGGCAGCATGGGACCTAAACTCAACCACATTAGAAGCTCCTTGTCCTTCAAGGGTCGGGGACTGTCGTCCATCCATCCATCTAAAAAGCTAATCTATCCATCCAACCACCCAACCATTCTTCCATCTAAAAGACTTCCAACCATCCATCTCTCTCTCTCTCTTTATATTTTTCGAAAAATCTAATATTCCTAATAAGCTGTTTCAATGGATGAAAATGAACATTCAACCAATATTTCTGTCGATATGCATCCCCGCATATTCTGATTGTTGTAAAAAAACGGATGTCTAATGCCAGCGTTAACAATTTACCAGCATCATGTGGTCCATTTGAGGAGCTCGTCGCACCCTCCAGTGAATCCCACGTTGACGCCATTCTCAGCCGAGGAGGCAAAAAGTTTGACGTTTGCTATATTGGCGCATATCCCAAAACCTTTCGATATCCATGTCTTTCATGCTGTTTAAAAGGTTTGTTTCTCCATCTGATTCAAACATTTTAGACTTAGGCTGTGTGTCTCAATCTGCTGTATTTCAAATGCGCTGTATACATGTCCAAAGAACGCTCAAATAACATCGGTAAATCCCATATGTCTAAATCAAAAAAAGCTCATTTCCAAATAAGGAATAATAATTCATAAGATCCAACCAGACTATGACGGTTCCATGAGCCATATCAAATTTGGGATATTATTTTTCATATTCTGAATAATAATGGCATATGAGTGTGCATATGTAAACGTAGTCATTGATACAGTTTCCCACAATCAAACCACAAAGTTGACCTTGTTTCCGTTTCTGCCAAGTGAAGCCAATATGGAAGTGTCTTAAAAATAGCATTACCAGCAGGGGGCGACTCCTCTGGATGCAAAAAGGAGTCCGATTATATAGAAGTCTATGAGAAAATGACGTTACTTCTCTCTTGATTTAGTCCCTCAGAAAACATCACAAACATGAGTTCATGGTCTCAATCTCTAGTGTCAAGTCTTCTTCAATACATCATGATGTTCATTTAGTAAATGATGGTCCAGTTTAAAGTCGTTGACTGTCATTGACTGATCGCTGACGCTACCACAGATGTGTATGGCGTCCTACGTTACTCCTCAAATTTCCAAACATGGTCACTTCTGTTCATTTTTTGCAGCAAAAAAACATGTCGCTGGCTGTAATCCAACATGGCCGAACTCAATGCTTTAAAACGGCAGTCCACAAACCAACGGGTGACCTTACGATGACTATGTCCATTTCTTATGCACTGTAACTGTTCAGCTCCATACCTTCCTTTTTTATTAGTTGTCTTCATCCTGTCTAACTATCATGTCATTCCAGATCCTGCTTCCCATCTCGTCAGTCCAACTCCCTTCACCTGCCTCTGATCACCTCGTTAGTCCCTCATTACCTTCACCTGGTCTTCACAGTCTTCTCACCTGCAGCCCATCCCCTCGTTAGTCCCTCACTATTTAGCTCCCTCACTTCCACTTGTCCTCTGCCAGATTGTTTTGTGTTCTTCTTGAAGCTCTCCAGCGTTACCCAGTGTGTGTCATCTGTTCCCGTCTGTTTTGTTCCTGCTGGAACTTTGAGTAAAGTGAATTACTTTCCAGTTCTGTCTCCTGAGTCGTGCATTTGGGTCCACCCTAATACACCCGTGACATGTACGGTCTATGGTTGCACCATGTTGCATTTATCTCTTACATAAACGTATCTGCGCTGGTCTCGGAATACTGTAACTTTTGTTATTCCTGGTTAGCCTCAGCCCAGCTTTATTCACGGTCCAGTTGGCTGTCTGATCACATACACTAACAAGTAGTGTGACTGTTTCTCTGGCTATTCCTTGTCTTTTTGTCCTTTCTTCAGGACACCTCGTCCTCCTTTCCGCCTCCTGGAGTATCTTATTTTCACGATTACGGTTCGGATAGATAATTAGTGTCATTGACTGTAAAATGTATGGAGAATGTGATGCTGCTAATCATTCACTCACGCACACATAGAGGGTGGAATGAGATGTCGTGTTGTGGTCTGATCCAAAGTGACAGACAAAACTGAGATAGAGGACAGTGTCTGTGTGTATTATTAGGATGCCAAATAATATGTGCATTCATTTGCACCCGGGGCTGTAAGTGGATGTGAATACAGCTGAGAGTGAGGCCCATGCACAATGAGTTGGAATATGTGCCTTTATTTTTCAAATCAAATGTTACGTATCTATTCAGTTACCTTTTATTCACATTTATTTTAATTTAGGAGTCGAACAGCTCTCTCTTTCAATCAAACACCGGTGCACGGTAGGCCAGTGCTGCATGAGTGAGTCTGACGATGATTTGTTTTCTCGTCATCAGGCTGTGATGCGAATCTTAGGAGTTGGTTGATGGAGGCATCAGCTGGTGGAGCTACTTTAAATCATGGCAGGAGAAGAAGAGGAGGGCACAATGTGATGAGGTGTATAAAAGAGCTACAGTGAAAGCTCAAGTGATGGAAAACCATGATGGAAATATGACATTTGATCTGTTACACATGTATTGTAATTTGAGGAAGGTCCAACACAGATGTCGTTGTGCCTTTTGAAAGGGAAATGAAAGCTTGAATGACAAATAACTTGTATGTTTTATTTTAAGTCTCTTTGTTAACCTTTTGTTTTTTTCCAACAAGTCATCATTTTCAGTATATACTGTATGTATATATATATACATATAAATACCAGTGAATATAATCCAGAAACCAATTGTGTATCTTTCACATTTTATTTGGGTTCATTTTGAGTAGTATAGGAACGTAACTCCAACGTAAACTCACCGCCTTATTGGTCAGTGCAACTGACGGAGAACAAAGAGCAAAGAAGTGAGGAGGACGGGGAGATGGACGGTCAACCAAACACGAGTCTCTCTCCCAGGAGACCGCTGTAAATGTCCTGTGTGATGCCTGTTATGTTAATAGTAGCTATGTTGCCTAAATCTAACTAAACAATGTTGTTGCCTAAACCTAACTCAGTAGTTTTTTCCCCCCTAAGCCTAATTAAGTAATTTGGTTGCCTAAACCTAACTAATTAGTTTTGATTTTACAAAAGAAAACAACTTATTAATGTATAAAACAAGCAGAAACTGACGCTAGAGGGGAACCTCGAGCTGACTCTTTCCTCAAAGTCCTTTTCTAAAGAATCAGGAGTGAATCCGATTATAGAACCTGCCTCTTTAATAGTAATGTTAATCCTGTTATTTAAAGGTGCTACATTTCAAATTAAAAGCTTTAACATGGCAACAGAAAACTAGCTGCTATGGGAAGACGTACTGGAGCAATGTCTACTTGAATCTGTCATGTAGCACCTTTAACTTTTTAGGACGAGCTCAGTTTAGAATAGAATAGAATTATATTTTATTAATCCCCAAGGGGAAATTTGCGGACAAAGTAGCACCAATAAACATTAAACTAAAACGCAATAATAAAATATACAAATAAGAAAGAAGAACAAGTGTGCATAAACTATACAAGTGAGATATAAAATACAAAATAAAATAAAATATATATGTATATATACACAACATATATGCATTAAATATGTATATATCGACAACATATTTGAAGAGATTCAGCAGTGTAATAATTAAATAAATAAACTGTGCAAAATGCAAGGTGTTTCAGAGCCTTCTTTCTAAAATACACCTTCCCACAACCCGCCGTGTGATTTACATGTTGTCTCCTGTTGAATTAATGTATTTATTTTACAGATGCATTGACTTTTACAGCTGAATGTGTAGATGCAGCTGCTACATGTGTGTACTGTATACGTGTCCGTGTTTGTGTGTGTGTGCGCGCACGCAGCATTGTTGACGGAGAGAGTGCTGACCCTGGTGTTTCCTTGTAGGGAGTGGTACAGCTCAGAGGTGTGTGTGCAGAGGCACTTGGATGGCTTAAACGCTCACAGCCTGCACTCCCAGCAGCCTCCCTCTCTATGCATGTTTGTGACTTCCTGTCGTCACCAGGTATTCCACCAAACACACTCAACTGTTCATACTGCACATTGCTGTAGGTCCGTCTGTCCCGGCAGCGGAATCGGCTGACCTGGTTTAGTCATAACTTGGACACTATATGGCACATCATTTACTGTACAACTATACAACTGCAGATGAATTCTCTGTTTACAGATTTGTTTTCTTTCTTTCCTATTGTGATTGCCCTATCGTCTTTTGTCAAGCTTCTGTATCACAGGCTATTCCCCTGTTTCCATCTTACCTGCTTTTGGTTTTCAGCATCCGGTTTCTTAAAGGGACAGTGTGGATGTTTTGAAGTGGGATTGAATGAGCTACTTCTCCATATTCAGTTCACGGATGGTGTCTGGAGAAACAGACAAGAGTACCAGCTCGGAAAAGGAAAACGATGTAATGTTGTGAATGTAATTGAGACGACTAAGAAAGAAAAAAAACAATACAGTTTAACGTTCTATATTTAGAATATTTTCACCATTTTTACTGTGCCTCAAGACAGCCTTTCCAACAGGGAACTAAAGGCGGGGTATCCGTCTGTGTTCTCGCTAAGGCCACACTCCAAAAAGCATTGCTTTTACCGCACAGACCACAGGGTAGTTTTGTGGATTAACTTAACCGATCAAGGCTAACAGTAACTGCTGTGTCCTGCAGGGTAAAGTAAATGTTTTTCTCAATGGAGGCTTTGGAGAGAGCATAGATAACGGCTTCACTCCGTTAAACAAAGACAGTATAGCTGTCTCACGACAAGGTAAACTGGACAAAATATTGTAAATATAGTGTATACTTCAACTGATATTGATTGTTTAGATGCCTAAACACATTTTGATGAGACAGCAGTACATTGCTTTGCATCAAAACATCTAAACTATACCTTTTTAAAGTGTAATTCTACCCAAATTAGCCCTCTAACTAGGGGTGCTGATAGGTTGGGTTCTGTGATATCAGGGTGGTGGGAGGATAGGAATTAACCGTTGAGCTGCCGAATGGGAAAACAACAAGCTTTATGGCCATTACTTATGTATCCTTTTAATTATATCTTTCATTTGTGTATTGTGACTTCGATTGTCTGTTTCCAGTCAACCATAATTTAAACTGTAACTGTAAGACCAGCAGCTCTAGGTGGAGGCTTTCTCTCCCCCCCCCTGACGTCGGCTTCTCTCTGATTAATTGTGGCCTGTTTGACTTCCGAGAGCAGAAAATAGCTGCCGTCTCCCAGCATGCCGCCGTCTCCTGTGGACCTGTATAATTAAAAGTAAAACAGGAAGTATCAGGAAGACTCGTATTTAATGACTTGTGTTTATTGCAAGAAGTTTAATAGTCATTCAGGAGTGTTTAGAACTTAGCCCGGAATGTCTTATAGAAAAAAAACTGTCAATCACACGGTAGGCCCGCCCTAAAGGATACCCTGTTTTATGGTCTGTTTGACTCGATGGACCATCAGTTACTAAATGACACCATGCTGTAATGAAGAAGATAAGACATTAGCGATTGAGACCATGTTTACAATGTAATAAATGTTTACTGAGGTAATAAATCAAGAGGTTTAAAGTCATTTTCTCATAGACTTCTATATATTCTTTTGCAACCAGTAGAAATAATGCAGGTTTAAGGCACTTGCATATTGGCTTCACTTGTCAGTGGGTTAGGTTTCAATCAGAACTTTGTTGTAAAAACGTAGTTCACCAAATTTAATGCTGAAAAGAGACTTTTTGCCTGACTGCTGTAGCCTCAGTAACTTCAGAAACAGTTTGGAGAAGTTTCATGACAAGATCACGGCTAGCGTGAACAGAAGGATTGGTGACATTAACTCCCAACACGTCAAATAATGATTCTACTTCCTATCATGCTTTAGGATGTTAGTTGAGCAAGCCCTTAAGTTAAGTAACATAATAGATGTAAAATGACTTGATTTAACATGGGACAAGGAACTGCAGTTTCCTGTGTTGGTTTGACCCATCCAACCTACACATACTCTTTCACTCTTTATTTGAAGTCAGTTCCTCTGACAGCCAACTCATAATGAGGATGCGTTTACATTAGAGTTAGTGCATCTCATACGGACCCAGCGTTGGGATTGAGAACCAATGTCTGCACTTTATACAATGAAAACAGTTTTACATTTAATTTCCTCATTATTTTGCCACTACACTTACATTTATTTCCCAGGTCATTTTCATTTCTGCGGCGTTATGCAGTGGGGAAACACACGTTTACAACGTTTTTTATATTTTCAATAGGTTCCATTTTTATGTTGTAAACCGACCTTTAACTGACCTTTAACTTGAGTTTGACAGGTATGTTAGAATGTGTGCTGTTCCCATGCACGAGGGTTGGCAGCGAGCTTCCTGTCAGCTCCACTGTAACCTTCCAGCATGCCAGTGTGGTCGATAGGCTGGCCCGGGTCGATGCTGCATCAGTGTGATGGGGTCAGACCTCACGTTCCCAGGTTTCACCTTCCTGCGAACATTGATTCTCATTCCCGTCCTCCTTTCTCCTCCTGGTTCTCCAGAAGCAGAACAACCCTACTTATCTCTCTACAGTAGGGGAGGTAATTTACCTTGCACCATAAGGAGGGCTTTTGCAATAGCAAACTCAAGAAAGCAGGTATAATATAGAGTTTTGCTCCAGCTCCTTGGTAAAAAAGGACTTGGAATTGTATCGTTCTTTTGTAGTCTTCCGACACTCGAAGCGCTTTAACACTACCATTACCATTCGTAAGCCATGCAAGATGCCACCTGCTGATCAGGACTCTCACTAACCATTCATATCCATTTGAGAGCAATTTGGGGTTTAAGTGTCTAGCACAAGGATACATCAGCACGGACGAGCAGAGCCAGGGATTGAACTGCCGATCCTCTGATTGAAGGACTACAACCATCTCCTTTTGATTGACCCTGACAATAACTTGTTCAACAAGTTCAGCCATTTAGATTTTTTTTCAAGCTTAATGCACTTATTTAAGCCCTAAAGTCTTTTTCCTCCTACTGTAGAAATTATATTAAATAACGGCTAATTTATACTTCAGCAGAGACGGTTTTCAGAGCTGCACGAATTGTGACGGTGTTCTGTCATTTTTTGCTGCCTTGTAAAAATGTGCTACCCGCTGCATAAACTGATAGGTGTGTATCGATTCATGCTACCCTATAAAAAAACGTTATGTTTTATACATCTGTACATTAAATAAAGGCATAAAGTAAGTGTTTTTTCTTTCATGAGTCTAATTATAAAAAGTGTCACTCACCGTTATCAGCCGTGCATGACGTGCATGACGTGCAACTCGGAAAATCGACTCGGCGCAATACCACAAGGTGACGTCACTCACCGTTGCAAAGACAGGGTTAGCTAAACATGATGGGCGTGTCGGAAAAAACTCGAACAAACTCGGAAAATCGACTCGGCGCATGCGCAATACCACAAGGAGCGGTTTTTGACAAGCAGCATTAAATGACAGAACAACGGCACCGCAGACGCAGGAGCCAGGGCTGTGTATCAACACGTTTGATTCTTTATTTGTTGGTTCATTCCGCACAGAATGAACAGCTAGTGGATATTTGCTGAATTTGTATTGGATTATAATTACAAACTCCGCCTTTAAATACGCTTTAAGTCTAAGCCTTATTATGATTATTAAAAGTAAAACATAGTGACGTGCAATAACAGAATATTGCCCTCTCGACACCACCAGCGAGCCCGGAGGCCTGGAGCAGAACTTTTTTAATGCAAATCAGCATATTAGATGTGTTTTTTTTAGCAGCCACCAGCTAATTGAGAATTAAAAAAATTGTGCTGACTAGACAATTGGTTGATGCGTCAGTATCAATCACTCAATCCATTGGCTATCGGATTTAGCCTCTGGGGGCAATGGCCAATCATTTCTTGTGTGTGTCATTGTTCACCATCCGGGATCACATTTCGACTGATGCTATCTGCCTTTATTTCTTCTTCTCTCCAAACCAACGTAAAAACCTGCATTCAACAAAAAATAGCTCAAACGTGATTGGTCCCGCTACTCGGACTACAAAAGAAAACCACAAAGAAGCTTTAGAAATCGTGTCTACAGATCCTATACACACAATAAATCAAGGGACAACTCTCACATTAAGTCGTGATTTGAGCCATCGTTAATGCAAAAATATAAATAGTAGAGTATCAATCTGGTCATATCATTTTTTACATGGCAGGTGAATTACCATGTATGAAATATGATAATTAATTAAACAAAGTCATGTTTATTGCATGAACATTATTCTATTGTTTTCCATGGCACTGTTCCATTCATCTCTCTGTTTTTAATTATCCTCAAAGGCTTGCATGCTTCCACTTATTTTATGCCACACCTTATCAGGTGTTTAAGAGTTTTGATCAATTTGGAACACGTTTGTGTCATTTTTCTGTTTTCAAACAGAGAATGTGCGTTGTCTATGACACACAACAGGAAGGGAAGAAGGGAAATCAAATCTCATCTGGAATAAGAAAGCAGTCTATGGATCGATGCGCCGCTTGGCCCTCGAGCTGCGTCACGGTTCCATTTAGGATTGATTCATATTCTTTGCCGCGGCATCCCTTGTAGAAACATCCATGAAGAACTTTATCTGGAAATATGAGTAACGCGCTAACACCTCAACGGCCTTCCCTCAGTTCTCCGTTCTGTTTCTGTGGGGCAGGCACCGCTCTGGGTCTGAACACATCCGTAGGCAGATCAAAGCGCCGACTCAGCAGCTACAGAGACGCTTCAGGTTACAGTGACACACACTCACACACACATACACAGTAACATTCACATCCACGGTATAATCGTACACAGCAAGGCGGAAAAAGCGGACAATAAATACATTTTATATGTTGACATGATCTATAAAGGTTTCTTCTATCATCGGCATTGTCAAATTATGTTTCTACGTTTCTAAGTACACAAAAGCTAAACTATATCTTTACATAGCAAATAGTTATTCGATGACCTTTTAAATCGATATATTATTGCTCTGAATTTAGTAACGTTGCACTTTTTGAGGGAATTTGATTAGTTTATTTCGGAAAACGTACCATGCAAGAGACATATAAACTAAGAGCATATTTGGTACGATGTGAGGTCGTACTTGGTCGTAAATAAAATAATAAAAAGTGTTTATAGTATAAACGATATTATATATATAAAGGCTGCAAGGTAACGATTTAGCATAAATAATTATATTTCTTAAACCCACAGGATAAACCATAAGGCAGATTTTACGTGCTTCGCCCATTCATTCAGACCTTTTTCGATTTTGATTGACCCCGTCGTCTCTCATTCGGTGACCCCGTCGTCTCTCATTCGATGCCCCCCTCAGGGAACCTTTGACCCCCAGTGCTAACACAGCACTCACCGCTGTATCATGGAGCACAGATACAGAATGCGTTGTCAGAATTAAAAGAATGACAAATCTGGCTATTGATCAATATCACTGAGAGCTGCAGAAGTAGTAGTTGTAACATTTGCTGTTATTGAGCCACATGACGAACTGATCATGGAGTAGTGTGTGATGTTTCTCTCGCTCCGTCTGTCACAACAGATTACATCGGCCTCCATCAGTGAGACAGCTTTGGCTGGAGAACATTCATCTGGCCTCAGTGTGACATTTCTGAACGACAGAGTTGTGAGAAAAACAATTCTATTTCAGGACCCTAGCAGTTAAAACACATTCAAGTTAATGATAATGTCATATAGTTCCAAATAAAAGGTTTGAATAATGGAAACATGTTCAATTCAATTCAGTTTATTTGTATAGCCCATTTTCACAAATTATAAATTTTGAATCTGTACACATAGACATCCCTGTCCCAGAAGCTCACATCGGATCAAGAACAACCCCCAAATAACCCTTTACAGGGAAAAAGGGAAGAAACCTTTTGTTCATTTTTTTCCATCATTTATATTATGTCATTTATCAGTGATGCTGAGGTCTTCTAATATGAATATCAAGGCAATAAACAAAAAGGTGGGATGCATTGTCACATGTTCAGTCAATAAGAGAGAGTGAAATAATTCATCTTAAAATCTGTGAAATCTATGCACCCCAAGTGAGATTTTTATTTGTTTTTATTTTCAGGTGAAAAAGAAGGTTTTGCCAGAATAACTGTTTAAAGTTCATAGCATTATTTTTAATCTTTGAAACAGTTGTGGATAAAAGGATTCATCCAATGTCAAGTTACTTTCTTTCATCTGTGGAAAAAAAAGTTTAAATACTGAAGTCTCCGATAGATTTATTGTTATCATTTTGGACAAAACCGACTGAAGTGCACCACTAACACACATTCTAAATGGGACTACAGGCAATTTGTTTTTAAGTTTCTAACATGACAGTAATGTTATGAACACATCATATACCTGCACTGAGAAATACATTCAAAGTTATTTCTATCTTTCGTCAAAAAAATCTTCACAAATTGGAACCATCTAATTCTAATTGAACACGAGGCAGTCTTCTCTCTCGTCCCCCGTATGGTGCGGTACCCCTGGCGGCCTCTAGATGTCGCTGCCTCTCTGTGACTGCCCGGCTGGCGAGGGCTCTCTCTGATGCCCAATAGCAAGTCATTTTTTTGCTCGTGCACACGCACACGCACCCACCCACTCGTTGGCACATCAGCTAACGCTTGATGATAATCTGGCCTGGAAATTCAAGGTAAGGAGAATATAATGGATATGCTGACAGATTGAGCACTTCAGCGCAAAGAATGAATGTGTTGGTGTGACAACAACGCTATTGAACAAGTGTCTGTCACATGTTTCATGCATTTCTATTTGTTATTTGTGTCCATGCGAAGGCACTCTTAGAAAATTAACTTGTTAAAAGCTCGAACATGGCAGTGAAATATTTCACTCTGACATTTAAATATGAAGGAAGACTGTGAAAACAATCTGTCACAGTAGGTGTATGACTTCTATGATGTGCTGGGATTTTATAGTACTTGTGTGTGTACAAAATATTGGAAATTGTATCCAATTAGGAAGTAACTAAAGCACCTTTGTGATGAAGGGCACACAGTGCTTTACAGTAGCATCAGTACAGTAAAGAGCAAAGGTCAAGAATAACCTTTTATGTTGCTGTCCAATCAGTGTTGATGGTGAATGTAGTTGAAAAGAAAGTCAGATTGTATAGGAAATGAAAAAAAATACTACTTCTCTCTTGATTTATTCCCAACATTGTAAACAGAGTTTAGGCTCTCAATCTCTAGTTTCAAGTCGTCTTTAATACAGCATTATGTCACTCCTCCACGATCCAAATATGGTGACTTCGGATATGGCTGCAAAGAAAACCAACAACTGCTTTGGAAGTTTCCCAACTGAGTGAAAAGGACCTGGATGTATAAAAGTGTCCGACCGTCATAAGACCTGTTTGAGTTCTCTAAATGCCAAGGAAAGGAGCTTCAATGCTTCCTGTCCTTAACTGCTTTGGCATAGGAAACATGGGGCCATTCTTTAGAAATAAATATGTGAATATAGCAAACTGTCAATGAACCAATGCACATTCTCAATGACAAAAAGCATCACTAAAAAAACTATTTAAAAAAAGCAAAGCTAAAAGCTAAATATAATCGAACTGTTATTGCCCAAAGGAAACGTTTATTGAAAAACTTTATTGATATTGCAGCAGGAAGCAGGGCCAGGGTTGACAGCAGCAGGAAGGAAGGCGTTCTGGTTTCTCTCCGGTCATGGAAGCAGCTCTTCATACGATAGTCACATATTTCAATGGGACCATGTTTTAGTTGCCTTTCTTCTTCCTTTGTCGTACACGACAGACCTACGTGAGCGATATCCGCCTGCAAAGTAGTTTAGTAGTTTAAAAGTGCAGTCGGATCCTTTGAGCAAACGTGGGTTTGGCTTTTCCTAACTCTCCTTCACGTCCCTCAAACACAAATGGTGGTTTTGTCTCTTTTCCTGTGAAGACTGAAGTTTATTTAAAAAAAAAAACAAAGCCATCATGGGGTCTTTGGAGGGTCATAGCTGCAAGCTTATAGCCACTGACCAAACCTTTTGACGAGGTATGAGGAAAAATTATATCTTTTATTTTAACATCAAAGCATTACAACATTCTCCAGAAGAAACCATGGATTACAAGTATGAACTTCAAAATGAGCAACATATGTCCCCTCTAGAGGGCTGTACTGGTGTTTCCATCAACAAACACTTCACAACCCAGATTAGTTACTAATAGTTATCCGGTCTATGATTATATTGGGCAACTTCGAATCTGCACTCTCTAAGCCTCCTGGGTATTGTGAAAGAGCAAATATGTAATACATCCATAGAGACTTTGGGGAGGCCAGTAAGACGTTTCTCCCACTCATTTATGAATGTCACGTTTCATCTTTCACGTATTATTAAACACACGATCGAAACAGATTGCACCAGCAAATAATAACAAATCATCATGACATCTGTTCCTACCTTCCATCCCACATGTTTCAATGTGTAAAACTGTAAACAATGCCATTGATACATACAATACATAATAAGAAAATAAAATTAAGAGGAAACATAAGAGATATAAACAACAACTCAACCACGATTGAAAAAAGTGTTCTTAATAGTCCGGAGATAATTAATAATGAAATAAAAGGGACATCCAACGAATCCAATCAGTTGTTTATCCCTGAAAGATAAAATAAAATTACATCATTACGGAATGAATATTCTTTCAAATATGAGCAACACAACTAATCAACTCATGTCGGGAGCGTCAGCAGGAAACGGAGCCGTGAAGCGGGCATAGCTGGTACAGTGAGCACTGCTGCCGCGTGGAGACGCACAGCTCCATCGACTTTCCCACGGCCCGTAAACACCACACACCATGGCGGTGTGCGCCACCTTTCCAAAGGGGAGGATTCGCGAGGTGTTGCTATTTTAAGCAAAACAACTGCCAGCGTCTCTAATGAAGAGAAACGGGAAACGCGGCGGGGTTGTTTTTGTTTTTCTTTCCGTGACTGCCGCGCTGCTGTAACCGCGGTGCACGCGAGTCCACCACAATGTTGTTGTGCTGCAACGGGAGCACCTCCCTCTTTTTGCCCGCTGGCTCCTCGTAGGCTGGTCCGCCCGGAGGAGCACCAGCACTGGCTGCGACGAGGGCGGAGCTGGAGGCCCGGGGCTGTCACCAAAAAAAAAGAGACATGTTCCATTTCAAAAACTAGCCACAAGACGCAAACTGCTGTACACGGCTCTCCTTTTTTTTGGTAATCATTTTGTGTGTGGAGTTTTAACCGCGACGACCGCTTGTTCGGCCCCGACTCGAGGAAGTAGGATGCCGGTGAAAGGCGGAGGAAGACTGGCCTCTTACCCGAGCAAGAGCGATCATATCGGCGTAAGTAGCGTTAAGTGGCGCTGTGGCGCACGCAGCGGAAGTTCCAGTCGTTATACTTCTCCATAACATTAGTACGTTTTTGTGTGTGTATGTATGTGTGCGTTGTGTTGTTGTTGTTGTTGTTGTTGTTGTGTCGAATGGTTCTACTTGTCCAAGTTGTGTGTTCGCGTGCGTTGCTTTTTTTTTCCTGCGTGTCTGCCGAAAGTGAGCGCGAGGTTTCGTTCCTGGAGCTATGAGGTGCACGCGGGCCAATTAGCAGCTCGTCAGCTACACCTGTTGTGCTCCACAGAGCCAATATGTACAGCCCGGTTACGTAATGGTGACTGTACAGCGTTGCAGTGACGAGGAGCACGCGAGAACTTTAGCCTCAATCTCTGACACCCTGCAGGGAAGTGATTGTAATCCGGTCCAGATTGACATATGTGATTTGATTGGGGGGACGGGGGGGATTATAAAGTCACTGGTTGTAATTGGTAGACCCAGAAGGGTGGGGGAGTGGATGACATTGGCTACGATGTTATACTGCCTTTAATGAGATGAAGGCACCCCAACTGCAGAAGAAACACGTTGTAATCGTGCACAGGACTGAGGAGGCACATTTATCCATTTTGCTTTCCCAGCGCCTCCAATTTGGAAGGCCACAGTCGTAAATGTGGCAAGTGGGTCATGATAAATGAAGCAAAATATGTAATTATTCACTGTGACAATTACAGCTGAAGTTCAAGCCTTGGTATAGTGGAAGTGTTAGTTTGGGTATCATGTGAAGATGGAAGTATAAAAGGTGTGGAAGTGTCATTGGGGCGCGTGATGTTTGATTATATATGGAAATGCAAGCCCTTGAGGCGGCTGTGAGTGTGTGCCCTCAGCAGAGTGACGTGTCAGTTGCTTGAAAGTCCCAATTGTCAGAGGAAGTGTTCAAACAGAAAGGAGTTTAACTCTTTAATTTGAAGAGACAATGCATGCAGGTGAATCCTAAATAAGTGAAAGCAGTTAAAGTATCCGTTATACTAATTGTTTTAGTATGTATGATTTATTTGTAGAAATTACAAAACAAGACTTAAAGTACATTATACCTCACAAAAAAAGGAGTGAAAGGATAACATATCACAGTCAAATGGTGAGGATACACATTACAGCCCCCCTCCCCTCCCTTTCCCAAAACAAATATACAACAAGGCAATTTGATAGACAAACAGAAAATAAAATTATAAAGGCAACCAAAACCCAACATCAACTGGCTGTGAAATCCTTGTAGTGACAGATACTATTTTGGCCACCTTCTCTGACCTTCAACTCTCTCACATCTACTCATATACATCCACTCACACACGCATATCCACTTGCATGAATTGAGCAGTGTAAAGACTGTAAATGAGGAAGAATAAATAAATAAATAAGATAAACGGAAACAAAAAACAACAATAAAAAAGGTATTGAAAATAAATTAAACAAAAACAAAGTGCTGCATGGTGCGAATATATGCTACCAATAAAGCGTTATACTAATTTTTATACATGTTTTTATTCCCAGGAAAACGAGGCTAGTGAAAACAATAACTAGTGGAAATGTCCCGGCGGAGACCCGGAGAATAGTTGTTTGTTGGAACAGTGAAAAGATAAACAAAGGATTATTTAGTTTCTGGGGAGTTTTGACTAAAGTGTTTTTTTTAAAGTGGAATTACTGTCGTCTGACTGGAGTCTGGCCGCTTTGAGGTTGAGCATGTTCATTGTATGTTTTGTTCGTGAAGACATTTGAGCAATTGCCCAGTTGTTATTCACTTCAACCCGATGTTGTGTCATGTTTCGATCACCGTCAATTAGAACCTGTAAATACCTTGGACCATCTGAAGTGAGTCATCTCGACAAACCCATATGATGATTGTGTTTTTTTTTTTTCCAGTAGGAAAGGGGTTTTATGTGTAAAACATCTCTTGTATTTTCAGTTCATGTGGGAGCTCAGAAAGAGCAGAGATGTCAGTGGAAGTGTAGGAGACGAGCCCCCGGGGAATACAGCAAGCTTCTTCTCTCAATCTCGAGCACATTTTTTTCTTGTCAATAAGATGCTTATGTAATAAAACAAATTAAACACAAACTCGTGCTGAACGTTGCTCCCGATCCGTGTCCTATCCAGTCGGTACATTCGCACAGACGACCGAACGCACCGCGGCATAGCGTCATGTATTATGGAACGTGAAATGATGTTTCCAGCTGGGTCCTCTTCTCTCTGAGAGAAGCATTTCAGCCTCGTACGCCGCCCCAGTTGGCCCGGGCTTCTAAACGGTCACGCCGTGATTCAGTGGGAGTCCGTTGACCGGCTCCATTCTGTCCTCTCACAAAAGTGGAGGAGCCGGTCGAGCCGGAGTGACGTCTGCACGCAGCTGCCGGTGGCGAAACAGTTGGAGCAATTCAATTCCT
This sequence comes from Liparis tanakae, assembly GCA_036178185.1. Lineage (NCBI taxonomy): Eukaryota > Metazoa > Chordata > Actinopteri > Perciformes > Liparidae > Liparis > Liparis tanakae. Next base: position 5,492,973 of record CM070094.1, on the reverse strand, counting down.
GGCACGTGTCCCGAAAGTACTCGGCTGACACAGGCGGTACACTGGCACACTATATCCATGGCGATGGCGGTGGGGGTGGGGGTGGGGGTGGGGTCGATGCCCAGAATAATCTGCGTGTTCTCGGGAGACAGACAAACACTTGACACTGAAAAACAAATGAAAACAATGAGTGTCATGATGTATCTTGCGACCCCCTCTGATACAGCTCGTTTCCCCGTCCATTGGTTCCCCCAGTTAAGGAACCACTGTATTGGACCTTGATTTGTCAAAACCAACACATTCCTGTCTGGTATTTGTATCCATGGACTGAATATTTGTTTGTCAAAAGGTAGTTTATTACAGGGCTGGACGATACAGGCCAACATGTTTTTACAGTTTATTTATTAATTCACATAATTATTGCAATATATTTTTTTATGATGATAATTAAAGTTTTAGCAATATTCTTCGTAGGACAGAACCCTAAAGAAACCAACATGTTTACTATGGTTTATTATATACAATTATGTATTATAATAACGGTGTGGGCCATTTGTTAAATGAGCTATGTTCAGTATAAACTCACACTACCACTTCTGAGCATGTGCACCACAGGCTTCCACTGGAACTGGCCTTTAGATGAGAAAACTAATGGAATATCTCCACATGGTTTCAAAATATATACAAATAACCGTTAAAGGGATAATTAATGACACTGTAGAGGCTGGCAATATGTTGTTGGAGTGCCTCAGTAAGCCCGATCCAAAGAAGAAGACCTCAGCAACTTCAGTCGCAGCTCCCACGATCGTACATGAGGATAATCGGATCCGGCACCGGACAACCTGCGCTATCAAACCGCCCTCTAACTTGCAGTCACATATATATACTCCTGTTGTACTTTTACTTTTGCATCTATGTACTTTTAAGAATTGATCGAGAGAAAAAAACTGACATTTAAAAGAAAAATTAAGTGAAAATAGCCCAAAAATGTGTAATGCAGATAAGTTACAACAATAGCCCGGAGAAAAAGATGTGCTCATATCTAGGCCTGTAAAGAGATATAGACTGGAGCTCATGCCAACTTTTAAAATGGAAGACGTGGCTTTGTTGTGACAGTCTGTTGACGCCCACACACTCCTGATGATTAATGTTGATGCAGAATAGATGATGTGAGATTACTGTTCCTCTTTTCAGGGGATAGGCTATATTAGGTCACTCAGGATATTGCCTCTGAAATTTAGATTAGATTCTAGGCAAAGAAACAAATCTGCAAGTCTCGTGGCTTTCGTAGAATTTTCTTTGTTGCGTTTCATTGGAAGTGTGTTTTTACGACCAGCAACATAAATCTATCCGTCTGGTGGCTCTTGGGAAAAGCATATTGAATGAATATGTTTAAAAACAAATGAATAATTGTCAAAATGATTCATCATGTATTTACTTCAACGCCAAATGTAGCGTTTCGCCAGGGAGAAAAAAAGAGACGTAAATAACCGAGTCCGCCCGGGCTTCATGTTTCCATCGCTGTTGGAGTTGATATTCACCTGTTTTGGGGTTCTGTCGTCCATGTGTCATTTTCCTCCATTTGACCTGAATCGGCTCTTTTTTCAAATGTTTTATTTCCTGCATAAAGTGTAAGGCAACAGACGGCTGTTCACAACATTAACATGTGATCTCTTTTTGGTAGGTGCTAGCTGTATTTTAGGAGCTCTCATCACCTTGTATGTGTCTAAATTAAATTCAAAATACTCTTGCCTGTATTCAGAAACAGACTGTCGGAGCTCTAAAAAAATAAAATAAAATCTCAAGCATGGCAGAAATGGTGCAAAAGCAACTTGCATATTGATTATTGTCATTGTTTACATTCTGATCGGTATTATCCTGGTGAGTTGCAACTAAAGAACCCCCCCCCCAAAAAAAAATATCCTGTTCTCTGAATCTCAGATTGCTCGATTGAGGACTTTGTCCGTGTCAATTTCTATTTGGTTTATTTGGTATCGCCCGATATCACAAATAAAAAATGTGCCTCAAAGGGCTTTATAATCTGTACACATACGACATCCCTGTCCCAGGACCTCACATCGGATCGGGAAAAACTCCCAAGAAATTGTTAAGTGTGGTCGAAACTGCGGTCCCGTGCTTGATATAAAAAGAGAATCCGAATCCGATGATTACGTTTTAACAATATTTAATGGCAGAAGCATAAGCAGTAAATTAGGGCTACGATCGTAGGGCCGAGCGGAGCGTTACGCCACAGACTAAAAGCAACGTTGCTGATAGGGGATGTCTTGTAAACTAGCGTCCGTCTCGAGACTGAATCTCATCTCGCACACACGTTATATCAGGATCCACTTTCACACCTTTCCTCTAAACGTTAGCTCCATTGGTCAGTTCAGCATGCTACGCTCTCGTTGGCTTACGGCCAGCTAACAGGTAATGAGCCGGGTCAAACGTCATGATCCCGCGACCCAAGCTACTTCCGGTCACCTGGGCGACGGAAGTCTCACGTGACACTCCTGCTCCAATCAACATCACGGATTTCCACCGGCTTCCAACTCACGTGGCAACATGTAAACAACAAACTAACTTTCATTCTCATGCAGCATACATATAAACAAACATAAACATACAAGTATTACAAACATATTCATAAAAACATTACTTCTGCCATTGACATATGCATAGAGTAGACATTACCTCCATGCTTCATAACACAACAATAACAATATCAATATTCTCCCTAATATTTCTATAATCATATCTTGCTATATGTATTATTAAAACACAAACGTATTATGTACATGTGCAAAGTCAAAATGAATTATTACAACTTAACAAAATGAAAAACAAAACTTTCACAGGGGAAAAAGGGAAGAATCCACTTTGAAGATGTTCCAGATATCCCCCCTGACCATGGACTTAGACAGCTGCTGCTGCTGGGAGCGGCTGACTGATAAGATTCCTGAGTGTGTCTGTGTGTAGCTCCCTCCCTGTGTGTGAGTGTGTGAGTGTGTGAGTGGGTAGTGTTTACCGGTACTGCCCTGTGGCCGGGGAATAGGTTCAGAGGCCAGGGGCGTGGTGCAATTCTGAAAGCCATGCGAACATCGGAACCACAGCACTGCTTTCTTACTTGTGTCATAATAGTGGAATAAGTTAGTCTAAAAAGAATGACAAACCGTGGTAACTCAATTCACTTTGGGCCTTGTCTAATAATTCACGTGAGGAGCGGATTTCTGCATGAAATGAATGTTCCTGACCATTTCATTGACTGCCATTCCTGAATCAACTTCTTTTATCTTGAGCCGTTTCTAAGAATTTGCTAAGTTTAATTTTTTTTACATTAGCCATGAAAGGGGTAATATTCTGAGAGAACACGCAATTTAAGAGAATCTCTGAGAAAAAAATAAATTAAGAGCTCAAGGTACCAACTTTGAGATGATACGGAATCGTTTACAAATTGGCTCACGGATGCTATGTTTTTAAAATATTTCTTTTTTATTTTGGATCTAATTTTTCGAAGAGTAGTTCATGTGGATTTAGAAAAGTAATACATCTGGAATCGTAATTGATAAAGATTTGGGGAAAGTAGCCTTTAAGAGCGTCACATTTAAGAATGGAATGCGGTGTGTCGTATAGTGAGTGTTTAATCGAGCGACATTCTGGTTCCAGAGCAGATTCAGATTGCCTCGACCGGAACGGCAGTGGATTCCCTCCAGCAGGGGGAACTAATCGAGAAACCGCCAAGTAATTTGTGAACGCTAATCCCGGCAGGTGACCAGCTGTGAACGGTCTTGAGAAGAGAACAAATGTGATAATTGGAAAATGACTCCCGTTTTATAACGACCTGCTTTGTTGGCATTAAAAGCTGATCCGGAAAAAATGGTCCAGAGGGGCTTACAGCGAGCTGCTGTGTTTGATACGAATATGTTTGAACGGAGTTTCATCATCAGTGCCATCCTGCAAATAATAAATACACAGTTGTCTGTTCAAAATCTTTATAGACACAGTTCATGTCCATAATAAGTGTGATGTAAATTTCATTCTCGACGGCAGTGTAAAGACTCTTTAAACCGATAGCGCTGTCGGCAGCCTATCAGGAGAAATGCTTCACGGAGCAGTCAGGTAATATAATGATCTGTGACCAGTATGCACACACTTTTCTTTTTTTTTATACAAAAAAAAAAGTGTTCTTCTGTATAAAACTTCAATATCGCTCTCATGGTAGCAGAGCTTGAATGTTGTTGGCCTCCGAGTGCAGCTCGACTTGAAGAGGCATTGGCTGCACATGTCTCAGGCCACTTCACTGCAAGTCATGACTACGATATATATATATATATATATATATATATATATATATATATATATATGTGTGTGTGTGTGTCTTTATGTTTTGCCAAGTGTACGATCATTCAAAGGGAACACCTCTTATCTTTGAGTTTGAGCTATTACTGTGTCACTGAAAATAACAAATGTAATATTCACCATCAAGCCTCTTCCCCTGCGGGTGGCTCATCATGATATGCAGAGCCCCGCCTTTGTTAAACTGTCAATGGATGAATTAAAAAAGGAAAAGTCACGGAGAAAAATAAAGGTTAATTCTGCGTGGAACCTAAATAGTTCAGGACTGATTGATTGACCAGTGTATTCCCCCCCCCCTACTCTTCTTAAGAGTTTTATTTTGTTATAACCGGTAAGATAGGAATACAATGTCAACAATTGTCTTTATTATGGTTCCATGATTTCATGAATACAACAAACTATAGTTGTTGCATATAACATATGACTATATATATATAAAACATTATAAGCTGTGATATCCAATAGCTTTTGTGGCTCCAGACACAGTTTATTTGGTGGAAAATAGGGAAAAATGGCTCTATGGATAGGAAAGGTTGCTGACCCCTGCCCTAGCCCCTCACCTGAACCTCAGCTAAATGGCAGACTTTAACCTTTACCCATACCTCAATTTAACCTGAAAGTCAAAACCAAGTCTTCGTCCTCAAACATGCCTTTGAAGAAGTGAGGACTGGCCAAAATGTCCTAACTTTCCACAAATGTCCTCACTCTGCTGGCAGAAACTCGATCCTCACGCTTTAGCAAGCAAAGGAAAAACATAAATCCTCCCACCCCTGGTGATCTGTACTCCAGTGTTGTGGGTTGAATGATTACATTTATTCTTTGGATAACAACAACAACGACGCTTTCCTTCTTCGGCGTTCCAAACCAACCCCCACCCTCAGCCCACTTGGATCAGTTTACATACTTAACCCCCCCTCCCCTCTCTTAGGACTCTCTGTTCTAGTTTCTAATAGCAACTATCGGTGCCACACAATAAGTAGGCTTCCTGAAACCAGAATACTGCCACACATATACTAAAGTATGTGTCTTGTCTCAGGGTTAATACCTACTTCTTTGCTTAAGGAGAAGACATTTGAGATGGTGTTCTCTGGGAAGCCGGATGTTTTCCCATTTGACATTCTAATCCAAACCCAACGCAACGCTCCCAAGTTGTTATTATCACCTTTGGCAAATACCGCGTGAGCTAATTAATGCAGACGACGGGCGCGATGACAATATTGTTGCTCTTGGTACTTTCGCATTGGACATTTGAATGTAGTGCGGCACGGCATTTGCATGCGTGTCTGGAAGTAGGTTCCAGGTCCGAATTGTGTGTGTGTGTGTGTGTGTGTGTGTGTGTGTGTGTGCACGTTCCATTACGTTCCATTACATGCTTTTATCCAAAGCGACTTACAAAGAGTGCATTCAGCTAAGTGTACAAACTCGGAACAACAAGAATCCAGAAAGTGACATTTCTTAAAGAAAGTCCAAGTTCAAAAATACCATAAGTAAGAGCCATTTAAGTGCCATTGAAGCGCTAATCTGTTCTTTAATCCAGATATAGTAGGAAAAGACGTGTTTTTAATTCCACCGCTGATTGTTGTTTCCTGCGCTCAGAAACAAGACTGGGAAGACGTTTATCTGTAGAACGACAGGAAGAGGGAGTGATGGCTTACAAGCCGCTTCCTGCCAGCAGAAGCCTCTTTCCCCCTCTGCGTCTCCACCTCGGCCCACTACCCTCCTCCCTCCAGAGTCCCGAGTCCCGAGCTTGTATTCTGGTAGACCAGAATACAAGCTCCCTGGGGGGGGGGGCCGCTATCGCTACCCCTCGGGCCCGCTCGTCCATCAAACGCGTAACACGAGATACGATCTTTGTGATCCGTGTTCATCAGCTGTGGAATGTCGGCACGTGAGCCGTCAGAACCGGCGAGCTCCTGATTTCCTTCACAGATGTGCGTTTGTGTCTTTCGGCGAGTCCTGTGGGCGGAGCTTATTCTGTACCGCCGTGTATAGTCACTCCCTTCCACGAGAGTCGCCACACCTGCATAAATTGCCGCCCGTATGTGTGTGATGTATGTAAATAAGCGGCTGGTGAGTCACGCCGGTTGTTTGTCCGGTTCGTCCTGTGTTCGAGTTGTAATTGAGCTGTCAGCGCCAAATATACCAGTACTGTTTCCAAGGTAACGCATAACCCACAACACTGTACAGGTCACATACTTTACAGTTCCTTTTGTATTAGAGTTTTCATTATCGTTTTATACATTGGACTCGGTCAACACTGGCATGTGTGGAGTTAATGTAGATACAGAGGGGCGATGAATTGGTCGATATTCCTCCTTTTTTAATATGAACATCCGTCTTTGAAGAGGATAAAAAAGAAGCAGCTCACATGGCTCGCTATTTATAGATTCCTCCTCGGCTTTTGACACCATGCAGCCACGTTTATCAGCACACAAGCTAATTAATCTTTTATTTTTACACTCTGCAGACTGAGACATTTTGTTCTCCTATTACCCGGGCCTCAACTCACTTAAAGAAATTAAAGATACTCTTTTCAAATGAATGGTATCTCCAGTTATATGCCAAATATATCACAACATTCTAACTAAATTCAATTCAGTTTATTTTATACATCCCAGTATCATACATTTGAAATGTGGCTCTGGTCGAGAGTGTGGCCAAAGCAGTGGGATTAAACTTGATAGAAACTCTACTAATGAGTAGTCTTTTTACTTTAAATCCCTGTTTTTCCTTTTCTTCTCTTCCTGTAAAACACTTCCAATTGCAAGTAGTTAATACAATTTTATGTCAGCACAACGTAGGTTTTCTAAAATATTTCTACTGCAGTAATTCCATATATTATAAAAAAGTTGTATAAGACCAGGAGGTTAAAGAAAAAATAAAGTGGTATTTGAATGTTCATTTATTTTCTACGACCAACACTTAACACCCTTTACTATCTTCACATGCGTAGCCGAAGGCCCTGGTTTAAAAAAAAAAAGATGCGTACATAAAAGATGTAGACTCAACAACACAAAGATAACTTATTTATTTAATGACAGAACTGGCATTATTCCGCTCGTCTCCGACATGCCTTTTTATCGTAGCTCAATACACTTACAGTATCTCTGAAGGTCGCAGTACTTAAAAAAAATTCTCAGGGACACAAGGACCGCAGATCTCTACATCAGTCGTCATCAGCGGCATGCTTTTCAGTGCGGCACTCCAGTTGGCTGGATTCTGGTCTCCTTCATTGGCCGACTAGTCTTGGTGTGGGAGGGTAAACAGTCCTTTGTCCAATCGGCTGCCTTCCTACCAACGCAATTGTTCTGCAGAGCGTTCATGTCAGTCCAAGTGGTTCTGGAAGGCCAACCTTTAATCGAAATGAAATGTTAAAACGTTGACGAATGTCATGTGAAACACGTAACCTGTCAGCAGCTGTCCTGTGTTTTCACAGCAGAACTACTATTTCCCATGTATTTATTTTTCAATTCACAGACTTAAAAGCAGTCTTGTTGTCGTGACCGGGATGCTAATCAGAGAATCGAGACGCTGTAATCACTGAGGAATAACAGGAAGGACTCTTCAGACAGAGCGAGAGATAGTGTGTTTTTTATTTTTTATAAGCGTAATCTTCAAAACTGCCCTCTCTCAGGCGAGTTCCTCTGCCACAAACGGATGAAACATAAACAGGACGGAAGACACAGATAGATTTTGAACAGAACCCTCTGGCATAATACGATTTTAAAAGCGCATATTTAGGGAAGGCAGAGAACGCTCACTTCTCCACAGCAGGCCGGTGTGATCGCATTATGTGTGTGAGGAAAAGGGGGCAGAGGAAGCTGCTGTGAGATCAGTACAATAAGAGGACTCACTTCTGCTTCATGAAAACAGTCAGTCAGTTTTATTCTGAACCAAGTGTTTTTTATATAGGAACCTCAAATGAGCCCCCTAATGGCCATTAGAGAGGATGCAGGTTTAAGACGCTTCAGCATTTGGCATCCCTTTTCAGACCCACTTTGCCTGATAGAAGGTGACCTGATATTTTGAATAAAAAACGTTTGAGGGTCTCGTGTCTGCATCTGTCAGATCATCTGGTTGAGCTCCCAGTAAATGACACAAATTTAATGGAATAAGATGTTCTGTATTATTCTTTCTGAAAAAAACAACAATGCTGTGGGAGATGCGGCACGAAAATTACAGGGTGGCGGGCGGAGATTTCAGGGTGGCGGGCCGCCCCCCTGTTATAATGGTAGGGGAAACACTGATATATATATATATATATATATATATATATATATATATATATATATATATATATATATAAATGATTCAAAAGTCACTTTGTCATGTATCTGAGCAGGAAGTAAAGACATTAATGAATGTGAGTGAGTGAAATAGATTTGGCTGTTGTACTGATGAGCCTAACCCCCCCACCCCCACCCCCACCCCCCCACACACACACGCACTCTTGCATGCAGAACTGCAGGTGCGGTGAGAGGCGGGTGTATAAATAGCAGCAGTGACATCATTTATCACGGTGTAGACACTGGAGCTTCCTGTGTCAGCCAGCGAGCAGATCCCAGACCTGTCTCTGGGCCTCTGACTGCGGCAGTGGTTCATTCTGCCCGCCGCGTCTCCGCCCGCTGCCATCAGGGAGCACCTTGAGCCGTTCCCTGCAAGCCATGTTTGATTTGTTCGTACACTGGGAGGAACACTCTGGAAAGATGTAACCGTATGTCTCCATTATGGACATATCGCAGAGTAATTGCCAGTTAACTCGCATAATGTTGATCCATTGATTTAAAATCTACTGCGAGAAACCTTTTCATTTTGTGTTGATTCTGGCGGCCCCTGTGGACACAAGCGGTAGTGTTTCCGAGCACCAGAGTTTGTAGAAAACCTAATTTGACCACAGCAGGCGTCTGACAGTCTGGCCCCGCTCCGTCTTGAGTTCTTGTTCTCCAGTACCTCCCTTCCCCCCAGCAGGGCCCAGCCATACGGCCCGAGTCTCCAGCAGCATGGGGACCCAGAGGGGACGGGCGGAGCAGCCTGGTCAGGAGGAGGAGGAGGAGGAGCTGCTGCCACTGCCAGGTGCAGAGCGCTCCACCTGCCTGATCTGTCAGTGGTAGGCTTGTCTGAAGGGGTCTCTGGTGGTGAACCTGCTCGATTTCGGTCTGGTTTGCCGGAATCTGCCGTGGCGGCACCGATAACTAGCACCAAGGATATCTACACAGAGCTTATTGGTTCTCGGCGACTTCTGACCGTCATATGGAGGCATCAGAATTCAGTGGAGACGGTTTCCCAACCAGTTCAAGTTTAACCTATTTGTGGCGTTCGCATTGTAATTATTGGAGTTGTAAAACAATAAAGGCCTAGTAATGCATTTACATTTAACATGTCCAACTGCTAGATCATTTATCAATTAAGATGCCACTATTTTTTGCGAACCAAATATGATTTGTGTAAACAACAAAAAAACATTTATTTAGGTCATGGTGGAATGTGTTTGTTCAATGTACCACACACACACACACACACACACACACACACACACACACACACACACACACACACACACACACACACACATCTAAATGTTAAGCGTGTCAGCTGGCGGCATAATAATGATGAGAACACTGAACAACAAAGCTGGTCATCGAGATAAAGAGCAGTGTGTTGTGGAGTTGAGTCAGTAGTGCTTTGAAGCAAAGAAGCCCTTTGTCCCAACACAAGTCCACCATGACACACATACACAGTGCTGTGAAGGAGAGGGGGGGGGGGGGGGGGGGCACTCGGTCCTTCTTGGTGGAGTGCTCTGAGCTAACACAATGAAGACCAGTACATACCAGCCTCTAGAGGTCGATGACATTTACATTAAGAACAAAACGTACACTTAGAAGAAGTCCCCCCCATTCCCTCCAGGCTCTAATTGCCTGAGCATCCATTGGTGAGCTAAAGTGGTATTATTCCTGCAGCTTATACGTGTTTGGGGAGAACTAAAAGGAATACAAATAACATCAACTCAGGATTTTTCCCCAGAGGACTTTATGTTATTAAAGAAATAAATAGTTGATAATAATAATAATACCGTTGTGCTTTCTTTCGTAAGTCAGGTCACATCGGTAGGTTACATCAGTTGGGACTACGACGCCTACTTTCAGTTTGTGACATGCAGGCCCCTTTGTACTCCGCCAAAGATCGTTTATGAGGCAACACTCTGTCTTCGGGCAGCATTAGGCCACAGACCATTTTCCAGAGTTTAGTTGTTAAATTGTTTTAAGATGTCTGCTATTGTTTTCCGCTCATTCCAGATTGATAAACAAATAGCAAAAATTAAACTACGATTTGAATAACAACCTCTCGTAATCGTTTAGTCTCATTCTTATTGTTATCTACTAAAGATCAGCGTTTTGGATTATTCAAAAATAAAAATGGGGTGGGGGGGAACGGGATTAAAAATGAAAACGCCAAAGTATGGTTTTATATTTTGGTACTACGTTGTCATTGTCAAGTTCCATCATCAAGTGTTAATTGAAAAACAAAATGACCTCACTCGGCCAGGTTGTCTCGGGTCTCTCTGTCTGTGAGCTACATTTCCACAGTCAAGCAGTAAAGTAAAAAGTGTGTGTGGGGCTTACAAAATCCGATGGATTGATCTCAGACTCCTGTTTCCCGCCTGCTCGTTGGAACGCCATCTCTCTGTTTATTTGCCAATACATCCATATTTACTCTCGCGGGACGAAGCTGCCGAGAAAAGAGCGATGAGCTCAATAGGCTGTGTCTGATGCGTTGCCTCTGTGCTCCCAGGTCCGGATGTGTTTTAAAACGATGCGTGTTTGTGTGTTTTTCTGCGTTACATTCCAACGCAGCTCCCATGACCTTGAGGGTGCCCTTGTCGAGCACGGGGCGCATTTTGAGCGACTCAGTACTTTGGACCTTTCCTTCATTTCAAAGTTAAGATGGACGGAATAGGATGTGCTGTTGTTTATTAAATCACTGTAAAGTATCTTGATTTCATTCCGAATGTGTCATATTTGTGTCTTTGCTTTGGGATAAACGTTTCCGGTTCAGCAGTAATGTCCTCTTGTCCGGTGCCGCTCGGGGACGAGTTGGGATGTGGCTCGCTCTCATCGCATTAGCCTCGCCTATATGCTTCTCCCTGTGGAGCCGTGTTCTCTATTCATAATGGAAAAAGATAATGCCTGAAATATTTAACGCAACAAGGGCGGGAAAAGTGTTTCAATAAGAAATGAGGTTAAAAACATTTCAGAAGTTGATTTCCAGGGGAGAGACCAAGTAAAAAATGTTGGCTCCAGTTCAACGGCCCACGTTGGAGGATTAAGCCGCCTAATCCGGAGTTCCCCTAGGTAGAAGGAATAAGAGGAACGGAACAAAGCCATTTATTAAAGAGTAAATGAACAGAACAGTCATTCAATCCTTTATTCTATAAATGTCTAAAACTAATGAGGATTGTCTAGAGTCCGGTCCCAGAACCCAGGACCCATTGGATTCCAGCTCCTTGGGAAGTGGAGAACCAGTGTAGGATCTGGAAGCAGCACAAGCTTTTATTAACGGGCCGCTTTACATTTTTTGCGTTGTCCAGAGCAGTGGTTCTCAAATGGGAGTCCGCGTACCCCTGGGGGTACGTGAAGGCACTCCAGGGGGTACGTGAGATCTAAAAAAAATCTATTTAAAATTAGTATCCATTAAAAAATCCTTTTAAAAATAGTTATTTAATAAATATTCAATAGAACACAAGTGTAAATTCATAAACGGAATCTTATATTAAGTAGGCAATTTAATTTAATTATCCTAAAAACCCAGAGTCCCCCACCATATCAGGATGGTTTGTACCAACGTGGCACACGCTAACGGTCAAGACGATGGGGGATGACGCGTGTTTTCAAGTTGGCCGATAAAGTCATGTTTCGACATATTTCACACGTTGACTGGTGGAAGAGGCCTTTAAAAGAGTTTGAGCTGTACTTCAACCACAAAAGACCCGACTGCAGAACAATAGACCCGCGACACATTTGTAAACGCACACATCCGGTAAACCAAGCTTTTTCGTGGAGCAGAAGCAGTGTGCCAAAGGATTTGATTTGCTGTTTGAATGTTTTATTTTGTGATAATAAAAATAATAAATGTAATTCTTTTTACAAAGTTAGGAAAGCAATGTTTAAGTCAAGGCTGATGTTTTATTTTAAAATGTATTTAACCAGGAAATGCCTCATTGAGATTAAAAATCTCCTTTACAAGAGAGTCCTGGCCAAGACGGTAGCAGTAGCACGTCACACAAAGTTTCAGACAATATAACATAAAACAGCGACAGACGTTCCCTCACTCATAAAAGAATGCTCACAGTCACTTTCACACGGGGAGGCCAACAGCTGAAACTGGGATGCAATTTGTGCTCGGTATTGGCAGATACCAGGCAGCAACCACCCTTTACGAAAAAACTAAAGCCGATGCTGAAGTGCCTTACACCTGCGTTCTTCCTAATGTCCAGCAGGGGGCGACTCCTCCAGTTGCAAAAGGGAGTGAACGTATGGAAGTCTATTAGAAAATGACGTCTCTCTTGATTTGACAAAACTATTGAAACATGTGTTGACAATAACCCCAAACCACCTCAGCTCGCTTATTATGAACAATATGTGAAATATTACTACCACTATCTGTAAAAAATTGCAATATTCTTATCTGTGCAATAATCCTACATAACCTTCCTCCACCTCTCAAAATGTGCAATATCCCCATATAACTCTCCCCTTTCCCCTCTTCTCTTTTCACAAGATAGGAAGAGCACTCAGGACTTTGCCCTCCTTTTTAAAACTGTATTTAATAGTGTACATGCTACCACCTTATGTATAGTGTGTTTTTACCTCCGTAGACTCTGCACAATAATTCCAATGTGTCTGGACTGTTGGTCGATGCACAAATGGCAAAACATTGTGAACAGGAGTTTATGGTCTTGATGTGCATTTAGTAAATGATGGTCCATTTGGAGTCAAATAGACCTTAATACAGACTATGCTTTAGGGCCGGGATAACTTGAGATTGACAGGTCGCGACCAAAGATACGGTGTTCCTACAACACTCCTCCTCCGCATTTCAAATATGGTCACTTCCTGTTCACTGGTTGCAAAAATCAAGAAAAATAGGCCAAAGCGCTTAATTCGGGGCTTCAAAATGGCAGTCCACAAACCGACGGGGGACCTCCAGTGTTGACTACGTCCACTTACATAAAGTCTATGACAGATATACAAAAGCTAGGTATCGGTATCATGACCTAAAAAGCTGGTGTCGGCTATTTTATATTATTGATTATTGTTTCAGAGAGAGAGGGAGAGAGAGACACACATCTATAATAATAATACAAATAGGATCAATGGCAATAATAATGGCAGCAGTGGATTTAATAATTCTAATAATAGCAGTAATATATAATATACATTGCATTGCTGGTAATGATGGTAGCAGTGTCCATGGCGGCAGGTGGAACCCCGATCCGTGGGTCTTAGAGACCAGAGAGCAAACATGCAAATCAAATTCAGTCAAATTCAGTATCCGACTGCTTCATTACAAATGTAAATTCATTCTGCGTTCTGCACTACTCACTTGACCTTTTTTATGATGTGCGCTTGCTCATTTAACGCAGCATGTTGGTCGTATTCATGACGATTCAGCCTGAGGCTTTCTCTACTCTTTAAATGGCAGTCGCACAGAAAAAGAGTTGTTAAATAGTTTAAAAACGCCATCTTCCATTTCAGTTGCACGTCCATAATTCCACAACCAAATGCAGCTTAGAGATGGGCATGAGAGTACGTTTCACTGTAAAATCACTAAATCACTGTACATCTTCGTGTGCACTTTTCACGTCATGAATTATTCAGAGACCCACCTAAGAGCCATGATGTGTCATCATCCATTCTGGAGGATTAGTGTGGAGCCAGACAGTTATTGTTTTTTTCTAGCTTTTTCTTCTAGACACATTAACCGCTTAGTGGTCCGTTTGTCGTCAGTGTTGGGCAGGTTTCTCACCAAGTGTGATGAGTAACTTTGGACTTGTTGCTCCTTTTGAAAATATTATAATAAATACGACTTGCGTTGCTGCACATGCATTAACTATTGCTACGTAGACGTTGGAGACACCCACACACTCCCTGCATCGCAAGATGGGAATTTACTATTTAATGTCTGTTTTACCCCGTCGTAGGCGTAGCCAGTGTAAGGCTTATCACCGTACGCTGGTTCAATAACGTGCAACTGCCACGCCGAATATTCAGTCATTTCCACAGTCTACGGACGCTTTAAGTTGACTACAGCACCCAGAAGCCCCGTCACCTCTCCAACTGATCACGCAACATGTGCTGAGCAAATGATGCATGGAATATAACATTCATAACTATGTTTTCATTGGTGTACGTTCACCTCAAACTAAGAATTGTCTCGTGTTTGTTATCTTAGAATGAGCCCTTCATATCTACTAATGCTACGTGGCCGAGCATGCGTCGCCCAGAAAAATGTTGCGTCTATTGCAACTATACGCGTCTGTACGTTGACTTTGCATGGGATCTCGTTGCACGAAAAAATCTCGTCGCTTTGGTGTGAACACGGCATTAGGTATTTCACTTTTTTAAATGTTCCTCGTAGGCCACCATAGTTGGCAGCAGTAACCTGGACCGCCCAAGATTTGCGGTAAGCGCAAGCCACCATCTGAATTACGCAAAAGATACCACGCCGTCTTTCGCCCTTTTTTGAATGTCAAAAATGACTGACATATTTTGTTACTGACAGATGTATTGCGATTGTTGCTATTGACGTAAAAGTCGTAAAGATATTTGTGGTATTTAGAAACTCCAGTGTCTCCATTGCAGAGTTTGTCCACCAGAGGGCAGTAATTTACGACACATCCAAGTACCATGACGCTCAGAATTGTTGTTTTTTCTGGCTTAATGGAAGAAATCACGAGGCAGAGCTATCCATTATGCCCTCAAGGAATCATTTATTTACAAGACCTTCTCGAGCCATCAAAGCACCCTCTGCTAGCTCTGTTAGCTTACAGTGAGCGGTTGATATCGACATGGAGACATTATTTAAATTGTATTTACAGTAGCCCGTAGCGGACAAACCAATCGCTGGCTTTAGATACAGCCAATTGAGTTTTTTGTTTCGGCCACTGTAGTTTTTGCCATATGGGAGAAGTCTCAGTTGTTGGCAATCGCAACGCTAGATTTCGCCAGATCCGGCAAACTGTTGAAGAATGTGTGTTATTTTACAAAACGTAAATTCAATTATTTTTTCTCAGACTCTGATCCATTAATCTCCACTTCAGCAGTGCTTATGTCCACCATCCTTTCCAGTGTCATCCCTCTTTATGTTCTGAAGGCTTTCACAGAGGGGCTTATTCAGTTTGTTCCCCTTCAATAGAAAAAGTAGATTATCCTGTGGTATAGTGAATAAAAAATGTTCTTGAAAAGATTAAATACATAAAAAAGATTGAATAGGACTCTGTGATCACGTGCATTAAGAAGAAATTTGAATCTAAATGCTGACTGGGGTTGTTCTGTAGTTGGAAAATCGAGTAAAACAAATGCCAGTGTTTTGAGTGTGTGAACGAGTGAGAGAGAGGGGGGGGGGGGGAAGCAAAAGAGTGAGAGGAAAGGAAGTGGAGGAGCGAGGTGCGAGCGCTTCAGACTCTCCGCGGGACGGAGGAGGAGGAGGAGGAGGAGGAGGAGGAGGAGGAGGAGGAAGAGTAGGAGAAGACCCTGTAAATCTGCTGTTATTTTTAGTCCCTCCTTCCTCCCAAGGCTACGTGGGCTAATCCGAGTTAAATCCAAGTCGTAGGTAAGCGGAGGCAGGCAGGCGGGTCAAGGAGTCGCTCCCCGTGGGCAGCCATGTGTAAATGCCGAAGCGGGGCGGTGGGTTTGATGGGGCGGGGGCCCCCGAGTCGGGGAGGCCCTGAGGAAGGACGGGTCCTCTACGAGCGGCCATGAGTCTGGAGTCGCTGCCCGCCGGCTGCTGCTGCGGCGGCGGCTACCCCAGCTGGCACCGATGCAGGTCGGTCGAGACGGGCGCAAAGGAGGGAGTCGACGGCGGGGGGCCCGAGATCCATCTGAGGGGGCTGGACACTGAACAGCTGAAGGGCCACCTGCTGCTCCTCTACACACCTGCTGGGAACTCCTGTCTGCTTAGATTGGTGGGACATGGATGGATGGAAAGGTGGTAGTACGTGGTGTGTAGTATGCTGCTTTCAGAGATGTGCTCATTTACATGGGACAAAGACATGGAGGTCTTTCACATTGTGGATTTATGAATGGAATATACAAACTGGACCTATTACGGTCTTTAAAACCCCTTCTCCTTGCAGATGGCAGCTTCTAAAGTCTAGACATGTTGTTGTTCGTACAGAGTTGTGATGCCTGCTGCCCTGGCTGCTTTGTCTTGAAGTCTATTTTCTGTTCAAGGTGAATCAGTTGAAAGACTATATATAATAACAATTTCCAGGATTTTTTATTTGATTGACATGTATATGGAAAAACACTGATTGGGCTGCAATTATGGACCCAAAAAAACCTCATCGAAGAATGTTGGATCACTTTCGTACCTCATGTCCTTCAACTTTTTTTTTTACAAGTCCATGTTACAAAGATCATCAGAACCAATCAACGTACTGATGTGTATTGTGTGTGAGGATATTGTACGTGTAGATATTGTACTGGACACAGTTGTTTTAAAGTGTAATCGGGGCGTGAATTTTGGACGGTTTTCCTAATGTTTTTTATTTGCTGCTTCGATCAACACTAGGCCGTGTGTAGTCCTGTTATTGAATTTCTCCGGTGGCCTATAATAACCAGCAGAGAGGTGGAGTGGTGGGTTTGTGTATCTGTAAGATGTCAGACCGTTCAGGTGTCGAGGCCCTCTGGTGGCGGTAGATATTCATAACAGCGGGGGCAAAGGTCACCAAAACATCCCACTGTAACACGGGAAACAGCTGCTGGGTTCCCGTTGCTCGCCCTCAGTCATCGGTTTGGAAACGACCCCGATCCACCTTTTGTATTATTGTAACCGTGACGACGGAGGTCAAAGGCGCTACATTCTGAGCGTCAATATAGCAGCTCACAACTGTTTTCGACGTGAAGATATCGTGGAGTGATGTGTTCCTGAGCGGAGGAGCAAATCGCCCTCCCTCTTTATGTGGAGCGAAATAACGTCCGTATTAGAGATGCTCCGATCAGCATTTAATTCATTTCCGTCACGTGATCGGCTCTTTTGATCGGCGCTTTTGGCCGATCACCGATCAAGCCATTTTTTTAAATATATATATATATGTTAACATAAAAATGATACAAGCTGTGATTGTATTTAACAGGGGTTGATCGGCTTTTTTTCTTTTTTAAACTCACAAATTCAAAGGAAATGGCATACAGAGGAAATTAAAAATACATAGTAAAATAAAACAAAAATACAAAATAGTAGAATGAACAAAACAAAAACAACAAGCAAACAATGGAAAGGGGAGGGGGGGGGGGTTTAGCTGTTGGCAGAGGGCTGGCTATTTGCATAAGAAAGGAAAAGGTCCCAGGTTTTATGAAATTTCTTCAGAGATCCTCTGACAGTGTGTTTGATTTTTTTTCAAGGTGTAAAAATGACATTACCGCTTCAGACCAGGAGTATGTGCTAGGCGGTTCAAGCCATTTTTACCAAAATCGTCCGATCATGATTGGCGGCCGATCAATCGGAGCATCACTAGTCCGTATAAATAGGATGCATGTGTTGGTTGGAGGAAGCGGCAGTCCGGCTACAACCACAGCTCTTCAGCATCGGCCCGGAGGCGGGACTCTCCAGATTAATTCTATTAGGACGGGACCTCCGGCTCTCGTTGACACGACGTTGCCTTGTAATCCGCGTCACGCTCCGGTGTCATTGATTATCCCGTGACTGACTGTGACTTTTTCTCACCCGTCGGTTTACATTCGCACGTTGAACTCCCACAAACACACTCACATCTGTCTTAAAGCCAATTTCATCACCGGTACAGGCGGTGTAATGGAGAGAAGAAAAAAAATGAAGTTCCCTTGTCTAAAAAGAGGGCATTTCATTTGTTATATGTTACTATATTTCTTTTTTTTTACATTACTGTCTGTGGAGCTTATGATGAAGCATTCAAAAGAAACGCGGAAAGGGAATACGCTGACGTGGAAGTCGAGGAAGCAGAATGAGGGGAAACCATCTTGTCTTCATATCCTCCTCTTCCTCACCTCTCTCAGTGTCTATCTGATGCCTCTCATTTACGTGGTGTAAACGCTGTATGCTGTTTTTATAAACCGGGAAACTTTCTCCATGTATCTGCCAATAATAGCTGGACTTCCAGTTTGTATGTCTGCAGGAATACAAACACGTGAACATCATACCCCGAGTATGAGCATAACCTGCGGGGATCCTCAGAACCAGTCCATGTAAATAAATGCAGTCGCAGAGCGCCGCAGAAATGAAAAGAGTCGGGCGTGTTCGCGCTTCAAAGGGATGTTTGACTGTTTTTGGCGAGGCGGCTGAAACGAGCTTCAGGGTTAACACAAGCTTCCATATATAATTTTTTTACACGATATATAAAATGCGGCAGTAAAGGCCTCCCTTGTGGAGGTTTCACGTGTCTTTCGTCACGCCAAATGGTCAGCCTTAGTGGCGGTGACAGGAAGTTACGTGACAGCTTATAAGCGAGGGATGCTCCTTGAAATCCGGTTCGAAATAGGAACGTTTTTTTTTTACTTCTGCTCATACTTCTGTGTTTATGCATCAAAAACCCCCGTTTTTTTTAAAGACGGTCTCGCTGAAGCAGCTGGGCTCGGGTTGAGCACGTCATCATTTGGTGTGTGCGTGTTTTTTATTTGTGTGCGTGTGTGAGTGAGAGAAAGAAAACAGAGGAGCTATGAGCTGGAAATAGATGAGGCCAGATGTCTGTTGTCCAATTACAATCGTACACAACCAGCCCGGGACGACACGCAGGCAGCTGTTATTGACATGATACTGACTGAGGTCAGCTCAGTACACACACACACACACACACACACACACACACACACATACACGCACATACACACTTACACACGTACACACTCTTCCTCTGATGTGTGTTAATCTGGGTTAGTCTTCTTTCCACTTGTTTGCGCTCAGCCCTCTAGGGATCTACATGTTCTTACTCCACACGGATTTCTGCGCACATGTCGAGGCTCACGAAGCCTTGTTGGATGTTTTACAAAAAAAAAAAAAACAGTTTATGGACTTGTTTATTATGATGCTGCGGACTGATTTGTTGCCTGCTGTGCCTTCTGTGTTCCCCACAGGGCTCAGGGATGGAGGATATGGTGTGGGAGCAGTACACGGTCAACCTCCAGCGGGTGAGTTCCTTCACTAAATGACACCCATCCGTCTGTTCATCGTACCGGGGACAAAGATCCATCAATAACTCTTCTTGTCGATGACGCATGTTTTTCTCACTGAGAAGAAGCACGTTTGTCTTGAAACAAACGCCGGAACTACGTTGTTTATCACAGCCGGAAGCTGTACAAAAAAAACCCTCATTAGAGATATTTGTATCTGTTCCGACGGCCCTCGAACACATCGTGTGTGTGACCGACGTTTTTGGCAGAAGAAGCAGTCGTAGCTTAAAAGCTCTACGTTGTGTTATTTCATCCAAACCTTTTTTTATTCTCCATGTCTCTGTTAAAAATGTCGCCCAGAGTGAACCGTTTACTTTAACCAGATTCGGTAAATAAAACAAACATTCTGAGCATCTCAGCGCAACAAGCAGGCCGTAGTTGACTTAAACGACTTTTTAAAAGCTTTAAAACATTGCCTCTCAATCATGAATAGTGAGCGTGAGATTTCGCCACCGTAAATCCACCATGGCAAAGCCAATAAAATGTACCCGACCAGGATGAAGGCAGTTATGAGGGTTCAAACCTCAGGAGCACACAGACTCACGTCGGTACCTGGTGACCTCTCAGGAGGTGTGTCCCCTGCTTCCAACTCCTGTGGAGTACAAGGAGCTAACGCTGCATTGGGCACACAATGGGCACAGAAAAACATGTCAGTGAGCATAATCGCAGCTGCATTCTGGGTCCTCCAATGCGTACGAAGTAAAACCATGAAGTGGTCCAAGATGGTTGTTTTAACGAGACAGGTTTGAAATTATATATATCTTTATGTCCGATGCATGATGTGTTGTGAGTCACATCCTGTCCGATTGCGCTTTGCTCACCGATGTTTTCCTTTTTCCCCCCGAAGGACTCTAAGATGGGTTTCGGCATCGCGGTGTCCGGCGGGCGCGACAACCCCAACATGGACACCGGCGAGACGTCAATCATCGTGTCCGACGTGCTGCAAGGAGGACCAGCAGATGGCTTTCTCTAGTGAGTCCACAGAACAGCGACCAACATCCTGCTCCACGTTAGCGGACTAAGGGGCCGCTTGTTGTGGACTTAATGCTAACATGTTGGTTCTGATTACATTTGTGAATATATTCTAAATGTGTTGTGATATTCTCAATATGCCAACGGATGATAGCCTAAAGCAAAAATACACAGTTAGTTATCAACCTGTAAACTCTGTCTGCTAAGTTTTAGCTAGCTAGCTAGCTGTTGCCATGTGGGATGCAGCTTGATTGAGCATGCTAATGCAGGCGCTTTAATTCATCTATTTCTATTTATTGATTAAAATGTTTTTAATTCGCGAGCTTTCAGTTTGCATACGGCGTACTTTGTCGGTTCGAAATTTCAAAGTGCCTTTCCCCATTAATTAGCCAGGTAACTAACTTGCAAATTAATGGATTTATATGTTAAATTTAAATGATCCATATATTTCCATTTTATTTTGACTTTTTCCTCCATGGAAACTCCCCTTCCTTTAAATTCCTAGTACTGGATTTTCTTTCGAGGTCGCACTCATCACGCTGATCAAACCGTCTATTTTGTATACAGCTTCGTTAGCTGCGTAGCACAGTGCAGGAGCTCTTTGAAATGTCTGGTTAAAGATAACACAGAACATGGCTATAAATGGTACTGCACATGGGTGTCTTCTGGTCACATAATCATACAAAAAGTCTAAAGAACATTTTTCCCAGCCCTAACCAGAAATCAATTTTAAAGTGGAAGTTATTTAGTGGAATTTCACCTAATTGGTATGAAGCTGAGTTCTTTGAGTGACATTTTTTTTTAAATGTCGACGTTATGATTATTATGTTCCCATAATTATTTTAACTTGTGTGTTTGTGTGTCCTTTCCTTATTTTCAGTGAGGATGATCGTGTCATTCAGGTCAATGCCATCCCCATGGACAACGTGCCTCATTCCTTTGCTGTTCAGACGCTCCGTAAATGTGGCAAAGTGGCTAAAATAGTGAGTACAGTGTCCCTTTTTTTTTATAAAGATGTAAGATAATATTGGTAACATCAAAGCTCACATATGATAAAGAAAATGAATTGTGGGTAGCTGAGGTTCGACAGGTCATTGAGTCTTGCTGCAGCTCTGCCAACACAACAAACACACTGCAGAGAGATGGAGCTGCATTTGTGTGTGTGAGTGCGAGAGAGGTGAAAAGAGTGCTGACACTCATCACAGCTGTATGTGTGGCGCTGTGGCACTGAACAGATGGGAGCGTGTGAGGGAAGGAAAGACAGAAAGAGTTGAGGCTGTAGGCTGGACTAATCTCACCGCTCCGTAGAGCTAAATATAAAAGCCTGACATGTTTCACGACATCCAGCTGCATCGTTTCTCTCACTGCTGTCAGTGAGTCGGACACAGAAGTCATCTGGTTTGAAGCTAGTTCAGAGTTGTTTTTATTTTTGTCTCATTGAACAAATGGGTCAGTTTATGGATACAGTCTGCCTTTTTTCTTTCTTTTCTTTTAAGGTTGTTTTACTCTGTGGTATTTGATGAAGACTATAACTATCACATTTCATTTGAACTCACTAATGTTTAAGCAAGCTCCAGAAACTCTAGATGTATTTAGTCTTGTTGGATTGCACAATGAAGATGCTCTGTAGTTTCCAGAGCTGTGTACTCCAGTCAGATTTGTGTATAGGCACACGTTGGACTCAATCAAAAAATCTAAATCTTTAACAACCATGGCTGTAACAACTATGACTTTAGTCTCGAGCCTTTTGACCTGAAGAGACGTGATACCTTTCCTCAAGCGCAAATAATATATAACATGTTATTTAAAAAGTGTCACGAATAAATGAATTTCCTGGACATTAAATGTCATCTGATAACAATGCAGGAGAAAACCTTGAGACACCAAAGTCATGCACTGGCAGTTGGAAAAAATTAGAATAAAGACAAGTTTCTTCACAAACCTAAAAGCTATGTTGTGGTCAAAATTGCAGCATGTGGGTCAAATGTTAAAAAAGACATAGTCGCAAAAGGTATAACATCTTGTGAAGAGTGCATTATAACTTCTGTAGGACTCGAAACAAAAAATATAGAACTTGACTTGTTAGCCTTAACCTTGGGGCTTGACGCTTCGACATTAACTAGGGTGGGGATTGAACCGCCAACCCCCTGGAAAAAAAAAAGATGGAGTGGCCAACCACTGACCCACAGTCTTGACTTTGGGACTTCAATTCAGTTTATTTTCTATAGACCAAAATCACAAATTACAAATGTATCTTCAGAGGGCTTGAACATCTGTACACATACAACATCCCTGTGCCAGAACCTCCCATCGGATCAGGAAAAACTCCCCAAAAAACTGAAACAAACTTTTCATGGGAGAAAAACAGAAGAAACCTTCAGAAGAGAACTGGGAACTTGACTCTGGACTCGTTACTCTTGATTTTGGGACTTGAAGGTAAAGACTTCAGATTAATATGGGATTTGCAAATCTACGACTTGGACCCACCTCTGGTGTTTCCAGTTCTGGAAACTTAGTTGGTCTGAGAATCTTCCGTTAACTTTTAAAGACGCGGTCAAAAATGTGGAAGAAAAAAACATTGGCCTCTTCACTTCCATTCTTCGTGAGAGAAGAGGCCATTGAACAATTTATTCGGTAGGCGAAGCAAATTTTAATTTGTTCAACTGTGGTGAACTTTCAGTTTGAATATTCCTCCCCTGCATTTTTGCACCATATATTTACACCGTGCACCATGTTTCTGGGTTGCCACAGCAACCTACATCAAAAGAGTTTAATTGTTTCCAAGTTTGTTAATGATTTTAGTTTAGTCTAATTGAAACACCCCGTAACATCCTAAAAAAAATCCTAAAGAAACAGTTTAAATGTTTTCAGTCACTAATGCTTTTTGTATCTAGTCATCCATAAAGATATGGATGAAAGAGTTTTCTAAGACTGCAGTTGCCACATGAAACGTGGACAAAAACTGTCAAGTAGAGGTCCACTCATTTGAAATGATTGTTGTACCAATTTCTATTAGTTGTGTTTAAAAACATTGTTTATAACATTACATTACAGGTCATTTAGCAGACGCTTTTATCCAAAGCGACTTACAATAAGTGCATCAACCTAGAGTACAAACTAAGAACAACAAGAATACAGAAAGTAACATTATAATGTTTGTAAATGAACACATCTGCAAAACGCATTTGTTCTTTCACTGTCAGACGATAAAGAGACCTCGCAGGATCCACGCAATGACGCAGCCCCCCTCCCCGGACGGAGACAGCCGGGTGTACACCCCCTCCAACCACTACTATGACGCCGACAACGACAACGCCTGGTACCGCAACGAGGGCCGGGACCACGCCTCGGAAAACAAAGTCTACCTGGAGCCCGACTACAGGGTCGTGCGTGAATCAAACCAGAGGGGGAGGAGCCGCGGGAGGAGCCAGGAGAGGACCTCGCCCAGCCCGGACCGATCCAAGAGGGAGGGCAGCCGGGGTCGAACCCTGGACGCCAGCTCCGAACACCAGCGGTACCACAGCCGAGGCCGCAGCCCCGGGGAAGGCTACCACACGGAGGACAAGTACGAAGGAGGAGGAGGAGGAGGAAAAGGAAAAGAAAAAGAAAAAGAAGGGAGGTATAAGAGCAGGGACCAGCTCAACGACAACCCTCCATCCCCAGAACCCACCAGAGAGCTGGAGCCGCTGGAGAAACCGGTCAACGTCCTGCTGGTGAAGAACAGACCCAGTGAAGGTAAAACTCCACAATTGAGATGAAGAAAGCATTTAATGCATTATCTCTTCTCTTGATGCCCACAGAAACACATGATTTTCTTATAATAGTCTGCTAGTATTAAACAAAGTATTATAAATGCTTCTAATTTGTAGTCCAGCATTGAGTGCTGCGTCTAAAATGACTTATTAGGGTCCTCTCGGACTGACTTCCATTGAAATGGTTGGGGGTATTATTATTCCACTTTTTATTTTTGAACATTGGGGGTACTTCCTAGCGACGAAAACTCACCAAATTTGTCAAGCTTGTCAGGCTTGGTGAAAATAGACGGATGACATGGGCCTCGAAATTCAGCTTTCGATAATTGCTCTCTAGCGCCACCTCAAAGTTTGACCGGCGACACCCCTCACCCAGTATGTTTAAATGACTAGATCTTTTTTATTCTTTGATCTTGTTGTTATAAACTATTGTTTTTAACTCATCCAATCTCATCCAGAAGTAATTCTCATTAAACAAAAAAATGAAAATCTCAGTGGTGGAACATTGACAGCATAATCATCCAATTAATTGGCCTCTCTAGCAGAATATATATTTAAAAGTTTCGAAATGTATAAAACTGTTTCTGTATGCTGTTAAAAAATTTAAATAAAAAAAGTGGCCAAGAACATTGCAGTCGGTGCAAAATTAGTCTTAAACTGAGAAGAACCTCCAGGCGTCCAAATATCTGACAAACAGAACCTTGTCCCACCCTATGTCGTCAAGAGAGTCCAACCACAAAGTCTCTTGAGTCACATTATATCAGAGGGGGGGGGGGGGGGTGGAGGCTCTGCAGTAACTGGTGTGCTGTCTGTGTTCCGTAGAGTACGGCCTCCGTCTGGGGAGTCAGATCTTCATCAAACAGATGACCAGCACAGGCCTTGCTGCCAAGGACGGGAACCTGCAGGAAGGAGACATCATTCTCAAGGTAGTTTCGTTTTCCGGAATAAATCCTAATCCGTTTTAGGGCTGAACATTGCTGGCTCAAGCTAGCTAGCTGTGGGGTCGTTGGTTATTATGTCCTGTTTTTCCTGAAACGTCCTCCTTGAGAAAGGCTTCGAGATAAAACCTGACACCATGTCCGCTTCAATTAAATTTCAATTGTTTATTTGTATAGCCCAATTTCACAAATTACGAATTTGTCTCAAGTGCTTTACAATCTGTACACGTAGACATCCCTGCCCCAAAACCTCACATCGGATCAGGAAAAACTCCTAAAAAACCCTTCATGTGGAGAAATAGGGAAGAAACCTTCAGGAGAGCAACAGAGGAGGATCCCTCTCCAGGATGGACAGATGCAATAGATGTAATGGGTACAGAAGGAATCATTATACACAAATTAAAACACAGTAACAACACAATCAATGAATATGACAGAGTGTATGAATAGTTAGTAGTAGGCATATTCCACGATCCAGACCTCCATGATCCACCAGGCAGATAGGATCTATGACGTCTTATGACCCCATGAGACGTGAAGTCAAAAGGACTCCGGGGAGGAAGCAGAGTTGGTAATGTGCCATAGAGAGATGAAAATTCATCCATAAGGAGAGAGAAAAGAGGAGAGAGGTGCTCAGTGTATCCTAAAAAGTCCCCCAGCAGCTATAAGCCTATAGCAGCATCTCTAGGGGCTGGACCAGGTGAACCTGATTCAGCCCTGACTATAAGCTCTGTTAAAGAGGAAAGTCTTAAGTCTATGTCTGCCTCCCGGACTGAAGGTGGAAGTTGGTTCCATAAAAGAGGAGGTTGATAACTGAAGGCTCTGGCTCCCATCCTACTTTTTAAGACTCTAGGAACTACAAGTAGCCCCACATTTAGTGAGCACAGCTCTCTGGGGGGGGTGATACGGTACTACAAGCTCTTTAAGATATGATGGTGCATCACCAATCAAGGCTTTGTAGGTTAAGAGAAGAATTTTAAAAGTGATTCTTGATGTTACGGGGAGCCAGTGCAGAGCAGCTAGTGCAGGAGTAATGTGATCTATTTTCTTAGTTTTAGTGAGAATACGATCTGCAGCATTCTGGATCAACTGGAGGCACCTAAGAGACTTATTAGTGCAGCCTGATAATAAGGAGTTGCAGAAATCCAGTCTTGAAGTAACGAACGCGTGAACCAATTTTTCTGCAGAGCAGAGAAGGGTGTAAGACTACAACTCTGCTCCCGGTTCCTGATCTGAACCCTGGGTTGTCATGGATTAAGTCCGGTGATCAACTTGGTCATGTTGTCAGAAATGAGATGCGCTCCATCCAAAGTGGGAAGTCCCTCCTCATCAGATCAGGTTTTCCCCAGAAAGTCTTCCAGTTGTCCACGTAGCCCACATTGTTTGCTGGGCACCACCTCGACAGCCAGCGGTTGAAAGACGACATGCGGCTATACAATTCGTCATTGAGCAAATTGGGGAGGGGACCAGAGAACTACGGTGCCCGACAACGTCTTGGCATCAGCACACACCGATTCCACATTAATTTGAGTGACCTCCGACCGGCGTAGTCGGGCGTCGTTACCACCGGCGTGTATTACTGTACCTACGCTCATCCTTAGCCAGCAGTTTCATACAAGACTCCACGTCGCCCGTTCCGGCCCCCCGGGAGGCACACGACTGGTCCGCGGCTTCGCTATTTTCACGTTCCTGACTACAGAGCTCCTGATAACCAGGGTGTACTCCTCAGCGGGTGTGTCGCTGAGCAGGGAAAACTGGTTCGAAACATGATTAAAAGTTAAAAGCAAAAAACTGAAACTGGTGACTTCTTGACCCCCGCTAATCTATTTCCTTCTCCTCTCAGTTGAACTGCATACGGGCCCACTAACCAATCACAGCGCAGGTTAATCTGTTTAAAAAAATGTTTTTATTATAAAATAGCTATATAATATAACTTTGTAATTATGTTTAGGCACAGCCCGACATGTATGTGTGTATGCATCCATCCTTTTACAGCTTTTAACAGGAAGGTAAAAGAAGTGCCTCAAGGTTTCCAAAGCAGACCGATTGGCTCCTCAATCCGCTCCTCGCTCCTTGACGCAGCCTCTGACCGTCTGCACCGTGTGTGTGTTTGTGTGGGCGTGTGCGCGCATGTGCAGATCAATGGGACGGTGACGGAGAACCTCTCTCTGCACGACGCCGGGAAGCTGATAGAGAAGTCAAGGGGGAAGCTGCAGCTGGTGGTCCTGAGAGACCGCCGGCAGATCCTGGTCCGCATCCCCCCCCTCGCCGACTCGGACTCGGACAACGACAACGACCACGACGGTGAGTCACTGGCACACGCTGGCACCACCAGCGGGGGTTAGCGTTAGGCCACAGTGAGCTTTGGTTACGGCCACCGCGTCTCTGGAGCGGGTTGCATCAGATGGTCTTCATCATGATCGTACTGTTTCCATGATCCAAGACCCACAGAGTGTTCCGAATGTCCCATCAAGTCCAATCAGATCCGTGTGATCCTTTTGTACAAGATGTCATATTATTTACATTACACACTGGCCGCAGCAATAGATCAGTAGAGCTAGCAAGATCCGCTCCAAGCTGTGGAGGTTGAAGTGTGCCACCGAAATAATAATCCTCTTTTTTTTCCAAAGGGCAATAGGTTGTTTATGCCTTTTTAAAGCTAGGGTTGGTAATTGTGGTACTGTAGCAACGCCAACATGAGTATCCAAAGGGAGAAAATACAAACTCGTTTCCAGAGGTCCCTTTTAGTTTAGCTAACTGTGAGCTGTTGGCTGCTAAACCATTAGCAACATTTTCTCGCCATCTCCTGCATATTTCTTCCTTCTGCGTTAGCAATGTGCCGGTGCCCAGGCTACGGTTGGGCTAGGCATAGCATTTTGTCTCTGCATACACTTGCTAGCTAGCTAGCTAATGCGTCCAAGGCCCATTTATGTATTGATAAAATGAAGGCACAAAGGCAAAATAATGAAATGGTAGCATTTTCAAAAAAATGATTGCAATACATGTTTAAAACATTTCAATCGATCACAGGAAACGGTAATAACTATTCCACGTGACACACTTGAGCCCCATACATATTGCAGTATAATAACGGAAGAATTACGAATAATAGTAGAGTGAATATTGGCATTATTATTACAGTTTCTTTCCTTACACACCAGGCACTAAAGTGGCTTAAGATACCGTCTGACAAACCTCCGGCCAGACTTAGAGAACTGTCACTGTTTGTGTTGATCTTGAAAGTGCTCATCTTGACCAGCAGAAGCGGATCCCTGTAATCGCTCAAAAGTGCTATCTCTGTCTGTGTTTTCTCTTCCAGATAAATTGTCATACTTTTAGATGAAGGACCACCCAAGACACACAGCATGTGTAACACTGTTGCCTTTCTCTAAGCTGTAAAACGGCTGTGACGCAACCTGACTAAAGTTGTAAAGCCTTCACACCTTTTTGCACTTCTCTTTATACTGCTCTAAATCTTTAAAAAAAAAATCTAAATACATTTTAATACATGACTAATTTTCTTGAAATAAATAAACTCGTTTTAATCACAATGTACTTTGAATTGTGTGATTCATTAAATGCAGTGGTGGAAGAAGGCAGTCGGCTTCCTTCAGATGAATGTGCCGTACTGTTTGAATACGGGTGATGATTTATCTTTTGTGAACAGAGAGTGTTGCATGACAAAGTGTGGCTCGTAAAAGTGGGTAAGATGCTTGACCTTTTCCGTGTGATATAACATATTAATGGTTTGTCCTAACAGCGTAGCAACTCGCCGCTCGCCGTCCGTCCAGGCGGCGCATCGGCCGCCTCTCTGTGTTTACACGCCGCATTTACATTTCACACAGTCATCCTCCGTAACACGCTCTCACGTCCCACCGACATGTTCACCAATAGTTCACCTGGCGGGGCTTGTTATCATCTGCTTGTTTGCAAAACTGCACACGAACAAAGAAAAGGGCTCAAAACAGACATATGGGTTCTTGCATTTTTTTATGTTTTCTTGGCAATTTCCCGGAAGGTTTCAAGAGAAATCCATCTGGATCCAACCACAGTATAGGGAGACAAGGAATGAAGTTCTGAGAGACTATTCACATTAAACAAGGCAGGTATCAAAGTCTTAAAGAACTATTTTTCTGCAGCTGTAATGGTCCTGTCCTGTTCAAATGTTAATGATCTGGAAATAAAGGTCAGAATAAGGCAAATATGCTTTAATTATAGGAATTATCATTCTTTATTTGTAGAATTCTATGAGTGCTTGTAATTAACAAGTCCACGCAGAAATGCAGTTCTGTCAAATCGCACCTGAGAAAGGTGTTTTAGTGAAAACTGATAATTTGCCAGAATGCGTGGAGTCTCAACTCTGTTTCCGAATGTTTTTGGGTAACAGTATCCAAGCCCAGTCCAATACAGCAACCCGTCGTTGTTAAATACCAGTATCTTCAGGCTCCAACAGGATGTGAAGAGAGTGTGTTCAGCTGTTAATGCCCCTCTGCCTCTCTCCACGAAACCGACTAACAACTTAAAGCTTTGTCCAAGCTTTCGCTCGGCAGAGACTGTGAAATGGGCTTAAACCGCTTGGCATCTAAGCCTTTAAGCCAGAGTCTAAACAATAGTACAACTCTGCTGTTTCTGCTGTGCTCTCCCCATGGATGAACACATGAAACAAGATTACAAGTACAAAGCTCTGTCAGCAGCTGTATTGAGATCATAACCAATGCCTTTTTAAGCCTTGATTGCAGTGAAAGTTAGGTGATGTTAGAATTTTATATATATATATATAATATTGTTACATTTACCTAATTCTCAGATCAGACTCATTAGATCAGACTCATTAGTCACTTGTTTTGATTGTATTTACCTTATTTTTCTGTTTGATCATTATGTTTATTATTGTCGTCTGATGTTTATGTTTTGGGGAGTAAGGGGAGCCTTTGTGTTTGTGTACTTTTGGATGTTAAATGGTATTTTTTTATTTAATTATGTTCTTGAATGTTAAACTTCTATTTTTGTGTGCCTGATTACCTCCTTGAAAGTTAGATCTAAAGAGTGGCGATTGTAGGTATGGTATCTAATCTGGTCATTATAAAAAGGGAAATTATTAAGTAGTATTTGTCTAAAAGAGGAAAAAGTAGATATTCAAAAGTAAATTCCACAAATGCCTCGCATCAGGCAAGGACCAACAGCTTGAGAGACGGTGAGGTCTTTCAACTATCACCAAAAAAAACGCGAGAGCTGATTCTGTGAAGGCCAGGATCACCCGACCGGTCCTGATATGTTGCTGCGGAGCGTTCGATGGACCCACAGATACATGCCCATATAGCCATCCTTATGCCCTGCCTCTGGACCCAAGTGTTGATAGGTTCTTTGTCCAAACACATTGTCCAAATGTGTTTGTGCTGTGACAAATCGGAAGGACGGATGTAGTTTCTGACACATTTGGCCGATAAACGCCTCCATCAGGTTTGACACATTAATCCTCATATTTCTCTTTCTCATTCTTCTTGTTTGTCTCTTTAAATCCGCTCTCTTTCTTCCATTTCCATGTTTCATTCTCACCTTATGAACAATGTTACCTGGTTATGCAGAATGTCTCTCTAACCCTAATCAAACTAATTAACAGTACTGGATTGTCTCCCTCCACTCCCATCTCTCTGAAATTGATTGCTGGTTTATGATAGCCTATCTTTTTCAGAGGGACAGACGTATGCCACTTTTTACTTTTGTTATGCGCTCTCTTTAATGTAGTTCCCTTGCTTGTCCTGTGGCACCTCAAATGTCCATTTATTTTCTTCTATATCTGGTTTCCTCGGCTTCTGTTAAAGCTTCCGTCGTTGGCCTCCCGCCCTCAGCTGAGCGCTGTGCCGAGTGCCACGTTCTGATGGATGAAAGCAGCCAGATCAAAGACTCTGCCTCCCATGTTCTTTTGAAATCAAACATAAATTCACGGAATTTAGCTCGACATCCAGCTCGACGGCCAGCTAGTTGGCTGTCGGACTGTTAAGCTCCGTTATTTCTCACGTTTATTGTATACCCTGAAGAGAAAACACAGTATTACATGCATTATTATCCTGTTGACTATTTGATTTACCTGCAAAATATAAACTAAAATGTCAATTATTGAAATACAACAACCATTAAACCAATGCTAATCATCACATACATTCAATGCCAAAGCTGATGCTCAAAGTGCAGTGGTTTGAAAGGAAACCAGTGGGAAAGTCTGAACAATAATGCTGTTCTGATTATTTCTGAACTATGAATTCAATGTGTTGGAGTGATAGCTGCTTTAATCCTGAGAACTGGGCTGTGGCACTCGAGGTTGTTCTCATAATTCTGACTGACATCTCTGTCCTCACTCTGTCCTGGGCGACATTAGCTGGTGTCGGGGCCTCCTGAGGCAACCATCTTCTACTAGTGGTGGTGGTGGTGGTGGTGGTGGTGGTGGTCTGGACGGGGGATTTCAATTGAAAGAGTCTGTGTGTCTAACTGAAATGTCTGTCTGTCTTGTCTGTCTTGTCTGTCTTGTCCCGTCTGTCCGTCAGACATATCAGAGCTGGAGTCATACCATTCCTATTCCCCCCCAGAGGAGAGGAGGTCCCGCCAGTCTGACCTGTCCTCCCACTCCTCCAACGAACGAGACGTCCCCAGGTAGGAGGGGTGGAAAGCTTGGACGCTTGAGTTTAAATCAAGAAAAGTACCAAACCTGAAACAACCGTCTGCCAATTCAGTGATGTAGACTTGTGAACTATCTGACTGAATGTAAACACGACTGACTCCCCCTTAAAGACATTTAAAAAAGCCCTCATGAGCACTATTTGAAGTTTTCTAAAAGAGTGCTGCAGGGACAATGTATTAGTACTGCAACCCAAAGTGTGTTTACTGACTTCTTTTATGTTGTAAAACAAAACATAAAACATCTATTGTGCTAACCACAGACAGTATTACAGTCTGCGAACCCAAAACTCTTTCAATTCAAGACAAAAGAACCAGGGCAAAAATGCTGACTCATTTCTGGGTTTTAGGCTCATTCCTGCAGCACTCTGAGGTGTCCCGTTTCATTTAGTTGTTTTCTTAAAATGTATGTGAGTTCTTACCGTCATCTTGTTCACCTCCTACAGTACACACGCTTTTTCAGCATATTTGTTGAGGCTTTTTTTCTTTGCTCTTACACCTTTTAAAGCCTCTCACCCTGTCTATCTGTCTGTCCGTCTGTCTATCTGTTGCGTGTGTGTGTGTGTGTGTGTGTAGCAGGGAGGAACCCATGAGGACAACCAAGATGTCCGCCATGGCCTCCCCTTTCAAAGTACCTGAAGACCCCCAGGCCTCAGCTGAGCGGAGCAAAGAGACACCGCACCTCAAGGAGCCTCCAGGTTGTGACACCATTGTTTGGCCACTTAGACACGAGCTGGAGCACGACACGTGACATGTTGTCATCTTAGAAATATTGATAGAAAAATACGTACACATTTAATTGTACTGAGATGTTGTTAGCTTTTGTAAACATGGAAGATAGTAACCACTCTCAGGGTTCGTACGCTCATGGAAAACCTGGAAAAGTCATGGAATTTTAAAATGGTCATTTCCAGGCCTGGAAAAGTCATGTAAAAAATGTATATCACAAAACTTTTGGAAAAGTCATGGAAATTTGTAATAATCACATGTTCATTTACGCCGAGTTTGAAATAATGAATATGTTTTAGAAAGAAAGACTCAAAATATAAGCCGGCATAATGGCGGAGAATTTCTTTTTCTTTTTCGCGTTGCAAGTGAACGCACCTAAAGTGGAAAGTTTGTTGGCCATAGCTCGGGAA
This sequence comes from Liparis tanakae, assembly GCA_036178185.1. Classification (NCBI taxonomy): domain Eukaryota; kingdom Metazoa; phylum Chordata; class Actinopteri; order Perciformes; family Liparidae; genus Liparis; species Liparis tanakae. The sequence goes on along the minus strand of CM070094.1, from coordinate 5,459,743 downwards.
GCAAGTGTTTATTCTTTTAATCTAAATATTGTCTCTTATTCATTTGTTTCATGTAATGTATACTGTATGCTTTGGAATTCACATTGTTTAAATACTAAATGTTCTCACTTTTTCATGTATAAACCGAGATTTCAGTTTGGTCATGGAAATTTGGTTTAAAGTGGTGGAAAAGTCCGGGAAAAGTCCTGGAAATCCACTGGTCAACATGTGTAAGAACCCTGCACTCTCATCTACAGCTACTCTAGCCATGCCCAAGATTCTCCTCCGACCAAGTCCAGAAGACGAGAAACTATATGGGTGAGTTCTTCTTGTTTTTCGTGTTGTTTTCTTCCCTTTTCAATTATTTTAAATTTTTAATCAAGTAAAAATGTACAATTGTATAAATACATTATTCATACAATGAATAAATATAACGGCAGCGTGCGTGGCTTCCCCCCTGCAGGCCGAACACGGTGATGGTGAATTTCCAGAAGGGGGACAGTGTCGGGTTGAGGCTGGCGGGGGGGAACGATGCCGGCATCTTCATCGCTAGCGTTCAGGAGGGCAGTCCTGCCGAAGAGGAGGGTCTGCGCATCGGGGATCAAATCCTCAAGGTAACCACAGAGGACTTCTTTCCATTTCAGAAGGGGCAAGAAGCTCAGGAGACGCCGTCGCTCAGATCACTCTGTGGACAGAGAATTCTGAAAGTTATTCTTTGAATAGCAAATGGTCTTTAATCATTGTTCTTTTCTTCATGTCTTGAAGGTGAACAATGTGGACTTTCAAGGTATAGTGAGAGAGGAAGCGGTGCTCTTCCTGTTGGAGATCCCGAAAGGAGAAGTGATCACCATCCTGGCACAAAGCAAACCTGATGGTAAAATATTCCCTCCACAGATGTGTTCCATTTGTGACATGAATATATCAGGGTTCGGACGGTCATGGAAAACCTGGAGAAGTCCTGGAATTTTAAAATGGTCATTTCCAGGCCTGGAAAAGTCATGAAAAAAACTTAAATTATAAAAGTTATGGAAAAGTCAAGGACATGTTGTTATAATCACATGTTCATTCACACCGAGTTTAAAATAATTCATATGTTTTTTTAAAGAAAGACGCTCAACATAAAAACCGCCGTACGCTTTCAATACGCTAAATGTTCAAAAGTGTTCATGTTTATACCAAGATTTCAGTTTGGTCATGGACATTTGGTTTAAAGTCCTGGAAAAGTCATGAAAAAGTCATGGAAATCCATTGGTCAAAATGTGTAAGAACCCTGATATATATATATATATATATATATATATATATATATATAGTCTATAAGGCAGATTGTCTTTAATGAGCACATTCGTACTCCTCGGGAGATGCACCCTCCTTATTCTCAGCCCCCCAAGAAGCGTTCTTGTTCTACCTCTTCGGACTGAAATATCCACATCACTTTACAGATATCATATTTTCGTGGATTGTCTATAATGTTTACTGAGCATATTAATGCTTCCAATTATTGACATTAAGTAGTAACTCTGGCATCGTTGTGATTGTGTTTATTGCAATTACATCAGTTTATTTTGGGATCAGGCCTCTTTTGTCATCCAGATGGATTCAGAAGACATGGGGCGTGTTTCACCCTCAGGACGAACTTTGAACTCATCCACCCGTCGATGGGATGTACTTTCACAATGAAGACACACACCGTAGTTTATTTTGACCTCATCTCACGTTAAACCATCCCGCTGTGGGGGGAAAAAACACTCTTGAGCACCAAACGTGGATTAATCCGCCGCTGGAAATAGTCCCCAACAATGTCGCCATTACCTCCTGTTTGAGTACTGTAAGGTATTCTGAAACTGGAGACTTCGCAGATGGTGGAAAACAGGCTTCCAGACGCGCTTGAATTAAGTTATCTACATTTAATGACAGGAAGTGTAGAACAAACAATCAAAGCTCACGATCGTGATCTTCCTCGGGGGAAGCCGCCCCTCGGGCGATGCAGTCAAGGCTCAAGATCGTGATCCTCATCGGCTCCCCCGCCCCGACCTTACGGCCTCGGCTTACCTGTACGAAGAGGGCGATTCCTCTTTCGGGGTCAAAACGTAGTTTCCGGTCAAGTATTTTCACAATAAAATTCCCGTCTATTATTTTTCGGTATTAAAGTCACCTTCACAATAAAAGTCCTGTGTTATTGTAAGTCACGTCACGGATTTCAACCGGCTTCGTCGATCTATAATACTAACATATAGTCACTCTCATGAACATACATTAATTCTTTCCATTTACATTTGCATAGAGTAAACATTACCCATATGCTTGATAATACATTAATAACGATATCAATATTCTCCTTAATATTTTCTATTATAATATCTTTCTATATGTATCAATTTAAAACGTAAGACCTCTGCAGATGTTATCAAAATAAACTATTACAACCTAACAGTACCATGAGTTAACAAAGGTATCATTCAAAGCAATTTTAAGTGAGTCAGTTGTAGGCTTGTCAGCGACTTGTGGAGTTTCCCTGAACACAGTGTACCTTCCCACAATGCACTGCCAGCTATCAAACTCCACTTTGTGTTTCCATTGAATGATGGAGATACCAGCTTGGTCCCTCAAGGCTTTTAGACCAGATCAGGCTAGTTTGGGTTCAGCCAACCGTGACACAGATGGGCACACGCCTCCAACTGTGTTATGCAATCAGCACATTGGCCCCCTTGAGCATGTGGCGCTGGAAAAAAAGGGGGCTTTTTATTATTGGACAAATCTATTTATGAAGCGGAAACACATCGCACAGTGAAGCAGACGCTTTACTGTCCAGCTCTGTTGAGAGGACAGTTAAGGTCATCGGAGAGAGTTGGCAGGTCCTCACAAAATAAATAAAATGGTCGTGGATGAGGTCGCATTTGTACTAGTACAGTAAAATGGATGCGCAATTGTTCTGCATCTTTATAAGTTCATACGCAACTTGGTTATAATGTAGTGTCAGATTAAAAGGGCTGGCACCACACACACGCCTTGATATGTAGCGCAAGTTAAGTGTATTTGAGACATTTATGATAATGTGATATGAGTGTGGTGCATAAACTTCTTTAAACGTCTCGATCCAGCATTATAGGCTGCATGGCAGACATTTCTGATACTGGTATGGGAACAGCCCTACTTTTTTAGGACGGACATCCCAAAGTGCTTCACAGTGAACATGTGATACAGATAGAATATCTGTGGCAAGCGAAAAGAAAAGGGGCGAAAGTTTTAAGCATGATGTGAGAAACAGACAATAAGTCCTGATAAGAGGATCCGAGAGTAGTTTTGTGTATCGGATTTTTCAATGTTCTGAGGTTTAAATTGGATAATTTTACAATTGAATATCATCTGCATAGCCGTGATACGGTCAAACTATTCTTTTTTTCAATTTTCAATTTTTTGTTTGAAGATTAATGGTTTCAAAGGACCTGCTAATGGAATTACAATAGAAATGCTTTTTTTTAATTTATTGGTGTTTCAATAAATACCATTGGCCAAAATATCTTTTTGACAATCAGTCAAATGTTCAGAATGCCACAGCAACGCTTCACAGTGTCCCCCTAAAACTGCACAATAGGAAAAAGATTGTGTGTTTGTGTTTTTTAGCCGGGCTGGAGCAGAGAATATTAATCTGGAACAGATCAGTGATGCGGTTTGTCCTTATGTAATAAACGACCCCGCTGCGGTTCATGTGGAGAGAGCGCTGCACCACACTACCTAAAAAATAAACCGCCTTTTAAATGCCACCATTGCTTGTCAGCAACAGGTCACGTGACAGCTCGGGAGGCAACATTCGAGTTGATCCGATTCATTTGGCACGCAATGCACCAAAATCAAAAATCCATAAAGAATACCCGCGCTGACATTTAATCTAGAATAAGTAGCATAAAGGGAGAACATCTTTAACACACACGCCATCATGCTTCAACGAGTATGTCTAATTCATGCCGACGTGAGGTCCAATTAAATGTTTGGAAAAAGAAACTGAAAATATATATATGTATTTCTTATTGTTAATTTTGTGAACGTAATTTGGTGTGATATCATTGGGTTTACACACACGCACGCACACACACAAAGTTTATTCGCCAGGCCAAATCAGACAAACCAGGGGAAACGTGGCATGATGTATTTAAAACTGGGAGGTGTACTCAAACGAGAAGGTCATGCTGTCAAAAACCTTTGTTTGATGTTTTTTATCAGTATGAGATATATTCGACTGAAAACATTCTTCAGCTGAGTGTACAGTGTGTGTGTGTGTGTGTGTGTGTGTTTGTATTTGTGTGTGTGTGTGTGTGCAGCCAGGCATCAGTGGATCTTTGTCAGTGTGATTGTTGCCTCTATCGGTTCTTTTGGGTCAGCGCTTTGTCGGACTACGCGCATCACATCAGGGAGCCTGGAGCTGGTCGTGTAGTTTATTTCCATGCAACAGTCAGAAAAGTGTGTGCATTTCGTTTTGATTGTGCAAACGAGACTGGAAATGTGTGCGCGGAGGTTCACCTTTGACCTTTGCAGAATAGCGTGTTCTGCACAAAGTAGTCCAAGCTCAGAGCGTCCGTGTGCTAGCTCATTTGAGATTAAGGCTTTAATATCCAATAATGTGTGAACTATGCAGAGAATAAGATGTAATGTTCACAAAGCATCTTTATTATTATCATCACAACATATTAAATAAGAATCCATATGAAAGTCTGTCACGAAGCCTATGCCCGGGAATTTTTCACATTTTAGGAACTTTTTTTACATCACAAAGGCCTGATGCCATCAAATGAATCATTGATTTTAAGAACTTCAGGGTTAATTTATTAGTGAAATAAATCGATACTGCAGCCTACAGACAGTGTGCCATTTCCTCGACCACCAAAGGAGACGTAAAAAATAGAATAGGGCCGTACTTTTTCTAGCAGAGCGAGGAGGGATGCTTCTAAAAATACGCAGTTAGAATCGCAGGCTTCTAGAGCGGTCGATCAGCTGGGCGTCGCAGATGAAATGCATTTACAATATCAGACTTTCAATGTTCCATTAAAGCTACGACCAGGAACTTTCATATCTTGTGGATTTTGCTGGTCCCTGTGGACAAAGGGGGTCGTGCTTTACAAGTTAAGTTAACTTCATATAGAAAGAAACAATCTTCTCGCTGATGGTATTGTTTACTTATGGATTACAATGAGGCCGTCTCATAAGAGTATTCCAATATGGTGTCTCTTTACCTTTTTGAATCTGTTGTGCTGCCCCTCTGTGTAATTAATACAATCAATATATATCCAAATTCATCACAAGGGTATAATGCTAAAAAAAATGTCCATTCATGAAGTTTAAGCCAGTCATCCCGAAAGGGGGATGAGTAGTTAAAGGCTTGTTTATTACCTTAAATACTTAAATTGTGCCGATTGATGTGCTATTCCCACAGCTGCTTCAGGTGGCCAGCAGCATCATACCTCACCTGAACTCGGAGGATGTTTGAAGTTGTTTCAAACTGAGTCTAGCGGTCCTCACTTTGAGCATCATTCTTTACACTTCAGTCATGTGTTGCTGCCTCCTTTCCTCTGCTCTTACATCTAGCCTTTTCTCGCTCCCTTTAATGCCCCCTTCTCTTTCTTTTGGGTTTGTCTAGTCTACAATGACATTTTGGTGTCTGGGCGCGGGGACTCCTTCTTCATTCGGACCCACTTTGAGTACGAGAAAGAGACTCCTCAGAGCCTGGCCTTCAGCCGGGGGGACATCTTCAAGGTGGTGGACACCCTCTACGACGGAAAGCTCGGCAACTGGCTGGCGATCCGCGTCGGCAAAGACAAGCAGCTGCTGGAGAAGGGCATCATCCCCAACAAGAGCAGGTAGGCCCGTCAGTCGAGGAACAAAAACCCTCAGTATGCTTCAAAGAACATGCTGGTGTCATCATCTAACTTCCTCTGATACCACTGTGGCCTACCATGCCCGATGCCACCTGCACATCTGGACTACACTAACTTGCTAAATCACATTCTGACACCAGTGGCTCAGCCTTGGGGGTAAAATGTCTTGGATCTGATCTGATTTGCTATGGAGACGGACCTTCAGTAAGCGGAGCTGAAGAAACTCACCTTCAGCCAGAGAAAAACACAACGCCAGGGGTCACACAGGGGTCGTGGCGGTCCGGGATCAAACCCTGACACTGGTTTACGCTGGCTGAATTCAAGCTAACAGCTAACTGGGAAAATCCAAGTATTTTCTCAATTCAGCCCTTTAGGATTAAATAAACGCACACGGATCCAGAATCTTGAGCGTAATTGACAAGCTGTGTGGTCAGCTCTACTTCTTCGTGCTCTCAGGTTGAACTGAGGACTCGGGGTTCGTACGGTCATGGAAAACCTGGAAAAGTCATGGAATTTTAAAATGGTCATTTCCAGGCCTGGAAAAGTCATGGAAAAAACCTCAAATCATAAAAGTTTTTGAAAAGTCATGGACATTTTTTATCACGTGTTCATTTACGCAGATTTTTTTAAGAAAGCCGCTCAAAGTGTAAGCCGGCGTACGCTTTCAATACACAAGATTTTCTAAATTGTTCATGTTTGGTCATGGAAATTTGGTATAAAGTCATGGAAAAGTCATGGAAATGTGTAAGAACCCTGGGACGATATGTATGCAGAAGTGGATTATACTGTGAACCGTGTCCTCTGAATCTCTCATTAACACGCCTTATTTCAATGGCACACTGAGGTAGAGTGATGCACGGTACTGCTGCACTGTAGTGCCATTACTCCAACTGTCCGCTGTGATTACAGGTCCGGAGCCCAGAGGCTGAGTAAATCACGGGCATGAGACGACACATGTCCCAGTGGGATGAGTCATGTGTGTTTTTAATTACAGCACACGTTTTACTCTGGGGGGAATGAGTGTGTGCTTTAAAACGCTCAGAATGTGTTCATGTATGAGCAAAGTAAGTCGAGTTTATGGCTTGAACATATGAACAAAGCACATGGCACAAAGTTTTGCACAATCAAAAACATAAAATTCAGCCACATATACATCCATCCATTATCTGTAATTCAATTCAGTTTATTTTGTACAGCCCAATATTACAAATTACAAATTTGACTCTGAGGACTTTACAATCTGTACACATAGGACATCCCTGTCCCAGTACTATGTACTATGTACTATACATGCAAGTGTGACACCTAGCTTTTGCTACACCGAATACAAATGTCAATATTGGAGTAAAAACCTGTGAAAAAGACATATTGCATGCATCTTTTGACTACAGAGCTTCAGAACTTGTTTTATATGCACAAACACGCATGTTGATATCATTAGTGACTGGTGTATTTCCGGTCCCCCCCCCCCGTCAGAGCGGAGCAGATGGCCAGCGTCCAGAGCTCGCATAAAGCTGCTGCGGGCGACCGAGCCGACTTCTGGCGCTTGCGAGGCCAGCGGTCTCTGAAGAGGAAGGACCTGAGGAAGAGCAGAGAAAACCTGAGCGTTCAGACGCTGGCCACCCGCTTCCCAGCATACGAGCGAGTGGTGCTCCGAGAAGGTGGGTGAAGGTGTAGAAGAGTTCAGGGCTCTGCCAGGTTCTCCTTGAATCCTAAAGGTCTCTCCCTGTTCCTGGGATTTATTCATCTTTCACGTGTGGAATGAATCTGTAGTTTCTCCGGTTCAAAGTGAGACTAAACTTTTCTATGGATGTTCGTTGTTAAGCGATGACAAAGACCAGCATGGAGCTAGTTGAGACTAGTTCAGACTAGTTCAGACTAGTTCAGACTATTTGTTTGCAGAGGTGATTGATGGAAAGGAAGCAGTTGTTGATGACTTGCTCCGTCTATCAGCCGGTTAAGAGTAGCGAGGAGTCAGCAGTAAAACACAAAACAATTTAAAGTAGGAATCACTACAATGAGTACAGTCATAAATGAGCTGGAACACTATTAAACTTTATTGCTTTAGGAGTATACAAATTAGCTGTCGACAGACTAGCAGAGATGAAAAATGAACTGAATATAACTGAAAAGGTATAGGCGGATGCAAAATGCTTATATATTCCTACCCTAATTTGTAATTAATTAAATAACCTTCAAGATAATTAGATAGTTAAGGGCCTTGGGTTTATAGTAAGAAACAAGGAGAAGGACCAATTAGTGTGTCTCTAGTTGGAGGCAGTGAGCGGTTCAACAGTCTGGTCACAGTCCATCAGCCGGCGTCTCACTTCAGATGTGAGTCGGCTCTGAATCCTTTCCCTCTGGCTCTCAAAGAAAAGAAACAAATAATAATCTTCTGAGGTCTAGAAATAGGTAGATCAAGAAAGTGGATTATTTATCGTCATATAGTTGTCCTCAGTCTCAACTGTCAGCGTATTTCTGTCCCATGTGAATGCGTATGTTTTTTTAATCAAAGTGATACGTATTTTTAAGGAAATATCCACGTAGCCACCTCATCAACATATTAATGTTGAGCATGGTGGCAGCCGAAACCTTTGAGTTTGGAATTCAACTCATCTCTATTATTGAAAACGAATTAAAACACGGCTAATATTCCTCAGCTATTACCACAGATATATCTGATATGTTGGTCGGTAAGTAACAAACAGGTACGGTAAAATGTCAAAGTGTATTTGATGTGGATTAGAAAGTCGATAATTGAACAGGTCTCCAGTTGAACTAGAGCACTGTTTATTATTACACTGTAAAATGTTCTTCTACCTACACATTTTCTTTGAGTAAAAGAAATCTGCAAGATATATCGAAGTATGTTTTTTGTTTTTTTATCTCAGATGTCAGTATTTGTATCGGCCACAGCATTTTCCTATCAGTTCGGTTGTGTTTAAGATCATTCTACTTGAAACTGTCTCGGCATGTGTATTTATATGTTTGGCTGTCCGCGGTTATCCAGATGTGACCATCAGCGGCTGATTGATGTGAAGTTCTCTTGACGTGTCGTTGCAGCCGGCTTCCGGCGTCCCGTGGTGCTGTTCGGCCCCATCGCCGACGCTGCTAACGAGAAACTGGCCTCCGAGATGCCCGACCAGTTTGTTGTGGCCAGTGAGTCTCTTTTCTGTTTGTGCGAGTAGATAGAATAGAAGAATAGAAATATACTTTATTAATCCCCAAGGGGAAATGTGTTGACACAGTAGCACCAATAAACTAAACACAATAAAATATAAATATAAGAAAGAAAGAAAGTGACTGTGCATAAAGTATATACAAAGTGAAAAATAAAATACAAAATAAAAAATAAAAAAAAAATATATATATATATACACACAACATGTATTTAAATACAGCAATGTAAAATTCAATTATATATATATATATATATATATATATATATATATATATATATATATATATATATATATATATTGACAGTGTGCAAAATGCAAAGTGTGTGTATGTGTGTAGTGCAGATCAACACATTGTAAGTATGAATGTGAATATGTACAGTGATGGATCTAAATCACCTCTCCATCGTTCCTGTGTTTCCTACGTTAGAAACCGAGCCGAAAGATGCTGGCTCGGAGAAGTCCTCCGGAGTGGTTCGCCTCAACACCATCCGGCAAATCATCGAGCAGGTGCCTACTCACGCACGCACACATTAAAGTCTGCTTGACACACGAGTACGGTTGTGTAAGGTCACAGGAGTACCGATAGAGGAAAGTCACAGTGACTCAGCAACATCTCATCTATCTGGTTTAGTCATGAGCCACCATAAGCTGCTACACCTCTGAGCATGTTTGCGCTCGTGAATACTCCTTGCGCACCGTGACCGCGTGTCTGCGCTGCCCAACGCCACCCAGGATAAGCACGCCCTGCTGGACGTGACGCCCAAGGCGGTGGACACCCTGAACTACACCCAGTGGTACCCCATCGTCATCTTCTTCAACCCGGACAACAAGCACGGCATCAAGGCCATGAGGCAGAGGGTCGCCCCCAACTCCAACCGCAGCGCTCGCAAGCTCTACGAACAGGCCGTGAAGCTGAGGAAGACCTGCTCGCACCTGTTCACTGGTCACACACACACACACACACACACACACACATATTTGCTGTGCATTTGAGTGTGTGTGTGTGTGAGTTAAGGTTTTTTGTTTTTCTCACTCAGCTATCGTCGACCTGAACTCTGCCAACGACGCCTGGTACGGCAGCGTTAAAGACTCTATCCGAGAGCAGCAGATGCAGGCTGTGTGGGTATCTGACGGCAAGGTAAACACATGCACACACACACACACACACACACACACACAAGTATTTTCAATTATTATTCAATTATTTGAAATATGTTTTAATTTTTTTACTATATCTTTCCGTCCTGAGGAGACGCATATTCTACGTCTACACATGGTGGCTTTGTTTAGTTTTTTGGGAATCTATAGTGATAATATGAACAAAATGTTTGATGAACGTTAACAAAAGCAGCAGTAACCTCAGTTTATTGTACAAGCATGAGACATCTCCACCTCACTGAGTGGAAACAGATTAAAGAAAATAATACAAACACGCCTGACAAAGGGATTTGTTTCATTACATTTATAAAGCTGGAAGCCTGAACTGAAAACTCAACCCTGATTCTCACTTCTTAATTCACCCCTGGAAGCTTTCTGAGCTGCAAAAGAACCAAAAGCGTAGGTGCCCCAGTAAAGCAGTTTCTTTTTCAGTTCTGGTTCAGCTTTAAAAGTACATTTCGGGGGACGCGGTTACGCCACTTTTACTGCATGTAGAGTGAGATTCTGCTGAGTTTAGGTCAAATGTAAATCTCAAAGTGTAATGACTCCAGCTCAGACACTGCCCAGGCTGTAAAACATCCTTTAACCCAGGAGGAACATGAGGGTTGAACCCAAGGAGTCACTGTGGTGTGTTTCTGTTATTTTGTCCACCCCCTTTATATCAATGAGGGAAGAATTGTTGTATTCAGTCTGAGTAGTCTGCAGTGGACTGGCTGCCCTCTTGTCTTCCCGTACCCTCCGTAGCAGCCAAGCATTGCTCACTGTGTGTCTTCCTGCCAGTAGTGCTCTACAGCTCGGCTCTGTTTCTCTTTCTTCCTTCTCTCTTGTTCTTGTGCTATCCGTCTGTCCATCCGTCCTTCCTGTACACCCAAGATCCATCGTGTGTCTCTTCTAGCCGGAGGGAGTAGAGAGTGATCTGGACTGCCAGGACGTGGAGCGCCTGTCCTTCCTGTCTGCCGACTACCTCAGCATCGACAGCCGGCTGACCTCTGACCTCGACGACACCGCCGACGAGGGCGGAGCCTACACCGACAACGAGCCCGACGTAGAGATGGTGCACATCTCCGCCATCAGCCGCTCGTCGGAGCCCGTCTCGGCCGAGGAGGTCAGTCACACACACACACACACACACACACACACATACACACACGTGCACACACAATTCAATTCAGTTTATTTTGTATAGCTCAATATCACAAATTACAAATTTGCCTCAAAAGGCTTTACAATCTGTAAACATTCAACAACCCTGTCCCAGGACCTCACATCACCTTACACACACACACACACACACACACACACACACACACACACACACACACACACACACACACACACACTTACACCACTCAGACGCAGAGTGGAAGCGGGTTGAAGCTGGTCAATAGAAGGTGATCGATGTCGGCCTTTTTATGGTCATATTCAGGATGTGCAGCAACTTTTAAAAATGGCATCCAGGAATTGATTTTTGATTGCCAACCAAAAAATATATAGTTAGACATCTTATATTTAGATAATGATTTAACATCTGGATATATGCAGTTAGAAATCAGCGTAGTAATGACAATGTGACATAAAATTATCAAAGCTTCACCGAACAGAAGTTAAACTCTAAAAGTAGTAAATAATCAGTATTTATTTATCTATTCACATACTACCACACTATTTGGTATGTCCCACTATGTAAAATGTATCATGTAGAATACACATCCGGTTTTGCAATGATGCAGTGTTATCACAAAGTAATAACACAACGCAGCGGATCAGCTTCTCCACAGCTATTGTGTAATGAAGTCAGGTCATCTTTCTACCTTGTATTTATTCACTTATTCAGTTCATTAATATGATTATACTGACTTCTGGGCAGTCGTGTATTCACCCAAATGTAGTGTAATCTTGAGGTACTCCTGCCTCACTGTGCATACTGTAGGTTTTTAATTGGGGGAGGGGGAGAGTTATAAAAAGCATAGAAACATGTGTGTGTGTAAATGCCAGAACTGTTAAACATTTGCATGCCGCGTTAAAAGTGTGTGTTGGGCGGAAGGTAAATTCTTATGTGTATCATCTTGTGATGATGCAGTTTATTAGTGAGAAATAAATTCAGCTGTTTGAAGTTGATGTTTTCACAGCAACATCAATTTGACTTCAGAGAGGGAACTATGAGCTGTTTAACTTCCTGACACGAGCTCCGAGCAGCTTCGAATACAACCTTGAAGTTACTCATGCCAAGTTTAAGCTTTGAAACAACAATAAAATCTTTATTTCCGATTCAATTCAATTGCTTTTTATCGCAAATAACTTATAACAGATGACAATAAGAAAAGAAAGAGATTAAGGTAAATCATAAAGAGAATGTAGAAGTTTTTAGAGAAGCACCTTTCAACAGCTAGTGATAGTGTTTCACATAAAAGGCATTAAGACGCAAGATTAAAAAAACAAGTTAAAATTTAATTAAACAATAAACAGTGCAAGGTGTGAAGACATAGCCTCACATTTGTTTTAATAAAATACAAGTGCAAACTAAATATTTCTCTATAAGAAATTGTTAACGGTCTTGGCGCCAGTGTTAGGTGATATATTATGGGATGTATTCGTTGGAAATGCCAGCTTTGTTTAACACACAGTCTGCCGCAGACCTCAGTTTCACTCTCGGTGCGGTGCTGCCACCTGTAGGGCAGACAGGGGATTACAGCTTCATGCCTGCAGCGTCTGGTGAATCCAGCCATCAGCAGCTGTATAGTTGACCATAAAATAAGGTGACACAATCATAAAGTCTGTATCTGCAAAGTATTGCATTTACTTCTATAATACAAAATAATGCATCAGAAGTCATTCTGTATGCAAAAATGATAAAAAGTGATAACAATTATTGTTTTTAATCCTCAAGAAGTCTGATCTAAATAGTTTTCTCTCCCGTGTTTGTAAATGAAGAGTAAGTTAAAAAAAAAGAAGAGAATAAGATGGAAATAGAATAATAAAAGAATAACCTTTCTTAATCTATTAACCAAGTGGGAAAATCTGAGAAGAGAGAGAACCATTAAGGTCAGATTTACAAAAATGGATCACCAGATTTCTTTCCCCATGTTCTCACTTTCATCTCCGGGCTTCCGTACTAATCAAACCAAATGACTAACAAACGTACTTTCTCATGATCCCATCTGCATTTCCAAACTAATGTCTTGTACAAACATGGTTAGGAGGATAGAAAGAGACAAATACATATGTTGTGGATACTGTCTTAACAACACATTTGAAAAAAGAGCTTTTTAATAGTTTATTTTGGGAAAATCAAAACGTACCTAATACTTGGAATAAATAATATAGGTGCATATATTTTTCTTAAAGAAGATTGAACAATGTGTAATAAGAGCATTATGTATAACACCACCTGTCACTCTAAGTGTGCTTGTGCTTGTGCCTGTGCGTGTGCGTGTGTGTGCGTGCGCGTGTGCGTGTGTGTGTGTGTGTGTGTGTGTGTGTGTGTGTGTGTGTGTGTGTGTAGATCTTGCGCAGGTACAGTCCAGACATCAGGAGCCGCGTGAGGAAAATCGGCAGCCGTGAAGTCCTCAACAGGTCCAGCCCTCCGCCGGTCTTCTTAACAGACAGCAAGGTGAGGGACACGCACTCACTGCAAATACACAACAACAATATATTCAAGCAAAAATTAATCAATATTAATGAATAAGAGCTGCTGTTCTACTGCAAGAACTTAAACGTAACATAATTCACATTTCATTTTGCGCAAATCTCCCAAATGTAGAATGTGCAGTGTGTAAGCTCGGCTAGGACTTTAGTTTAAAACATGCTTGACTCCCGGCCACAGGAGGTGGGTGTGTCATGGCCCCACCACCACCCACCACCCAACACCATCAGATGGCGGTGTTATTTGGACCGTCTCTCACAGTTTCAGCAGTTTTGTTGAATCTAGCGTATTTTTTTAAACTGCTGTTAGTTAGCGGTTGGGCTTTTTAAAAATATGAAATTTGTCTGAAAGTTTAGACACCTTAAAGAGACACTATGTAACTTTTCCTACCTTAAAATAACAGCTTGAAAAAAATGGTGCCTCTACAATGACTTTTAATATGGCGATTTGCGCCTCAGCCACTGCCATCAGGGGTCTGTGGGGAGAAAACTGGCGAATGTAAGATTTTTGAGCCGCCCGGTCGCGCCTGTATGTACCCGGATGTACGTCAACCTGCTTTCTGGCAGTGATTACGCAACGTCATATAGTGCCAGTCCACGCTCGCAGGTGACTTTTTATTTGCTCCGCTACACGACTCATAGAGACAGAATGACATGCTGCTGTGGAGACGATCAATAACAGACGTTTAGTTTAATAAAAGAACAAAGACGTGTTTCAGAAAGGGACCTGACATTACTGCTGCTGTCATCTGGAGCAGTGGTCCCCAAACACCGGGCCGCGGCTGAGCAAACTCTCACTAGCCCCCCTCCCCGGTCCGTGAAAATAATTTCTGACACGGAACCGGTCCGTGGCTCAAAAAAGCTTGGGGACCTCTGATCTGGAGGATAGAGAGTTACAGGGGGGCGGGCGGAGATTATTATTTTTTTAACTCAAACTCAAAAGAGCCATATGCGTCACCGGAAGAGCCATATATGGCTCGAGAGCCAGAGGTTCACGACACCTGATCTATAACTGGGTATTTACGACACTGAAGTAAACGTTAAATACCTGAAGGGGGCGCTACAAGGGAAAAACTACATAGTGGGGCTTTAAGCTTTGTTTGTACTGGCATAAAGCCATAAAACCAAGCGATTTTAATTATCTGTGAACTCGTATCTCATATTCATGCTTGTATTTTATTGCCATTAACTGCCAATTTATTCTGCCAAATTTGAATCTGCTGCAGTAAAGATGGCCATGAAAGCATCGTCGCTTCAGAGATCATCGTCTCTGTTGAGGAGTTTCTAAAATAACTGTGAATCCCGCCCCCCGTTCTGGCTCTAACGCCTCCCCTCCTCGCTCAGGTCAAACTGTCTCTGAGGGACGATCCGATCCTCGCGCTGGGCTCCGCCAACCCCAACCATCACCACCACCGTCAGCACCACCCCCCGCCCCCCAGCTCCAGCCGGAGTTACGACTCCCCCTCCAGCAGCAGCCCCGCCAGCAGCAGCAACAACGACCCTCCTCCGCCCCTCATCTCCCGTTCGTCCGCCGCCGCCGTCTCCTCGGGCCCGCCGCCTCCGTCCCCGGCTCGCCACAAACCGTGGCCCCCGGGAGCGCCGCAACCCCGGACGGCGGAGGCCACCGCGGCCTGTAAACAGCAGCAGGGGGCGACGAGGGACAACCCCGTGGACGATCCGTCCCTCAGGTCCTTCCTGGGAAAGATCAAAGCCTTCGAGAAGATGGACCATTTCGCCCGAGCCCAGAGGTTGCGGGAACTGCAGGAGGCGCAGAACGCCAGGGTGAGCACAGCGCGGCGTTCCCATTGGTCGTCTGTAGTAGTGTCATGAAAGTGTAGTACGCATAACGGGAGGCAGATCTTAGATCAGTTGTGAAGGTTTTTACAATTTGGTCACTTTGCAGATGTAGGCCGCTACCTTGTTTTAGAGCGTAGACCAGCACATGTTATCATTGTTCACTACTCCAGGTGCTAAGGGAGTGGGCAAGGTAAATATACTAGGGCGACTGTGGGTCAGTGGGTAGCAGGTCCGTTTTTCAATCACGGGGTTGGAGGTTCGATCCCCGCTCAAGTCGATGTGTCCTTGAGCAAGACACTTGACCCTGAATTGCTCCCTGTAGCTGCGTCTACAGTGTATGAATGTAACGGGACTGTAAGTCGCTTTGGATAAAAGCGTCAGCTAAAAAAAAATATATATATATATATATATATATTACTCCAGAATAAATCAAGAGAGATGTCATTTTCTCATAGAGTTCTATCCAATCCAACTTGTTTTTATAACCTTGATGGTCATTAGAAAGAAAGGAGGTCTCATTGGTTTCACCTTTCAGGCCTGGGTCAGCCTGGTCACAACATATCTACTTGTCTGCACCATATCCATAATGAATGGTTTTCAACTTGTAGTACTCTGACCAAACAAAAAGTCAACTTAAGTGCCATTTTATTCTTTACCAATTTAGTTATTGGGGTATTTTGGCCCAGAGAGCTAAAAGTAGAATGTATTTTTTGTGTGTGCTTTAATCAGCTAATCTTCATTCTTTGTTCCCAGCTTGAAATTGCTGAGAAGCACCCGGACATCTATGCTGTTCCTCTGAAAACAGCCAAGCTGGATCACAGTCGCCCACAGCCTATCGGGTAGGCGCACTACTGCCATACGACCGTTTCCAAGCTCTGCAGTGAGTGTGTTCGTCAGCATGGCCGTGTTTGTTCACCTTCCACTTTACAAGATGGCACTGTTAGT
Organism: Liparis tanakae; assembly: GCA_036178185.1. NCBI lineage: Eukaryota > Metazoa > Chordata > Actinopteri > Perciformes > Liparidae > Liparis > Liparis tanakae. The sequence goes on along the minus strand of CM070094.1, from coordinate 5,443,170 downwards.
GCAGCCGGACACTAACAGCTGACATTATTAAGGCTCCTTGAAGGAACAGACACACACAAGGTCTTTACAGTTGTAATCCAGATGATTGTCGGTGGCTGTTCCTCACTAACTACACTATTTAAAAATGTATCCGCTGTCAGAAATACCCATGGTTTACCGCTAAAATATTTTCTGGGGCATTTCACAAGATCAGTAAACAGTGTGGTTGATGTTAATGAGATCCAATGTAAGAACCCTAACTCTGGATTACATGCTGCATCGTTTTCTGTGGGTGTGGGTGTGTGTGTGTGTGTGTGTGTGTGTGTGTGTGTGTGTGTGTGTGTGTGTGTGTGTGTGTGTGTGTGTGTGTGTGTGTGTGTGTGTGTGTGTGTGTGTGTGTGTGTGTGTGTGTGTGTGTGTGTGTGTGTGTGTGTGTGTGTGTGTGTGTGTGTGTGTGTGTGTGTGTGTGTGTGTGTGTGTGTGTGTGTGGAGAGGAAGTGGAAGTAGTCTTTATGAAGTCGCCCATTGGTTTGTCAACTCTGGTTTTGATCCCTCAATTTCTCCATCTTGGATAAAATAAAGTCATCAGATTTGGAATGCGGATGGATGACAGTAAGCCCGTCCTAAAGCATACCCTGCTCTATAGTAGTTTTAATAATATTTTGTATATGTTTTTGTATAATTCCACTTATCGAGTTACTTTCTTACCATCTCTGAATATAGCAACATTGCTAAGAATCAGTCCAATAACAAATCGTAATTGGTCCAGAAACACAAAGTCAGACAGTAAAGATGATGTATAGATGATGATGTCATCAACATCAAACATCACAATCATGAGTTAACCTCTTGAACCCTACCCGATAAATATTAATGTATATGGTACTGGTTAAGAGTAAATAAAGATGAAACTTCTATGAAAATATAAGTTTCAGGTTCGATGGAAAAAAAAGGACTTTCTGGATGGATGCACATCAAAGGCCTACTACAGTCACCCAGATAATAACACAACTTGTGAACAGTCTCTCTGCAAAGGACTTTTTAGTAAAGAGAATTTAGGCGAGGTCTCTAAAATGTGCATTTGGGCACATTTGGGCACCATCTGTACCATTTGACTTTGACAACCACATGGAGGCAGCCTTAATCCAAGATGGTGACAACGAATTCACCAAACTCGAGGCTTCAAAAGGGCACAAACCAATGGGAGACCTCCCGCCGACTACGTCCAATCTTATACATAGTCTGTTGAAAGCCTGGTCTCATACAGACGCTTCTGGCTGCCTCCGAATCAGAACACACTATGAAGCTGTATTTGACTAGTAGAGAGTGACAGTGGGTTGATCTGGTCCTGCACATAATGACTAAACTGCAGGTTCTTGGTAAACATAAGTGATATGCATTATCAACAGACTTATTCTTTGAAGTTTAAAGGCTTTTTCAAAAAAACTGTTTTTCTAAATGGTGTATCCTGTATTGAAAGTGTAAAGGCAGACGCACAGAGTGATGACAGATTGTAGACACAGACTGTCTTCATACACAACAAAGTGACAGCCAGAAAACCAGAAGTAACAGAGTGACATACCACCAGTAGGTAAAGGTCAGGGGCTCACGAAGATTATTAGAAATGATCATCAAGAGCTTAGAGCTGAAGGATCTGTTAGCAAATGTCACAGTTATCTATGAAGACAGCTGTGCAGATCTATTGGTAGGATACAGCGTATGGGAACCATGAATGCCTGTACACCATTTTATACAATAGTTGAGGTGTATGATGGTACAAAAATGATTGACCAAAATATGCTAGATTGTCCAAGTGTGGAAGGACTCACTACGGCTTGTTGTGTCCATTTCCTTACAGCTCCAGCTCCCACCTTGAACCGCACACTCCTCCGTCCTCCTTGGGGGGACAGCCCTTCTACCCCAGCAAAGAGGGGGCGCAGGAGGAGAATGGGGAGGGGGGAAAAGAGGAGCAGGAGGAGGCAGTGCCGGGATACTACACCGCCAACTCCTTCCAGTACCAGGACACCCAGCTGTAGGGGTTGGCCCCCGGGCCTCTCTGGAAACACATGTACACATGCACTGCATACGCAGTCTATTTACACACATGCCATTCCATCACGCCCTGCACAAGTAAGCTGCTGACTTTGAACTGACTCTCGCTTCTTTGATATTGAGAATTGGGGGGAGAGGGACAAACTTTTTTTTTGGGGCTTTATGGAAGTTAAAGCAATCTGTACGATCCATTTGGATGGACACACTGTCTTCAATTTTTTTTTTTCTGGTGTATTTGATTGTTTCTTCTGTACGTACCACTTTTGATGGTCAAACCATGAACTACTTGCTTTCTTGCCTATGCAACTCTTCAGTTTGTGCACTGCAACTGAAACTTATTGCCACAAGTTTTCCGCTCGCGAAAACCTCAACAAACCTAAAAAACACAATGCGCTTTAGCACATCCACCCCCTTTCTTTTTTAAACTCCTATATTGCCACTACGATCAACAAATGTTACGTATATATTATTACATACAGCGTATATATATATAAAAATGTATTTAAAGTCAAGTGTTTATACTCTGTCTTTGCATTCCTTCATATATGAAAATGCCTGTGTATACATACAGTATATATATATAAAACTATATATAGTCTATCTAGTAACACTGGAAATTTGTTACAATTTTTTAAAGTGCCTTTTTATTTTCTTAGTCCCATGAGGTTTGGGTTGTCGTTCCTCCGCCCCTCAGCCACCCAGCCGTACTAAAACCTCTGCTGCTGTTAAGCTTAAAGGGAAACCAGGGAACCAGTGACACCAAAATCTAAATGCTGTCCCCAAACACTGTACAGACCCACGGAGAACACCCCGTCGCCAGGCCTATGTGTGAGAAAGAGCTAACACTGTCTGTCGTCTGAGAATCCAATCCAAAACAATATCTTTCTCAAACCAGTCATAGTAGAAATGTAAATAATTAGAGTAGGTGAAAGTTATAATCGGTAAAGGCCCGGTCACGCCCAGCAATAAAACAGCCAAATCAATTGTATTTAATGGAAGCTTGCTGGATGCAAAGTCAATGGACGAAAATATTTGGAGTTAAGTTTTATTCTGGTTGAACTTTGACATGGATTATTAACCAATTGAGATTTGCCCATTCTGAGACAGAGTCCAACACAAATGAAGCTATCCAAGCTCAATTGCTTTGTTGCAAGTTTAAACTGTTAAAATGTTTTACGAGAACGTGCCAAGTCACTCTCTGGCGTGACCGGGTCTTACGGCCTATTTTTCTTATTGTCGCCGTCTTTGGTGCTCAGCATTCATTGCTGCGCTGTTCCTGCACCTCACAAGCAATACCGTGTTTCCCAGTCTTAAACTCCTTGGAATGTTAAGTTTATGCAGGTGGGGCCCTCTTCTGTCTGTTACATGATGACGTTGATGATATTCTATATTCATCTTATCGTCAGCAAATCCAATGTGCAGACCCCAACCGGCGATGAATGTATCTCCTGACATGTGCGAGTATCCAACACCTGACCTATCATATTCCTCTCTAACATAGAGATCTCTTGTTGTCCAACACAATTAGAAATTTGACACTAACACCAACAATGGGTTAATGTGCTGTTGAAAATAGTCCCCAACAAATGCACAAAGTAGTAAAAAAAAGTAAAAGGTAGTCGTCAAAAAAACAACTATTAAACTAATGTGACTGTTTCTTTTTAAAAAAAAAAAGTGTTTGTCCTCAGTAGAGGCCAGAAAGTATTGAAAGATGGACTCACGCAGTGAAGATTTAGATCTTTATGTGACAATAAGAGGAATATATAAAATACAACAGCCTTATCTTTTGAAAGCTGCGTTGTATTTCAGATTGCTATGAAGACTGAAGAAGAGGAGCAGAGTTGGTCCTCTGGAGGTATGGCAGGATGAAGCTGCTCGGGGCCACTGGGCGGTGTGCCGAGATCTGTGACGCATTCTCACTCCCAATTTGACAAACACTGACACTTGCCCACTCGCCTTGCACGTCTAACTGTCACTTTACGTACCTCCCTAGTGTCAGTTTTGCACTTTGTTTTATGTTAAAATGTGTTTGTTCCATAACTTACGTACAAGGCGTTAAGAAAAGTCTTACGTCTTCAAAAGGTTACAATACGGTTGAATAAATCCATTTTTACTTGACACAGTGAACAGTGGTCTCCCAAGTGAAAGTCTGATTTTGTTTAACCCATCCCTCTAGCCCAACTTCCTCCCTTTCTTGCTCTTTATACTAAGTTAGTTGCTGTTTAATAATGCCGCAGATGGGTTTACATTGGAGTTCGAGGAAAGCCAAGGGTTACTGACCAAGTGTCGGTATTTGAAGATTTGGGAGTCTGAACGGGTCACTGCTCAGGATCAATAAAGCAGGGCCCACTTGAAGCCCTCGTGTCTTTTGATTACATCATACATATTCCTAGACTAAATTCTAATTAGTTAAGCTCAAATTGACATGGTAAGCTTCCAGTAAGTGCCCCCTTAGCTAAATGAACAATCCAGCCTTGCCTAAAGGACTCATTTGTGGACTTTTTCCTTCCAAGGAGGAAGGCTCTGCATTTTCTATTATCATTTCAAACAAACCGCAGACATTGAATTATGTCCTGAGACGTTTCCCTACACAAACCCGGGAACAGGGAAAACAGAAGCAAGATCTTTTATGAGATGGCCAAATAAGGCTGGGTATCGATACTCGACAGTACTAGGAAGTATCGAAACTTTCTTCATTCATAGTGCACCTGCATTTGATCCTTGTAATATCCAGGTCTAGAAATAAGATTATGGTTTTGCGTTCTTCGGTTTAATGGGTCATGTGATTGGCGTACTACCGCAGCAGCTACAACCCATACAGTATTTGGTGTGGTGAAGTCGAGCGTACTGAGATGCCACCAAAACATTTAAAAGTATACAACATACGAGTTGGTGGTATTTTGCACAATGATGATGAACAAATGAAATGGAACAAAAAGGTAGCAAATTACGCCCTCGACTGGTATTGTCATCACGATGAGGGTACTGGTATTTGGTACGGGTATTGTGATTTATTCCAATTAAAGGACATAACAGTTATTTTTTTCTTTATCAGTCTTCTATTGGAAAAGTATATTTCTGAAGCCACATTTCCCAACCCACGTTTTCGGGTGTGTGGGTTCTGCCCTGGTCTCAGTGTCTGGTCGGGGCAGACAGTCGTATTTGGTCTGGGCTCCGCCATTAGTATTGACTAAATGGTGTCCCATATCTTTCAAATAGGCTTGATTGTACATCTTAGTTTTCTCTTTACCTCCACACATGAGCTATGAAGTGCTTACCGTCATAATCCAAGTGCTGACATCCCTCATCATGGACTTGTGGAGTATAACGTAATGTGTCATAGCAGAGGGCGAACCATAAATGAGACGGAGAGAATGAGAAGAATGACTGGACTGTGTCTGCTGAATTTTATTTAAATGTTTTCAACTTAAAAAAACAAATAAAACAAAAAAGTCTTAACTATATGTGGAGTGTATATATACTGTGATCCTTTTCAAACATCACGGATTTCCTAGATACCTCTCCTAGGAAAAAAGGATGAAAACAGCCGTGATGGAAACGGTAGAGAACAAAGGTTATACAAGTACAAGCAGTTGTATTTGTAACTCTTTGATTCCAAACTACGTGTCGGTGTAAAACCTTGTTTCATTCTTTCATTCACCACTGGCATTTCCGAGGGAACCAACAAGATGGATGGCTTGGACGATGGAGGTCAGTAGAGCAGGAGACCTCATAACTATTTTTTATTTGGGAAGTCGCATTGAGATTAAAACCTTGCCAAGACAAGCATTAACAAAAAACAAAAAACACAATATATATGGAATGCTTTGCGAAATGAAAAACTTCCGACTCAAATAAGTGGGACATTTGCCTGCGAATATCCTTTGGACTATAATGTACCACTGTTGTAAACGAGGCAAAGTGAGGGATGGCCATCCTTCTGTGCTCTTCATGGTACAGAGATGGGTCTTGAAGCTAGGTGAAGTATACCTCTGGGCTGAGGGATGCAGGGGGTCAAGTTTGGGTTAAATAGTCACAAGACACATATTAGAATGAAACTTAAAAAATGTGTGGCAATTTGGAAGTGCCAGAAACCGCAGCTCTGTCAAAGGCCACTTGAGGCTTGCTCGGAAAGTGAGTCTATCTCCATATACCTCCAAGATAAAATGCACATACAGGTGGGCATACATGAGGTATTGAAAGACTTGAAACTAGAGATTGTTTAGAATGTTTACTGAGGGAATAATTCAAGAGAGAAGTAGAGCAATTTCCTCATTCCTGATATACAATCTTGCATATTTTAGCAATGAGGAATCGCCCCCTGCTGGTCACTAGCGAGAATGTACATTTTCAGACACTGCAGAACAAAGCTGCCCGGTTAAAATGCCCAACTTTACAGCAGAAATGAACACGTTTACAGCTTCGTACCAGAAATCGTTAATCGTGGCAACTGGAGGGTGAATTTATAATAGGACTGATACTTTTTTGTTGTTTTCACTTACATTTCTTTATTCGTTTAGACATTTTAACATAAAACAAATACAAAAATGTCAGAGATAAACATAGAAATATATATACACACATATATTATATATATATATATATATATACAAATATAGAAAACAGAAGAAAAAAAAGCAACCCCGGCACCCCCTTAATTATCTTTTACTTGTAAATGTGTATACACCTGCATCTATATTTGCATTTCCTATAAAAGCCATCAGACGTTTCCACGCTTGGTCAGTTTGACTTGAACTGTTCTTCACCCTGGCAATCATATTTTCAAAAGCAGCCGTCTCCGTCATGAGTTTGAGCCGGTCTGTGGGCGTGGACGTATGTGAGCTCTTCCAATTTCTCCGGATAAGCCTCGCTGCCACCATGAAGCCTGTTAATGAGAGTCTGATCTCTGCTTTGGTGAGGCCTGGTGGCACAATGATGTGTCCCCTAATAAACACAGTTGTGGGGATTCTGGTAAATATGCTCTTCATGCATATATTATTAGTTTGATTTTTGGGTTTAACATACAGCTGCAGAAAATAATAATTTCCTTTGAGCAGTTTTTCAGTAGAATCACTTTCAACAAAAGAAATAGTAAATAGTGTTTATAATGTATTGATTTGACTATCGTTGGCAAAGGGGCTCTTGTGAAACCAATCATGGTGTGGATGTGGAATTTTATAAATGGCTGTTTTAAATGCAGTACAGCACGGACTCATTTCTATTCACCTCCATTATTTTTGGCCGAGGCCGAAATCTGTGACAAACATTATTTGGGCTTGTTAACACTACAGGAATGTGCTGCTTGGAGCTGTTTGAACAAATAAATATACATGCATATGTCACACAATAATTGGGGTAAATTGGGTTGATTCGAACCTCCATCTGCCTGATGAATTGTGGAGGTCTGGATCGTGGTCCATGACTACTACCAACTATTCATACACTCTGTCATATTCATTGAATGTGTTTTAACTCTGTAATAATGTGTCCTTCTGTACACATGACATATATTCGTCTGTCCATCCTGGAGAGGGATCCTCCTCTGTTGCTCTCTGGAAGGTTTCTTCCCTGTTTTTTTTCTATTTCTTGGGAGTTTTTCCTGATCCGATGTGAGGTCCTGGGACAGGGATGTCGCATGTGTACAGATTGTAAAGCCCTCTGAATTTGTAATTTGTGATATTGGGCTATGCAAAATAAACTGAATTGAACCATAAACTTTGTATGTGAACATAACATGCAGTTCAAAAATGACACTGAAGGCATTAATGTAGATGAAGACATGTCAGCCATGGACATTCATCACTGCTGTCGGTATGGACCAGGAACTACGACGTGTGAAGGTTACACATTATTCATACCTAGGCTGCTACAATGTGTCAACATGTTGGATTGAAGTCACAATTTATTTAAACCTTTTCTATTCAGCTCAACGAACTATTGAGCGAAAATACCTGAATTATTATAAATAGAGGCTATTTCTGTTGGTGTGTGTGTGTGTGTGTGTGTGTGTGTGTGTGTGTGTGTGTGTGTGTGTGTGTGTGTGTGTGTGTGTGTGTGTGTGTGTGTGTGTGTGTGTGTGTGTGTGTGTGTGTGTGTGTGTGTGTGTGTGTGTGTGTGTGTGTGTGTGTGTGTGTGTGTGTGTGTGTGTGTGTGTGTGTGTGTGTGTGTGAATGTGAATAGACTGAATCAAACCTTAACCACAGAGGTGAATGACTATAACACGCCTACCATTAGGTGTCTGTTGTACTGGCTTTGCAATCTTCTTTTTTTTGCCTTCTGGGAAAATACATCAAAATCTATGTGCACTGTCATAGATTTGACGGACCACGCGATGTACAAGGATGAATTCTCTTGACCGACGACCCTGCAGTCTCAGCACCCCCCGGCCGCACCAACGAAATGGTCTTCATCAATGTTTTTTTAATCTGGTGAAGTTATCAGGTAATTCATATAACAGTTTTATACTATCAGGTTCCTCTGTCACATTTATCTTTTTTCACATATTTGTCGTCAGACCTGTTTGACAACACTTTTCTGGGGTTTATAAACTCGTCAATTTAATCCATCCATCCATCCATCCATTTCCCTCCAAAATCAATCAATTTAATACAGCAATATCTTAATTTTTCTTTTCAATTAGCCTCCACCAAATATATCATGTCATATATATATATATATATATATATATATATATATATATATATATATATATATATATATATATTTGGTATATTTACATGGAATATAAAGATATATTTCTATACATGTACATGGAAATATATATGTATATATATATACAGTGATGTCAGTAATGCGTTACTTAGTAACGAGAAGGCACAAAGACTCCGGGGAAGAAGCAGTTAATGTGTGATGGAGAGATGTAAATTCATCCATAAGGAGTGAGAGAAGAGGAGAGAGGTGCTCAGTGTATCCTAAACATCCCCCAGCAGCCTATCAGCCTCTAGCAGCATCTCTAGGTCTGGACCAGGTGAACCTGACTCAGGTCCAACTATAAGACCATCAGAAGGAAAGTCTTCAGTCTCCATGAGGGGGCGGAGTCTGCCTCCAGGACTGAAGGTGAAGCTGGTTCCAAAAAAGGGGAGGAGCTTGATACCTGAAGGCTCTGGCTCCCATCCTACTTTTTAAGACTCTAGGACCCACGAGTAGCCTCGCATTTAGGCGTAGCTTTACTTTCTTCTCCACTTTTCCTGGACCGATAACATTCCCAGTGCCGTGCAGCATTTACAGATTGAGGATTATAGATGTAATCCTGTTGTAATCTTTGTTTCTCAGAGTGAGCACTTTCTTTCCAGACAAATTATTGTGGATAACTTTGAGCAAGAACATTTATGGAACAAAAAAGCACAAAAAGCGTGTCGATTTTTTTTTTTTTTATTATTATTATTATTATTATCAAAGCCACCCTCGATTTCAAAATGGGTTTTGCTTTAGGTTTAATCACTCGGATTGTTTGAGCTTCATGTGCATGATGTGAAAACCACACACCACCGAGGAAACACTTCAGGGAGCTCAGAGACATCTTGTGATCCGGATGACATAACTTTGTTTTGTAGTCTTTGAAGAAGAAGAATACATATTGGCATGTTTAAACATTCAGGCTTTTTTAATTCATGGATAAACATTTGAGACAAATTACAATTTAAAGAAGATTATTCTATTATTTTTAGACCATCACAAAACTTCAGCTCTGACAAAAATACTGTTTTGATAATAATGTGTTTATTATCATAAACATGTAAATAAAGTACATTGAGGGCTTTACATGAAGATGCAATACAAAAATAAATAATAATAGATAAAGACGAGTCAGAACAATAGAGGCATTAAGCCAGGTACATCAGAATATTATCGTTGAATCATAAAGGAGTAATACTTTTACAATAGCACCTCTTACGGATGCCATAGCCGGAAGTTGTGGAAGCAGCGATATTGGCGTTGCAAGTATTTTGTCTTTAAATAGTTTCACATTGTCAATAATAAACAGCAAAAACGAACAGAAATAAAAGCCACAAAAATAATAGGAATATATATATATATATATATATATATATATATATATATATATATATATATATATATATATATATATATATATATATAGCAATATAGCATAGGTTCCAGACTTGAAGCACTCCAAGCAAGAAAACTTCTTCAACCTTATCATGAACATTAACTCTGCTAACAAAAAAAACAACATCTCATTTATTTCTAATGATCTCATCAATGCAATTGTGATTTTTTTTAAATCACCGAGAAGAGGGAATCTTTTATAGAAAACTGAACGCTAATTTCTTTTTCCAGTATGAACAGCCGAGTGTTGTTTCAGATGGCTGGCTTGGCTGAACATTTTACCGCAAACTGAACAGCTGAATAGTTTCTCCCCCGTATGAACAGTTGTGTGTCGTTTCAGATTGCGTGCTTGTCTGTATGTTTTACCGCAAACTGAACAGCTGAATAGTTTCTCTCCAGTATGAACAGCTGAGTGTTGTTTCAGATTGCCTGCATTGCTTAACGTTTTACCGCAAACTGAACAACTGAATAGTTTCTCTTCTGTGTGAAAAGTTGCGTGTCGTTTCAGATTGCGTGCTCGTCTGAATCTTTTACCACAAACTGAACAACTGAATATTGTCGTTTCTGTATGAACAGCTGAGTGTTGTTTCAGATTGCCTGCATTGCTTAACGTTTTACCGCAAACTGAACAACTGAATATTTTCTCTTCTGTATGAACAGTTGAGTGTCGTTTTAGACCGAGTGCTTGTCTGAATGTTTTACCACAAACTGAACAACTGAATAGTTTCTCTCCAGTATGAACAGTTGTGTGTTGTTTCAGAGCGCTGGCTTGTCTGAATGTTTTACCACAAACTGAACAACTGAATGGTTTCTCCCCTGTATGAACAGTTGCGTGTCGTTTCAGATTGCGTGCTCGTCTGAATGTTTGACCACAAACTGAACAACCGAATATTTTTGCTTCTGTATGAACAGCTGAGTGTTGTTTCAGATTGCCTGCATTGCTTAACGTTTTACCGCAAACTGAACAACTGAATAGTTTCTCCCCAGTATGAACAATTGAGTGTTTTTTCAGATTGCTTGCTTGTCTGAATGTTTTACCACAAACTGAACAACTGAATAGTTTCTCTTCTGTATGAACAGTTAAGTGTCGTTTCAGATTGCTTGCTTTTCTGAATGTTTTACCACAAACTGAACAACTGATCACTCCTGTTTTGGCTCCAGAGTGTCTCTTTCGACCAAAGCTTCCAGCATATTGAGAAGAGCTAATTGATGCGTTTCCAGTACCACAGTCCATGTCACCTACAGGGACTTCATTGTTTTCCAAAAGGTTTAAACGTGACTGAGGTTCCTGAGTCTCCTTCCAATACTCACTGTTATCAGTCTCACATTCCGAGGATTGTGACATCTCATCAGCAGTTGGTTGTAAAGGACTATCTGGATCTGATCTGGATCTGACTTCCTCTCCGACTGCTTCGGTTTTCATATGTTCTGCCTCTCTTTTGTCCGTTTTCATGGACTTTGAGAGCTGAGCTTCCTCATCATCATATTGAATCTTTACAGGAGTGAATGAGAACTTGATTCCAGCCTCCTCCAGCTTTTGTAGCTGCTCTCCCTCCAGACTGATCCCGAGTTCATCCTGCTCCTCTTTAATGTGTGGAGGCTCTGGGTCCTCCTGGTCATCCTGTTCCTCTTTAATGTGTGGAGGCTCTGGGTCCTCCTGGTCATCCTGTTCCTCTTTAATGTGTGGAGGCTCTGGGTCCTCCTGGTCCTCTTTAATGTGTTGAGGCTCTGGGTCCTCCTGGTCCTCTTTAATGTGTTGAGGCTCTGGGTCCTCCTGGTCCAGACTGGAGCTCCAGTCCTGCTGTTCAGGGGGAACCTCTTGTTTCATCACCAACAGCCGCTGGACGTCTGTGGAGAATAATAAAATACATTTATACATCTTAAGAATCTCATATTGAACTCTAATATTCAATAGGTTTATTAATGAATGAGGTCAGGGTTTTGAGGGAGAACATGAAAAAAAATCAGAAGTGAAATCATCTGAAAGTACAATATGTACCTCTGAGGTGTCGTACAGTAAAGCGTACATGTACGCTGTGTCGTGTTAGCGTCTATCAAAATTGGATGTGTGGTAAAGTACGACCTTCTCTCGTTCTCTCCTTTCCAGCGGGAGAATTTATTCTCTGATCACGCGTAAAACACAAGTTCGATGCGATAGCAATCACAGCGGAGTCCTCTCCGGTCGGCACTAGTTGAAAATCCAAAACAACTCGGCCTCCCTTTCCACGTGCGGGCCTCCGTGCCCGCACGTGTGAAGTCATCCTGAGCTCCATCAATACATAACTGTTACATCACATCACGTGTCATTTAGCAGCTTTTATCCAGAGCGACTTACAATAAGTGAATTCAACCACGAGTACAAACTCAGAACTAATCTACTTCAATAGTAGGTAGACGATCAATATAGAAAATTACAGGGTGGCGGGCGGAGATTTCAGGGTGGCGGGGTGCCACCATGTTATAATAGTAGGGGAGAAACACTGCAGCAGTTTCATCACTTTACAGCATTTGGAACAATTTACGGCCGGTTTCCCCCTCCAGAAGTTGTTCTGGCCGTTTTGAAGACCGTCCAAGAGATCTCCAGGTGCAGATCCCGTCACCAGTTTGACTAGAGGACCGCAAGTTGTTTAAAGTTCCTCCCTGATGAATGAGATCAGAGGAGAGCTGTAAACGAAGCAGATCCACCAAAAGTCTCGCTCACCCCAGTTGACGAGCTGGAAACGGACCAAATGCGACTCGGCGCCGTGAAACGAGCACGAAGACCACGAACAATCGTGAAGCGGCACCAACCTGATGACGTGTGTAGCTCATGTTGTCCTAAACGAGAAGCGATGTCCTCATAAGCTGCGGTCAATGTGTCCAACAGCCCAAAAGCCTTGTTGACGACCTCGTCCACGTGCTGCTTCCCCAACAGCCTCAGCATTTCTCCTGGAGACAACCGGGTGTAACTTATTTAAAACTCTAAGAAATCAATAAGAAGCTAGAAAAATGTCTTATATCTGAAACAGAGTGGAAATATGAATAGTATAAGCAATAAATATGAAGCTAAATAAGTGTAGTGTAACTAATATCAGTAGAGAGTGGAAATATTTAACAAGTCTAAGCAATTAATATCAGGCTAAATACATGTGAATTCGACCCTGTTATAAAAATAAGATTAGAAAGCAATAATTAGAGCCAAAACTGAAATCATAAGTGCACTGTCAGCCAACACAGTGACAGCCAGCTCCTCTCCCAATCATGTGAGCTTTAGGGGGTTCTCATTTTGCATTGTTATCTACAGAATCTACAGATTTACACAGGCAAAGCTGTGAGTGGCATCCCTGAGAAAAACCAAGGAAAACGTGTGGTCCTCGATGACTACTGGACCGCAGGGTCACAATATCACTTGTGACAATTTCTTTACCAGCCATGACTCAGGCCACCTGATTCTAAAAGAAAGAGGTGTGAGGTCTGCCCAAGCAGTAAGGACAGAAAGACACACGTATTGTTCTTCAACTGCAAGAAATATCTCTGCAAAGAACACACTAAAAGTGTCACTTTTTGCTACACATGCATCGAAACACACACATACAAGTTCTTGCACACAGAGACTGTGTTCTATTGGTTTGATTGGTTGTTGGTTTGACCTTGCAAATCTATATTTTGTGTTATGACTTATTTTGCTTTTCATTCTGCGTTTGTATTAAAGTTATATTGCTGAGAAAAATACTTTAGCCTTTTTCTTGAAGTAAATATATGTATGGGTCGAAATTGACCGTAACACCATAGATATTACTATAGTTAATAATATTTAAAATAAATCAAACAAATGTATTTCAGAGATGTGTTCTAATACCCCTCAGTAATAGCCAGGTAATACAACAAGCCTTTATTTATTTATACGATTCTCTTGAGGTTAATTTTACCATTTTATTTATTGAAATACGGTGTACTGACAAAGAAAAGGCCCAGAGGTCCACACCAAACATATGTAAACCAAGAGTTTCATGGATAAGGAAGCCTAACAAGGTAACCAAGAGATCAGAAACAAATTGGATGATGGATGATTGTTGTTAGTGTATTTTACAGCTGATTTATGACGGGTCAAAACTGACCCGTTAACATAAGAGATGGTAACAGAAAGCTAGCACAGGAGGAAGGTTAAAGTGATAAAGAAACAAAGAGAACCAACCTGCTCGTTGTAATTTCTGGGTTGAAAATGGCGTCCAGTAGTTTCCGTTGGTGCTCGCTCTATTAAACTATAACGTTCCTCCTCGGACTTCGACGGTTCACATGTTTACGAACTCCCGGAAAACCGTTGACTGGCCGCATCAGAGAGCTGATTGGCTCTTAGATTTGATGGGAAGCCAACGGTTGGCCGTGGCCACATGAGAGAGCTGATTGGCTCTTAGATCTGACAACAAACACCACGTGTTCTCGAACATTCTTATTTGCCATTTGGCTGTAAATTGGCGGGAGTGAAGTCATGTAGCGTTAGCCGATGCAACAACTAGCTAGCTAAGTCCAGGCCCGGCGCTAGGGGCGGGCCTTGGGGTGCAAGGCCCTGGGACTCGGCTGGGCTCGCCCTGGACTCAAAATGAGTTCTCCGCGAAAATACGGAGCAGAAATCAGTTTAAACTGGTGGATTAATCCGGAGGGTTTCCTCCTCCCGGCTTCTGCTCCGCTCCACAGACACACAAAGGGATGACGTGTCGGGTCACGCGGCGCGGAAAGAACTCGTCACACTAACCATTCACTGTGATTTGTCAATCCGTTTGTCTGTCAACATTTTTGCGAAAAAAACAACCAATGAACACTCAGTAAATCACAAAGGACCCGCCCACCTCACAGTTGAGGCTCATTAGCAGTCAGTCAGAGAGACAGAGAACACAAGGAGGACAATGAGACTTATTCTTTAGAGCTAAGATTGTTCTGGAATGCTTAATGTAGAACACGTGGGATTGTGTGTCATACAAGCGACTTAAAAAGGTGAATTATTATTTTTTGTAAAATGTATAAAATGCCCCCAGCCTCCAGAGTGACACATTTGAATGTCAGTCCACTGGTTCTGCTGTTCAGTGGTAAAGATGACAGGACCAATGGGGTCTCTAATGCACCTTGTTTACTAATCTGATGTTTCACTGAAGAAACTATTCATCCTCCACAATATTAAATCCCTGGCTGGCCCTTTATAGGTAGGAGCCTCTCTGAGACACAGCTCTGTGTGAAGGTATCTTTAAAAACAAATACAATTAATCAAGTGTCTAAAATACACGCTTCATTTAGAAGACTTAGTTAAAGACTTAGTCTTTAGAAGAAAAAGAAACAATCGCGATTAATGAATTTCAAAATATGCGATTAATTAGTTACTTTTTTTTAAACGATTGACAGCCCTAATATATATATATATATATATATATATATATATATATATATATATATATATATATATATATATACACATATAAAAACCTGTATTTTTTCTGGAAATAGTTTCAATATAGTTCAAATAGTTAAACTTAAAATGTGAGGACATTGTACATTGTTGTATTGCACATTACTGTTAAAATTGCACTTCTAATAAAGTCAGTGGTGGCAAAACCGGTTGTCATGTGTTGTCATATGTCGAGGCGGCGTTTTTTTTTTTGGCAGCTGCTGAATGTAACTAATAAAGTAACTAGTAATCTAACTTAGTTACTTTTAAAATCAAGTAACTTGTAAAGTAGCTAAGTTACCTTTAAAATCAAGTAACTTGTAAAGTAACTAAGTTACTTTTTCAAACTGTGGCAACACTGTATATATATATATATATTTATTTATTTACATATGGGTAGATATATTATATTTCATTACATGTTATACATGTATGCAGGGATCGAGCCCTTCACACATTCGCGCCTGACAAACCATTTACAGGTAAACAAATTGTGCAATTGCCCCAATTAGATTTTGATTTCCTAATGGTGCATTTCGGCAATTTCAAGAAGACGGCGTGTCCTGTTTACATGTTACACATGGCCCGCTCTGCCCCCCCCCCCTGACTTTTCTCAACCTGCTGCCAAAATATGTGAAAGTCAATCCGAGCCCCTGCGCTCGGCAACGCTCAGCTCTGGGAGGGTATTATTTTAAAACTGGACGCCCGTCATGGCGGAGCCACCGAGCAGCGACGGTCCGCCGTGTAATCCGTGAAAAACGAAGCTCCGGCACAAGAGGAAGTCGCGCGCGGGGATTTTCTTCGTGTTTTTTTTTCGTCCCTCCACGTCGAGCCTGTAACATGCCGCTTCCGGTGGTGCTGCCGGGGTCTTGCTGTCCGGTCGTCGGGGCTCCGCCGCTCGGCGAGTCGCCTTACCGAAACCGACCGCGTGGCTTGTCCGCCTCTTCCCCACTCACTGGCGGCGACTCTCAGCTGCTGCTGCCCGGGCGGCCGCTGCTGTCGCTGGGCTTGCTGCAGCTGCTGCTCGGCGGCTCCATGGTGGTGCTCTGCTTCGGAGCGCTGTCCCTCAGCAACTCGCCCCCCATACGGAACTCCTGTCCCTTCTGGGCGGGCTCCTCGGTGAGTGAGCCGCGGGCTCGGGTGTTCATGGCGCTTCAAGTTCTCCGGACAACTGTGACCCTTAACTTTGGTCGCCACATTTTAGGAGGCTATGTATATATTACATGATATTATTATTATAGATCATGTGAATCCAACCCAAACAGTGAGCAATGTGTTCTGTTTACCATTTCATACATACAAACAAACAAACAAAAATGTTGTAAATCGCAAAAGCGCAATATTTTCAATTAATACCATTTAAAACAGTCACTCAGTCTGGTGTCACCTGAATCTGTGCAGCTGTGTGGATGACTGTCTGTCGGATCAACAACCACACTTATTTGGAAGAGTAAGCAATGCCAAATAGCAACATTTCGTTACATATTACTTAAACTGTCCATTCATCACAGTTTACAGAACTGCTTCAACTATGACTGATTGTTTATTTTATTTACATTTTTTGAAACTAGTGCAATTTTACAAAAATAATTCTTCCAGGGGGCTCTCGCTATGAGATTAGGCAGTCTTGATGAACTGTCACTTCCAGTTTGACGCTGTCGAGAAAGACTTCAGACTAGTTTTGATGAGACTTGTGTTTCGACTTCTTTACATAAGGAGAATGCTCGACCTGCCGGTTTCTTACAAAGACTCAGTGCTTAACTTGGACTTGAGACGGCCGGAGATAGACTGCTCGTCACCATGTGGTGACCCCCTTGAGACATCATAGGTCAAGAATGTCCCGGACGGAATAATCGTCTCTTGCTAGAATGATACTTAGCGAACTCCTCCTAAAGCAATTATTGCTGTCTTGACATTTCTATTTTTACTCGTTAAAGGGTAATCTTACTCAAAAATATTTTGATTGAGTGCAAACAATAACCGTGTCTGTCATTTATTACGTTCATTATAATAATTATGGGGGCGTGGCTTTTAAGGTCTGAAGGGAAAACGGACGGTCAGTGTTGCTGACTTGGCGACTTTCTTGCTAGATACAGCATTTTTGGAGATGGTGATGCAAGCTACTTTTGTTGGGGAAGAGTTGGCAACACTGGGCTGCTTTTTAGGTTGGATCAATTAAAAAATCCTACGTAATCTTGCTATTTTTTTCAAGATTACCAATGCTGCCTTCAAGCCTGCAGGCATGCATTATTTTACTTTTGATGGAACTAAACAAGCGTTTTCCTTTTGCTAAACACATCCTGTACACACCAAGGTGAAATTGCAAAGAAAGCTAATTTCAGCTCAAAACGCTGGAGTATTCCTTTTAAGCGGCTTAACTGTCATCCTTTATGATCACTAGTTGAATAATATGGCATATATATGAGTGAAATGTGCATGCCAAATAAGGAATTCTCAAGTGTTGATGACAAGATTCCCTCCCCCATGTTACACCGGCTCATCTTCCACTCACACTTAATCTCATTCTAGCTGCACCTCCAGCCTTTGGAGACGATTAAATTCCCTCGCCTCCTGCAGTGAATCTCCTCTTTGCTCGTGTTTTACATCTCCATCAATTCAAAAGCTAATGAGGATAAACCCCATCTTCTCCACCCTCTGCTGCAACATCCACCGTGTTTCACGGCGCGTGTCACTCAGTAATGTGCGTGTTGTGTTACAGCAAGGCAGTGGGCCGGGATGCTCACCAGCAGCCCGGCACGGAAATTGGTGGACAGTGTTATAGTGGAGGGAGGAGCCAGCTTTGCATTTGTAATGGGGAAAGGAATGGTGGAACATACAAAACGAAAGACTAAGAAAACAAAGTGACGTGCGGAACTTGACATATTGCATTAAAAACACAAAAAAGGATGAAATAACATCCCCATTCAAATCAACGTAGCAGAATGGTCAGATCGGAGGCTATTTTTATGTGCACTGTTGCCATAACGACCGTCTCTATATATTCTACCAACTTTCGGCAAGGTGTGAATGATAGAACAGAAAACCAGAGTAAATAAGGACAAATTATCAGTAACAGGTGATGCATTGTTAGGGAAGAAGGCTTTTCCTGGGGTAATGGGTTGGTCTGACCTGTGTTTATTTGGACAATGGCGGTTCAATGCTATCAATGATGGATTGAATGTTGATTTTTCTTTGTGTCTTTTCAACTAATTAGTGCAGAGTTTATTATTTCATTGTGTAGTTTAATCTTAGACTTAGCAAGAGTAATTGCGTCTCTCTTTATTTCCTGTATTTTAATTCAGATTTGCTCATTAGCGGAGTGGGAATGTTGGGAGTATCGATGTTTGAATTGTTATTTTTCGTGTTCATATTCTCTACTTATGTTTGGAATATGAAATGGTTTGTCTCATAAGAACTGTTTTAGCTGTTTTTAATTGGGATTATTTCCACGGGGTCATTCAGTTCAATGAAGGATGGCCACTTTCTGGTCAGGGAATTGTTGAGTTCTGTGTCTGCTATAAATGTTAGTTCATAGCAGTTACTAGTGTACTAGTTTAAAGTTTAAGATAATTATTGTATGAATTTAACATTTATTCATTTATATATGATTACTTACACAAAAAAATGTCAACACGTAACTTTACATTTTGCATGTGTGTGTAGTGTCATTTCAAGCATGCAGTAGAAAGCATTATCGGTAGACTTTCTCAATTCGCCGCCTGCGAGTCTCCAGGCTTCCTATAGGCGCTTGTTTTGACCTGTACCTGTAAGAATAAACTGAGTTTTCTTACTAAGTGCTGTGTCACTCGGAGATTCTTCTTCGTCATTAATTTCTTCAACCACCTCCGTTCGACGAGAAGATACGACATGTGCATTGATGATAACCAAACGACCTTCTTGGTCTATTAATCGGGCAATATTATGGTATGGAATGTTTAAAATCAAAATAGCGGCTCCTCTTTTATTCGCGAATCATATGACGTTCAGATGTTTTTAGATATGTTTCCTGCAGAAGACGCTAGTGTTCAATCAAGCAAGATTGTAGTAAATGGTGACTTCAGTTTTCACGCAGAGCTCTAATCTCACAGGGCAGCAAACGGCTTGGAAAAAAACAAAGAGGACACTAAAGGACAACTGGCCAATTTATAGTACCGGCCACTATCCCACATTCCAGGAAGTGTGCCCTTTGAACTCAAAATGAACTGTTCAAAATTGGAAGGATTGTCAGCTCATCGCTAAAATGATATTTACTTCCTTTTTACCACAGAACAAAGGAAATGTGTGCACCTGGTATTATCGTCCCAGGAAAAAAGGCATAGAGAGTAGGACTTGGTATTAAAAGCCAGTCGAGTCTGCTCCATTTGATCAAGTGAACCACCGAATGCTCATCGTAGTTACTCCTCAGTGGTTCTTTTCTAAACATAGATGTAGCCAGATGTATCACAGTTTATTAGATATGTGTATTTGTTTGTATAATTCTATGTTGTATATTATTTCTGTTGCACCGCACAAAAACAAATGTTCTTTGTTTGTTTACAGGTAATACTGTCTGGCATCGTAGGCCTCACAACATGGAGAAGGCCCATGCTGTTACTGGTGAGCTTTGGTCTTGGTTTCCTTCTGTAAAGCTGTGATTGCATGATGTTGTGTTGCTGTTTTAATTTGAATCAAACTACCCAGGGATGTACAGCCACCATGAAGAGCAAAATGATCTGTTCAATTCATTTCTAATTCAATTTATTTGTATAGCCCATTTTCACAAATTAGAAATTTGTCTCAGAGTGCTTTTCAATCCGTACATATAGACATCCCTGTCCCAAAACCTCACATCGGATCAGGAAAAGTCCCCAAACAACCCTTCTCGATGATCCACCAGGCAGATAGGATCTATGACGTCTCATAGGGTCCATCGGACCATCGGTGGTTATCGAGGCTTCATCATTTACAAACTGAGATCGATCTGATAAATAGGATTTAAACCAACTTAGTGCGGTGCCTGAAATGCCAATCGACTGCTCCAGTCTCTGTAATAGGATGTTATGGTCAATGGTGTCAAATGCAGCACTAAGGTCTAACAAGACCAGTACAGAGATGAGTCCTTTATCTGCTGCCATTAAGAGGTCATTCGTAATCTTCACCAGTGCTGTCTCTGTGCTGTGGTGTTTTCTAAATCCTGACTGAAACTCCTCAAATAAACTATTCTGATGTAGAAAGTCATACAACTGATTTGCGACCACTTTCTCAAGGATCTTAGAGAGGAAGGGGAGGTTAGAGATCGGTCTGTAGTTAGCCAAAACCTCTGGATCCAGAGTGGGCTTCTTCAGGAGAGGTTTAATTACAGCTACTTTGAAGGAATGTGGTATGTGGCCTGTTAACAAAGACACATTGATAATATCCAAAAGAGAGCTGCCAATTAAAGGCAAAACCTCTTTAAGCAGCCTAGTCAGGATGGGGTCCAAGAGACAGGTAGACGTGTTAGAAGTAGAAACCGTTGAAGATAATTGGTCACGATTGATGGGAGAAAAGCCATCTAAATATACACCAGGACATACAGCGGTTTCCAAGGCCACTCCACTTGAGGATAGATTGGCACTGGTTAAGGGCAAGAGCTTATTAATCTTGCCTCTAATAGTTAAAATCTTTTCATTAAAGAAGTTCATAAAGTCATTACCACTGAGGTCTATGTGAAAGACTAAGAACAAGGCATTCAAATGACTTGTAGTTTAATTTAGGTTTAGGATTTATTAATAGGCTCCAGTCAAAGATGGCTGCTACTCCAACTCCTCGGCCGGTGCCTCAAGGAATGTGAGTATTAATATGACTTTGAGGAGTCGATTCATTTAGGCCAGTGGTCGCCAACCCGTCGATCGCGATCGGCTGGTCGATATCGGAGACGTTCCCTGTCGCTCTCCAAGATAAAAATGAAAATAAATTCACAAACACATTGTTCCTCATTCTCGAACAAGTGTCTTCTGAAATGTTTTCTTCCTGAATGGAAGATCGACGTCAGAAAAGATCTCCGCCTGATTCATGAACGCCTGAAAACAGGTTTTCTCTTACACAGGCGTGTTCTCAGCTGTGCCCCGAAAGAGGAGGAGGTAGTACACAGTGGTCCTACAGGTGGGCATGCCCCTCTAGTGGGGGGAAGTGGTACTACAGGTGGGGATGCCTCTCTAGTGGGGGGAAGTGGTACTACAGGTGGGGATGCCCCTCTAGTGGGGGGAAGTGGTACTACAGGTGGGGATGCCCCTCTAGTGGAGGAAAGTGGTACTATAGGTGGGGATGTCCCTCTAGTGGGGGAAAGTGGTACTATAGGTGGGGATGCCCCTCTAGTGGGGGGAATTGGTCCTACAGGTGGTGTGCAGGGTAAAATGCAGAAAGACCTTTGATGATAACTTCACATATACACAAGTTCAGTACACCGACATAAATAAATAAATGTTGAAATGCCTGTATACATGTTTACTTTACGGCATTAACAAGTTACTCCTGCGCATGCGCTATGGCCGAGATTATTGCCGACTGGCCAGGTCTTACCTCTGTGAGTTTGGCTTTTCTGCTGTTGCTCTTCAAAGCAAAAGCTCAAGATTGGGCTTTTTTTCTGTTCTGATGGAGCAATCTGGTTTACTTGAAAGTGATTTCAATTGTATTTATTCTATTATTTGAAAAAGCAGGAGTCACAAATGGTGATTCTCATATATTTATTGTTATTATAATTATTTAAATTTGAGGATGTCTGTAGAGTTGATGTGAACGTAATCACCAACGGTCTGAGTTCAGAACCAGTCCCAGATGAGATAACTTTCATGAATACCAAATTTGCCCCAAAAAACTTGTCAGTGAAGTTGAGAAAATCACAAAAAATCAAAAACCAGCAGCTGGATTACTGACGGACAGCTCACAGACTCCTTCAGACTGTCTGTCTTTGCTTATGAACTAACTACAAACTCACAGACAGTTCAGTCACAGCCATCACACTGGCTAGTGTCACATGACCTGATGGCATTATGAGAGCTGAACTTACATGAGTTGCACTGCCTGATCATGCTGTCAGTGTTGTGCTGTAATGTCAGTTGATAAACAACATTTATATTGGTAGTTCATCCAGCTGCTCATTGCAAATGTGTTTGTTCTTGTTCAGATTGTGTGCGGTTAACAAATAATTTCCTTTTTATATTGCACTTCAATTTTGTGTTCCTGGTGTTATCAATTTGAAAGCTGGATCAAAGTGTTTTGATTTCATTCAATTAGAATTAGGCCACATAAAAAGCCTCAAGTTGTAAGTCCAGTCTGGACCGTCGTTTTCTCTCAACGCCTCAATAGGTAGATCTTACTGGTCAGGAAGGCGGAGGTCAGGGATCTTGGGCTCAAAAAGGTTGGTGACCACTGATTTAGGCTGACATATTCTTTATGACTCAGCCAGGTTTCAGTAAAATAACATAAATCAATGTGATTTATCTGATATTAAATCATTTAGTAACACAGCTTTAGATGACACAGATCTAATATTTCGGAGACCACATTTAATAGTCCTGTTTGGTTGCACTGCTGAAATAATGGTTTTAACTTGTATAAGGTTATTGTGTACAACTCCTCTTCCGCTTACTTTAGATGTATTTAATTGAAGTGGCCGTGGGACAGACACAGTCTCTACTCTAGAGTTGTGGGTGGGTAACTGCTCGAATGGAAGAGCAGAGAAGGGTGTAAGACTACAACTCTGCTCCCGGTTCCTGATCTGAACCCTGGGTGGTCATGGATTAAATCCGGTGATCAAATTGGTCATATTCACAGAAATGTGGGATGAGGACAAGGATGCAGAGTTAAGTGGGAGGGTTAGTTGGAGTGTGCTAATCTGTGTGCGCCCACGGCATCGGAGCTCCTCGGCGAGCGAGACGGAGAGCCAAGAAGTGTTAACGCGACACGTAGAGACAAGTGACATGCTGTTGTGTAGATACGATCAATAACAGACGTTTAGTTTAATAAAAGAATAATGACGTCTTTAAGAAAAGGACCTGACTTTACTTCTGCTGTAATCTGGCACGATTGAAAAAATGACAGGATGGTGGGCGGAGATTTCAGGGGGACCATCCTGATAGAATGGTAGGGGAAACACTGATGTGTAATGGAGAGATACAAATTCATCCATAAGCAGAGAAATAAGAGGATACAGGTGCTCAGTGTATCCTAAAACATCCCCCAGCAGCTTATAAACTTATAAATACCGGACTGAACGACCAAAACCGGAAATCAACCCCACAACTCTTAACGTGTAGGATCCCTGTCTTTCAGTAGCAATATCCAAGGCTCTTTTACAATTTAGATTGAAGTTGTGAAGAGATTCAGAATAAGATTCTTATTTCTTGCCTGAATCTATTTTTGTCTCTGACCCTCTCATCAACAGTGCTGAAGAAATTCAAAGTGAGTTGTGTCCTCTTGCATTTCCATTTCATTCAGAATTACGTACTCATGGTTAAATGCACTTATTGTAAGTCGCTTTGGATAAAAGCGTCTGCTAAATGACAAGTAATGTCATTTAGAGCACGGAGATAACTCATTGATACCGATAATTGTGTCACAAATGAGTTTTGTATGATGCCGAAGGCACAGCTGGAGACGTGAAAGCGTGACTTTGACTCAAGATCATTTTCTCAAGTGGAGACAGCTATTTATAAGCTGCTGGCTCCACTGTGCCCTGCACTGCCAGATCGTTTGGTTAGAAAGGTTTCGTAGGTCTAATTCTCCAAGTAAATTGTAGCACACCAGTCAATTTAAATCCAATAAAATACTGAAAGTATATATTGCCTATCATTCATTTTGGTTAAGATGTTCTGTAGAGTCTAAATGGATTCTTTCAGATGTTTTCTAGAGAATATATGCTGATGAAAAGTCCTGAAAATGTTTTGTTTTTTATCCCTGATAAGTAGACGTGAATATTCCTTCTATAGCAAAGTAATGATCTAATGTCATCTAACCTCTTTGCAATGTCCTGTACAGAATACGTCCACATTGTCATGTGCTGGTGTCACGGATGTCGCAGCAAGAGAAAACCCAAATGCCGACATAACTGAAAAAATATATATTTAATTTCCAAGTACGAATAGGACGAGAAAAACGCGGACCAAACAGTACGAAGCCACACTGGGAATGAGACGGACAGGGTTTACATACACAGGCAAGGTGAGAGGATTGGACAACGAGACACAGGTGGACACAATGAGGGCGTGGCCAGCAATCGCACAGGAGGAAACAATCAGGAGCACGGCAGACAATCACAGGGAGACAGACGACACACGGGCCGTTTCTCAATCAGCGAACTTGTGCGTCCTTTCCTCTACTTGTGTCCTTTCCTCTACTTGTGTCCTCGTGACTCGTGAAACGTCACCAGTCTCAGCCCGAGTACATGTTCCAATTCAAAGTCCGCTCCTCTCAAAGCACGGTCAAAATACCCGGAAGTGACTTGATCCTCCCACTTTCCGGAGGATGCATCAGAGGAGACTTGTGCGTACTCTGGCCAGCATATATCCCAGAATGCATTTCACCAGCAACCGGAAACACTAGCGGAGGAGAAAATAAACAACTGACAGATGACTTTTTATAAATGCTACTGTTGTTGAGTCAGGGAATGTAGTGTTAGGATGTTTTGTTTATTCGACTGTAAAAAATAATTTGCAGTGAATAATTAGAATAAACTCCGGAGTAAGAACAGCTGATGTGGTGACGTCATCAAATAAGCCGCCGTTCCAATCGCAGAAAGACCGTTGTCTCGTCCTCCCGTCCTCCGGAGTCTGGACTCCCAAGACCAGACTCCAACAGAACACAAGTCTGTAGTCGTGTACTTTGAATTGAGATACGGCCAATGACTCCAAAACAAGACCCAAAACGAGACACAAACTCCAGATCCTGACACGCATGGGTTAAACACACTTGTCCAAACCCCGATAATCCATCTCCCCGCTCTCCCTCTCCATCTCCAGGTCAACGTGTTTGTCCTGCTGTCTTTGGTGTGTGTGCTCCTTAACCTGGCTGGATTCATCCTGTGCTGCAAGGGAGCCCAGCTGGTTTCCAGTATGACCAGCTGCCAACTGGTGAGGGTTTACCCATTTTGAGACTTGTCTGGTATTGTAGATTTCCTGCATCCTCTCTCCTTCGCTCGCGGCGTCTCTTGCTTCCCTCTCTTTCATCCAGTGGGATCCTGCTTACTGGTTTGACTGGGCAAGAATCAGGAGGCAGCGTCCGTCTCTGCTGAGTGAAGCCGCTGCAGAAGTGTCTTAAAACATGCATTCTCTCTACTGACCAGCAGGGGCGACTCGATTGTACGGTCACCCATTGGTTTGTGGACTGCTCTTAAAGCCTTGAGTTTGGAGATTTCTTGGATTACAGCCTTTGCCTTGTTGTGTTTTGCAATCAATGATCAGAAGTTATAATATTTGGAATGCGGACAAGTGACGTAGAGATGCCATACCTATCAATCACAAGGTAGCGCCGCCCTAATTATATTCTCTGCTTTATGGTCTATGTGACTCTAAATGAGCCATCATTTACAAAATGAACATCATGCTGTATTGAAGAGGATTTGAAACGAGAGATTGAGACCATAAACTCAGAAATGTTTAAAATGTTTATTGAGGGAATAAATCAACAGAGAAATAAATGTTATTTTCTGCCCCTCTTTTCTCCAAAAACGGATTATTTATTTCATAAAGCTGATTCATTCTCATGCTGCTTGTCTGCAGCTCGTCATCGGGCGCATTGTGAGCGCTTTGACCTGGTAAATCCAGATCTTCTGCAGGAAATGTGATGAGTCTTGTTATTTTTTTCCCAGAGCCAGAGCTCCTCTGTGTGACCTTTTGACTCTTCTTGCTGTGGTGTTGTCTTTCCTCCCTCCCTCTGCCAGGCTTCCACTGCCCTCTCACTCTAGTCTGTACACGTCCTTTTATCCATCTGGCCTGTTTGTTGGACGTATAAGAATAGTTTCTCACTCTGCTCTATAAATAGAGGGCTGTGTGTGGTCCTATTTTCATTGAATCTGATGTAACTCTATAACGTTCTTCCTGTACAGGACATCTATTGCTTCTGTCCATCCTGCAGAGGGATCCTTCTCTGTTGCTCTCCTTAAGGTTTCTTCCCTTTTCCCCATAAAGGTTTTTCTCTATTTTTTTCTGTTTTTCCTGATCCGATGTGAGGTCCTGGGACAGGGATGTCGTATGTGTACAGATAGTAAAGCCCTCTGAGGTTAATTTGTGATTCTGGGCTGTAGAAAATAAACTGAATTGAATTGCATGTTAACGTAAACTCAAGAGACTTTGTTAAAAATAATGAAGAAAAAGTTCACTATAGTAATTTATCTAACTCCTGCAAACTGTCTGGAAGGCTGCATGCACAACCAGGCGATCAAACGGTATTAAAGGGAAGGGGATGTGCCAGTGAATTATGTAGTTCATCATAATTAAATACGCTAATTCAACCTTTCGTCTGCATTTTCCATCGTCCCACTGTTCCTACCAGAGTTGGCGCCTCTTACTTGATTTGATTGGTGGTCTGGGCGAGTGGTGCACTGAAAGATCTTTAAATACAACATGTCTTATAACACATATTTATAACATATTTCCATAATTTAGACGACGTGTCTTGAGTTCTTTTTTTTCTTTCTCTCGTTCTTTCTGTATCACATCTGCTTATCACACATGCATTTTTCAGGGGGGGGCTTAAAGGTCAGCGGGCCCACACAAATATTTAGGATTCAGCCCCCCGGGACCTTGAACAGCCACAGTGAGAGTCATGGTGTATTCTTGTCACTGTAACTACCTAGATTGTTAGTATGTGTCATATCCGTAATCATATCTAGTCTATGGCCGTACCGAGCGGAGCAGCATGCTTTGATTTCTTATTTTATCTTTGTGTGTGTGTGTGTGTGTGTGTGTGTGTGTGTGTGTGTGTGTGTGTGTGTGTGTGTGTGTGTGTGTGTGTGTGTGTGTGTGTGTGTGTGTGTGTGTGTGTGTGTGTGTGTGTGTGTGTGTGTGTGTGTGTGTGTGTGTGTGTGTGTGTGTGTGTGTGTGTGTGTGTGTGTGTGTGTGTGTGTGTGTGTGTGTTTCAGAGTGAGGCTGGAGATGTGTGTTACTGCTGCTCCCTCTCCACCAGCTCCAACTGTCCCGAAGAGAATCTGCTGGAGCTCCACCCGGCTCCCTCCTGCAGCACCATGAGAGTCCTGCTTAAGGTGCACACCTCTCTACAGTCTCTGCTGGTCCACTGGGAGCCGGTCAACATTGAACTGAGTTGAAGCTGCTAGTTGGAGAGTGTTGGATTCAAATAGTTCATCGCATTTGAAGCGTTATTCCAGAATTGCTCTGGTTGATGAAAGTGTGCAGGAGATCGAGATATATGGTCCTTTGGAGGAGCCTCCCACATGTTTGTTCCTCTCTTGCACTAGGTCACGATAGATACTAAATACATGAATACATGAATAAATATCTATGAAATACAATAAATACATCAATGTAGCAATAGCAAAAAATCCAGATATTTTTTTATATATAAACTGTTATATATATTGTTGAAATATGTAAAAGTAGTCTTTTGCTAAATGTTTTTAAATAAAAAAGTAAATCATTTTTTAAATGTATTAATCGAAGACAATTGACTCGTATAAATATCTATATATATGTTCGCCTCATTCATTCATTTCTTATTTCATAGATGTATTTATGTATGTATATACATTGATATGGATATTTAATGAAGTGGTACTCCACAAGCTTTAGAAATCAAATGGGTTTTGCCTCGTGTCAAACGTATAATTAATGTAAATATCCACTCCCATCCTCCTGCCCTATTGGTTAGAACCTTCATCCATTTCTGCACATTCCTCGACTTCATGTCCTGCTACACTTTGCACCCTCGGCCTGTTTCTTTTGTCCGTGCGTCGAACGATATACTAGTTGTCTCTGCTCAAGTTGCGCCAACCGTGATCTTTTTTTCTTCCAGAAAGTGTTGTTTGCGCTGTGCGCTCTGAACGCTCTGACCACCGCCGTGTGTCTCATGGCGGCGGCCCTAAGGTACCTGCAGATCTTCACCGCCAGAACACTGTGCCTGGTACGATCACCCCCCCCCCCCCCCCCCCCCCAAAGTCTGGCGTTGGACCGTGCACACACAGCGGGGTCAGGTTGTCGGGGTCCCTACTCGGGAGTATCGAAATCGGGGGTCGCAACCATGCCTCCAAGTAGAGAGGGCTCAGAAATGTCTTTTGTTTTTAAAGTTTAATTTCTTAAAAAAAGAACATTTGAATAAACACATCCAATATTTTTTCCACATGTGTTACCAAAAACCAACAAAAAAAGACGCTCTACGTGCTATATATATTGAATTATTCACATTTGTATACATGTCACCTGACTGTTGGTCTTATGGCTTCCTTGTTATGCTGAGCACTGCAGAATACATTTTATTTTTACAGCATCTGGTTCAAGTAAACATTTAATTTAAGGTAAGATTTTTAAATGAGACATGCTTTTGATGAAATATGACTATTTTAGGCCTTTGGGTTTCGGCTGCAGCAAATTCCTCACACACGATGTGTTCGAGGACAGTCGGAAAGATGCAATACCAGGTTTTACAGCTTCTGGCTGTAATATACGGTGTAACTTGAAAGAAAACATGCTTTTCCATCCTGCCGACGGGTTTTGGGGTTCAGAGGGTAATAACCTTTGTTTATTGTGGATTACATTATGGTCCATACCGGTAAATCACCACACCCCTAATCCACATGAGAATTAAGATATGCGATGATGAAAGTTGTTTGTATCTCGACTAACTGCACACATCGTTTAGTGTGAGTGCCCATTGACTCCCTTTATTTGTAGAGACCGTACAGTCCCTTTTCCCGACTGGACCACAGAACCCAGTAACACCCACTAACTTGTGGCTTTTGTTTCCAGTGGGAAATGATACAAACGGACAAATGACTCGGCAGTCGGTGCGGGCGTTCTTCTCAATAAATTCCGTGAGTCTAAGACTCAACAGAGATCATAAGTAACCGATACATTTCAATAACATAAAAAGTAACGTATGTTTTTGCGTTCTTTATGTGGAATGTGACACCAGAAGAAAAAAAATACTTTATCGTCTACTGGCAACCTCTTCCTCCCTTTTTAAAAATAAAATCAAAACAATATATATATATATATATATATATATATATATATATATATATATATATATATTGTTTTGATTTTATTTTATATATATATATATTTTTTTTTTCTTTTATAAATTGAAAGCGGATTCTTTATTGCGTTCCTGCAGGAGGGTGTCGGCATATAAACTGGACCAGAGATGTTTAAAAAAAAAAAAAACAATCAATGAACAATAAACAGCGATAAAAAGCATTCCTTACTTAGGGGATTAACTGGTCATCCCGATGTCCATCGTACCCCGTTTGTTTTGTCTGCACACAAAATGAAATGGTTTCATGTTACCAGCTGGAACTGGAGTGCACGCACGTTAGAGTGTTATTGATCCTCTCGTCTCGCTTTACAAAAGAAAAGCAAAAGAGCACGTTTTCTATCTCTTTTCAAAATGATGAGCTGTTCGTTCGACACGCATGCCGAAGGAAGTTTTCCATTTTTCAGACCTTTTGAACAGCTGATGTAAGTATGAGAGACCCCACACTGCTTTAGTTGTCTTCGGGTTTCCTCCCTCACATCAGGTTATCGGGTCGATATTTGTGGTGTGACAGTGCAGATTGAGGGATTTATACAACTCTGAACTCTTGTGAGGTTTTCGCACCACAGGGAAGTCTGGCAGGCTTTAGCACCATAAAAAATAAACAGGGCTTCTCTGACCGTCGTTGGAAGGGGAATCCGCGCCCCAAACCACCTTGATTCTCGTCTAGTGTAGCTGGGATGGAGAATACTCTGTTTCATACGAAGCCTGATACTGCCTTTGTATGAAGATGTTAGAATTAGGGATTTTAGGAATTACAGTTATAGAGTCGCACTTGAACCCTCACGTGTGTAAAACATCGGGGCGAAAAAAGTGTGACTCCAAACCGTAACACTGAAAGCTCTCGAAATAGTTCCATCACTGTCATAAAAAAACTTTTATGATTTGTATTATTTAAACATGTCAATAAAATATATTTTTTCATTCATACACATTTTCCTTTGTACTTCTGCTTATGTACTTCTGCTCTTAAAAAAATGTCTCAAAGAGTCTTACTTTTGACTTGCAGAGCGTTTAACAATGACGTGTGATGTCACGTGTCTCCTGCTCTGTGATAGGACGAGCACAGAGCTGCGGTCGAGGAAAGGGAGGACCCCGCCCGGGTGCCAGACCCGGACGAGTTTGTGGCCCCAGCCCCTCCTCCGTCCTACTTCTCCACTTTCTACTCGTACACACCACGCCTCGCTCGTCGGTAACCCCCCCACCCGAACCAACCCACACTTTCATATTTACTTTAGTCCTGTTGTTGGTGTCCATGTGTCACAAACAGGCTGACTGGCTCTCTAATTTTGACGGTTGTGTGTTTCTGTGATTCAGGATCCTTGGGGACAGCGTGATTCCTCTTCCTCATATCTACGGGGCTCGGATCAAAGGAGTGGAGAACTACTGTCCGCTAGACCCCCCGCCTCCGTACGAGGTCATCGCTGGTGGCTCCGCCCACACAGTCACACAGGTACATCATATGGCTGTCGGTCGCAGAGCGACAAAGACGGCATTGTCAGTGGCGGCTGGTGAATTTTATTTTGGGGGGGGGGTCGCAATTGGGCGACACGGTTTAAATAGCACTCAACAATGAGAAGAAAAGAGGTTTTGAGTAGAAAATAGTAGAAATCAAAGCTTTATTTCAAGAACACAGCGTGCTCAACACTGTCCAACAACAACTATCAACACACTATCAACACACACATGAGAGGTTCAGAGCAGAAAGAAACATGGGGTTGGGTTTCAGAGGTTTACAGAATAAAAGAGTTTCACCCTCACATGAAAGAGGTTCAGACAGAATAGAGTCAGACAGAGGTCACGTGTTACATCGGGTGTTTGAAATAAAAATAGCCCTCCTCTCTTTAAAGTTGGCAAACTTCTCCATAACTCTCTGGTTAAAGTCCATCATGTCTGGGACCAACCTGTTCCATTATTCTGGAGGGAATGTGTCTGTCTTTCAGAACTTCTTCGGTGTGTTTTCGATGCAGTTCGGTCTCCTTCTGCTGCGCTGCACAGCTTCATGCTGTTAGCTCGTTAGCTTCATGCTCGTAGCTAGATAAATGCGGCAAGATTTGTGCTTCTTACACGTGTAAGAAGCACAAATCTCAGGAAGCTCACAGAGCTGAGGGAATCATAACAGTCTCTGATTGGCCGAGTTCAATCACGTGAAATAAGAAACAATGTCATTGGCCAGGGCTCAAATTTTTGCGCCCCAAGATTCACGTTTCATCCTTGCCGTCCTTGCTGAAACGACTGTGAAATGTTTGCTTGCTGCCCACACACACATTTGGCCCGGCGCCTGTGAAAGGGGGAGGGGCTTCTCTCAGTGATGAAGAGTGGCGATATATTATTTTTGGTCACATTTAACTTAAGTGGTTGTTGACAGGCTGACGGTCTCCCACACACATTTAGCACGTCAACACGGTATATTTATTATTTAAATGATTTGGTATATAATGTTTTTTGACTTTTTTTTTTTCTTCTTCTTCTTCTCTTTTTTTCATCTCAAAATCTTAAGAGGGGCGGCGCCCTAGCGCCCTCTATGGACGCACCGCCACTGCTTTCAATGTGGTGTACTACCCTACAGCCACTCTCCATGCATCTCTCTGTCGCGCAAGAGATGTACACAAGTTGGTTTCAATTTCCCTTTTCTTAAGATTTCTCTTGATCGTGTCTTTATACCGGAGCCGAGAATCTTCTTTTGGCAGACGGTCGGTTGGCATCCTCAGAAGGTGTCCTGTCCAGCGGAGAGTCTTTCTGATAAGTAGGTCTTCCATAGAAGTGAGTCCTGCTCGTTTGAGAGTCTCCTTGTTGGTCACCCTGTCTTGCCATTTGCTTTTCATGATTGTAAGGTATTTTGAAACTGGAGACTTCGCAGATGGTGGAAAACAGGCTTCCAGACGCGCTTGAATTAAGTTATCAACATTTAATGGCAGGAAGTGTAGAACAAACAATCAAAGCTCACGGGCGTGCTCTTCCTCGAGGCGGCTTCTCCCGCCTCGACCTTACGACCTCGGCGTTACCCGTACAAAGAGGGCGATTTGTCTTTTTCCGGAAGTTTTGTCACTGGGCAAAAACGTAATTTCCGGTCAAGTATTTTCACAATAAAATTCCTGTGTATTATTTTCGGTATTAAAGTCACCTTCACAATAAAAGTCCCTTGTTATTGTAAGTCACGTCATGGAACCAACCGGCTTCGTCGATCTATAATACTAATATACAGTCACTCTCATGAACATACATTAATTCTTGCCATTTGCATAGAGTAAACATTACCCCAATGCTTCATAATACATTAATAACAATATCAATATTCTCCCTAATATTTTGTATTATAATATCTTTCTATATGTATCGTGTAGCTTCTTCACTTGACTCCTGTACACTGTCCAGGTCTCAGCCCTGTACGGCAGAGAGGAAAGTACGATTTGCTCGGTATATTTTGCCGTTGACTTCTGTGGACACATGGTGGTTGTTCCAGAGTCTTTCGCGAAGGCGACCAAAGCACATGCTAGCCTTTGACGTCCTCCTTTTTATCTCAGCTTCGATGCGGCCATCTCTTACTGTGGTTGTACATTTCATGAAAGCTGCTTGCAAGAGTGTTAAAGTGCTGCTAGCTTTTGCAAGTTACTAGCAGCACACTCTAGGGGTCTAACAGTAGTGTCCCACCGGCAAGAACACGTCAAGACAGATGCAAACCATTAGTCCATGCAGCGGCTGGTCGGAAGATGCTGGGAGTTCCATTCATCAAACGGCCTCTGTGCTGCCACGATAGCATGGTTTCCTGTTAGGGTTTGCTCCCTTAGCCTTTGATGCTATCAAGAATCTGTACCGCAAGGCCGCGGTTTTCAACTATGCATGGCAGGGGCGTCGAACTCCCTGAGGTAGTTCATACCCGCATACCACACAGGTACACTCACAATAAAAGGGACAGTTCACTCCGAAATAAATAAATAAATACATATTTTTAGAGAAATGTATCTGAATACATTTTGGAGATATCGGCCATAGAGATGTCTGCTTGTTTATAATGAGATTATATGTTACTCGGATTTGTGGTGCTCAAAAAACAAAAGAAAGAGATGATCTATGGACCTTGCTGTGATCAGTTTCATGTAAAAAGTAGTTTAGCGCTCACATGAAACTGCTCTATGATTTAGCAGACCACATTTTCATTCCCACGCTGGGACATCTTTCTGCCTCTCAGTCTCTTTTGAGCTTCAAGCAAACGCATCGCTTTCAGTGTCGTCCATTGCTCTTCTTTCAATTAAGAAATAGTCTCCAGTTCTAATGAAATTGCAGCACCGACGCTAACCTCCTCTGGTTTTACAGCATCAAATTGTTAACGCAGGAAACGTACGGAACGACTTCGGCGTCAAGAGATATTTCAATTTTTCAATGAACAATACCAACTTCCAACATTGTTCATTTCAGGAGACAGAGATTGCTCTGAACCCGACTCCACCACCAGGAGCATCTGTTCCAGGTAGGACACATCTCAACACAGCAGAGTGCTGACTGGCTGATCTCTGAACAAAAAACATTCAGAGACAACTGCCCTGTGTATCTTTGTACTGCCCTCTGATGGGACGAACAAAAACAACTTGGACAGTGCTGCCCCAGTGTCTTTTGTAATAACTGTCGAGCTGCTTTGCTCGTGCTGGGCAAACTCTATTGCTTGTTTTTTAGTTTTCCTATTTGCGTTGCTGCCACTTCCCTAAAGATTCGTCTTCATTGTCCGTGGGATTTTCAGATTCTGTCAGTGACGGTTACATTTAGCTGTGACTCTTTTGATTATTTTATATTTTTTGGGAAAGGTTTGCTACCAGCCTGTATTGTACATGTCAGGACATTTTGCCTGCTCCCTTGATGGTTCTGATTGATCTACTCATTTGGCCTTTACTCCTCCGATAACTTCAGCTGCTGGTCGAGTTCATGTGATACCCTCATGTTTGTCACACTCTATTTAAAGCAGTCTCCCTTACATTCAGGTCCATAAATATTTGGACATTGACACAATTTTCATCATTTTGGCTCTGTATACAAACCTCAATGGATTTTGAATGAAACAATCACAATGTGCTTTAAGAGCAGACTTTCATCTTTTAATTTGAGGATTTTTACATCCACATCAAGTGAATTGTGTAGGAATCACAAGATATTTTATATGTAGACGCACATTTTTAAGGGACCATATATATATTCTGGAGTAGTCACATTTATACTGTGTTACAGTTTACAACCTTTTAAGAGCAACCATGATGCGGATGTAATGCAGGGGGAGAACGGCTTTTCTGATGTTTGTTTCGTCAGAGCATCAAACCATTTGTCAGTACTTGATTTCAAATTAATGTTGGGCACTGCCTTTAGTTCTGATAGCGCCACCTGTCTGTATTTGGTCTTAGACTGGAGTCCGCAAATGATATCGGCATCACCAGCCATCAATCCCCGAAGCCTGCCGCCTCCTTCTCTTCCTCCTCCTCTTCAGCAGCAGCCCTCTCCAGCACTGATCCCCTGGAGAAGGGCGAGGATCCAGCGCTCCAACAGTGACCCAGTGTTGATGAACATCAATGCTAAAGGTTGGCTTATGTTGTCTCCCCCCCCAAACACACACACACACACACACACACTCATGTGGAACTATGTCATCTTTGGAAGTCGGCGAACACTTGAGATGATTTGTGGCACACCAATCCAGATTAAATTCAACAGATCCTTACTGTTCCATAGGAGGGCTGGAGTTATCCATCAACCCTCCCAAGTCACCCTTTGAGTTTTAGAAACTGACACTTATTTAGCCATTCTCATTAAATTATCTTGGTACATTCCAAAACGTGTCTTTTATTGAACTTTTATTGACGGTATAGCACTGCGATTTGAGGCAGCCCTCCAATCCGAGGCTGCAGACTTATCTACCCACTGTTACCAGTGATGTAATGAACGCAAGGAGCAGCTTTGCATGCAATATAAACTACACACAGAGACTACACAAGCTCTGTTTCACACTTCAAGCACTGTTTGCAAATGTAGTCGGCTGTGCCGATAACATGGATTACTGAGGAACAGTAACCATCTTCTTCCCCTCTGCTGTCTGCAGCGCTAAACAGCAGCGACGCCCCCTCCGCTCCATCCCCTCAGACCACAGATTCCTCCACCCAGACCTCCCATCCCACATTGCCTACCTGCACCCAGGGCCAAGTCACGCTGCGACGAGGCAACAACAATAACAACAGCGGTGGCGGCAGGACGCCCCGCCGACCCCGACCCTCCTCCATGGTGGACTATCAGAGCTACCGGCACACGCAACAGCTGGTCAGAAGTATCCTGGAGCAACCGGCCTCCCAGGGCCTGGCTCCCGAGGTCCAGGAGCTGGTGGACAGCATACGGAACGTCCTGCAGTCGGACCAGGAGCACATGGAGGAGGCTGTGCGCTGTGCCAGCTACATAGAACAGGTAGGAGTTGATACACAAACATGTCGGTCTACAGGTACTGTTGGGAAGTCAACAGGTATCTGTTGGGAAGTCTAACCATTGGATGTGTGAAGGACAGCAATTGTAGTAAGCTAAACGGATGAGGCTTGTATTTATGAAAAAAAAAAACATGTTTCCATTGGTTCCTGTTGTAGATGTCAATCTTTAAAACGCCTCCCAATATAGAGCTTAATTTAATAAAGGCTCGATATTTTCCCTAAAATAGAATTTATTTCACCAAATGATGTGTTTTCATCGGTCTGTTTTATGAGGTGTCGTGAATAGTAGTTTCCCGTTGGCTTTCAGGTGTTCACTGATTCACAGATGGGTCCCGGTCTGCCTCAACCGCCCCAGCAGCCGACAGCCAGTCACTCCCAGACTTTCCCTCGCCCCCCGAGGATGAGGAGGAGGAGCTGCGGGGACCTCAGCTCCTTCACCTGCGAGTCAGTGGAGCAACGAGGAAATCACAGAAGAGCAGGCTCGAGGGCGGGCTCGAGGGGGGGGTCAAGGACAGGGTCCCATCTTGATCACTCTGAACGCCCACACAGTCTGATCGGAGTCTTTAGAGAGACAGTGATTTGATAGACAACACATTTTTTTAAACTAATATATATATATATATATATATATATATATATATATATATATATATATATATATATATATGTGTGTGTGTGTGTGTGTGTGTGTGTGTATACATATACAATGCTGTTTTTTTCTGTTCATACGTTTTGAGAGTTTTTTTAATCCAACCACTGAAGAGGATCTGAGAGCGTGTGAGTGATGTCTTTATCTGAGTGCACTTTTTTTTCTTCTTTTTTTGCTCCTCTCATACTGTTGTCTTTTCACAATTTATTGGTGAAATACAAACAATATGGGCAAAAATACTGTGTACTAAAATATAATACTGCATCCTTCATTGTTTTGTTAGGGATGATATTTTAACATTGTAATACTTTAGCAGTTGTTC
The DNA here is from genome assembly GCA_036178185.1 of Liparis tanakae. Classification (NCBI taxonomy): domain Eukaryota; kingdom Metazoa; phylum Chordata; class Actinopteri; order Perciformes; family Liparidae; genus Liparis; species Liparis tanakae. The sequence continues at coordinate 5,405,992 of CM070094.1, read as the reverse complement.
CAGTTAATTCAATACAGATATACCTACGGTAATTATTCAACATGATTCATGGTGTTATTTAATGGTCCGATTTCATTGGCTTATATATTGATAAGAAAGTAATTTTTTATGGTTGATTAATAAACTGAACCCTTATCTGTCACCACCTGTGGAGCAGTGAGCTTTGTGTTTATTTGCTAAGAGTAACTGTCTTTTTTTGTAGAGTTTAGCGGTAGTGTTTTTCTGAGCACCAGAGTCCCTTTGGAGAACCTCTAACTGTGGCTCAGCCCAGAAATCAGCGGCGCTGCAGTGAAGGCCAGCCACCTTGTTGCTGATGAAAGGCTTTATGGTGGGGCATTTGTGAAGACGTGCACGCTGGAGGCTGCGGAGGTCGTGGGCTCTGAACAGCTTCGGGCTTCTGCAAATATCAGTCTGACAAGAAACACAGTTGCAGACAGGATTTCTGATCTTTCGGCGGATTTGTGAGCCAATTGAAGCGTAAAGTAAAGTCCTTTGTTGTCTTTCCAATTGCGTCGGCGAAAAAGCACGGACATTACAGATGTTGCGCAACTGGCCGTATTCATCCGAGTTGATGACACTTTGACCGTCACCGAGGAGTTGGTGGAGTTGGTGCTAATGACGGATACCACAACAGCAGCTGATATTTTCACCGCTTTCGTCGGCGCCCTGGACCGGGTCAGAGTGGACTGGCCCCGCGCTGTCACCACGGCGACAGATGGTGCGCCCTCAATGATCGGGGGAAAAGCAGGAGTCGTGACAAAGTTCAGAGAGGAAGTACAGACTGCAAATGGAGGACGTGATTTGGGGACTTCTCCCTGCACTTTGCATCAGGAGGCTTTGTGTTGCAAGTCATTAACGATGGATAACGTCATGAAGGTGGTCGTCCAGACTGTTGATGTCGTCCGATCCAGAGGCCTGAATCACCGGCAGGTTGACTTCCTTCTCAGAGAGAAAGACCACAGCTATGGGCTGCCGTCCCACACCGAGGTACGATGGTGAGGCCGAGCTGTTGTGCTGAGGCGTGTCTTTGAATTACAAGAGGAAATTGAACAGTTCATGGGAAAAAAAGGGGAAACCAGTTTTAGAATTTCTGTCCAAAGAACGGCTGCAGGACCTTGCATTCATGGTGGATGTAGCAGAGCACCTGAATAACTTGAACACAATTAGTTCAGTTCATGAGCTTCCAGAAGGCCAAAGACCTAAATAAATACACCCAGTATGTCAAACTAGCGATATGATTGTTTGAGGATGATGTCAATCCACAATAAGGTCCCCATGTGCGTCAGCAGGCTGTACTTGTCTTGGCCTGTGAAGGCCTGAGATGAGCTGCTCTTCTTCCATAGAGACTGTGGAGCTGACGTCTGATTGGATAAAAGATCCCGTTAAAATAAATTGGACTGGAAGCAGCGCTGCTGGATGGAAGCACGGCAACAAAGCAAGACAATAGAGCAGAGGTAGCCAACACGGTGCCTGCGGGCACCTGGTCGCCCGCAGGGATCACGTGATACGCCCGCACGGCATGTAATTGTTTTAAAATAATCAACATTGACCTCCGTCAAAAAGAAAAGAAAAAGGCCTTAATCTCCGGGCACTAGGACCTTGGGGAGGCTGCTGCGCTGTCTTTCTCACTCTGCAAGTAGCGTCTCTCAAAGAGCCAGGATGACAGCCAATGAGTTTAGCTTAAAGTAAACGATGCACGAAGTGAACTGTAAATCCAGGTAGTTACAGAATGTCAGTAGTTGTTAATGAGTGTAATATTGTTCTCCATTGAATGGTAAATTAGACACTGAACTAGTTCATCTTTATCTCAGAGATAGAGTCCAAAAGAGCAGAATTTCAGTCATCGTGATAAAATATCCCTTTGACTCTGAAATTGTGTCTTCAACAATGGATCCAGAGCTTTAAAAGAAAATGCGGCGCGCAAAAGGCCCTCTGCTTATTAATATTAGGGCCTGAACACTGACAGTGGGTGCAGAGGACCTATTGCTCTTACAATCTTTAGTATTACTACGTGTCTTCGGCACAATCTATGTTCTTTATCTGAATGTTGGGCAGAACAATGGTGGCTGGTGGACAGTCACAGAAACAACAGCAGCTGTTTGTGAACGTGTGAGAACAGAAGGGAAGTCAGGGAGTGCTGAGCGAGAACAAACACGTCCATAATCATTAACCTTTGACCTGGTTGACTGATTGTGACGTCACACAGGTTTTATTACGGACTTTGACTCTGAAGAGATGAGGGCGTGGCGGAGTCCTCGGATCAAATGCACACACACACACCAGGACTGACGGGAAGACATGGGCAGCTTCTTCTCTCCAGAGGTTCCCCCACACAGAAGGGGAACGTCTCCGTAAACTGACCTGAGGTCAGTTCAGCAGGTGAGAATCTGACCAGAGGAATCTGGACATGTCGGATCATCAGAATCTCTCTCTCTTTAACTGGATGGTAGAAATGGTTCCTGGTGCTGATTGGCTGATCATTTATTTTGCTTTCAGGTGGAATAATAGTCTCATTTATATCTGAGCTAAAGGACAGTGATTTGATGAAGATGTGCACGTCTTATAATAAAATAAGTGCTAAAACCTTGAATCACCTTGAGTTTGACTCATGAATGAAGTGTGTGTCTGAACCGGTTTGACAGCTTGTGTTGCAGTGTGTGTGTCCTGTGCCGTGAGTGTTGTGCAGCAGGTGTGTGTGTGGAGGTGTGGACTCTGCTATGCATCAGTGTGGGGACCGAGAGGAGGGAGTCCCTCCCTCTAAAACCTCTCTGTGTGGGGAACATGACAGCCAGAACAAAGCTCAGAGGTGAGGCTAGGACCGTTCTCCATGGCACGCCACTCCTCCGTCATTACTCACCCTCTAAGCTCTGTGTGTGTTGTGTTGAGCAGACCAGACTCACCTGGACCTGGACCAGGACCGGGACCTGGACCTGGACCCAGCTGTGTGTCCATGAAGAGTGACAACTCCATGTTTAGCTCTGATGATTTCAAAGATGGAGTTCAGTCTGTTGGGTAAGCTTTTACAACAAAAACAAACAAAATCTGTCAGAATGTTACTGGATATGTGAATCAGCCCTGTGTTTCTGTCAGGATCCATCAGCAGAGAGATGACTCTCCTCGAGTTGGACCTGGACCCAGCTGTGTGTCCCTGAAGAGTGACAACTCTATGTTAATCCCTGATGATTTCAAAGGTGGACTTCAGTCTGTTGAACTAAGGTGAGCTTTTAGTAGGCGACTTTGTTTCTATCTGGATCCATCGGCAGAGATCAGACCCTCCTTTACCTTGATGTCAGGATTCCTTAAGACAGAACATAATTGTTACGCCTCCAGGTGGGACGCAACATAAGGGCAGCGGGTTTGCGTAAATGAGGACGCAGTCACACCAACTCAGGACACAGTTATGATAAAAGTGTTTATTAACAAGTAGCAACCAACAAGGACGTCAGTGGCACCAAAGAGAAGAACATAACAAAACCCACATCCCCCCTTTACAGGTGCTGTGCACCCAAAAGTACAGTGGGTGGTGCTTACTCTAACTTAGGGTATTAACAACAAGTAAACGTACGTCTATGTAGTATTTAAACCCCGGGGTATCTTACCTGTCCTTATTGACCCTGTGCGCCCAACATAAAGGAATTAACAAAGACAACACAAAAGTAGGCTGCTAACAAATGAAACAGTAGGGTTTACCAAAAACTAAAGAATAAACAAAACAGTAACAAACATTAGCTGTCCGTGCTCGCCACAGCAACCACAAACCCAACCTACACTGTGAACAAACACAGGACTACTTAAAGGGGAATGGTTGATGTTGGATCAGGAACAGGTGTGATGATTTGATGACTGGAACCAGGTGTGCACGTCTGTGAAGTATGAGACTGACAACAGGAGGGGGAGACAAAGCAACAACACAAAACAAGACCAAAACAGAAGAAAATACAATGCATATAGACCAGTGTCCGTAGTCTGTTAGGTAAGCTTTTACAACCAAAACAAACTAAATCTGTCAGAATTTTACTGAACATGTGAACCAGCCCTGTGTTTCTATCAGGTTCCATCAGCAGAGAGCTGACTCTCCTCGACCTGGACCTGGACCCAGCTGTTTGTCCCTGAAGAGTGACAACTCTATGTTAATCCCTGATGATTTCAAAGGTGCACTTCAGTCTGATGAACTAAGGTGAGCTGTCATTTGGCGACTGTGTTTCTATCAGGATCCACCAGCAGAGGTCAGACCCTCCTTTACCTTTGATGTCAGGATTCCTTAAGACAGAACATAATATACAACTTATACTTTTCTTTTCTCCAAAGAGTTCAGCAACAGAGATCCCAAGTGATCCCAGGAGACCTGGACCCCATATTTAAGGTGTGTGAGTCAGAGACTGTATAACATATAGAGATGGTCAAAGAGTTGGATCGTTGATGGAGATTAGACGAGCAGGTGGAGCAACAGAGGAGACGTCCACCTGTGAATCAAAGAGGCCACACCCTCTATGTCTCACCTTCAGGCCTAATATCATTTAAACGTCTGAGTTATTTATCTGTAGGGATGAACTCACTCGTGGAGCTTTTGTGTGTCACTGACTCGCTCATCACCGCCAAACTTGCAAGCATAAACAGGAATCTCAGGAATTGTTTGATTGGAGAAGTTTCAATATTCATACCTGTAAACTCATGAGGGGTGAAAAAAGTGACCACAAATCTAAATAATATGAATAAACAGTTTAAGAACAAAAGGTCCTCCGCTCTGACTAAGCCCTATAATAATAGTAATAACAAATATACATTGTCATTATATATAATATGGTTAAAGGACTTTTCCTTGAGTGTGTTCTGCCTCTACCTGGTTGTCACGATACTAACATTATAACTTCTATACGATACCTGCCATAAATATCATGATACTGATACCAGAATGCAATACAATACCATAAATACGAGACTGGTATATTTATCTATAATATTAATGAATAAAACATCTGTATGGTTCACCTTTTTACCAACTTTCTCAACACTTAACAAATGGCAGTAATATTTGTATTAGCCCACAGCCAGATATGAATGAAACTACATGGAGCCATCATAGCATTGATTATATGCTATGAGGCCTTCAGTCTGTATCTGACCAGATGATACAGTCATGTCTCGTCGGTTATGTTAAGTTTTAGGTTTTAGTCCTGTTTTCCATGTTCGCTTTTATTTTGTAGTTTCCTCGTTAGCGTGATTGTCTGCTCCACCCCTGATTGTGTCCACCTGTTCCCCATTTCCTCATGTATTTTAAGCCTGTGTCTACCTGTGTCTTGCGTCAGATTGTCTTGTCTTGAGTCTCGTCTTGACCCATCCAGTCTAGTATATGTTGTTCATGTTAGTGTAGTTTTTTGTCCTGGTTTGCAGTTTACAGCATAGTTGTGATTTTGTTTATACTTTGATCAAGTCTTTTTCCCATCATAGCTGTGATTTTTCAGTTTTTTCTAGACCCAATTGCTCTGCAGCAACTTTAAGTTGTACTTTGTTTTTTTGGATCTTTTTGGGACTTCCTATGTTTTTAAATAAACCCCTTTGATTGCCCTGCATTTTGGAGTCGTGCTCTTGGGTCCTGTTTTTGAGCCATGACAGATACAGAGTTCATCAGGATGAGCAGCTGTAGAGTTACATCAGTTTACAGACTGTCTGCATTGGAGACAAAGAACTGAAACATTTCACTTCTGGCATCTTTCTATTTTTAAAGCCGAAGACTCAAAAGCTCCACCACTTGACGTCTTTCGCTGTGAGCGCTGCACAGAGCAGTGTGTTCAGACAGCTTGACACGGAGCGGCTTTAATGAAGTATCGATACTAAAAATATGCAAAATCATATCGTTGTTAATGATGGATTCCTTGTTCGTATCTAACCCGATCCCCCAAACCAGTGGTGGCTGGTGATTTTGTTGGGGGGGAAGGGGGCGCAGTTGGGCGACACGGTTTAAATGCCACTCAATAATGAGAAGAAAAGAGGTTTTGAGTAGAATATTGTAAAACAAAGCTTTATTTCAAGAACACAGTGTGCTCAACACTGTCCAACAACAACTATAAACACACTGAGACGTTGGGTATGAGAAGTTCAGAGCAGAAAGAAACATGGGGTTGGGTTTCAGAGGTTCACCCTCACATGAAAGAGGTTCAGACAGAATAGTCAGAAAGAGGTCACATGTTACATCGGGTGTTTGACAGAGTAGCTCCACTACTTGTAAAGAAAAGTTGACCTCTCTTTAAAGTTGGCAAACTTCTCCATAACTCTGGTTAAAGTCATCATGTCTGTGACCAATCTGTTCCATTATTCTGGAGGGAATGTGTCTGTCTTTCAGAACTTCTTCAGTATGTTTTCGATGCAGTTCGGTCTCCTGCTGCTCTGCTCTACTCTTAAAGCGACACTATGTAACTTTTCCCCTGTAGCGCCCCCTTCAGGTATTTAACGTTTACTTCAGTGTCATGAACTCCTGACTCTCGAGCCATATATGGCTCTTCCGGCTCGTGACTCACAGCTGATCGATGCGAGCTGTGTCTTGGCAGCTGCAGCGAGCCTCGTTCAGCCGCGGCATGTCATTCTGTCTGTACGCGTCGCGTAGTGGAGCAAATAAAAAGTCATCTGTGAGCGTGGACTGGCACTATATGACGTTGCGTAATCACTGCCAGAAAGCAAGTTGCAGTACTTCCTGTTTCCCAACCGGAGGCACCGGGCCGGTCCTAACATCTTACATTCAGCAGTTTTCTGGCCACAGACCCCCGATGGCAGTGGCGGAGGCGCAAATCAACATATTAAAAGCCATTGTAGCGGCACCATTTTTTTCAAGCTGTTATTTTAAGGTGGAAAAGTTACATAGTGGGGCTTTAAAGGTTAGCTTCCTGCTATTAGCTTGTTAGCTTCATGCTCTTAGCTAGATAACTGTGGCAGGATTTGTGCTTCTTCCACGTGTCTGAAGCTCTTTAGATCCTCACCCCGTTGTAGTCCAGAGAGTTTCAGTCCCAGGACTTTGAAACAACAGACAGGGGGAACTAAACAGCACATGACTCACTGAGTCAGCTAACCAGCTCCGGCTAGCATCCTGCTCACGCAGCTCCTAGGAGCTCTCAGGGCTGAGGGAATCATAACAGTCTCTGATTGGACGAGTCCAATTACGTGAAATAAGAAACAATGTCATTGGCCAGGGCTCACATTTTTGCGCCCCAAGATTCAAGTTTCATCTGCAATGAGAAGCCGTCCTTTGCCGAAACAACTGTGAAATGTTTGCTCGCTGCCGCACACACTCTTTTGGCCGGTGTCCGTGGAATGGCGATGCACGCTCGGAGCTCTGCTGTGCTGCGCGCAGACACATCCGCGCACACGGGTGAGCAAACTCTCACTAGACTGGTTCTGGGTTATTTCGGGATTCCCGGCCCTAACTTGATGAAACATGGATGTGGCAGTGGGGTGTGTTTAGGCTCGGCTGCAGAGTGGGTGGAGCGGGGTGTGGTTCAGGGAATGGTGTCTGATTGCCATCAGCTGGTGTGATGACAATCACACCAGCTGATGGCAATCAGTGTTTGTGTATCTGTGAGGCTTTGTCTTTAAAAAGAGCTGGATGGACTGAAGACTGGATGGAGTGCCGAGCAGAGACACTGGCTGCGGTCTAAATGAATAAAGTATATTACCGAACCTAACTCCGGCTGCGCATTCTATGGTGCTTAAAGTGAGAACCCACGGGTGACTGCACGAGACTTGTCACAATGGATTAAAGGTAAAATCCTACCCAAACCATATGTATTAAACCTTCTCTGACCTCTGGTCTCAACATTTAGACACTCAAGGCTTTATGGTCTTTATTGAAGATGGAGATATGTACTGGTTTTTCATTGTCAATTGGTGTTATTGGATCAGATTTACAATAATATTTCCAGAATGCATTTACAATCTACATTAATACGATGTTCACAGATTAGGTTAAACACTTTTGAGAAAATAATAATAAAACAATACTAAGAAAATACATACTTGTACAGTTTTGATGTAAAATGAAAGCTGTAAACTTAAATGAAGGAGATAACTTTGAATCGGCTTCAATACACCCTTTTAAATATTTAAAAACATTAAATACACTTGTATTGTTTGGTTTCAGCTGCTTGAGAAGAACATTGTCAGCTTTATGAAGAGCGAGCTGAAGAAGATGCAAAAGGCCCTAAATCCAGATTACCCAGAAGGCCCTGCGGGTCAGAAGGAAGATGAGGAGGTGTTGGGCGGTGAGGATGAAGAGCAGATGAGGAGCAGCAGGGAAGCATTTCTGAAGATCACACTAAACTTCTTGAGGAGAATGGAGCAGGAGGAGCTGGCTGACTGTCTGCAGAGCAGTAAGAGGATTTAAAGACTTTACAATGAAACAGAAGACCTCCACTCAGTAAGTTCATCTGTGATTGTTCTCATTCCAGAAACTCGTGTGCCTGCAGCCCAACATGAACTCAAGTCTAACCTGAAGAAGAAGTTCCAGTGTGTGTTTGAGGGGATCCCTAAAGCGGGAAACCAAACCCTCCTGAACCAGATCTACACAGAGCTTTACATCACAGAGGGAGGGACTGCAGAGGTCAACCAGGAGCATGAGGTGAGACAGATTGAAACAGCATCCAGGAAACCACACAGACCAGAAACACCCATCAGACAAGAAGACCTCTTCAAAGCCTCGCCAGGAAGAGAGGAGCCAATCAGAACAGTGATGACGAAGGGAGTGGCTGGCGTTGGAAAAACAGTCCTAACACAGAAGTTCACTCTGGACTGGGCTGAAGACAAAGCCAACCAGGACATCCACTTCCTGTTTCCATTCACGTTCAGAGAGCTGAATGTGCTGAAAGAGAAGAAGTTCAGCTTGGTGCAACTTATCCATCACTTCTTCACTGAAACCAAAGAAGCAGGAATCTGCAGGTTTGATGAGCTCCATGTTGTGTTCATCTTTGACGGTCTGGATGAGTGTCGACTTCCTCTGGACTTCCTCAACAATGAGGTCCTGACTGATGTCACAGAGTCCACCTCAGTGCATGTGCTGCTGACAAACCTCTTCAGGGGGAAACTGCTTCCCTCTGCTCGTCTCTGGATAACCACAAGACCTGCAGCAGCCAATCAGATCCCTCCTGACTGTGTTGGCTTGGTGACAGAGGTCAGAGGGTTCACTGACCCACAGAAAGAGGACTACTTCAGGAAGAGGTTCAGAGATGAGGAGCAGGCCAGCAGGATCATCTCCCACATCGAGACCTCCCGAAGCCTCCATATCATGTGCCACATCCCAGTCTTCTGCTGGATCACTGCTACAGTTCTGGAGGACGTGTTGAAGACCACAGAGGGAGGAAAGCTGCCCAATACAATGACTGAGATGTACATCCACTTCCTGGTGGTTCAGTCCAAAGTGAAGAAGGTCAAGTTTGATGGAGGAGCTGCAACGGATCCACACTGGAGTCCAGAGAGCAGGAAGATGACTGAGTCTCTGGGAAGATTGGCTTTTGATCAGCTGCAGAAAGGGAACCTGATCTTCTATGAATGCGACCTGACCGACTGTGGCATCGATATCAGAGAAGCCTCAGTGTACTCAGGAGTGTTCACACAGATATTTAGAGAGGAGAGAGGACTGTACCAGGACCAGGTGTTCTGTTTCGTCCATCTGAGTGTTCAGGAGTTTCTGGCTGCTCTTCATGTCCATCTGACCTCCAGCAACTCTGGTGTCAACCTGATGGCAGACAAACAACTAAGAGCTGAAGGCATTGGTCTCCCGAAAGCATTGAGATCTAAACTCAAACATCTCTACCAGAGTGCTGTGGACAAGGCCTTACAGAGTCCAAATGGACACCTGGACTTGTTCCTCCGCTTCCTCCTGGGTCTTTCCCTGGAGACCAATCAGAGTCTTCTGCAAGGTCTGCTGACACAGACACGAAGAAGCTCACAGGTCAATCAGGAAACAGTCCGGTACATCAAAAAGAAGATCAGTGAGGATGTGTCTCCAGAGAAAAGCATCAATCTGTTCCACTGTCTGAATGAACTGAACGATGGTTCTCTGGTGGAGGAGATCCAACAGGCCCTGAGATCAGGACGTCTCTCCACAGATAAACTGTCTCCTGCTCAGTGGTCAGCTCTGGTCTTCATCTTACTGTCATCAGAAGAAGATCTGGAGGAGTTTGACCTGAAGAAATACTCTGCTTCAGAGGAGGCTCTCTTGAGGCTGATGCCGGTGGTCAAAGCCTCCAACAAAGTTCTGTATGGATACGTTAACATAACTAAATGGATTGATGTTTTACTTTGATTCAACATGTTGTTTGAATTAATCTCTGTTCCTCCCTTAGGCTGAAGGACTGTAAACTCTCAGAGAGAAGCTGTGGAGCTCTGTCCTCAGTCCTCAGCTCCCAGTCCTCCAGTCTGAAACACCTGGAACTGAGTAACAACAAGCTGCAGGACTCAGGAGTGAAGCTTCTCTCTGCTGGACTGGAGAGTCCACATTGTAGACTGGATACTCTGAGGTGGGTTCACTGAATTATAAATAAAGATAAGAGCCCGATATGATAATAATGTAACATTAATTAACTGATGATCACTGATGTGAACAGAGAGAAATGAGCTGTAACTAATGGTTTCCTAACCAGATGGAGTCCCTGCTCACACATTTCTCCTTTCAGAGAACACAAATATAATATCTTGGCTCTTTTGATTGACATCGCTTGACGCCTAAAGAAACTGAATTTAAAGCTGCAGAACAATTCAGTTGAATATATATCTCTTTTTTTTTTAAACTCACATTTTACAAAAGCTTTCAGTTTTAAATCCGACCTTTCTTTTCTTTTAAATAACAGAAGATAATGTATTTATTATTAGAGTATTTATTATTCTTAATTAATACAGTTCAATGGAGATCTATAATAATAAATATGTTGTAGATGTTATACAGTTTAGTTTTCCTTTTTTAATTTGACAGTCAGTTGTTTACTACATACACACGTTAATACAACTGTTGGCTACTTTAATGCATACGGCACAAAATCATAGAGCGCATATCTGACCTTGATGTTCTGACCTTTAGTGAGGAAACTCTCTCTAACTGGACCTCAAGGACTTTAATTAGACCTGATATACAATCATGACACTTGTCTGGCTTCATGCTGCTGATGGAGTACTGAACAGGCCTATGGGACAGAGCCAGGGGCCACAGGGTCAGGGGCCACGGGGTCAGGTCTGCGACCAGCTGCAGGAAACCTTGTGAAGTGGAGTTCACATTTAAAACAGGAACTCATCTGATTGGATGATGAACAGATTGTTTCTGTCATCTTTTCTTCTTCTTTCACTGACGGGATTTTAACTAAATGTCTGTTTACAGAAGAAGATGAAACCAAAGTGAAAGCCACTCGTGTTCATGATGTCAATAATGATTCATTGTGTTGATATAATAAACTGTGTGTTGTTTTGTGTGTTTACAGTCTGTCAGGCTGTGAGATCTCAGAGGAAGGCTGTTCTTCTCTGGGATCAGCTCTGAAGTCAAACCCCTCCAGTCTCAGAGAACTGGATCTGAGTGACAACCAGCTGCAGGATTCAGGAGTGAAGCTGCTGACTGGTTTTCTGGAGAGTCCACGTTGTGGACTGGAGACTCTGAGGTATGTTCACTGTCTGCTGCTAGTGTAGCACCTTCATGTTGAATCAATAACTGTTTGATGGATCTACGTATTGATCCATCAAGTGTTTCATCTCCTGGTGACATTTTCCACTTCACATCAGCTGCCTCGTTGCATGTCGTCCTCTACAAGCACGACATGGACGACTTGTCTGGCTTCATGATGCTGATGGAGTACTGAACAGGCCTATGGGACAGAGCCAGGGGACAAAGGGTCAGGGGCCAAAGGGTCAGGGGCCATTTGACAAGTGCATTAAATGTTACCTGAAGCCCAAATACCTACACACACAGAGAGCAGACACACACATACGTGCTGCATGTCGTCCACATCAATGTCATGAACACAGGACCTGATCCACAAGAACCTGTCACAGGGGCGGCCCTGGCAGACTTGGCGCTCTAGGTGAGCTTTACTCGTGGCGCGCACAAAGGAGAGTTTTTGACAGGGGGGGGGGGAGGCTAGTGAGAGTGTGCTCACTCGTGTGCACTGATGTGTCTGCGCGCAGCACGGCAGAATTCCGATGCTGGCTCCCATCGATAAATGTCTGTTAACTAAAGAAGATGAAGCCAAAGTGAAAGCCACTTGTGTTCATGATGTCAATAATGATTCATTGTGTGTTGATATAATAAACTCTGTGTGTTGTTTTGTGTGTTTACAGACTGTCAGACTGTGGGATCTCAGAGGAAGGCTGTTCTTCTCTGGCATCAGCTCTGAAGTCAAAGCCCTCCAGTGTCAGAGAACTGGATCTGAGTGTCAACCAGCTGCAGGATTCAGGAGTGAAGCTGCTGACTGGTTTTCTGGAGAGTCCACGTTGTGGACTGGAGACTCTGAGGTGGGTTCACTGAATTATAAATAAAGATAAGAGCCCAATATAATCTTAATGTAACATGAATTAACTGATGATCACTGATGTGAACAGAGATAAATAAGCTGAAACAAATGGTTTCATAACCAGATGGAGTCCCTGCTCACACATTTCTCCTTTCAGAGAACAAGAATATAATATCTTGGCTCTTTTGATTGACATCGCTGGATGCCTGAAGAAACGGAATTTAAAGCTGCAGGACAATTCAGTTCAATATTTATATAAAATAAAGTCCTTTATTTAAAGTCACATTTTTAAAAAGCTTTCAGTTTTAAATCCGACCTTTATTTCACTTTAAATAAGGGAAGATAATGTATTTATTATTAGAGTATGTATTATTCATAATTAATCCAGTTCAGTTCGAAATCTGTAATAATAAATATGTTGTAGATGTTATTAGGGTCCGAGCGACAGCGAAGCTGTCCGAGAGGACCCTATTGAAATTGCCGGAATTCTTATTATTAGGGTCCAAGCGACAGCGAAGCTGTCCGAGAGGACCCTATTGGGACCCTATTGAAATTGCTGGAGTTCTTCACTATTATTAGGGTCCGAGCGACAGCGAAGCTGTCCGAGAGGACCTTATTGAAATTGTTAGAGTTCTTATTAGGGTCCGAGCGACAGCGAAGCTGTCCGAGAGTACCCTATTGAAATTGTTAGAGTTCTTATTAGGGTCCGAGCGACAGCGAAGCTGTCCGAGAGGACCCTATTGAAATTGCCGGAGTTCTTATTATTATTATTATACTGGATTTTTATTTTTACTCTTTGGGCGCATATTGGGGGTACGCATCATATCCCAAAACTCACCAAATTTGGCATGCTTGTCAGGATTGGTGAAACTTAGGTTTCGACACTGACCTAGAAATTGGGCTCTCAGAAATTGCTCTCTAGCGCCACCTAGAAGTTTGACCGGTGACGCCCCTCACCCACAATGTCCGATTGACTTAAAAAACAGATTTTCTAGACCTCTAGGACCTGCTCTACAAAAAAGCCTCTCAGGACCCTAAGCTCCGCTTTCTTTAATTTTCGGCCATTTTGATTTTTGTGAAAAATACAAAAGTGACCACCGAACCTAAACGATAGGTCCAATGTTAACAAACCCATTTGTGATAATGATAAGTGAAGCTATATCATCTGCGATATATCGTCTTTTTTCAAATTGATCATAGTGGTAAGCATCTATAGCCCGACAAACATTTTAGGGGCGTGTCCCGTTTTGTAATGCTTATAACTTCAACACTATTGGTCAAAAAAAATAACAGACGTCTGGAACATTTGATGCAAATTTCGTGCAATTTGAACTTTAATTGGTGCCACAAATATTCACCAAAGTTGGCCGTTTTGCCCGTTTTTTTGCGTTTTTGGCAATTTTCCACTTTTTACAAACGGCCATTAAACCCACAAAACGCTGACGGAATTCGTTAAAAATAGGTTTGTTAGAATCTCAAGACCTGAATATATTATATTTTCGTCCGTAGGAAATGCCCGTTTTTTGACTGCCAATATTTGTAATTTATTCATCTTAAAAACTATAGCTTACACTCATCAGATATCTTTTACAAAAATCAAGTGTAATGCCAGTCAAGGCCTGAACACATTCACCAATTTTGAGCCAATTCCGTTAGCGTTTTCTGGTAGAACTCGACAATTGGAAAAAAGTGGAAAATGGCCAAATCGGCCCAAAACGATAAAAAAAGTAAAAAAACGCCCAAAACGCCAAAAACGTCCAAATTTGGTAGGAACAACTATTTATGAAGTAAAAGAACCATGAATGATTCACTTTCACGATAGGCCTGAACACATTCACCAGAAAAAAACTCTAATTAACACATTTAAAAGAAAAAAACTCTAATTTGTCCAATCCCAAATAGTTGGGGCGCCTCCGGATAACTTCAACTAGCAAAGCCTCTAGCTCAGCATGATAAGTGACTGACTCTAATGCTGGAGTTGCTGGTTTGATTCCAAGACAAGATGCCTTTTTTTCATCCATTTTTTTTTTTTACATTGAATTTACACGCCGTGGTCTACACTTCACATAGGGACACGCGACGCGTGAATATATTCACGCGGTTAAAGCACATTGTTATCATAATTACAGCAGCAATGATCTGATCTAAACTTGGAGTACTTTTATCATGTTTGTCTGGTTGTTTGTGTTTGTATGTCGAGATGGACGCCTCATTTCTGTTTTGTACTGTCTTTTGATTTGATACTGCAAAACAACGTCTACCTACGGGTACTAATAAAGTAACCTAACCTAATCCGCCCATAATTTGTCCCGTCCCAAATATTGTGAGCGCCTCCGGATGCCTGTAAACCAGTAAGGTCTACTGCTCAGCAGGATAAGTGCTCCACCGGATACCCGTCATATCTGAATCGATTCCGAGACGAGATGTCTTTTTTTATAGCTTTTTTTTTACATTTCATTTACACGCTGTGGTCTACACTTCACGTAGGGACACGCGACGCGTGAATATATTCACGCGGTTAAAGCGCAAGCTAGAGGCTAAACTGGACTTTGTCCAATCCGCCCCAAACTCCTCGCGCTCGTTACGAGTCGCGGCCCGAGTCGAATCCGACCGGCGCGCTCGAAGCGGCCGGCGACTCCGGGCCCGACCGGCGTGGGCCAGCGAGGACCCGTTCAACGCTGCTAGCAGCTTTAATTCAGTTTAGTTTTCTTTATTTAACTTGACAGTAAGTTGTTCACTACATACACACGTTAATACAACTGTTGGCTACTTCAAAGCATACGGCACACAATCATAGAGAGCATATCTGACCTTGATGTTCTGACCTTTAGTGAGGAAACTCTCTCTAACTGGACCTCAATGACTTTAATTAGACCTGATATACAATCATGACACTTGTCTGGCTTCATGCTGCTGATGGAGGACTGAACAGGCCTATGGGACAGAGCCAGAGGCCACAGGGTCAGGGGCCACAGGGTCAGGAGCCATAGGGCCAGGGGCCACAGGGTCAGGGGCCACAGGGTCAGGGGCCAAAGGGTCAGAGGTCAGGGGCCACAGGGTCAGAGGCCATAGGGTCAGGGGCCAAAGGGACAATAAAATTCTATTTCTGGCGCTATTGCGTTTGTGAATCCAGGCACGGCAGAGGAGTCTCAAAAAAGCAACACGCATACAAATGAAGAAATATA
Organism: Liparis tanakae; assembly: GCA_036178185.1. Taxonomy (NCBI): domain Eukaryota; kingdom Metazoa; phylum Chordata; class Actinopteri; order Perciformes; family Liparidae; genus Liparis; species Liparis tanakae. The sequence goes on along the minus strand of CM070094.1, from coordinate 5,390,331 downwards.
TTTGTGTGTTTTTTTTTTTTTACATTTATTGTAAATCTTTCTGTGCATTTGTGAATCTTTCTACGCATTTGTGAATCTTTCTGTGCATTTGTGAATCTTTCTGTGCATTTGTGAATCTTTCTGTGCATTTGTGGTTATTGAGACTGATCTGACCCCATACGCATGCAGCGCGCATGCAGCACGCACGCACCGCGCATGCGCACCGCACGTGTAACGCACAGCCAGCGAATAGCAGCGTCTGTATAAAAAAGCGGCTGCTGTTGCTTGTCGTAGTGCTTATTGAATGTGACAACTGCAAGACTTCAAGATGCCAAAACGTAGGCAGACACCCAAGAAGAAGACTCCTGCTCCGGATATTATGTCCAGCCTGGACCCTGCTGCTTCACGCTCTCCACCCTCATCTCGGGGCTCCCCTACTCCCTCAGTAGACAGCCGTGTATCGCTGGTCGCGGCGCAGACTGTCGCCAAGGACAAGAGGGACAAGAAGGGCTTTAAGCTGACAAATGAAGAGGGGGAGTTCATGTTTTTATAGACCTCAGCCGACGAACATACAACGAATACCCAGCGCGTGCTCTGCGTGTGCCTGGCGTTGGTCCAGCGTGCTCTGCGTGTGTCTGGCGTCCTTCTGGCGTGTACATGTATGCGTCGAGCTCTGCGCACATTTTTGTGCATGCACAAAAACCCCGACGCACGAAGCGTTTGCCCGACGCACGAAGCGTTTGCCCAGCGCGCTCGACGAACGAGTAACGAATGCTGACGCACACCGAGCGAACGACAACGCACAGTCATGTTTTCGAGCGTTGGCCGTGCGCCGGCCGTGCGTTTTACCCGGTGTGATTGGGCCTTTAATGTTGAATCATTCAAAAGTGGTCAGAAACCCAAAAATTCTAAAAACTTTAGTTTGTACATCATCACCAACAACATTACTAACAATTAAATCAGTTTTTAGTCTAATTGAGTTATCTACCCCTCCATAGATCAGAGTTCAATCAGGAGCACTCACTCGTTTTAATGAAAAATACATGTTCAAACATTTTTTTAGGTACATTGAAAAAATCTAAATCTAAATGCATTAGTCTACCATAACATGTATTTTCTCCTAAATTATATTTGCATTTTGTATTTTTTTTTTTCATGGGGTGATGTAGATAAATAGAGATGAGACACCTGTGCTGTTCAGGGTCATATTGACCCACCCATTCAAAATCAAGCCAAATGAGTCATAAAGGATTTGTATTGAAAGTAAATGTTAGTTATGTTTATTTTTAGCGTTAAGATGCATAAATTATATAATAAAAGAAGACCAAAGGCCAGCACACAGCCATCCTCTTGGTGCAGTCGTATGTATCTGCAGAATGTAATGTTGTAGGACTTCTCAGCAACCATTTTGTGTGTTTGTTCCCTCCCCTGCTAAGGCGTGCGTGGAGCTTTCCCGCAGGTTCCCGTCAGAATAGTATCTGTATTTCTCGCACAGGTGGGGTCGAAAGAAAGTGTGTGGGTCTGAGATTGGGATGAAACAGGGTGTGTCTCTCTCAGTCAGACAGACAGTCTATTAGAAGTACTATAATACTATAATACTAGGTATTAGTTGAGACATGAAAGAAACCCTCACATTAGTGTCCCATGTCCAATAAAGGTGTATTTAGGGGGAAAGTTCTAAGATGATAAATATTGTTTGTTCTGTAAAGTGTGCTTCTCATGTAGGATGATGGGCACACAGCAGGATAGAGACGGTTCCCATAACAACCACCTGGTTCTTTTGTTTGAAGTTTGAAATGTGTACAACTTTATATATGGGGTTGTGAACAGGGTGTGTGTGCTGAAATGTGGGTTTGTGTGTGTATTGGTGTCTGTGCGTGCGTGTGTGTGTTGGTGTCTGTGCGTGTGTGTTGGTGTGTGTGTGTGAGTGTGTTTGTGTGTGTGTTGGTGTGAGTGTGTGAGTTGAAACTTGGTGGGAGGGAGTAAGAAAGACTGTCCTACATTTACAAAGAAAGAAATAGTCTAAACGTGACTTTGTTGATGACTTTTAGCCTTCACTTTCACGGGAACATCATCTCTGTTATATAAACGTGCAGGGGGGGGTTCCAAATACGTGATTATTTTTTTTTAACGTTGACTACACTAAATAAGGTAAGCAGAATAAGTTTTATACAGAAAAAGTACTTAGAAGTATTTTTCCTAGATTTTCAAACTTTGAAACGGGTCAATTTGACCCGCAACATAACAGGAGGGTTAGATATGATGGTCCTTCACCAATCAAGGCTTTGTAGGTTAAGAGAAGAGTTTAAAAAGTGATTCTTGATTTTACAGGGAGACGGAGCAGAGCAGCTAGTGCAGGAGTAATGTGATCTCTTTTCTTAGTTTTAGTGAGAACACGAGCTGCAGCATTCTGGATCAACTGGAGGGACCTAAGAGACTTATTAGAGTCAGGGGCCTAAGGGCCAAAGTGTCAGGGGCCCCCTCTCCTTCACCTACAGAATGTCACTCAGAGAGATACAGAAAGTATTGATGAGTATACTATATGTACCATACCATATTAATATTAGATATATACTATACTTGAGTGAGTCAATGTTCCTCATAAAAAGATTTATTTATTCACATCTAAAGAACCAAACATTTATACATTTAAATGAAATAAGTGTTGAAATCCAACTTGTGGTGGTCCTTGTGATCAGGTTCCTCTTCTCTCTGAAGTCATGAATCTTCCGGCCGTAAGCTGCTTCTACACGTCTGCTACCAGCTGCAGGAAACCTTGTGAAGTGGAGTTCACATTTAAAACAGGAACTCATCTGATTGATGATGAACAGATTGTTTCTGTCATCTTTTCTTTTTCCTTCATTGACGTGATTTTAACTAAATGTCTGTTTACAGAAGAAGATGAAACCAAAGTGAAAGTCACTCGTGTTCATGATGTCAATAATGATACATTGTGTATTGATATAATAAACTCTGTGTGTTGTTTTGTGTGTTTGCAGACTGTCTGGCTGTAGGATCTCAGTTAAAGGCTGTTCTTCTCTGGGATCAGCTCTGAAGTCAAACCCCTCCAGTCTCAGAGAACTGGATCTGAGTAAAAACCAGCTGCAGGATTCAGGAGTGAAGCTGCTGACTGGTTTTCTGGAGAGTCCACGTTGTGGACTGAAGATTCTGAGGTGGGTTCACTGAATTATAAATAAAGATAAGAGCCCAATATGATCATAATGTAACATGAATTAACTGATGATCACTGATGTGAACAGAGAGAAATGAGCTGTAACTAATGGTTTCATAACCAGATGGAGTCCCTGCTCACACATTTCTCCTTTCAGAGAACAAGAATATAATATCTTGGCTCTTTTGATTGACATCGCTGGAAGCCTGAAGAAACTGAATTTAAAGCTGCAGGACAATTCAGTTCAATATTCTTTATAAAATGAATACCTTTATTTAAAGTTACATTTTTCAAAAGTCTTCCGTTATAAATCCGACCTTTATTTCACTTTAAATAAGAGAAGATAATGTATTATTCATAATTAATCCAGTTCAGTTGAAAATCTATAATAAATATGTTGTAGATGTTATACAGTTTAGTTTTCCTTTTTTAATTTGACAGTCAGTTGTTCACTACATACACACGTTATACAACTGTTGGCTACTTCAATGCATACGGCACAAAATCATAGAGCGCATATCTGACCTTGATGTTCTGACCTTTAGTGAGGAAACTCTCTCTAACTGGACCTCAAGGACTTTAATTGTACCTGACATACAATCATGACACTTGTCTGGCTTCATGCTGCTGATGGAGGACTGAACAGGCCTATGGGACAGAGCCAGGGGCCACAGGGTCAGGGGCAAAAGGTCAGGAGCCATAGGGCCAGGGGCCACAGGGTCAGCCACGGGGTCAGGGGCCACAGCGTCAGGGGCCAAAGGGCCAATAAAATTCTATTCAGTTTATTTTATACAGCCCACTACCAACATGTTCAATTTTCCCTGAGGGTTTTACAATCTGTACACATACAACATCCCTGACCTTTGACCTCACATCAGATCATGAAAAACTCCCAAAACATAGAAAAACAACTTTTCACTGGGAAAAAAAAAGGAAGAACCCTTCAGGAGAGCAACAGAGGAGGATCTGTCTCCAGGATGGACAGACCAATAGATGTCATGTGACCAGAAGGAATCATTACAGAGTTACAACACATTCAATGAATATGACAAAATGGATGAATAGTTGGTAGTCGGCTTGGACCACGATCCAGACCTCCATGATCCATCAGGCAGATGGAGGTAGAGAGGAGGAGTGGGCGGGGCATCAGCATCGCCGTGGCATCAGACTCAGCCAGGTCCAATGGACCCGATGAGACGTGAAGTCACAAGGACTCTGGGGAGGAAGTAGAGTATCTCTAGGGCTGGACCAAGTGAACCTGGTTTAGGTCTAACTATAAGACCATCAAGAGGAAAGTCTTCAGTCTACAGGAGGTGACTGAGTCTGCCTCCAGGACTAAAGGTGAAGCTGATTCCATAAAAGAGGAGGAGCTTGATACCTGAAGGCTCTGGCTTCCATCTGACTTTTTAAGACTCTAGGAACTACAAGTAGCCCCGCATTTAGTGAGGCAGCTCTCTAGTGGGGGAATATGGTACTACAAGCTATGTAAGATATGTTGGTCTTTCACCAATCAAGGCTTTGTAGGTTAAGAGAAGAGTTTCAAAAGTGATTCTTGAGGACTTCCGGAATGCAGCGTGCGGGGTAGACGTGTACGTTGCTCGCTCCCACATCTAGACGTTTCATCTACCTTTTTATGCTAGTCCTTTGTTAGAATATTCTTTCGCAACAGGTTTTGGAAACAGCCTTGATCACGCAGGCAACCTCAAAATGTCCAAACCTAAGGGGAAAGTAGAAAAAAGTAATCCTGCGCCGTCGGCTAGCGCTGATGCTAGCTTTAGCATTAGCATGGCGGAGATTAGCTCACTACTGGAGGGCCACAGGCTTTCGCTCTCTGCCGATTTTAAAACTTCATTCGACTCGCTAACTTCAACGTTGGACACGCTGCACACGAAGGTCGCTGACCATGGGAAGCGAATAGCCTCCTTGGAGGACAATGCCACCGACACTGATCACCGCATTCAACAACTCGAGACGGCGTGCTCCGCGGTGCAACGTGACAATGAGACCTTACGGACCAAGTTGTCCGACCTGGAGGGCCGTAGCAGACAACAGAACATACAAATAATCGGCCTACCTGAGAACACAGAAGGCAATCGTCCTACCACTTTCTTCTCCCAAATGCTCCTGGATGTCTTTGGCGAAAAGGTGCTTGTCTCTCTCCCTGAACTGGACCGAGCCCACAGAAGCCTTGCTCCAAAACCTGCTCCAGGTGGGCGGCCACGTCCTGTCATCGTTCGGTTCCACCGTCTTCAAACCAAGGACCTGGTTATTCGCGAGGCACGTAAAGCAGGCGAACTGCTCTATAATGGCCACAAGATCCGCCTTTATGATGACTACAGCCCGGACCTGATGAAGCAGCGCGCCGAGTTCAAAACTTGCATGGCGGAAATTTATCAGCGGGGTTACAAGCCGGCTCTTCTGTATCCTGCCAAGCTACGCGCTACCTTGCCTAATGGAGAGAGAGTTTGGCTCCAGAATCTTGCAGAAGCCAGTAAATTTGTCTGCGGGTTGCAGGTGGATAAACAACCCGTAAGCGACTGAACTTTGCACCCGCTGAACCTTGTATTCACTGAGCGTAAGTGCCTTCTGTCTGTGTATCTGGCGGCGATAACTAAGGCAATGTGTTTAACTTGTCTCGTTAGCCAAACATGCTAGCTCTAGCTAGACGTTCCTGTTTTATCAAGAGGCTATATCTATCTGGCGTAACATACTATGCATCTGTTATACAGCGCCTACAGCTGGTTTGTTTGCCTCCTGTTTTGTGCGAGGTTCGTTGTTTTGGGCTTTTGAAAATGTTTGTGCTTGGTTAGCGCTGTCTGCTGAAGCCTGTGTATACCTGTTGCAACTTTTGTTACTTGGCATAATCAGAACCTTTTTTTTTGTTTTTTTTGTGTTTTGAACATACACTTCCAGTACTGTGGGAGCAGCGCGTCGGCGTTAGGAAGTGTGGAAAACATGCTGATCAGAGAATCAGAGGGTTCCATGTTGCTGCAAGTTAGGGCAGCAGCTGGAAGTATGGGGGGGGTGGTGGGTGGGGGTGGAGGGGGGGGGGCTTCGGGTTAATGCAATCTCAGTTAGTTTCTGTGTGTTCTATGTGTATTTTCTTGTATCCTGCGTACATGCTGCTCTTCAAACTTTGTGTGTCCAACTTAGTCGAGTGTTTTACCACTCATCTCCGGGGCGGGGATGGGAACAGGCGTTGTCTCTGGCAGACAAATCAATTATTGTTATTTGCACACATATCCAAAAATACCCAATAAAATGATGGCAAATACAAATACCCTGCATACACCGGGTGGCGCTTTAAGATTTGTTAGTTGGAATGTTAAGGGTATGAACTCCCCTGTTAAACGTAACAAAGTGTTTAACCACCTTACATGTTTAAACACTAAAATAGCCTTTTTACAAGAAACTCACCTTCTGCCTTCAGATCACCTTAAACTCCGGAGGGGGTGGGTGGGCCAAGTCTTTCACTCCTCTTTTTCAAGTAAAGCTAGAAGGGTTGCAATTCTTATTCACAAATCAGTGCCACTCTCCGTGACCAAAGTGGTGTCTGACACAAATGGGCGCTATGTCATAATCACAGGCAAAATAGGAGGTCATAACTTGATTTTGGCAAATGTGTATGGCCCAAACTGGGACAACGATAATTTTTTCAAAAACGTTTTCTTCTCTCTCTCTGACTTGGACTCCCACCAACTCATTCTTGGTGGTGATTTCAATTGCTGTCTTGACCAGTGGTGTAGTCCAGGGTATACGCAGGTATACGGCGTATACCCACTTATTTATCAGTCAGCATTGCGTATACCCACTTCTCAATCACGCTGGTGCCTGGTGCGCATTATCTAGTAGTTCATGGGTCACTCACAGAGGGACCGCAGTCCGGGTCCGGGTCCGGACCCAGTCGCCGTTGTTTGTGGACCCTGGACCGAAATCCAATTATTATTTCCGAATTATTAACTGCTGATGGATCGCTTCTATTTCACCGGCACAGCGTTTCCTGCCTTCGCGGCTCTCGTCCAGCGTCACTCGACCAATCACATGTGTGTATTCCGTTAAGCCCCGCCCTCGACTCTTGTGCCATATTCACACACACACCGAGCGACGGGAGAGAGATCAGATGGTTGAAAATAGTATGTGAATCAGAAAAGTTATTTCACTTGGCGCTCCAACAAGAGATGTGGACCGCTTACCCAGAGCCTTTAACCAGGAAAGGAGAGACTGTTATATGTTCATTATTCCCAAAACCAGTCCATTACATTACATGTCATTTAGCTGACGCTTTTATCCAAAGCGACTTACAATCATGTTACATTCATACACTGTAGACGCAGCTACAGGGAGCAACTCAGGGTTAAGTGTCTTGCTCAAGGACACATTGACTAGGGACACATCGACTAGGGCGGGGATCGAACCTCCAACCCCGTGATTGAAAGACGGGCCTGCTACCCACTGACCCACAGTCCAAGAGCAGGACAACTCTTGTTCAGCGATATTAAAATCAGCGATGTGAAGCGCCACGGCAAGACAAAGCACACGGACCGACTCACATCCCAAATGAAGGCACAGAAAAATAAACCTAAAATTCCAATATGATCAGAACCCTAACACATGAATTAATATGATCACAGAACCCTAATACATGAACTAACTGACCAACAATAATGTCAACAGAGGAGAAATGGGCTGAAACGAGTGGTTCAATAACCAGGTAAAGTCCCTGCACACACATTTCTCTTTTTAGATGACAAGAATATAACATCTTGGCTCTTTTGATTGACATCATAACCAAATCTCTGACTGTAAAACTGTGTTTGCCTCAATATATGTTATACTCATGCATAACACCACCTGTCTAGGACCAGTAATATTGCTCCACGTCATGTTATTTTTATAATAGTACCACTCTGACCTACACTATGTATTGTAAATTAGTTTACAAAAGAAAGAAAGGTTGATATGGACAACTTGCAAGGCGAGAGAATAGTTGTCCAGTTTTGTGTGGATGGAGTAAGGATAAGGAATAGTTCACTCAAATTGCATAATTATGTAGTTGTCTCTTACCAGTCTGTGGGTCAGTATTGGGTCAATCATTTCATAATCCTTATTCCCTGAGGTCAAGCAGCAGGAATCATGTGGCAATGTGTAAATAATACTAGGTTCATCATTTTTGGGTAAACTAAATAGAGTATGTCACTATTTATAGAACAGGGCGTTTATCCTTTGCTGTATGGGCTGCTTTAAAAAAATGCAAAATTAAGAGTAAACCCACTTCTCCAGGGACCACTACACCACTGGTCTTGACCCTTCACTCGATCGATCATCCAATGAGCCCTCTGGTCTGTCTAAATCAGCAAAAGTTATTCAGATGTTTATGGAGCAATATGCAGTCGCAGATGCCTGGCGCTTTCTCAACCCTAGTACTAAACAGTTCTCTTTTTTTTCTCCTGTCCATGGCACATTCTCCCGTATTGATTACTTTCTCATTGATAGCAAACTTCTACCATCTGTTAGTTCATGCTCCTACAATCCCATTGTGATATCTGACCATGCAACAGTGGTTGTCGACATCTCTCTTGCTGGTAGACCTGTGAAACGCTCCCCTTGGCGCTTTAATTCTTTATTACTTTCTGACCCAAACTTTGTTTCAACCATGAAGAACCGCATTGATCTTTTTATCTTTACCAATGTTAACCAAGATACATCGGCAGCAGTCATCTGGGAGGCATGCAAAGCTTACCTGAGAGGAGAGATAATATCTTACTCAGCTTATCAGAGAAAGATCACCTCAGAGAAAAGTGCTAGCCTTGCTAGAGATATATCAGAACTGCAGTCTAAATGTGTGGACTCACCCAATGCAGATCTTTCAAAAGAACTACTTATGAAAAAGGCTGAATTTGATCTCCTGGCTTCCAACGAAGCTGCAGGGTCACTGTTAAAATCCCGTCATAGATATTATGAGTTTGGAGATAAACCTAGTAAACTGCTTGCACACCAACTGTCACGGCTGGATTTAGGGTGGACCCAAATGCACGACTCAGGAGACAAACTGGAAAGTAATTTACTTTACTGAAAGTTCCGGCAGAAACAGAACAGACAAGAACGGATGAACACACTGGGTAACACTGGACAGCTTGGTCATCAAGAACACAAAACAATCTGGCAGAGGACAAGTGGAAGTGAGGGAGCTAAATAGTGAGGGACTAATGAGGGCATGGGCTGCAGGTGAGAAGGGCGTGAGGACCAGGTGGAGGGAATGAGGGACTAACGAGGTGATCAAGCAGGTGAGGGAGTTGAACTGTTACACCAACTCCGACAAGCATCTTCATAACAACATATAACTCAGATCAGTTCTATCGATGGGACAACTATTGACCCACAGGTAATCAACAACCATTTCAGAGACTTCTATGCCGAATTATACACCTCTGAATGCCTGGCTGATGAGAACAAATATGACGCTTTCTTTAACTCTTTAGAGATTCCTTCCATTGATGGCGCAACATCATCTAGACTGGATGAACCCTTTTCGATTGGTGAACTCAGGAGTGCTTTGATGCTGATGCAGAGTGGTAAATGCCCAGACCCAGATGGCCTCCCGGCTGAAGTTTATAGGAGATTCTCAGATCAATTAGCTCCAATTTTACTTAATATGTTCAATGAATCCATGCAAAATGGCAATCTTCCCCCCACGTTAAGACAGGCTACTATTTCTCTTCTTTTAAAAAAGGACAAAGATCCACTTTCTTGTGATAACTTCCGCCCCATCTCGCTGCTATGTGCAGATGTCAAACTTTTGGCTAAAGTGCTTGCGAGGCGTTTGGAGACTGTACTACTAACTATTATAGGTACTGACCAAACAGGGTTTGTTAAAGACCGACACTCTTTTCATAATGTTAGACGTTTATTTGATATTGTCTACGCACCGACACCCTCCGACACCCCTGAGGTGGTCATCTCCATGGATGCAGAGAAGGCATTTGACCGTGTGGAATGGTCCTACCTTTTTTCTTTGTTAAAACGCTTTGGCTTTGGTAATACCTTCACATCATGGATTAGGCTTTTGTATACATCCCCCCAAGCTTGTGTTAGTACAAAGAATGATTACTCTGACTACTTCTCTCTCAAGCGTGGGACACGTTAGGGGTGTCCACTCTCCCCACTCTTGTTCGCCATCGCCATTGAACCACTGGCGGTGGCCCTAAGGTCAGGTCAGATACCAGATATTTCTAGGGGTGGCGTTGAACATAAAGTGTCCCTGTACGCGGATGACCTGTTACTCTTTGTCTCTGACTTAGACAGAGCTTTCCCCCTTATCTTAAACTTACTGGAGGAGTTTGGTCAAATTTCAGGCTACAAACTAAATTTCCAAAAGAGTGAATTAATGCTGATCAATGCTGCAGCCATGACATATCCATTGTCTGACTTGTCTTTCAAAACTTCTCTTGAACATTTTAAGTACTTAGGTGTCTGTATAACAAAGAATACTCAGACTTATATGAATTAAATTTCTCCCCTCTTCTGGCGAAGCTGACTCAGGATCTCCAGCGGTGGTCCCTTTTGTCTCTCTCTCTTGCAGGGCGGATAAACTGTGTTATAATGAATATGTTCCCAAAGTTTCTATATCTCTTCCAATGTATACCCATTTTCCTTACTAAACATTTCTTTCGCTGACTTGACCACACAATTTCCCAATTCTTATGGAACAAGAAGCCCCCTAGAATTAAAAAAGACACAAAGACAGGGGGCGGTTTAGCTCAGTGGGGAGAGTGGTCGTCCAGTGACCGCAAGGTAGCATGTTCGATCCCCGCTCTCCCCATTAGTTGCAGCCCGAAGTGTCATTGAGCAAGACACCGAACCCCCCCAGATGCTCCCCGGGCGCGGTGCAGCCCACTGCTCCTTCATAACGAAGGATGGGTCAAATGCAGACACGAATTTCCCCATTGTGGGATCAATAAAGTATACATTATATTATTATTATTATAAAAATCTAAGGAGCTGGGTGGTCTAGCCCTCCCCAACTTCTCACTCTAGCCTTGTTACACTGCTGTTGCACTAATGACCAACCCCCACCATGGCTACAGGTTGAGGAGGCCTCATGTGGTTCATCATCTCTGATGTCCCTCCTGTGCTTCCCCACAACTATTCCATCATATGTGCATTCAGACAGTGTTGTTGTGAAAAACTGTCTTAAAATCTGGACACAATTTAAACAACAATTTATCTATACCTGGTCTGGCCCCTGTTTACTCTAACCCCCTGTTCACTCCATCCATTATGGATAATGCTTTCTTAATCTGGAGAGACAAAGGAGTCTTATCCTTTAACCATCTTTACATTGATGGTAAATTTGCTTCTTTTTGTCAGTTATCACAGGCTTATAATTTGCCTTGAAACCCACTTTTTCAGGTATTTGCAGATAAGAGATTTTGTCCGTAACCACTTTCCTAAATTCCCCTCCATACCGTCCCCCACGCTTATAGACACCATCCTCAAAATTAACCCTTACCGTAAAGGTACCATATCAAGAATTTACTACACTCTTCTTGCGCACCAATCCTCAACCTCTGATGTCTTGTGTACTGCATGGTCGGTTGATCTTAATATAGAGATAGACCCTGAGGTGTGGGAGAAGGCTTTGAAATGGGTCCACTCATCCTCCGTCTGTGCCCGGCATGGAATCTTACAGTGCAAAGTGGTGCACAGGGTCCATTGGTCCAAGAGTAAACTGGCTCGTATATTCCCAGGTACAGACTCAGGCTGTGACCGGTGCCGTTTAGGACCGGCCAGTCTTGGCCACATGTTCTGGGATTGTCCTGTACTTGTGCTGTTCTGGAAGGGTGTCTTTGACACTCTCTCAGCCGTCACTTCTACCAACATATGTCCCTCCCCATTAGTTGCCTTGTTTGGTGTCCTACCTTCTGAGAACTCACTACCGTCTTACTTCTGTGAACTTGTGGCTTTTCTTTCACTCTTAGCGAGGCGTCTTATCCTGATTCATTGGAAGAACTCCCGCCCTCCCTCCCACTCTCAATGGCTTAGAGATGCCCTTCGTTTTATGTCACTAGAAAAAGTTAAGTACTCTTTACGAGGCACCTCTGCTAAGTTCTGTAAGGTCTGGGAACCCTTCTTAGAGCATGTCAAGTCTACCCAATTAGATATCGCCACCATTGATTAATTCGACCCAACAACGCACCAGTGCCCGGTTTTAACAGCTTTATTGGTAGCACATTCGCAGCATGCAGCATTTGTTGTTGTTTTTGGTTTCTCTTTATTTTATTTATTAATATTATTTTTTTTCCTCATTTACAGTCTTTACACTTCTCAATTAATGCAAGTGGATATGCGTGTGTGCGTGGATGTATACGAGTAGATGTGAGAGTTGAAGGTCAGAGAAGGTGGCCAAAATATTATCTGTCACTACAAGCATTTCACAGCCAGTTGTTGATGTTGGGTTTTGGTTGCTTTTATAATTTTCTTTTCTGTTTGTCTGTCAAATTGTCGTGTTGTATATTTGTTTTGGGAAAGGGAGGGGAGGGAGGGCTGTAATGTGTATCCTCACCATTTGACTGTGTGATGTGTTATCCTTTCACTCCTTATTTGTGAGGTATATTGTATATTGTGAAGAATCCCGCTTAATTTGGCGAGATAGTCTTAAAACTTATAAGAAGGCCCTCCGCAATGCCAGAGCAGAATATTACTCATCACTAATAGAGAAGAATAAGAACAACCCTAGGTTTCTCTTTAGCACTGTAGCCAGGCTGACAGAGAGTCACAGCTCTCTGGAGCCCAGTATTCCTATAGACCTCAGTAGTAATGACTTTATGAATTTTTTCAATGAGAAGATTTTAACTATTAGGGACAAGATTAATAATCTCTTGCCCTTAACCAGTGCCAATCTGTCCTCAAGTGGAATGGCTTTGGAAACCGCTGTATGTCCTGGTGTATATTTAGATGGCTTTTCTCCCATCAACCGTGACCATATATCTTCAATGGTTTCTACTTCTAACACGTCTACCTGTCTCTTGGACCCTATCCCGACTAGGCTGCTTATAGACGTTTTGCCTTTAATTGGCAGCTCTCTTTTGGATATTATCAATGTGTCTTTGTTAACAGGCCACGTACCACATTCCTTCAAAGTAGCTGTAATTAAACCTCTCCTGAAGAAGCCCACTCTCGATCCAGAGGTGTTGGCTAACTACAGACCGATCTCTAACCTCCCCTTCCTCTCTAAGATCCTTGAGAAAGTGGTCGCAAATCAGTTGTGTGACTTTCTACATCAGAATAGTTTATTTGAAGAGTTTCAGTTAGGATTTAGAAAACACCACATCACAGAGACAGCACTGGTGAAGATTACGAATGACCTCTTAATGGCAGCAGATAAAGGACTCATCTCTGTACTGGTCTTGTTAGACCTTAGTGCTGCATTCGACACCATTGACCATAACATCCTATTACATAGACTGGAGCAGTCGATTGGCATTTCAGGCACCGCACTAAGATGGTTTGAATCCTATTTATCAGATCGATCTCAGTTTGTATTTGTAAACGATGAAGCCTCGATGACCACCAACGTTAGTCAGGGAGTTTCACAAGGATCTGTGCTTGGACCAATTCTATTTACCTTATACATGCTTCCTTTGGGCAATATTATCAGGAAACACTCCATAAACTTTCATTATTATGCAGATGATACTCAACTATATCTATCGATAAAACCAGAGGATACTAACCATCTCACTAAAATTCAAGCATGTCTTAGTGACATAAAAACATGGATGACCGGCAACTTCTTGATGTTAAACTCAATTATCTGGTGATGTGATTTCTGTAGATGGCATTACTCTAGCATCCAACACCACTGTAAAGAATCTTGGCGTTATCTTTGATCGGGACATGTCCTTTAACGCCCACATAAAGCAAATCTCAAGGACTGCATTCTTCCATCTACGTAATATTTCAAAAATCAGACACATCTTGTCTCAAAAAGATGCAGAAAAATTGGTTCACGCGTTCGTTACTTCGAGACTGGATTACTGCAACTCCTTATTATCAGGCTGCACTAATAAGTCTCTTAGGTCCCTCCAGTTGATCCAGAATGCTGCAGCTTGTATTCTCATTAAAACTAAGAAAAGAGATCACATTACTCCTGCACTAGCTGCTCTGCACTGGCTCCCTGTAAAATCAAGAATCACTTTTAAAATTATTCTCTTAACTTACAAAGCCTTAATTGGTGATGCACCATCATATCTTAAAGAGCTTGTAGTACCGTATCGCCCCACCAGAGAGCTGCGCTCACTAAATGCGGGGCTACTTGTAGTTCCTAGAGTCTTAAAATGTAAAATGGGAGCAAGAGTCTTTAGTTATCAAGCTCCTCTTTTATGGAACCAACTTCCAATTTCAGTCCGGGAGGCAGACACAGTCACCACATTCAAGAGTAGACTGAAGACTTTCCTCTTTGACAGAGCTTATAGTTAGGGCTGAGTCAGGTTTGCCCTGGTCCAGCCCCTGGATACGCTGGTATAGGCTTATAGCTGCTGGGGACGTTTAGGATGCACTGAGCACCTCTCTCCTCTTTTCTTTCTCCTATGGATGAATCTTCATCTGTCCATCACACATGACTAACTCTGCTTTCTCACCGGAGTCCTTCTGACTTCATGTCTCATGGGGTCATCGGACCCTATGAGACGGCATAGATCCCATCTGCTGATGGATCGTGAGTTCCTGTCACCAGCTGTACCACTGCCCTGCTGGGACTCCGCCCACTCCTCCACTCGGGAGGTCTCCAAACTCTCCATCGTGGAATATGCCTAAATATGAACTATTGATAAACTCTGTCAAATTCCTTGAATGTATTTTAACTCTAAATCTGTCCTTCTGTACACATTACATCTATTTCATCTATCCTCTGTTGCTCTCCTGAAGGTTTCTTTCCCTTTTTCCCCCTGAAGGGTTATTTGGGAGTTTTTCCTGGTCCGATGTGAGGTTTTGGGGCAGGGATGTCTATGTGTACAGATTGTAAAGCACTCTGAGACACATTTTTAATTTGTGAAACTGGATAAACTGAATTGAATTGAACTCTAAGTCTTGTTTTGTAATTTCTACAAATAAATCATATATAAAAAAAAAGTGATTCTTGATTTTACAGGGAGCCAAAGCAGAGCAGCTAGTGCAGGAGTAATGTGATCTCTTTTCTTAGTTTTAATGAGAACACGAGCTGCAGCATTCTGGATCAACTGGAGGGACCTAAGAGACTTATTAGAGTCAGGGGCCCCCTCTCCTTCACCCACAGAACGTCACTCAGAGAGATACAGAGAGTATTGATGAGTATACTATATGTACCATACTATATTAATATTAGATATATACACTATACTTGAGTGAGTCAATGTTCCTCACAGAAAGAGTTATTTATTCACACGTAAAGAACCAAACATTTAAACATTTAAATGAAATAAGTGTTGAAACTTGTGGTGGTCCTTGTGATCAGGCTCCTCTTCTCTCTGAAGTCATGAATCCTCCGGCCGTAAGCTGCTTCTACACGTCTGCTACCAGCTGCAGGAAACCTTGTGAAGTGGAGTTCAAATTTAAAACAGGAACTCATGCACCTTGCACAGGAAACCAACCTGAACCCAGCCCAGCAAGACCTGCAGTGGAAATGAGAGTGCGGGGGAAGGCCCACAGACAGGCAGTCAAAGACCTTTCCAGGGCTGCTGAAAAGGGAAGGCAGTGGCTGTGGATTAAGAGGAAGGACTCCACCTGGGCTGTCGGATGAATGATGACATCTAGGGAGTGAGCCCGGGACGCCGGATCTCACTGCTGAACCCTCTGGAGATGTCGTGGGTCAGTCAGCGAAACATCGAAGAAGGAGGGCGCCCACTTGATAACCCATAGGATGCCATCAATCATTCGACCAGCCCACAGAGTCTCGAGTATGCAGAAAGGGATACTTACACCTTGTCCTACATAACAGAACTGATTGGATGATGAACAGATTGTTTCTGTCATCTTTTCTTTTTCCTTCATTGATGTGATTTTAACTAAATGTCTGTTTACAGAAGAAGATGAAACCAAAGTGAAAGCCACTCATGTTCATGATGTCAATGATACATTGTGTATTAATATAATAAACTCTGTTGTTTTGTATGTTTACAGACTGACAGACTGTGGGATCACAAAGGAAGGCTGTTCTTCTCTGGGATCAGCTCTGAAGTCAAACCCCTTCAATCAGATACAACTGCCATTTAGTAGACTGGAGAATCTGAGGTGGGTTCACTTAATTATAAATAAAGATAAGAGCCCAATATGATCATAATGTACCATGAATTAACTGATGTGAACAGAGAGAAATGAGCTGAAACAAATGGTTTCATAACCAGATGGAGTCCCTGCTCAAACATTTCTCCTTTCAGAGAACAAGAATATAATATCTTGACTCTTTTGAATGACATCGCTTGATGCCTGAAGAAACTGAATTTAAAGCTGCAGGACAATTCAGTTCAATATTTTGTATAATATGAAATCCTTTATTTAAAGTTACATTTTTCTAAAGCTTTCCATTTTAAATCCAACCTTTATTTTACTTTAAGTAAGAAAAGATAATGAATTCATTATTAGAGTATTATTTATAATTAATCCAGTTCAGTTGGAAATCTATAATATTAAATATGTTGTAGACGTTATTAGGGTCCGAGCGACAGCGAAGTTGTCCGAGAGGACCCTATTGAAATTGTTAGAGTTCTTCACTATTCTTCTGGATTTTTATTTTTGAACATTGGGGGCATATTGGGGGTATGTATCATATCCCAAAACTCACCAAATTTGCCAAGCGTGTCAGGATTGGTGAAAATAGCCAGATGACATCGACCTTGAAATGCGGCTTTCAAAAATTGCTCTCTAGCGCCACCTAGAAGTTTCACCAGTGACGCCCCTCACCCACAATGTCGGATTAACTTAAAAAACGGATTTTCTAGACCTCTAGGACCTGTTCTACAATAACGCCTCTCAGGAACCTAAGCTCCGCCTACTTAAATTTTCGGCCATTTTGATTTTTGTGAAAAATACAAAAGTGACCACCGAACCTAAACGATAGGTCAAAAAAAAATAACAGACCGTCAGGATATGTGCAGTATGGCATCTGGAACATTCGATGCATGGTTTGAACATTTATCTTTAAAAAACAGAAACTCTCTGGTTCAGATAGTTAAATGGTCCAGCAAGCTGATTGGTGAGACACAACTCAGTCCAGAGTTATATATATTCACGCGGTTAAAGCGCAAGCTAGCGGCTAAACTGGACTTTGTCCAATCCGCCCCAAACTCCTCGCGCTCGTTACGAGTCGCGGCCCGAGTCGAGTCCGACCGGCGCGCCCTCGGCCGAGCGGGCCGCAGTAGGGGCGAGATCCCCCTAGCGACACTGGCACTCAGTGGCACTTGCCAGCAGATGCCGCAGCTAGTCAGTGGCACCTGCATTTGTCGGCACTACACTTGCAGATGCAGCTAGTCAAAAGTGCCAGCGACTGCGGCATGTCTGCGCAGTGACGAGTCTGCGACGACTCAGTAGCAAGCTCCATTAAAGTGCCCAGACAGCGGAAGAAATCACTTTTATGATCAGAATGGAGGAGCTGCGGTTTAGCTAGATAGATAGATAGCTAAAATAGCTAGCTAGACACACACACATATATAATTAGTGTTTTTGTAGACACTTACACTATTCAATAAGGTAGTGCTGTACATTACTGCTATACTATATTTAATATTGTTTTGCTACTACTATGTTTCACTTATATACCATGATATTGTAACGTTTCGGACGTTATGGACTGACGACACGGAAACGGGCCGACGTTCTTAACCTTCTTTTATTGGACATCCACAAACAACGACGGCGTGCTCCTCTTAGGTCTGTAGCTCCAACCTCAACAACCACGGTTCCCGTCAACCACACTTAACTTCCGTTTTTGCGACAGGTTAAACCCGCCTCCCCTCTACTCCGCCAATCACAGGCAAGCCCCCTCGACCAGCAGCATGGTGCCACACTCTGATTGGCAGCCACTTCACAGGGTCGCTACAATATGTATAATGTACCCACCTTTCTTTAATAATAAATATATTCATCCGGGCACTTTAATGGAGCTTGCTACTGAGTCGTCGCAGACTCTTCACTGCGCAGACATGCCGCAGACGCGCCTGGCCGACCCTCCGTCCGCTGGCACTTTTTGTCTAGCTGCGGCACCGTTTGACTAGCTGTGGCACCTTTTGACTAGCTGCGGCATCTGCTGGCAAGTGCTGGCAGGTGCCACTGAGTAGCTGCGGCACCTACTTGCAAGTGTCACTGAGTGCCAGTGCTTAAACTTTAGACTAACAGTGGCATCTCCTCAAAGTAGAATTTCATGGAGGTATAACAGTATGACATGGTTAAAAAAAATTATATATATATATATATATTATTAAAGAAAGTCAGGTACAGCATTCATATCATGGTATATAAGTGAAACGTAGTAGTAGCAAAACAATATTCAATATAGTAAAGCAGTATTGCACAGCAATATCTTATTGCATATTGTAAGTAAGTCTACAAAAATAAATTATTTAGTTGTACACTTTGACTTAGGCAATGAAGAAAAAACCTGCAGCTCCTCCATTCTATGATCATAAAACTGATTAATGGCAGCTGATCAGTCGTGACAACAATGGCTGTTCCACCCACAGCTTCTCTTGTCGCTAAATTTTCGCTGAGTACTGGCACCGAGAGGCACATGCCAGACTTGCCAGTGAGTTGCCGGCACCGAGCGGCACTTGCCACTGAAGTGCCAGTGAGTTGCCGGTGCCAGTGATTGCACTTGCCCTCTCTCGCGGGCCGGCGACTCGCCGGCGCCCCCGACCATCGGGGGTGAGCGAGGACCCGTTCAACGCTGCTAGCAGCTTTAATTCAGTTTAGTTTTCTTTATTTAACTTGACAGTCAGTTGTTTACTACATTGTGTTACGTCTCCTTTTCAGTCCAGGCAATAAGCGGAGAGACGAACACAGGACAGTCAAAGAATAAGTGATAAAGATCAACAACAGGAGTAACGTGGTCAAATAATATTTAATTACAACACAAAAGACAAAGGTTCAACTGATATGGGAGAGATCGGGACAGTTGCACTAAACAAATGAACTCAAGATAACAAAACTAGGCCTGGCCATCTACCTCTCTGAAAAGCAACAAACAAAATGGCTCCACTAGCTTCTCTACAAAGTTTGAGTCAAAACAATACAGAGGCAGCAACAACCAATAGCCTAGTGTTTCAAACACAACGTACCTACTTGAGTGCACCAATGTACAGGGTACCCCAAACTTACCTACTGTCCACAACCTCTCACCATAAACCTCCACCTCTCCAAGTGGCAGCGTCCACATTCAACACAATGCAAAATCACCACACACTCCTGAAAAGTTTCTGTCTTCAGCCTTTTAACCAGGGCCCTCTCAGCCGATTGGCCAGCTCTCCTTCTGCACCCAGGTGCAGCAAGATTGGCCTGCGGAGGGGGTAATTGACGCTACCTGAGGGAAAACCAAGGGGAGGGGAGAACACACAACACTGACACGTAACAATACACACGTTAATACAACTGTTGGCTGCTTCAATGCATACGGCACAAAATCATAGAGCGCATATCTGACCTTGATGTTCTGACCTTTAGTGAGGAAACTCTCTCTGACTGGACCTCAAAGACTTTAATTAGACCTGTTATACAATCAAGACACTTGTCTGGCTTCATGCTGCTGAGGGAGTACTGAACAGGCCTATGGGACAGAGCCAGGGGCCACAGGGTCAGGGGCAAAAGGTCAGGAGCCGGAGTGTATGGGGGCAAAGGTTGAGGGTCCAAAATGTAAGGGGGCCCCTGTCCTTCACCTACAGAATGTAACTCAGAGAGACACAGAGTAATGATGAGTATACTATATGTATCACACTTTATAATTATATATATAAATAGATATGTATATATGTATATATACTATGTTTGACTGAGTCAATGTTCCTCATAAAAAGAGTTATTTATTCACACATAAAGAACCAAACATTTAAACATTTAAATGAAATACGTGTGAAATCCAACTTGTGGTGGTCCTTGTGATCAGGTTCCTCTTCTCTCTGAAGTCATGAATCCTCCGGCTGTAAGCTGCTTCTACACGTCTGCTACCAGCTGCAGGAAACCTTGTGAAGTGGAGTTCACATTTAAAACAGGAACTCATCTGATTGGATGATGACCAGATTGTTTCTGTCATCTTTTCTTCTTCTTTCACTGACGGGATTTTAACTAAATGTCTGTTTACAGAAGAAGATGAAACCAAAGTGAAAGCCACTCGTGTTCATGATGTCAATAATGATTCATTGTGTATTGATATAATAAACTCTGTGTGTTGTTTTGTGTGTTTACAGAATGTTCGGCTTTAGGATCCCAGAGAAAGACTGTTCTCCTCTGGGATCAGCTCTGGAGTCAAACCCCTCCAGTCTCAGAGAACTGGATCTGAGCTCCAACCAGCTGCAGGATTCAGGAGTGAAGCTGCTGACTGGTTTTCTGGAGAGTCCACATTGTGGACTGGAGACTCTGAGGTGGGTTCACTGAATTATAAATAAAGATAAGAGCCCAATATGATCATAATGTAACATGAATTACAGTGGCGGCCGGCCCATAGAGGGCCACGGGGCCTGGCCCCACCCACCTTGAGCCACCAACAAAAAAATAAAACAAAAAAAATTAATTAATTATTAAAATTAATTAATTATCCAAATTGTCAATATTTATGTTTTGGAGCTATGGAATGTACCCAGTATTATTTGTAAAATAGGAAATCTGCACAACATATCTGCTTTTCCTGCTTGTCTCCTCTGCTCGTGCACCTCTCAGCTGCCCCCGTGCACGTCTCTTACGCTAATGCACGTCGTGGGGCCAGATCCATTTGGCCCAAGAAAGGTGGGTCTAAGAAGCAGTTTAACAAATCCCTGATTAAAGAAATAATAACAAACAAATGATGGAGATATAATATATCCAATCAGCGCCCCAAAAAAGACTTTCAGTAGGGCCAACTCAGCTTGGCCCCAGAGTGCGCGTCCACGTCTCCCGTCAGGGCTCGTCTCCCGCATTTAGGCTGAATGATGCGCGCGCGACGGAGCTCTTGTGTGCAAGCGACTTTTTTGGTGACATTCGTCCCGATGTGCGCGCACACGCCGGGCTCTACGCGACTCCTAGAGACAGACTGACATGTTTTAATGACATGCTGCTGTAGAGACGATCAACATCAGATCGGTCAAGTACGCAAAGGAGGAACACAAGTGGCAGTACGCATTGTTGATTATTTTCGCGCATGTATACAGGACTGTCTCAGAAAATTTGAATATTGTGATAAAGTTCTATATTTTCTGGAATGCAATTAAAAAAACAAAAATGTCATGCATTCTGGATTCATTACAAATCAACTGAAATATTGCAAGCCTTTTATTCTTTTAATATTGCTGATTATGGCTTACAGCTTAAGAAAACTCAAATATCCTATCTCTAAATTTTAGAATATCATGAAAAAGTATACTAGTAGGGTATTCAACTAATCACTTGAATCGTCTAATTAACTCGAAACACCTGCAAGGGGAAAAGAAGCACCGGACAGTTGCAGAGTGGTCCAAAGTCCTCTTTTCAGACGAAAGCAAGTGTTATATTTCATTTGGAAGTCAAGGCGCCAGAGTGTGGAGAAAGGCTGGAGAGGAGCAAAATCCAAGTTGCTTGAAATCCAGTGTGAAGTTCCCACAGTCAGTAATGGTTTGGGGAGCCATGTCAGCTGCTGGTGTTGGTCCACTGTGTTTCATCAAGTCCAGAGTAAATGCAGCTGTGTACCAAGAGATTTTAGAGCACTACATGCTTCCGTCTGCTGAAAAGCTCTATGGAGATGAGGATTTCATTTTCCAGCATGATCTGGCACCTGCCCACAGTGCCAGAACCACCAGTAACTGGTGTACTGACCATGGCATTACTGTCCTCCATTGGCCTGCCAATTCCCCTGACCTGAACCCC
Source organism: Liparis tanakae (assembly GCA_036178185.1). Lineage (NCBI taxonomy): Eukaryota > Metazoa > Chordata > Actinopteri > Perciformes > Liparidae > Liparis > Liparis tanakae. The sequence continues at coordinate 5,368,127 of CM070094.1, read as the reverse complement.
ATAAAGAATTTGTGGGGTATTGTGAAGAGCAAGCTGAAAGACACCAGACCCAACAATGCAAATGAGCTAAAGGCCGCTATTGAAGCATCCTGGGCATCCATAACACCTCAGCAATGCCACAGGCTGATTGCCTCCATGCCTCACCGCATTGATGCAGTAATCCGTGCAAAAGGATTCCCGACCAAGTACTGAGTGCATTAATGGACATTTTCAAATGTTTGATTTTGTTTTGCTGTTATAAATCTTTTTTTTTACTTGGTCTGAGGAAATATTCTAATATTTAGAGATAGGATATTTTAATTTTCTTAAGCTGTAAGCCATAATCAGCCATATTAAAAGAATAAAAGGCTTCCAATATTTCAGTTGATTTGTAATGAATCCAGAATGCATGACATTTTTGTTTTTTTAATTGCATTACAGAAAATAAAGAGCTTTATCATAATATTCTAATTTTCTAAGACAGTCCTGTATGTATATATATATATATATATATATATATATATATATATATATATATATATATATATATATATATATATGCATGCACTGAATTGTATGAATAAGATGTCCGTACTATGTCAGTGTTAGAATACATATTAAATATTTAACTGCAAAGTAGTAATGTGTGTTTGATAATTTTTTTCATTGAATCATGAATTTGATTGGATGGCCCCACTAAAAGAAAAATCCACCAGCCGCCACTAATGAATTAACTGATGATCACTGATGTGAACAGAGAGAAATGAGCTGAAACAAATGGTTTCATAACCAGATGGAGTCCCTGCTCACACATTTCTCCTTTCAGAGAACAATAATATAATATCTTGGCTCTTTTGATCGACATCGCTTGACGCCTGAAGAAACTGAATTTAAAGCTGCAGGACAATTCAGTTAAATATCTTATTCTAAAAGAAAGTCCTTTATTTTAAATCAAATTTGTTTTAAGATTTGTTTTAAATCCAACATTTATTTTTACTTTAAATAAGAGAAGATAATGTATGTATTATTAGAGTATTTATTATTCATAATTAATCCAGTTCAGTTGGAAATCTGTAATAATAAATATGTTGTACATGTTATTATATTTAGTTCTCTTTATTTGTGTCAGGCCTGGACTAAAATGAGGACTCAGATGCACAGGAGAAAACATATAAGCCCACTTTATTGAAATCTGAACCTCTTTGAGGAGTGACAAATAAAAGTGCTTTGGAAAAGAGCTCACTAAATATACTCGGCTGATCTAAAACACAAAGTCTCTCCAAACGGGAGGACACGAAACGGCTGACAAACAAAACAAAGCTAAGCTAAACTAGAACCGTTACAAAGGAAAAGTCACTCTCAAGGAGGAAACAGACAACAACTCATGGAGTGGCAATACTCAGGGAATCCGTGACTCTGTCTGTGGCAACGAGCTGAGGGACAAAGGCCAAACACTTTGGCCCCAGACAAAGGGGCGACGCAGACTATGAGCCCATGAGCTCTGTGAAGCCGAGTGTTCCTATAGACCTCAGTGGTAATGACTTTATGAACTTCTTTAATGAAAAGATTTTAACTATTAGGGACAAGATTAATAATCTCTTGCCCTTAACCAGTGCCAATCTGTCCTCAAGTGGAATGGCCTTGGAAACCGCTGTATGTCCTGGTGTATATTTAGATGGCTTTTCTCCCATCAACCGTGACCAATTATCTTCAATGGTTTCTACTTCGAACACGTCTACCTGTCTCTTGGACTCCATCCCAACGAGGCTGCTTAAAGACGTTTTGCCTTTAATAGGCAGCTCTCTTTTGGATATTATCAATGTGTCTTTGTTGACAGGCCACGTACCACATTCCTTCAAAGTAGCTGTAATTAAACCTCTCCTGAAGAAGCCCACTCTGGATTCAGAGGTTTTGGCTAACTACAGACCGATCTCTAACCTCCCATTACTCTCCAAGATCCTTGAGAAAGTGGTCGCAAATCAGCTGTGTGACTTTCTACATCATAATAGTTTATTTGAGGAGTTTCAGTCAGGATTTAGAAAACACTACAGCACAGAGACAGCACTGGTGAAGATTACGAATGACCTCTTAATGGCAACAGATAAAGGACTCATCTCTGTACTGGTCTTGTTAGACCTTAGTGCTGATAGAGGACTCCTCTCTGTACTGGTCTTGTTAGACCTTAGTGCTGCATTCGACACCATTGACCATGACATCCTATTACAGAGACTGGAGCAGTCGATTGGCAATATTATCAGGAACATTTTCATAAACTTTCATTGTTATGCAGATGATACTCAACTATATCTATCGATCAAACCAGAGGAGACCAACCAACTCACTAAAATTCAAGCATGTCTTAAAGACATAAAAACATGGATGACCGGCAACTTCTTGATGTTAAACTCAGACAAAACCAAAGTAATTCTACTCGGCCCTGAGCACCTCAGAGATCAATTATCTGGTGATGTGATTTCTGTAGATGGCATTACTCTAGCATCCAACACCACTGTAAAGAATCTTGGCATTATCTTTGATCGGGACTTGTCCTTTAACTCCCACGTAAAGCAAATCTCAAGGACTGCATTCTTCCATCTACGTAATTTTTCAAAAATCAGGCACATCTTGTCTCAAAAAGATGCAGAAAAATTGGTTCACACGTTTGTTACTTCGAGACTGGATTACTGCAACTCCTTATTATCAGGCTGCACTAATAAGTCTATTAGGTCCCTCCAGTTAATCCAGTTGTACAATAGTGCCCCACTAGAGAGCTGCGCTCACTAAATGCGGGGCTACTTGTAGTTCCTAGAGTCTTAAAAAGTAGAATGGGAGCCAGAGCCTTTAGTTATCAAGCTCCTCTTTTATGGAACCAGCTTCCAATTTCAGTCCGGGAGGCAGACACAGTCACCACATTCAAGAGTAGACTTAAGACTTTCCTCTTTGACAGAGCTTATAGTTAGGGCTGAATCAGGTTCACCAAGTTACGAGACAGAAAACATAGTTATTTATTCACACATAAAGAACCAGACATTTATACATTTAAATGAAGTCAGTGTTGAAATAAAAGCTGCTGTGATCCTTGTGATCAGGTTCCTCTTCTCTCTGAAGTCATGAGTCCTCCGGCCGTAAGCTGCTTCTACACGTCTGCTACCAGCTGCAGGAAACCTTGAGAAGTGGAGTTCACATTTAAAACAGGAACTCATCTGATTGGATGATGAACAGATTGTTTCTGTCATCTTTTCTTCTTCTTTCACTGACGGGATTTTAACTAAATGTCTGTTTACAAAAGAAGATGAAACCAAAGTGAAAGCCACTCGTGTTCATGATGTCAATAATGATTAATTGTGTGTTGATATAATAAACTCTGTGTGTTGTTTTGTGTGTTTACAGACTGTCAGGCTGTGGGATTTCAGAGGAAGGCTGTGCTTCTCTGGGATCAGCTCTGAAGTCAAATCCCTCCAGTCTCAGAGAACTGGATCTGAGTCTCAACCAGCTGCAGGATTCAGGAGTGAAGCTGCTGACTGGTTTTCTAGAGAGTCCACATTATAGACTGGAGACACTGAGGTCAGTGGAGGGTATGAGTAAATGAGTTGTTGTTGTTGTTGTTGTTGACGTCTTCAGGAAGTGAAGCTGGATCACAGCTGACGGCATCACGAGACGTTTAGAGACAGTGGTCCTCATTCATCAAACTCTCAAACTCTTGGTGGTCTTGGTTGAGCTCTGAGATCAGTCTGACTGAAGCCGGCACACCACTGGCTCTCACTTCAGAGAACCAGCATTACATTTAGTCACCAACAACTGTAGCTGGTGTTTCACTGCTCAGTCGTTTCCTCCATGGAGCCGATCATCAGTCACGGCTGAAACATCCACTAGTGCTGCTTTGTTCATGCTGAGGAAGTTCCAGAGATCCTGGAAACCAAACTTCAAGACGTCATCTGGAGAATGTATTCTCTGGGTGTAGCAGGACACACATGGGCTGCTTTACTGCAGCAGAGTCCATCTTTACAGCGGGCAGTGAACACCTCTCTGCTTCTGCAGTCATGATGCGTTCAGGGCCCTCAGCAAAGACTCAGCCTAGATGACCCAGCCTGTTTCTCTACTACTGATGTGCTGCTTCACTGGCAGCTGATGGAGGGAGTCTCTGGAGACACTGATCCATCTCTTCTGTTGTCTTCTTCTTCTCTCACCAGATGGAAGTGATCAGCTGAGTGCTGATGATCCAGAGAGAATCTGGAGACTGGCAGTGATCCACCACCTCCACCTGGATTAGATGTAGATTAGATGTAGTCTACCACACAGCAGAACACCTTCAAGACCAAAGTCTGACCCCTCTCCCGTCTACAGACATTGGCTCTCATATAACAGATGATCTCTTCTTTACGCCTGAGGACCTTTTAAACTCTCCTGATTCTTTTTGTTGGGGTTCCTATTTGTTAACTGCTGCTTCAGCTCAAACTCGCTCTCATGTCAGGAGAGTTAGTGGGCGTCTTCAGAACCGACTCAGTCCAGTTTGTGTCCTCAAAGTTGTCTCCCAGCTCCTTGTGACGCTAGAATCATCATGTGACATCATTTGAAGTCCTTTGGTTTGTTTTGCTTGGATGTCCAAGACACAACACCACGTGTACTAATCGTTACACATTCTTTTGTGTGCCGCTCCGCAGGCCGACACACACCAGTCAGGGTGCATTTTATTTTGAAAGCCGTTTCTGGAAGTCGGTGAATTGTCAACCTCATGATCCAACACAGACATGCACACATGTTTTCTTTTTCTGTAGAAATATTAATCAAATATTAATTTACAAAGCTCATTATAATATAATCTTTTGGTAATTATGAGAATAATTTAAAGAGTAAAATAAACACTTTTTAAAATAAATGATTCTAAAATGAATTTCTAATTTAAATATTCTACTAGTTTTTTGTAAGAATTATGATTTATATATTTTATTATTGGATTGTTCTTGATTAAACTAATACAATCTAAAATTAAATGAATTCCCCAAAAATCTGTCTCTTCATAATTAATATCATTGCCGTTTCTTTGTGACCTCAACTGTATTTAAAGAAGAACGAATAAAAGGATTGCAGCTTTGAGAAGGAGAGAAATTGAGTAACCGGTAGAGAGGAGACTGAGGAGCGAGGACCAGGAGGCTCGAACACAATAAGAGAAGAGAGACGAGAGATGAGACGTCAGCAAGAAACCTCACATTCCTTAAAGTAACCGGCTTGGACTGGGACAGAGGTCACACTGAGGTCACATTGAGTGACGAGAACTAATATGTAACGAGGGAGTGGAAAGAGTTGGCACATGCAGAGAGTGTGATGTATAAATAACATGTCAATGTGTTTCTTCGGTAGTTGGGGAAGACAGATGAGGAGGGAGGTCGTTGTCTTCACTATCGGACCCAGCTCAGGTTTATTTGTGAAACTGTTGGTTACAAATAAATCCACGTGAAGTGATCTCTGATCCAAACTCTCTGTGTCCTGTGGGTGTTTGATTACTGAGGTCCAGAGGGTGAGTATCCTGTGTGTGTGTGTGTGTGTGTGTGTGTGTGTGTGTGTGTGTGTGTGTGTGTGTGTGTGTGTGTATCCTGTGGCGTCTCACTAGCAGTCAGATAGGAGAAAGAAGCAAGTTTATATGATCAGGTTAAGAGATCAGTCAGAATGGACCAAAAAGGAAGAAATCCAGCCACAACACATTCCGTAACGAAACTTTGAAATCGTTTAACCTATAGGAGCGTAGTCTGAGTGATGTCCTCCTATAGGAGTCTGAGGGCTGTCCTCCTATAGGAGCATAGTCTGAGTGATGTCCTCCTATAGTAGTCTGAGGGCTGTCCTCCTATAGGAGTCTGAGGGCTGTCCTCCTATAGGAGCGTAGTCTGAGGGCTGTCCTCCTATAGGAGTCTGAGGGCTGTTCTCCTCTCCTCTCTCCTCGTGTTGTAATCTTTCATCCTTTACGTCTTCCTGAGTGAACGTGGTGTGTTTAGCTGCCGCTGCTCTCCGGTTGTCTTAACTGTAACTGTTTTAATGTGTTGTACGGCGACCTTGAGTGCCTTGAAAAGCACCTAATAAAATAAATGTATTATTATTGTTATTATTAGCCAACGGCGTCCTTTCACCACACGACTCCATCCTGGGGAGCTTGACAGATGTTGAGCCCTCTCCACTTCCAGAGCGCAGGGCGCCCCCACGGTTCCCTCTCCAGACCCCAGGTCCGAGGCTCCCTCGAGGCCCAAGCTCCGCATCGTCACAACCTCCGGTGCCAGTCTTCGCACACACAGTGCCTCCGTCCAGCGCGGCCGACGCCCCTATGCCCCCGCCCGGACTCAGGTCAGCAGGACGCTCCAGTGCACTCCAGTCGGCGTTTGATCTCACCCACATCCGCCTGTCGCTGCATCGAGTGCTTCAATGAGCAGACCTCAGTGTGAAGCTCCATTCTCCCGAGTAGACTCCAAACGTCCACGTAAGAAAATGTCACCGGCGGCTATTCATCCAGGGAATGAGAAACAAATCATGGAATGTTTTCACTCATTCATTACTCTTGGCAACTTTTGATGTTGTTGATGTCTATCACATTCACTTCTGACTCAACCTGTTGGACTGGTTGTGACGTCAAGAGATGAGGGGCTGGACCTCACGCATCCCCAGTTCAAATGCACACACACACACACACACACACCAGGACTGACGGGAAGACACGAGCAGCGTTCCTCCACACAGAAGGTGAACGTCTCCGTAAACTGACCTGAGGTCAGTTTAGCAGGTGAGAATCTGACCAGAGGAATCTGGACATGTTGGATCATCAGGATCTTTCTCTCTTTAACTGGACGGTAGAAATGGTTCCTGATGCTGATTGGCTGATCATTTATTTTGCTTTCAGGTGGAATAACAGTCTCTCATTTATATCTGAGCTAAAGGACAGTGATTTGATAAAGATGTACACGTCTTATAATAAAATAAGTGCTAAAACCTTGAATCACCTTGAGTTTGACTCATGAATGAAGTGTGTGTCTGAACCGGTTTGACAGCTTGTGTTGCCGTGTGTGTGTCCTGTGACGTGAGTGTGTGCAGCAGGTTTGTGTGTGGAGGTGTGGACTCTGCTATGCATCAGTGGGGGGACACAGAGGAGGGAGTCCCTCCCTCTAAAACCTCTCTGTGTGGGGAACATGACAGCCAGACCGAAGCTCAGAGGTGAGCCAGGACCGTTCTCCATGGCACGCCACTCCTCCGTCATTACTCACCCTCTAAGCTCTGAGTGTGTTGTGTTGAGCAGACCAGACTCACCTGGATCTGGACCTGGACCTGGACCTGGACCTGGACCGGGACCTGGACCAGGACCAGGACCGGGACCGGGACCTGGACCCAGCTGTGTGTCCATGAAGAGTGACCAGTCTATGAGAACCCCGGTGACATTCAAAGATGGAGTTCAGTCTTTTAGGTAAGCATTTAGAAACCAAAACAAACTGAATGTCAGAATTTTACTGAACATGTGAATCAGCTCTGTGTTTCTGTCAGGATCCATCAGCAGAAAGCTGACTCTCCTGGACCTGGACCAGGACCTGGACCCAGCTGTGTGTCCCTGAAGAGTGACGCCTCTATGTTTAGACCTGATGATTTCAAAGGTGGAGTTCAGTTTGATGAACTAAGGTGAGCTGTCATTAGGCGACTGTGTTTCTATCAGGATCCATCAGCAGAGGTCAGACCCTCCTTTACCTTTGATGTCAGGATTCCTTAAGACAGAACATAATATACAACTTGTACTTTTGTTTCCTCCAAAGAGTTCAGCAACAGAGATCCCAGGTGATCCCAGGAGACCTGGACCCCATATTTAAGGTGTGTGAGTCAGGGACTGTATAACATCTAGAGATGGTCACAGAGTTGGATCGCTGATGGAGCTTAGACCAGCAGGTGGAGCAACAGAGGAGACGTCCACCTGTCATTCAAAGAGGCCACGCCCTCTATGTCTCACCTTCAGGCCTAATATCATTTAAACGTCTGAGTTATTTATCTGTAGGGATGAACTCACTCGTGGAGCTTTTGTGTGGCACTGACTCGCTCATCACCGCCAAACTTGCAAGCATAAACAGGAATCTCAGGAATTGTTTGATTGGAGAAGTTTCAATATTCATACCTGCAAACTCATGAGGGGTAAAAGAAGTGACCACAAATCTGAAAAATATTAATAAACCGTTTAAGAACAAAAGGTCCTCCACTCTGACTAAGCCTTATAATAATAACAAATATACATTGTCATTATATGGTTAAAGGACTCTAGGACTTTTCCTTGAGTCTGTTGGATTGGATTCAATCTATTGTCATCGCACAGAGTACATGCAACGAAACGTATTCTCTGCATTTAACCCATCCTTAGTTATTAAGGAGCAGTGGGCTGCAGTGATGTGCAAGTAGGGGTTCAGTGCCTTGCTCAAGGACACTTTGACTTGCAAACTAACGGGGAAAGCGGGGATCGAACTGACAACCTTGGGGTTGCAGGACGACCCCCTTACCCCACTGAGCTACAGCCACCCCTGTTCTGCCTCTACCTGGTTGTCATGATACTAACATTATAACTTCTATACGATACCTGCCATAAATATCATGATAATGATACCAAAATTCAATACATTACCATAAATACGAGACTGGTATATTTATCTATAATATTAATGAATAAAACATATGTATGGTTCACCTTTTACCAACTTTCTCAACACTTAAGAAAAAGCAGTAATATTAGTATTAGCCCACAGCCAGATATGAATGAAACTACATGGTGCCATCAGAGCATTGATTATATGCTATGAGGCCTTCAGTCTGTATCTGACCAGATAATACACCTTTGAGAAAATAATAATAAAACAATACTCAAAAAATACAAACTTGTACAGTTTTTATGTGAAATGAATGCTAGAAACTTATATTAAGAAGATATTTCAAAGCTTTAAACTGGCCTCAATACACCATTTTAAATATTTAGAAACAATTAATATTTCCCAGAGAATGTATTTACAATCTATATTAACACAATGTTCACAGATTAGGTAAAACACTTTTGAGAAAATAACAATAAAACAATACTCATAAAATAATAATAAAACAATACTCATAAAATACAACCTAAAATGCAAGCTAGAAAGTTAAATTAAGGAGATATCTTTGAATTGGCCTCAATACACTATTTAAAATATTTAGAAACATTGAATATACATGTATTGTTTGATTTCAGTTGCTTGAGAAGAACATTGTCCACTTTATGAAGACCGAGTTGAAGAAGATGCAAAAGGCCCTAAATCCAGATTACCTAGAAGGCCCTGCGGGTCGGAAGAAAGATGAGAAGGTGTTGGACGGTGAGGATGAAGAGCAGATGAGGAGCAGCAGGGAAGCATTTCTGAAGATCACACTAAACTTCTTGAGGAGAATGGAGCAGGAGGAGCTGGCTGACTGTCTGCAGAGCAGTAAGAGGATTTTAAAGACTTTACAATTAATCAGAAGACCACCACTCAGTAAGTTCATCTGTGATTGTTGTCATTCCAGAAACTCGTGTGCCTGCAGCCCAACATGAACTCAAGTCTAATCTGAAGAAGAAGTTCCAGTGTGTGTTTGAGGGGATCCCTAAAGCAGGAAACCAAACCCTCCTGAACCAGATCTACACAGAGCTTTACATCACAGAGGGAGGGACTGCAGAGGTCAACCAGGAGCATGAGGTCAGACAGATTGAAACAGCATCCAGGAAACCACACAGACCAGAAACACCCATCAGACAAGAAGACCTCTTCAAAGCCTCGCCTGGAAGAGAGGAGCCAATCAGAACAGTGATGACGAAGGGAGTGGCTGGCGTTGGGAAAACAGTCCTAACGCAGAAGTTCACTCTGGACTGGGCTGAAGACAAAGCCAACCAGGACATCCACTTCCTGTTTCCATTCACGTTCAGAGAGCTGAATGTGCTGAAAGAGAAGACGTTCAGCTTGGTGCAACTTATCCATCACTTCTTCCCTGAAACCAAAGAAGCAGAATTCTGCAAGTTTGAAGAGTTCCAGGTTGTGTTCATCTTTGACGGTTTGGATGAGTGTCGACTTCCTCTGGACTTCCTCAACAATGAGGTCCTGACTGATGTCACAGAGTCCACCTCAGTGCATGTGCTGCTGACAAACCTCTTCAGGGGGAAACTGCTTCCCTCTGCTCGTCTCTGGATAACCACAAGACCTGCAGCAGCCAATCAGATCCCTCCTGACTGTGTTGGCTTGGTGACAGAGGTCAGAGGGTTCACTGACCCCCAGAAGGAGGACTACTTCAGGAAGAGGTTCAGAGATGAGGAGCAGGCCAGCAGGATTATCTCCCACATCAAGACCTCCCGAAGCCTCCACATCATGTGCCACATCCCAGTCTTCTGCTGGATCACTGCTACAGTTCTGGAGGACGTGTTGAAGACCACAGAGGAAGGAAAGCTGCCCAATACCATGACTGAGATGTACATCCACTTCCTGGTGGTTCAGTCCAAAGTGAAGAAGGTCAAGTTTGATGGAGGAGCTGCAACGGATCCACACTGGAGTCCAGAGAGCAGGAAGATGACTGAGTCTCTGGGAAGACTGGCTTTTGATCAGCTGCAGAAAGGGAACCTGATCTTCTATGAATGCGACCTTGTCCAGTGTGGCATCGATATCAGAGAAGCTTCAATGTACTCAGGAGTGTTCACACAGATCTTTAGAGAGGAGAGAGGACTGTACCAGGACCAGATGTTCTGCTTTGTCCATCTGAGTGTTCAGGAGTTTCTGGCTGCTATTCATGTCCATCTGACATTCAGCAACTCTGGTGTCAACCTGATGGCAGAAAAACAACCAGGAGCAGGCCTTGGTCTTGGCCTTGGCCTTGGCCTTGGTCGGCCTGAAATATTGAGAGCAAAACTTAAACTCAAACATCTCTACCAGAGTGCTGTGTACAAGGCCTTACAGAGTCCAAATGGACACCTGGACTTGTTCCTCCGCTTCTTCCTGGGTCTTTCCCTGGAGACCAATCAGAGTCTTCTGCAAGGTCTGCTGACACAGACAGGAAGAAGCTCACAGGCCAATCAGGAAACAGTTTGGTACATCAAGAAGAAGATTAGTGAGGGTGTGTCTCCAGAGAAAAGCATCAATCTGTTCCACTGTCTGAATGAACTGAACGATGGTTCTCTGGTGGAGGAGATCCAACAGGCCCTGAGATCAGGACATCTCTCCACTGATGAACTGTCTCCTGCTCAGTGGTCAGCTCTGGTCTTCATCTTACTGTCATCAGAAGAAGATCTGGAGGTGTTTGACCTGAAGAAATACTCTGCTTCAGAGGAGGCTCTTCTGAGGCTGCTGCCGGTGGTCAAAGCCTCCAACAAAGCTCTGTATGGATACGTTAACATTACTTAATGGATTGATGTTTTACTTTGATTCAACATGTTGTTTGTATTAATCTCTGTTCCTCCCTTAGGCTGAAGGACTGTAACCTCTCAGACGGAAGCTGTGGAGCTCTGTCCTCAGTCCTCAGCTCCCAGTCCTCCAGTCTGAAAGACCTGGACCTGAGTAACAACTGGCTGCAGGACTCAGGAGTGAAGCTCCTCTCTGCTGGACTTGAGAGTCCACATTGTAGACTGAAAACTCTGAGGTGGGTTCACTGAATTATGAATAAGGATAAGAGCCCAATATGATCATAATGTAACATAAATTAACTGCAATTTGGTTTCCGAGCCAAGCACTCCACTGACACAGCCAACTGCTTTCTCCTTGGATAAAGGGGGAGTAGTTGGAGCAGTATTTCTTGACCTCAGGAAGGCTTTCGACACAGTTAATCACAATATCCTGATTAGGAAAATGTCAGATTTCAACCTCTCAGCTGAATCTCTAGCATTAATGAAGTCCTACCTGGAGGGAAGAACCCAGTGTGTTAGAGTAAGTGAGGCTGTATCGCCTATACTGGGGTATGAAGTGGGTGTCCCTCAGGGTTCGATTTTGGGACCATTATTATTCAGCCTGTTTATAAATGACCTCCCCAGTGTCTGTAAGGGATGTAGTATCCAAATGTACGCTGATGACACAGTGATCTATGTCCATGCAAAAAGCAAAGTCCAGGCTGTACTTCAACTAACTGATACCATGGTCCCTGTCTCTGAATGGCTCTCAGATTCCTACGACTAAATGTGAAAAAGACAGTCTGAATGTTTTTCACAAAGATGGCATGTAACTCACCTGAGCCGGATGTCTATGTCTCTGGTGAGCGGCTCCAGATAGTGCCTGAACTTAAATATTAGGTATCTTCCTCGACTTAATCCTTTCTTTTAAGAAGCAGGTAACAAAAATTGACAGATTTCATGTAATCAATTTCAAATACATAAGAAATAACTTAAACATAGATACTACAAAACTGTACTTTAAAGTAACATTATGTAACAATTCTACCTGAAAATAACAGCTTGAAAAAAATTGTGCCGCTACAATGACTTTTTATATGCCGATTTGCGCCTCCTCCATTGCCATCGGGGGTCAGTGGGGAAATAACTCGACTATGCAAGATTTTGGAGTCGCCCGATCCGGGGCGGATGTATTTCGACCTGCTTTCTGGCAGTGATTACGCAATTGTCATATAGTGCCAGTCCACGCTCGCAGCTACAGTATAAGGGTGCTAATGAGAGTGTGCTCATCCGTGTGTGCGGATGTGTCTGCACGCAGCACGGCAAAGCTCGAGCTCGAACACACCAGACGCGCCTCTCAAAAACGCGTCGCCCACAAAACCATTGATTCCCTATGGTACGGCGTGACTCTCAAAAATGTACGCGAGAAAAATGTACTGAAGAGCCCTACCATACAGCAAAGGATAAACACCCTGTTTTATTAATAATACGCACCAGGCACCAGCGGTGATTGAGAAGTGGGTATACGCAATGCTGACTGAAATATAAGTGGGTATAAACCGTATACCTGCGTATACCCTGGACTACACCTCCATATACCCTGAAATACCTCCAAAAACTGAAGGGGGCGCTCTAAGCGAAAAACTACATAATGGGGCTTTAATGCAATCATCATTCCATATCTGACCTACTGCTTAACCAGCTGGGCTCAAACCAGCAGCACCGCTCTGAAACCAATTCAAATCCTGCATAAGCAGGCTTTAAAAATACTGGATCAGAAGCCTAGGAGTTATCGCCATTGTGCCATTTTAACTAAATACAGTCTCCTGAACTGGGATAACCTCATTCATTTTGCCAATATGTGTCTAGTTTTTAAAGTTTTTAATGATATGGCTCCTCCCCCACTTGGTGAATTTATTAAACAAAAAACAGAGTAGCAGACAAACTAGATCTGTGGAGAGAGGCGACTGCGTCATCCCATTTAGGAGGAGTTATTTTAGTCAGTCTGCATTGTCAGTGGGAGCAGGACAGCTCTGGAATGCCCTGCCTCTAAATATGCGCAGTAGCAAAACTTGTTACTCTTTTAAACACGGCCTGAAGAAGTGGCTTTTTGTCAGATGCGTGAGCATGAACTGTGATTCCCTCCTCAGTGATTGTGTGAATAATTATTGTTTTTAATGTCTGTTTTAATTTTAATTTTAATTTTTAAATGATTTTATGAAGAGGTCAGTATTTTATCGTAACCTGTATGTTTATTGCTTTTTTATTATGCTACTGTGTTAACCTCTTTCTCCTTTAGTGAAGGCTGTAACATCTGGCCACAGGGACCACAGCTGAAATGTAGCCTTAGCTAACGTTAACACATTTACCCATGGGTTGATTAATGTGTACGGTCCTGTGGCAGCAAGGTGTGTTTAGGCTCGGCTGCAGAGTGGGTGGAGCGGGGGTGTGGTTCAGGGAACGGTGTCTGATTGTCATCAGCTGGTCTGATGGGTAATCAGTCCAGCTGATGGCAATCAGTGTTTGTGTATCTGCGAGGCTTTGTCTTCAAAAGGAGCTGGATGGACTGAAGATGGGACTGCTGGGCAGAGACGCTGTCTGGTCCGGAAAACAATATAATATATTGAAAGTATCACTCAGACTGCTGATTCCGTGGTGCTTCGAGGGGCAACCTACTACTGACGACGGGAAAGCTGTCACAGGTCCCTTTACAAATAAATAAATAAATAAATGAAATGAAAAAAGAAATGAAAGGCCCAAAGGGTCAGGGGCATAAAGGGTCTGTCCTTCACCTACAGAACGTCGCTCAGAGAGACACAAACAGTATTGATGAGTATACTATATGTGCCATACTTTATTAACACACGTAAATAACCAAACATTTATACATTTAAATGAAATAAGTGTTCCATCTTGTGGTGGTCCTTGTGATCAGGTTCCTCTTCTCTCTGAAGTCATGAATCCTCCGGCCTTAAGCTGCTTCTACACGGCTGCTACCAGCTGCAGGAAACCTTGTGAAGTGGAGTTCACATTTAAAACAGGAACTCATCTGATTGGATGATGAACAGATTGTTTCTGTCATCTTTTCTTCTTCTTTCACTGACGGGATTTTGACTAAATGTCTGTTTACAGAAGAAGATGAAACCAAAGTGAAAGCCACTCTTGTTCATGATGTTAATGATGATTCATTGTGTGTTGATATAATAAACTCTGTGTGTTGTTTTGTGTGGTTACAGAATGTCACGCTGTGAGATCTCAGAGGAAGGCTGTTCTTCTCTGGGATCAGCTCTGAAGTCAAACCCCTCCAGTCTCAGAGAACTGGATCTGAGCTACAACCAGCTGCAGGATTCAGGAGTGAAGCTGCTGACTGGTTTTCTGGAGAGTCCACGTTGTGGACTGGAGACTCTGAGGTGGGTTCACTGAATTATAAATAAAGTTAAGAGCCCAATATGATCATAATGTAACATGAATTAACTGATGATCACTGATGTTAACAGAGAGAAATGAGCTGAAACTAATGGTTTCATAACCAGATGGAGTCCCTGCTCACACATTTCTCCTTTCAGAGAACAAGAATATAATACCTTGGCTCTTTTGATTGACATCACTTGACGCCTGAAGAAACTGAATTTAAAGCTTAAAATCATAGAGCGCATATCTGACCTTGATGTTCTGACCTTTAGTGAGGAAACTCTCTCTAACTGGACCTCAAGGACTTTAATTAGACCTGATATACAATCATGACACTTCTCTGGCTTCATGCTGCTGATGGAGGACTGAACAGGCCTATGGGACAGAGCCAGGGGCCACAGGGTCAGGGCCCACAGGGTCAGGGGCTACGGGGTCAGGGGCCAATGGGCCAATGAAATTCTATTCAGTTTATTTCATACAGCCCACTACCAACATGTTCAAATTTCCCTGAGGGCTTTACAATCTGTACACATACAACATCCCTGACCTTTGACCTCACATCAGATCATGAAAAACTCCCAAAACATAGAAAAACAACTTTTCACTGGGAAGAAAATGGAAGAACCCTTCAGGAGAGCAACAGAGGAGGATCCCTCTCCAGGATGGACGGACCAATAGATGTCATGTGACCAGAAGGAATCATTACAGAGTTACAACACATTCAATGAATATGACAGAGTGGATGAATAGTTGGTAGTCGTCATAGACCACGATCCAGACCTCCATGATCCATCGGGCAGATGGAGGTAGAGAGGAGGAGTGGGCGGAACATCAACATCGCCATGGCATCAGACCCAGCCAGGTCCAATGGACCCGATGAGACGTGAAGTCACAAGGACTCTGGGGAGGAAGTAGAGCATCTCTAGGGCTGGACCAGGTGAACATGGTTTAGGTTTAACTATAAGACCATCAAGAGGAAAGTCTTCAGTCTACAGGAGGTGACTGAGTCTGCCTCCAGGACTGAAGGTGAAGCTGGTTCATAAAAGAGGAGGAGCTTAATACCTGAAGGCTCTGACTCCGATCCGACTTTTTAAGATTCTAGGAACTACAAGTAGCCCCGCATTTAGTGAGGCAGCTCTCTAGTCGGGCAATATGGTACTATAAGCTATGTAAGATATGATGGTGCTTCACCAATCAAGGCTTTTTAGGTTAAGAGAAGAATTTTAAAAGTGATTCTTGATTTTACAGGGAGACGGAGCAGAGCAGCTAGTACAGGACTAATGTGATCTCTTTTCTTAGTTTTAGTGAGAACACGAGCTGCAGCATTCTGGATCAACTGGAGGGACCTAAGAGACTTATTAGAGTCAGGGGCCTAAGGGCCAAAGTGTCAGGGGCCCCCTCTCCTTCACCTACAGAATGTCACTCAGAGAGATACAGAGAGTATTGATGAGTATACTATATGTACCATACTTTATTAATATTAGATATATACTATACTTGAGTGAGTCAATGTTCCTCATAAAAAGAGTTATTTATTCACACGTAAAGAACCAAACATTTATACATTTAAATGAAATAAGTGTTGAAATCAAACTTGTAGTGATCCTTGTGATCAGGTTCCTCTTCTCTCTGAAGTCATGAATCCTCCGGCCATAAGCTGCTTCTACACGTCTGCTACCAGCTGCAGGAAACCTTGTGATGTGGAGTTCACATTTGTTTTGTGTGTTTACAGACTGTCATACTGTGGGATCTCAGAGGAAGGCTGTTCTTCTCTGGGATCAGCTCTGAAGTCAAACCCCTCCAGTCTCAGAGAACTGGATCTGAGTAAAAACCAGCTGCAGGATTCAGGAGTGAAGCTGCTGACTGGTTTTCTGGAGAGTCCACGTTGTGGACTGGAGACTCTGAGGTGGGTTCAGTGAATTATGAATAAGGATGAGAGCCCAATATGATCATAATGTAACATGACTTAACTGATGATCACTGATGTTAACAGAGAGAAATGAGCTGAAACTAATAGTTTCATAACCAGATGGAGTGCCTGCTCACACATTTCTCCTTTCAGAGAACAAGAATATAATATCTTGGCTCTTTTGATCGACATCACTTGACGCCTGAAGAAACTGAATTTAAAGCTGCAGGACAATTCAGTTAAATATTTTATTGTAAAATTAAGTCCTTTATTTTTAAATCACGTTTTTCATAAGATTTGTTTAAATCCAGCCTTTATTTTACTTTAAATAAGAGAAGATAATGTAAGTATTATTAGAGTATTTATTATTCATAATTAATTCAGTTCAGTTGAAAATCTGTAATAATAAATATGTTGTAGATGTTATAATATTTACTTCTCTTTATTTATGTCAGACCTGGATTCAGATGCAGAGGAGAGAACATATAAGCCCACTTTATTGAAATCCAAACCTCTTTGAGGAGTGACAAATAAAAGGGTTATGGAAAAGAGCTCACTAAATATACTTGGGCTAATCTAAAACACAAAGTCACTCCAAACGGGAGGATAAAAACGGCTGACAAACAAAACAAAGCTAAGCTAAACTAGAAACTTTACAAAGGAAAAGTCACTCTCAAGGAGGGAACAGACAACAACTCATGGAGTGGCAATACTCAGGGAAACCGTGACTCTGGCTGTGGCAACGGGCTGAGGGCCAAGGGCCAAACACTTTGGCCCCAGACAAAGGGGAGACGCAGACTATGAGCACATGAGGTTCATGGGGACCAAGTGGAGACCTCAGGGGTCAGGGGGGACCATCAGGGGTCAGGGGAGACTGTCAGGGGTCAGGGGGGACCATCAGGGGTCAGGGGTCAGTGGAGACCTTCAGGGGTCAGGGGGGAACATCAGGGGGCAGGGGGGACCATCACACCGGTGACAAATGAGGAAGGGCAAGTGACCTGAAACGAGAGGGGGAGTTAAGACTTCAAAATAAAACAGAAAGTTACGAGACAGAAACCCAAGACAAGACAAACCTCCCCGCGGTGTGACAATTTAACTTGACAGTCAGTTGTTTACTACATACACACGTTAATACAACTGTTAACTACTTCAATGCATACGGCACAAAATCATAGAGCGCATATCTGACCTTGATGTTCTGACCTTTAGTGAGGAAACTCTCTCTAACTGGACCTCAAGGACTTTAATTAGACCTGATATACAATCATGACACTTGTCTGGCTTCATGCTGCTGATGGAGTACTGAACAGGCCTATGGGACAGAGCCAGGGGCCACAGGGTCAGGGGCCAAAGAGCCAGGGGCCACAGGGTCAGGGGCCCACTGTCCTTCACCTACGGAATGTAACTCAGAGAGGCACAGAGTATTGATGAGTATACTATATGTACCATAATGTATTAATATTAGATATATACTATACTTGACTGAGTCAATGTTCATCATAAAAAGAGTTATTTATTCACACGTAAAGAACCAAACATTTATACATTTAAATGAAATAATTGTTGAAATCCAACTTGTGGTGATCCTTGTGATCAGGTTCCTCTTCTCTCTGAAGTCATGAATCCTCCGGCCGTAAGCTGCTTCTACACGTCTGCTACCAGCTGCAGGAAACCTTGTGAAGTGGAGTTCACATTTAAAACAGGATTGGATGATGAACAGATTGTTTCTGTCATCTTTTATTTTTCCTTCATTGACGTGATTTTAATTAAATGTCTGTTTACAGAAGAAGATGAAACCAAAGTGAAAGCCACTCGTGTTCATGATGTCAATAATGATTCATTGTGTATTGATATAATAAACTCTGTGTGTTGATTTGTGTGTTTACAGACTGATACACTGTGAGATCTCAGAGAAAGGCTGTTCTTCTCTGGGATCAGCTCTGAAGTCAAACCCCTTCAGTCTCAGAGAACTGGATCTGAGAGGAAACATGCTGCAGGATTCAGGAGTGAAGCTGCTGACTGGTTTTCTGGAGAGTCCACATTGTAGACTGGAGACTCTGAGGTGAGTTCACTGTCTGCTGCTAGTGTAGCACCTTCATGTTTAATCAATAACTGTTTGATGGATCTACGTATTGATCCATCAAGTGTTTCATCTCCTGGTGACATGTTCCCCTTCACATCAGCTGCCTCGTTGCATGTCGTCCTCTACAAGCACGACATGGACGACTTGTCTGGCTTCATGCTGCTGATGGAGTACTGAACAGGCCTATGGGACAGAGCCAGGGGCCACAGGGTCAGGGGCCAAAGGGTCAGAGGTCAAGGGATCAGAGGTTAAACGATCAGGGGCCCAAAGAGTCAGGGGCCAAATGGTCAGAGGCCAAAGGTAAAGAGGCCCCAAGGGTCAGGGGCTAAAAGGGTCAGAGGTGAAACAGTCAGGGGCCAAGGGGGACCATAACACCGGTGACACATGAGGAAGGGCAAGTGACCTGAAACGAGAGGGGGAGTTAGACTTCAAAATCTAAACAGGAAGTTACGAGACAGAAACCCAAGACAAGACAAACCTCCCCGCGGTGTGACAATTTAACTCGGAAGTTAGTTGTTTACTACATACTGTGATGTCTTTAGAGGACGGGATCGTAAGATGAGGCATGGGTGCACAAATCAAGACAGGCGAGGGTTTGTTGAGTTCCAAGTCTTTGTAATTTGATTCATCTTTAAGGAAACAAAAGGCAAAACTTAAATCCCACACACGTCGTGGTGCACAACAAACATATTGTCCCGACTCTCTCTCAGCTCGTCGCAGGCTCATCAGCTTCATCCTCTTCAGCTGTGCGGCCGCCTCCCTCGCCTTCACTGCTGAGTGGGAGTTGTAGTCTTTCACCCCGGTGGTTGTAGTCCCTGCTGCAACCACCGGGACGGAATGTACCTCCCATTCAGCACTCTTCCTCTTATGACATCACAATACACACGTTAATACAACTGTTGGCTACTTCAATGCATACGGCACAAAATCATTGAGCGCATATCTGACCTTGATGTTCTGACCTTTAGTGAGGAAACTCTCTCTAACTGGACCTCAAGGACTTTAATTAGACCTGATATACAATCATGACACTTGTCTGGCTTCATGCTGCTGATGGAGGACTGAACAGGCCTATGGGACAGAGCCAGGGGCCACAGGGTCAGGGGCCACAGGGTCAGGAGCCATAGGGCCAGGGGCTAAAGTGTCAGGCGCCAAAGGGTCAGGGGCCAAAGGGTCAGGGGCCCCCTGTCCTTCACCTACAGAATGTCACTCAGAGAGACACAGAGAGTATTGATGAGTATACTATATGTAGCATAATTTATTAATATAAGATATATATACTTGAGTGAGTCAATGTTCATCATAAATAGAGTTATATATTCACACGTAAAGAACCAAACGTGTACACATTTAAATGAAATAAGTGTTGAAATCAAACTTGTGGTGGTCCTTGTGATCAGGTTCCTCTTCTCTCTGAAGTCATGAATCCTCCGGCCATAAGCTGCTTCTACACGTCTGCTACCAGCTGCAGGAAACCTTGTGATGTGGAGTTCACATTTAAAACAGGAACTTATCTGATTGGATGATGAACAGATTGTTTCTGTCATCTTTTCTTCTTCTTTCACTGACGTGATTTTAACTAAATGTCTGTTTAGTGAAGAAGATGAAACCAAAGTGAAAGCCACTCGTGTTCATGATGTCAATAATGATTCATTGTGTGTTGATATAATAAACTCTGTGTTGTTTTGTGTGTTTACAGTCTGTCATGCTGTGGTATCTCAGAGGAAGGCTGTTCTTCTCTGGGATCAGCTCTGAAGTCAAACCCCTCCAGTCTCAGAGAACTGGATCTGAGCTACAACCCGCTGCAGGATTCAGGAGTGAAGCTGCTGACTGGTTTTCTGGAGAGTCCACGTTGTAGACTGGAGACTCTGAGGTGGGTTCACTGTCTGCTGCTAGTGTAGCACCTTCATGTTGAATCAATAACTGTTTGATGGATCTACGTATTGATCCATCAAGTGTTTCATCTCCTGCTGACATGTTCCACTTCACATCAGCTGCCTCGTTGCATGTCGTCCTCTACAAGCACGACATGGACGACTTGTCTGGCTTCATGCTGCTGATGGAGTACTGAACAGGCCTATGGGACAGAGCCAGGGGCCACAGGGTCAGGGGCCAAAGGGTCAGAGGTCAAGGGATCAGGGCTACAGGGTCAGGTGCCAAAGGGCTAGGGGCCATTTGCCAAGTGCATCAAATGTTACTTGAAGCCCAACACCTACACACACAGAGAGCAGACACACACATACGTGCTGCACAGTGGCGGTGCGTACATAGAGGGTGCTAGGGCGCCGCCCCTCCAAAGATTTTGAGATGAAAAAACAAAGAAGAAAAAAAACAGAAAAAAACATTATATACCAAATCATTTAAATAATAAATATACCGCGTTGACGCGCTAAATGTGTGTGGGAGACCGTCAGCCTGTCAAAAACCTCTTAAGTTAAATGTGACCAAAAATAATATATCGCCACTCTTCATCACTGAGAGAAGCCCCTCCCCCTTTCACAGGCGCCGGTCCAATGTGTGTGTGTGTGGCAGAGAGCAAACATTTCAGTCGTTTCGGCAAGGACGGCAAGGATGAAACGTGAATCTTGGGGCGCAAAAATTTGCGCCCTGGCCAATGACATTGTTTCTTATTTCACGTGATTGAACTCGGCCAATCAGAGACTGTTACGATTCCCTCAGCCAGAGAGCTCCGGAGCTGCGCGAGTCTGCTCTTAGCTGTTAGCTGGAGGCTCAGTGAGTCATGCACTGTTTAGTTTCCCCTGTCTGTTGTTTCAAAGTCCTGGGACTGAAACTCTCTGGACTACAACGGGGTGAAGATCTAAAGAGCTTCAGACAAGTGGAAGAAGCACGAAACCTGCCGCAGTTATCCAGCTAAGAGCATGAAGCTAACTAGCTAACAGCATGAAGCTAACTCTGACGAGCAGAGAAGCAGGAGACCGAACTGGCATCGAAAACACAACAAAGAAGTTCTGAAAGACAGACACATTCCCTCCAGAATAATGAAACAGGTTGCTCACAGACATGATGGACTTCAACCACAGAGTTATGGCCGGGCTCTCAAGTGACACGCATTGAGAGTGACAGTCACACATTTCGGTCTTAACTCCCGCACTCCCTCCACACATCGTATTTATCACCCTGAAAAAACCTCTCGGCTATTTAATGCTTTAATGTGCCGCAGCGCCAACATGAGCTGGCCGCGCTGACCTCACGGTGGAGAAATCAAACGCTCCCCGGGAGGTCTGCTGTGCGGTGCCACTTATCAGCCAATCAGAAAGAAGAGCTGGGCTACACAATATCTGTTGTATCTGGTTAAGATTTAATCCAGCAACCAATGAAAATAAAGCATCAGTCACTCTTACCTGTCTTTAGAACCTGATAGCCTTGTTAATGACATGTGGTTCAATTAAGTACTCACTCTCTTAAACTTTACATCTTGAAATAAATAATGTGTTGTGATTGTGTGGTGATGTAAACTCAGCTGTCATAACAAGCAGGAGAGCACCTTGTTAACCTCTCGGTATACTGCATGCTCAAAACATCATAGAATTGTTTATTAAGCTGCCCACATAGCATTTATCTTTTTATTTGCAGGCCTAGGAAAAGGACCCTCTCAATTTTTTTCAAAACAATACTTTGAACAAGTAATATGTATTCTAAAGAATTTAACATAAAGACAGGGCAGTTGTGCAATAGAATTAGACATGTTTTTGTAAATGAGAGTAGAGTTATTAAAAACATTTTAATTCTTTAAGGTAGCAAAGATGCCTCGTAAAAGACATTTGCCAGGCCAGATCGAGGTACAACATGGGTACAACGCCAAATTAATTCAAATTTCCTGATATTTGAGCCACCACCGCGTGTGGCTGCGTGCGCGTCAACATTTTGGTCACCCCCGACAAAATCTCACTCCAAGGTTTTTTTAAAAGTTGGCAGCTCTGTTTAAAGAGAGGAGGGCAATTTTTATTTACATGCAGTGGAGCTACTCTGTCAAACACCCGATGTAACACGTGACCTCTTTCTGACTATTCTGCTCTGAACCTCTTTCATGTGAGGTGAAACTCTTTTCTGTAAACCTCTAAAACCCAACCCCATGTTTCTTTCTGCTCTGAACCTCTCATGCCCACCGTCTCAGTGTGTTGATAGTTGTTGTTGGACCGTGTTGAGCACGCTGTGTTCTTGAAATAAAGCTTTGATTTCTACTATATTCTACTCAAAACCTCTTTTCTTCTCATTGTTGAGTGCTATTTAAACCGTGTCGCCCAACTGCGCCCCCCACCAGCCACCACTGGTGCTGCATGTCGTCCACATCAATGTCATGAACACAGGAACTGATCCACAAGAACCCGTCACATTGATTCATGACAAGTCAACCCAACAACACGGCGTCACCACAACACGGCTCACTCAAGAGCACGACACATTCAACATGACTCCCCTCAGGAGGAAGGATATGAACTCCATGGTGACGTTTGGGTCGGTTTCCCTCACAGAGACAGGTTATTGAGAGCATTCAGCAACACATTGACGAAGCTCTCTTACGCTAACAGCACGGACAGTTTCATCAACACGGTCCTCGTCTAACAGACTAACTCAATCCGGTTCCCAGAGCAGGTCAAACCCGCCTCCCCTCTGCTCCACCAATCACAGGCACGCACCTCCCAGCATGCAAACTGCCTCCCTATGATGGGCTAGAGGGGGTTGAGGACAGACCCCTCCAAATACAAAGCCCCCTGTACAGGGTCGCTTCACGATAATAAAAACATCACCAGACACCAAAAAACACAACGCTACGACAAAAAGCAGCTGACTCAGCAAATGCATCTGGACATCATGCTGTGCACTGAATGGATAAGTCCGTCCTCCTCTTGATTGGATGATGAACAGATTGTTCCTGTCATCTTTTGTTCTTCTTTCACTGACGTGATTTTAACTAAATGTCTGTTTACTAAAGAAGATGAAACCAAAGTGAAAGCCACTCGTGTTCATGATGTTAATAATGATTATAATAATAATTATTATTATTATTAATAATAATAATAATTCATTGTGTATTGATATAATAAACTCTGTGTGTTGTTTTGTGTGTTTACAGTCTGTCATGGTGTAGGATATCAGAGGAAGGCTGTTCTTCTCTGGGATCAGCTCTGAAGTCAAACCCCTCCAGTCTCAGAGAACTGGATCTGAGTAGAAACCCGCTGCAGGATTCAGGAGTGAAGCTGCTGACTGTTTTTCTGGAGAGTCCACGTTGTGGACTGGAGAGTCTGAGGTGGGTTCACTGTCTGCTGCTAGTGTAGCACCTTCATGTTGAATCAATAACTGTTTGATGGATCTACGTATTGATCCATCAAGTGTTTCATCTCCTGGTGACATGTTCCACTTCACATCAGCTGCCTCGTTGCATGTCGTCCTTTACAAGCACGACATGGACGACTTGTCTGGCTTCATGCTGCTGATGGAGTACTGAACAGGCCTATGGGACAGAGCCAGGGGCCACAGGGTCAGGGGCCAAAGGGTCAGGGGCCCACTGTCCTTTACCTACAGAATGTCCCTCAGAGAGACAAAAAGTATTGATGAATATACTATATGTAGCATACTTTATTCAAATATACTGTGTATATATATATATATATATATATATATATATATATATATATATATATACAGTGGGGGAAAAAAGTATTTAGTCAGCCACCAATTGTGCAAGTTCTCCCACTTCAAAAGAGAGAGGCCTGTAATTTCCACACACTGCTGCAGGTAATTTGGCCCATTCCTCCATGCAGAGCTCCTTTAGAGCAGTGATGTCGCTGGGCACTTATTTTACTGAGGAATTTACCAATAAATTCTTTAAAAATCAGACAAAGTTATTTTCTGGATTTTTTTCCCTCATTTTGTCTTTCATAGTTGAGGTCTAGCTGTGTTGAAAATTACAGGCCTCTCTCATCTTTTTAAGTGGGAGAACTTGCACACAACAGTTATTCATTTAAATGAAATAAGTGTTGAAATCAAACTTGTGGTGGTCCTTGTGATCAGGTTCATCTTCTCTCTGAAGTCATGAATCCTCCGGCCGTAAGCTGCTTCTACACGTCTGTGTAGCAGGTTCCTCACCGCTACCCGTTCTTCTTTCACTGATGTGATTTTAACTAAATGTCTGTTTACAAAAGAAGATGAAACCAAAGTGAAAGCCACTCGTGTTCTTGATATAATAAACTCTGTGTCTTGTTTTGTGTATTTACAGTCTGTTAGGCTGTGGGATCACAAAGGAAGGCTGTTCTTCTCTGGGATCAGCTCTGAAGTCAAACCCCTCCAGTCTCAGAGAACTGGATCTGAGAGGAAACAAGCTGCAGGATTCAGGAGTGAAGCTGCTGACTGGTTTTCTGGAGAGTCCACGTTGTAGACTGGAGACTCTGAGGTCAGTAGAGGGTATGGGTAAATGAGTTGTTGTTGTTGTTGTTGTTGACGTCTTCAGGAAGTGAAGCTGGATCACAGCTGACGGCATCACCAGACGTTTAGAGACAGTGGTCCTCATTCATCAAACTCTCAAACTCTTGATGGTCTTGGTTGAGCTCTGAGATCAGTCTGACTGAAGCCGGCTCACCACTGGCTCTCACTTCAGAGAACCAGCATTACATTTAGTCACCAACAACTGTAGCTGGTGTTTCACTGCTCAGTCGTTTCCTCCATGGAGCCGATCATCAGTCACGGCTGAAACATCCACTAGTGCTGCTTTGTTCATGCTGAGGAAGTTCCAGAGATCCTGGAAACCAAACTTCAAGACGTCGTCTGGAGCAGGGGTCACCAACCTTTTTGAGACCGAGGGTTACTTCAAGGGTACAAAATAATCCGAAGGGCTACTTGTTTTATATAAACTTCCCAAAAAACAAATTTGCCTGAATCACCTTTTAATAATTAGCCGCCACACGACATCCTCGTGACTTGATGAAACCTAAAGCTTTTATAACTACGGTACTTTGATTGTTCTACCCAACATTCTGATAAAGAACATAGATTGTGCCGAAGACACGTAGTAATACTAAAGATTGTAAGAGCAATAGGTCCTCTGCACCCACTGTCAGTGTTCAGGCCCTAATATTAATAAGCAGAGGGCCTTTTGTGCGCCACATTTTCTTTTAAAGCTCTAGATCCATTGTTGGAGACACAATTTCAGAGTTAAAGGGATATTTTATCACGATGACTCTAAAATTCTGTTTTTTTGGACTCTATCTCTGAGATAAATATAAACGAGTTCATTGTCTAATTTACCATCCAATGGAGAACAATATTACACTCATTAACAACTACTGACATGCTGTAACTACCTGGATGTTCAGTTCACTTTGTGCATCGTTTACTTTAAGCTAAACTCATTGGCTGTCATCCTGGCTCTTTGAGAGACGCTACTTGCAGCGCAGCAGCCTCCCCAAGGTCCTAGTGCCCGGGGATTATGGCCTTTTTCTTTCTTTTTTGACGAAGCTCAATGTTGATTATTTTAAAACCATTACATGGCGTGCAGTCGTATCACATGGTCCCCGCGGGCACCGTGTTGGCTACCTCTGATCTGGAGAATGTATTCTCTGGATGTAGCAGGACACATGTGGGCTGCTTTACTGCAGCAGAGTCCATCTTTACAGGAGGCAGTGAACACCTCTCTGGTTCTGCAGTCATGATGCGTTCAGGACCCTCAGCAAAGACTCAGTCTAGATGACCCAGCCTGTTTCTCTTCTACTGATGTGCTGCTTCACTGGCAGCTGATGGAGGAAGTCTCTGGAGACACTGATCCATCTATTCTGTTGTCTTCTTCTTCTCTCACCAGATGGAAGTGATCAGCTGAGTGCTGATGATCCAGAGAGCATCTGGAGACTGGCATCTCTATGTATCTACATCACCCCATGAAAAAGAAAAGACAAAATGCAAATAAAAATTTGGAGAAAATACATGTTATGGTACATTTTTTCAAAGCACCTAAAAAATAGTTTGAACATGAATTTTTCATTAAAACGAGTGAGTTCTCCTGATTGAACTCTGATCTATGGAGGGGTGAATAACTCAATTACACTAATAACTGATTACATTGTTAGTCATGGTGTTGGTGATGAGGTACAAACTATAGTTTTTAGGATTTTTTGGTTTCTGACCACTTTTGGGTGATTCAACAATAACCGGGTCAAATTGAACATCACGGCTGTCAGTAAGAAACAAACATAACAGGAGATTAAGGAATGTGGAGGTTTCTTGCTGACGTCTCGTCTCTCGTATCTCTTCTCTTATTGTGTCTGAGCCTCCTGGTCCTATATTTAATATGCATCAATGGGAAAAAAACAAATGCAATCGGAAATAATGTAAAAAAAAGAGTTTATTAAAAGGACATAAAATTATTCCTAGACTTCCAACTGAGAACTGTACAGTGAACTGTATATATATGTTAAAATATAGCACGCCTCCTGGAGCTGAACCACCAGGTTGAACCACCTGATGGCGCTTCAGAGTCTGTTCATCAGTGGATGCATTGTGGCGTGAGTCTTTCTGACCATCTGTAATCACACAAGCAGATACAAAGTCTCATGAGTCCTCAGTGCAACATAGAGCAGCATGCAGTCTAAAATCTAGTGGCTGTCTGGCACTTAAAGCGACACTATGTAACTTTTCCCCTGTAGCGCCCCCTTCAGGTATTTAACATTTACTTCAGTGTCATGAACTTCTAGCTCTTGAGCCACATATGGCTCTTCCAGCTAGTGAGCTAACAGCTGATCTCCCAGCTGATCGATGTGCGCTGCCCGCAGCGTGTCTCGGCAGCCGCAGCGAGCCTCGTTCAGCCGCGGCATGTCACTCTGTCTGTACGCGTCGCGTAGTGGAGCAAATAAAAAGTCACCTGTGAGCGTGGACTGGCACTATATGACGTTGCGTAATCACTGCCAGAAAGCAGGTTGAAGTACTTCCTGTTCCTTAACCAGAGGCACCGGCCGGCTCGCAACATCTTACATTCAGCAGTTTTCTGGCGACGGACCCCCGATGGCAGTGGCGGAGGCGCAAATCAACATATTAAAAGTCATTGTAGCGGCACAATTTTTTTCAGGCTGTTATTTCAAGGTGGAAAAGTTACATAGTGGGGCTTTAAGGTGAGCTATGCTATATTTAGAGCTAATATATCATATAACTATTATGTAAAGATATAGTCCAAATAGTTTTCATTAAATATGAGTTACTCACGCAGGAGCAAAGTCTTAGATGTAATTTGACTGAATGATTTTGTTCCCATTCATTCGAGAACGTTCCACGTTCCACGTTTGGTATCATGACCATGAAATCTAAAATGGATCGAAAAAAAATAATTCATATTTGATACTTTACAAAATGTTTTAAAAAACATTTCCATCAAACAGGGTATGATCTAGTAGCCTGGATACCAGACCGAACTTAGCCCCGCCCTAAACATTTTTGGTCGGGAAGTTGGGTCTGGGGAGAAATGATCTCAGG
This sequence comes from Liparis tanakae, assembly GCA_036178185.1. Lineage (NCBI taxonomy): Eukaryota > Metazoa > Chordata > Actinopteri > Perciformes > Liparidae > Liparis > Liparis tanakae. The sequence goes on along the minus strand of CM070094.1, from coordinate 5,339,900 downwards.
TCAAAAATTGACAGAACCAATCAAATTGTCAGGGCGGGCTTTATACGATGACGGACATATGAACACCAGTAACGTAACCAACTACGTCATAAAAAGGAGCTTGCTACTTCCAGCGTGCGTGCAGTTGAGTTTAATAACTATGCGTCGCTTAAAATACGTCACATACTCCGTTGCTCTGATTGGTTGTAGCTCTATCCAATCGAGCGAAGAGGCATTTGCTTTCCTGGATCAGTTGAAACACGCCCCATAATCACAGCCCAACGGAGCGGTATCAGACTCACATTCTGACTAGAATTCTGAGTATGACATCGTCAGGCTAATGATCTAGTGTTAATTACAATACAATACAATAGATTTTAATCAGCTTTCCGTGATATTCTTAAAACAAAAAAACTCATCACACTCTTCTTCATGAGAATGTTGGCGGGATCTTTGAGCCGTTGCTCAAAAAGGTCCATTTCCTCCATCGTGGTCAACGGAACCGGAACCTGGTCTCTCACCTCTTTGTCTCCAGCGTGCCTAGGATTTGAACTGGAGCAGCTATAAAACAAACAACAAAATAACAATAACTCTTCTGTGTCTTGATTGTTTAATTCCCTGCACCTGTCGTCAGCCACGCTTGTCTCGTTAGTGTCTGATGTCGTACACCTGTTATATATTTTGTCAGTCTTTCCCTTGTCTGCGGTTGGATTTTCGTCTATAGTTTTGTGTCCTTTTCCCTTCGTCCTGTCCTTGTTCCTGGTTCTGCCTCTTTGACCCTGCCTGCCCCTTTTTTTGGACCTTGTATTTTTTTTTGTAAACTGTTTTGCATCATTAAAGAGTGTCTTTTTTGTTATTCATATTGCGTCCCAGCCTGTCTCTGTGCCTGAGCCTCACCCTGTCACAAGAACCTGACAAGTGGAGACTATTCTTCCCAGGCAAAAAAACATTACAATACAAATACATAAAATGCAGTGCAGCATGATCAATTATCACAAAAACACCTAGACTTAGAAAACAACATGTACATTAAAAGTAAAATAATACCTAAATACCTTTAATAATAACCTAATCTACTATAATTTCCTTTCTGATTTTTGCTGCCTTAAGTTTCCTTTTGAAATCACATTTATATCTTGTTAGTCACATATGAGGGGAGTACATTCCAGTATGCAATGGCTCTGTACATTACTGTTTTCTTAAGTGCATTGGTTCTGGGTAGAGGAAAAGTAAAGGGACCATTTAGTGCCCGTCTAGTATTATATTATAACCATGTCTCTCATTTGCAGGTGATAGCTGTAAAGACAAACTGACAGGTTTCTGTGAGGAATACACATTATTTAAAAACAGAATAAGGATACAGGGTTCGGGGTAGTCCAACTGGCCAGAACACAAGGAGGATTCGCTGCTCCGAAGGAAACAGGCTCGGTTCGGAATCTGCATTTTCCAGAGTCGGTATCAGCGCACGTTGTGGGTCTAATGCGTTTGCTGTGATTATTATTCATCGGCATTATTCATAATCTCGAGGACGTTGTCACGTCCGTTTATCGGTAGGTATCTGCAGTGTGTACTCGTAAAACACTGCACAGGTGAATTATACAGACAGCTTTAAATATTATGGTTATTTTCTTTCTGAATATGTTCGTTTATTGAATTTTACTTAAAACCAGACTGGTCATAAGCGAATTGACAAGAAGGGCAAAACACACAACAATCTGGCAGGGGACAAAGCAAAGACTGGGAGAATATATAAGGTGTGGTAACACAGGTGTGGGACATCAGGGATCAGCGAGACGGGAGTGGCTGGGGCAGGTGACGTGATGAGGAGAGGCTGAGGGCGGGTGCAGGGAATGTTACGTCCAGTTGCATAAAATGTTTGGACAAATAAATTAAAAAGCAGAAAGCAGAGACTATAAAATGCAATAAACTTATTTTTATAAAAATCAAATGAAGAACATTTTACTTTCGGTAACATCCAGTTAATATACTTATGTACAAGGTTAATTCTTAAAATAATTTGCTGAAGCTGTTACAAAAATAATATCACCTCATTTCCCCAAAAATATCCCATTTGGGATATCTATAGTTACCCCAAACTGCCACCAGGTGGCTCTGTATTCAATCACAAGTTCTTCTATTTTTCTATTCATGTGTGAACTAACGTGTGTCTATTGTCAAGCAACGTGCAACCGAGCTTTGACATAATGCATTACACTGTCCATAATGAATGGTAGAGTAATGATACAATGAGTATCCTGGTTTTTATGTCAAATATAATGCTAAATATTACATTTCATGTCATTTAGCTGGTGCTTTTGTCCAAAGTGACTTCAAATAAGTTTATTGAACCACGATGACAAACTCAAAACAACAAGAATCAAGAACGTAACGTTTCAAGAATCCAAACTACAGAAATATAAGTATAATAATCTGTTTTCATTCAAAGTATAGTGAGAAAATATGTAGTTATATATCAGATCAATGTCTCCATGTATTTATCAGACACCCCAACATTTCTGTATGTTTGAGCTTAAATATAAAACACAGAACAAGCTTTAATATTTACAATTTGATCTCAAACCATATTTTTTTATAACTTTTTAAATGATTTTGAAAACGTATATCATACTTCTGTACTTGTAAGGTATTTCAAAAATGTAAATATCAAAGTATTTTTAAGACTTATTGTGAGGTTAAACTACAATGAGTGTGTGTGTGTTCCCCTTTGATAAGTGATATATGATATATATATATATCTACACACACACACACACACACACACACACACACACACACACACACACACACACACACACACACACACACACACACACACACACACACACACACACACACACACACAAAAAAGTAGCCGTCGCCGTTCTTCATTTCCTCCCAGACCTTCAGACCCGGAGGCCTCTGGACTCACAGCTCTCCGTCAGCTGATCTGCTGTGAACGTGAACAGAGTGTACGAGACGGATTGAGATAGAACTTGACCTGTGAGATAGGCGTTTATTTTAATTTTTGTTACCATATGCTGTACATTCTCACCGAAAAGTTAGCAACTGAGAAAAAAAAAGTACAAAACACACAAACCAGAGAGCAGGATTGGGTTAGATCATTTCCATCCAAAACATTGTTATTGTCCTCCAGACTGAACGGGTTACCCTGTGGTTTGACATACATTGCATTTCTTCAGGTAGCAGTGGAGGATACAAAGATCTGGTTGTTTTTTTGACTGAGATAAGAATGGAAAGAGCAACACAGGAGTCTCTCCTTCAAGTCACATGATGAGTGATCTTTGCATTCATGAGCGATGGAGAGGAGATTAAGTTCAGGTCGAGGGAAGCGTGAGACGGTCGCGGTCTGGTCTTCCTTTTAAAAGAGAAAGAGAGAACAAAAGAAAACGACAACCTTTTGAAGACCAGGTTGCGCTTCTTTCACGTTAGAAAAAAAAGAAAAGAAAACGGCGTGAAAGCGTTGCGTCTCCGCTCGCCGCCGCGTTGCTCGCCGCCTTCATGTAGAGCGCACAACGGACACCGGATATGCATCTCCACGCCAAAGTGCCCACAGTCGATATAAAGCAAGGTCACATGACCCCAAAACAGGGGATGTCACACAAGGTAGCGGGAGGGAGAGGGGGTGGGGGGGTGAGACTGGACTTGAACGTAACCAAACGCGCCCATCGGGCTGAGTGTGAGTGTGAGTGTGTGTGTGTGTGTGTGTGTGTGTGCGTGTGTGTGTGTGTGTGGCACTCGGCACCGATCCTATACAGTTAGAGAGGGACCTCCCCTCGTGGTGACTGCAGTTAAAAATGGGCACGTGGTGATTTTAAGCTCATGCTCAAGTTGTGGTAAACCATCCAAGCACTTCTTTAATTAATAACTATAAATACAGCACCCCCCCCCCCCCGGAGAGGTTCCCGTCTGCCTCCTCCCCTGGGCGAGTGTGTGCGACTTGTTTCGTCTCCCTAAAGAAAAGAAAAACGTCCAACTCGGCGTTGCTCGTCATCTGCTAGAGGAAACGCGTGTGAGGTGGAATTGATTATCAACGTTCATATAGATTTTTCTATAATATATTTATATAGTTAGTTTTTTTGTTCCTTTCCCACGCTTGCCTTCACATTCTCTCGTCTCACTTCTTTTATTCAATGTACGCAACGTAATAGACACGGGCCGAGTGGGGCGCGACAGCGGAAATGACAATCACTGAGAAATAATAATAATAATAATAATAATAATAATAATAATAAAAACAAAGCCAAAAAGAACTGCAGTCTTTTGTCATCCATTGGCAGTTGGACCGACTCAGCAGTCGGCCGCGATCAACGGTGGTCTGAGGGGATTGGGGGGAGGGGGGGGGGGGGGCCGTGTCATCAAAGGGGCGGAGCCGGGGGCTCTTTCTTCGCCGGCGCCGCCTTGGCCACCGCTTTCGTCCTGGTAGCCGGGGTCATCTCCTTGAGGTTGAGGTTCTCCAGTGCCACGTCCAGGGTCATGACCTCAACGCAGCCCATGGACTCGAAGTGGGCGAAGTTCCGCAACGGGCCGCGACAGTCGTCCTCGTCTTCCGAGGACGAGGCGTCCTCCTCGGGTAGCAGCGTGGACAGCAGCAGCTCCGTCACAAACAGGCTCCGGTCGGCCCACTGGGCCTCGCACGCCTGCCGCTCCGCCTCCGACAGCCGCGGTTCGCTGAGCCTGAAGGAGGCGGGGCAGAGCGCAGGGCGGTGAGCGGCGCGCACAACATGCAAAGCACTCCGCGGCGACGAGGGCGGACGCTCACCTGCTGAGGAGGAACTGGGAGCTGTGTGCCGTCTGCTGCGCGTTGGACTCGGGCGGGCCCGGGTTGGGACTCGAGTTGCTGTTGTGGTTGGCGCTGGAGTTGGCGCCGGCCGAGTTGCTGTTGAGGATGGCGTTGGCTCGGCCGCCGCCCCGGGAGGCGTTGCGGGCCGTCTCCAGCTGCTGCCTCGCCGCCTGCGCCTGCTGGCGCTCCAGCTGGAGCTGCATCTGGAGCTGCTGGAGCTGCGAGGCCGAGGGGCCCGAGCTGAGCTGCCCGCCCGCAGAGCGCCGCACCCCCGACAACTGGGACAGAAGTTCTGGGGGGGGGGGGGGGGGGTCACAAACAAACACTTCACCGTCACTTCAGTTCAGAATTTGCGTTGTCAATTTAATGTGAAATTGGTCACATTGTTTATCCCTAAAAACTAAGATGTATGAGCTCCAAGGTGACAGACGCGTCCCCCTCACGTGGAGCCTCTGATCCACAAGCAAAATAACTCAAAAGACCCCCAGTGGGGAGACGATGGGGCTCTGAACCCAACCAGCCAGTGGATAGGGACCCTCATTGTGGCCCAGCGGGGGCTGACAGGGCGAAGGCCGAGCTGGGCCCACACAGGACTGCATTACCCAGAATACCTTTAGGCTGGCTGCAGGGAACTGAGCTGGATGTGTGAGAATTTATTTCATGACTTATTGATTTAGTACTGAGCACTAGCGCTCGCCTCAGCCTCAGCGTCTTGTGGCGTGTGCGTGTGCGTGTCGCGTCTTGGCGTCTTGGCAGCTGGCGTGCGTGTGTGACTGACCTGCTATGGGGTCCATGGCCTCTCTGCTGTAGTTGGAGCTCTGGGAGGAGCTCTGGCTGGTGGAGAGCCCCCCTGTGGTGCTGCTGGTGAAGTGCATGTTGGACCTGCGGGCTCTCGGACCCCCGAGCCCACGCCCGGGGTGAAACATCCTCCTCACGTGCCGCACCCCACTGGACTCATCGTGGCGCTAGTCGTCAAGGAACCCACCGAGAGTGTACACCGATTACACGATTATTATCCAACCTGCTGATTTGGTCAGACCGACAGTCTAAAACCAAAAGATGCACATTTTTTAAAATGATTCTCACATTTAAGGAGCTGAATGAGCTCATGTTAGGCATGTTTGCATGCAAAATCCTTTAAAGTGATAAATCAAGAGTGCTCCCGCGCCCCCCTCTGGGCACAACGCCGTTCCTCTGAAGCTCGGCCGGCTGGTTCAGTCAAGCACTTTTGCATCTTTGGTTTTGTCAACAGAGCGTATTCAAAGCGCTCCGAGTCCTCCCAGAGTGCAACGCTGCATTTCAGCTGGTTCCTAAAGCACAGATGCTGCCATGGCATGCCATTTGAGAAATGGCAAATCTTTAAAAAGTCCTTCTTTCTCCTGCAGCCGCGTGTACGGCGAGAGTCAACTCAGACGTGTTCAAATCTCTCAAAATGAACGACGTGGGATGTGAACGCATTTCTGAAACACAACCCGGGGCTCGTCAAGAGAAAAACGTCAGATTACAACTTGCGGCCCCGACTGTTTATCTACCTTTGCAGTCCGCTCACCGCCGCGCCGATTGCAGAATCCCATCGATCTAGAGTGGATTAGGACTCTTTAGTAGTCTACTCTTGTCAAAGAGGCTTGGACGTTCCTCCTCTTTGCATGGAACCCAGTGGCAGACGGCGTTGAAACCATTTCATCTCGGGTACCTTGACCCATGAAGGCGATGGCTAAAACAACGCTATCGGCAAATGATGTAGTGCTCTGAATTGACAAAGGAACCCGGGTGACGCACTCCGAACTCTTCCACGTAAACGGCTGAACACTTTACACACACTAAACCTCCAGCTATCCGTTCGCCACACACACACACACACACACACACACCAGACTTTTTACAGTTGATCTAGCAGCCCGGTTTAAGTCTTTGGAGGAGACTATTGCAAAAGGATATCAGGTCTCTGGGTGCTCTGTGTTCAAGTGTGAGATGAGCAGCAAAGTCATCCGTCACATGGTTAGGGTCGCCGCCGGGCAGCGCTGCACAGATGGGGCAGATCTGGAGGGGAGGGGGGGGGGGGGGGGGGGGGGCACAGATTAATATAGTCACACACTTCACCCCCACAGTCAACAATCAGCAGTCCTGCTGAACAAACACTGGGATTGGCACATCTCAGTGGTCACGAGGACCCGAACTCTGAGACGATGCGACATCAGGCGAGACGACAGCTGTGAAGTCGAGACGAGGATCGAGTCGGAAACGTTTTGACGTTTCGATGGATTCGGTGAGCCGGGGCTTCTGTTGCACCAGGGACGCTTCATTGACATCGTTATTGTTCTTATAATTAGGGATGCACCGATCTGATCGGCGCATCAATGAACAGATTTTGTATATTTATAGATCGTTTCTGAGATTTAGCTTGAATTATGCTAACATTAAAACATTTTTACTGAACCAAGGAAGAGTTTATAAAAATAAGTCAGACTTTTGTATGTTAAAAAAAGTCCTGTATATAGATTTCCCCAAGAGTTCCAGGAAATGAATGACGCAGATGTGTTCCATACATATCTGAAATCAATCCCCTACAATAGCAATCAAACAATGAATGTATCAATTAGGACAGTTTTCAAAGTAAAAGTCCTAAATGTTTAAATAAATCTGTAATTTCTTTAATGTTTGAGGTGCTTTAGATGTGTATTTCCTCATAGTCCTAGGCAATAATGCTACACAATAAATAGAATGCTTCAATCGACTCGCCGTGATCGGTATTATGGGATCGGCAGATACTATTTCAGTGATTGGTGATCGGTATTATCGGTGATCGGCTGACACTGATTTCAGTGATCGGTGCATCTCTAATCATAATAATAATAATAAAGGCAGACAACATTTTCAAATTCTAATCTTTTTATTATTAAATCGAACGAAATATTGTGCTTCCATTCATATTTGTTGGCTTTTAGTTGTTTTTTTACATTTTCACTGTCCCCAAACAGCTTCCTCCCCCTGCTGCGGCGCACCTGGGGCCGGTATTTCAAAACTTGTAATCCAGATCAGAATGATCCGGATAACCAAATCCCCCTTTCCTCAGCCACGGATCAACCTGATCCATCCCGGTATTTCAAAACTTTGCGGGATTGGATCAGAGTGATCCTCATACCGGCAGATTGGGATTTCCAAATCCGGCCCCGCCCCCTGGACTACAGACAGGTAACAGGAAGTGGAGCGAACATTTACGGAAAAAAGGAGAAGCTGACACAACGATCGTCTCTAAATCTCAGTATAATATTGGTCAGTGTTGATGCGTCCTCAGACGAGATGAGAGTCAATCACTATATTGAGCTAACACATTACGTGAATCCGCACAAAGTTGAAAGGAGAGCTCGGCGAAGTAAAATAAAGCCGAGTTTGCGCTAACGGGAGCTAACGCTGCTCCATTGACATTGTTAAGGAGCTAACAAGCTAGTAAAGAGGCTAGCGTCTGTACGTCGCGGTCCACATTTGAATGCATTTACTCGCAATGCATTGGGTGTAGATATTAAAATGTGTTGTACATATCTCCGAAGTGAGGTCTTCGGACAGGGATGTCTATGTGTACAGTTTGTAAAGCCCTCTGTGGCAAAAATTGTAATTTGTGATAATGGGCTGTACAAAATAAACTCAATTAAGTTGCATTTGTAGGAAACAGTTGTCAACAAAAGAGATACAACCTTAATATGTGTTCTCTTTAAAGATGTTTCTGGAAAGAGAAGACAGCCAGACAGTTAACACAGAGCTGCTCCAAATGCCATAACCTTTGAGCTTTGGCTATGAAAATTAAGTGTGTGCTGAATGCATGTTAATGAATACATTTGACTGACTTTCAACGAACACGTATTATTTTTCTATTTTTCCACTGTTTTCTGAAAAAGAAAGGAACGTGCAAAGAAAATAAACATTTATCAAACAGCAGTCTATCTATATCAAACAATGAACTTTGGGAGCAGTTACACTTTGGCTGGTCCAACCTTTTCATGTAATCTCCCTCAAATCCACCTCTGAGGTGGGATCAGGGTAATCCTGATTTTTAGGATCAAACTGATCCGGATTTCCCACTAAAGTTTTGAAATACTCAACAGCAGTGTTTAATCCGGATAAAAGGCAGGATTGGATTACCAAATCCGAATCTTTATGATCAGATTTGCTTTGAAATACCCGTTTTTGGAATCTGATCAGGATTTAATCCAATCTAGGAGGATTAATCCTGGTGGATCATTTTGAAATACCGGCCCCAGTATATTCAAAAGACTCAGTGGAAGATTTGAATGTTTCCAAACAGGCAAGCCGGTGGTTTGTGTCGTCGGCTTATATTCTGAGCGTCTTTCTTTAAAAAAAACATATGAATTATTTCAAACTCGCCGTGAATGAACAGGCTATTGTAACACATTTCCATGACTTTTCAAAAACTTTGATGATTTACGTTTTTTCCTAGACTTTTCCAGGCCTGGAAATGACCATTTTAAAATGCCATGACTTTTCCAGGTTTTCCATGAGCGTACGAACCCTGCTCAGTAGTTCAAACTCTTTTGCACGCTGCACGTCTATAAACAGAGCTGCACCTTCTGCCTCACTTCACTGCAGCTCCGTTTTACTGGCGGAGTCAGAAGTCGACGTCACAACTCGACGGCCCCGCCGAAGCGAGGCGACGATTGAGACGGAAACAAACCCGCATTTTTATTTTTCAAGTCCTCTAAACGTGAGGAACCATCTCAGAAACAGGTTTTCTCAATTCAGTCAATCAAATCTGAGGTGTGTGTCAATGTCTGCGCAAACATCCGTAGAAGGCTGCGTGTGTTTGCGTGAGTGTTTGCGTGCGTGTGTGTGTACCAACTTACCACTTCCGTGGAGGTCTCCGTGTGCTCTGCAGCCACGTGCTCCTGCAGGGAGAGCTCCGTGTAGCCCATCCTGCCGCAGTAGGGACATGTGAAGGCCTGGGGCTGCTCCACGGAGAACGCCTCTCCGCCGTAGTACAGGTCTAGGGGAACCAACGGCAGCATTCAGTGTCAACGATTTGTCCCACAGTGACAGAAATGTCAACGATGGAGAACACGTGCTTTGAATAGACACGAAGAAACACCTTCTAGTGAACCTAGTGATGCTATTTTCAGGGTTCTTACACATTTTTACCAGTGGATTTCCATGACTTTTCAATAACTTTAAACGAAATTTCCACGACCAAACTGAAATCTCGGTATAAACATGAACAATTTAGAAAATGTTGTGCGTTTTTTAGTGTCTTTCTGTAGAAAACATAAAGAACTGGACTCTTAAGACTGGCCTAAATACCCTTTTATTCAGGAAGGCATATTTTTTACCTTGAGTTAATTTATTGTCAGCCATTAAATTCTTATATTTTTTTTTATGGGTTGCTTTTAACTACGTTTTAATCGGTTTTATTTGTTTTTACTATCTGTGTGGCACTCTGAGATTCTTGAAGGAAGAGTGCGATAAAAATATAATACTTTATGTCAAACTCCCTGTAAATGAACATGTGAATATAACAACATTTCCATGACTTTTCCAAAACTTTTATGATTTTAGTTTTTTCCATGACTTTTCCAGGCCTGGAAATGACCATTTAAAAAAAATCCCATGACTTTTCCAGGTTTTCCACGACCGTACGAACCCTGCATTTTAGCCTCGCCACAACTGTTCGTGATAAAAACACTTCCAAGCCCACTCAGGTTCATTCAAGCAGGGGGCAGTTTGAAGAGGCCGACGCCACAACACTCACAGATTATAATCACCCGATGAAGTTGTTATGAGCGGCTGTGAGCGAGCAGCTGCCCGTTTACACATCCAACAGACAGGCGTCCGTTTGAAGTAGCTTTGTGTCCACTTCACGGACGAAAGTCCATTTTCACTTTCCCGACAGCTCGGTTTTTAAACTCCACCAATTTCTGAGGGACGCATCCGTTTCTTTTGTGGAGGAACGCTCGGTTCTGTTCACCAGCTACTCGCCAACTATGTCGGGCTGCAATTTGGTGACGACGGGGAGACAATCCACAACATGCAAAGGCTGCGAAGACGAGACCTGCGGGGTTTTGGTAACAATTCGATGTGGTTTCATCAACTCGAGTGAACACTTTCACGATACAAAACACAGATTAGTGCAACTTTAAAAGAGCAGTTTGTTGCACACTTTTCCTCGTTTACAATTAAATTCAGTCTATTTTGTATACTATTTATATACTTTACAGCAAGAGTTTAGGAGTAGCTGCCAACACAACTGTCCTTTGAATAAGAGTGTTTTCAGAAGCAGTCTATTCCCAACAGATTGTATAACAGACTACGTCTAGAGCAATATCACATTCACCAATTATAAATAACTAACAAAAATGTTACCTCAGACCCCATTGCGGCCACAAAAAACAGTGTTATTAATGAGGAGATAAATCAGATCAGCCTAATAACTCCCTCCCAAAAAAAACTCCTCAAGCTGTTTGGGTCGCATCAATCATCGCAATGCTGTTTGGGAACCGCCCACCCGTCAGAAAACAAAAGCTGGTAAACCGCAAAAGATAACAGGTTGACTAGCCACTGAAGGGTGGTTTCCAAAAACTGCCAGCATCAAGTTTTTTTACTTATGATGACACGCCAAGAAAATCTCTTCTTGATTATTTGTGCATCGCTGTGCAAACTTTTTAATCCCTGGTATAAAAACCCCAGATGGTTTGCAATCGTATCTTTTCATCCATTAACACGACATTCTTGTCTCACACACACACACACACACACACACACTTAAAGTGGCACTTATTTTTGATAGCTCGTTGTCGATAGCCGGCTTACGATAACATCGACTCAGAAGCACTCTGATCCTCAAAGTGGTTCATCATCTCGATGTCGGTTCATAGACACGGTGTGTCCGGTTTGGGTGTCTATCTTGGAACTGGACAGATGCAGCACAATGTGAATCGGCTGGGGTCAACGTCCGTATTTTCTTGCCTGATTGCCGGTGCATCACCAACATCCGGCAGTTGCATGAATCACAGCCACGCACAACACAGACTGACAGACAGACCGCTCATGGGGCTAAAATTCACACTTTCCATATTCTCAGGGCCTGCAGAGGTCCCCCGATCAGCCTGATGTGTGAACACCAACTCCACTCACCAAAGTCCACTCGGGTTAATATACACTGCATGGGATGCTCTGTGGTGTGTCTGGTTGTGGTTGCGCCGCTCTCGTAGCACGATGCGCACAGGTCGTAGTCGTAGCAGATTAAACATTTGTATCGTCGTCCTCTGAAGTTGCCTTTCAAACAAGCGTCGCAGCTCACGCCTGGTGAGGGGGGAGAGAAAAAGAGGTTACATGTTAACAAATGTGTAAATAGTGTTTTTTTTTATTCTGATTTGAAGGATACTTGTTTTGTCAAACACATGTCACTCATAATCCATTTACTATGGATGCTCTGTCATTATTTGGCATTGCATTAGATGGAGTTAGTTTAACTGGGAAGTCCTTCACCAAGGCAGAGCAAAACTAATCTGGAAATTATGTATTTTGTGGGATATAATCAATGATTGTTTGGCAATGAAAACAAGCATCACGTTTTTACTTAATTCAAAAATATCTTCAGAACATATCTATTAAAGTCTGATACAGGTTACCTTTACAGAATAGTAACTACGCACTTGCAAAAAGGGCATCATGACTGGTGAACATGAACACCTGCTAAGTATATTAACGCAATCCAATAAGATGATCCCACAATAAATACTGCATCCGTACCAATGATGATAAGATATTAATTGAGGCCCGTGAGAGAACTTGTACTGTGGCGTTGTGCGAGTGTCCTGGCTCGGATAATATTCTAATCCCAGTGTGACGGCTGTGGTTTTATTGTCACGGTGGTGAAGGGACACGGCGTAGGTGTGTTGTACTTCCCTGTGCTCGTTGCTGGTAACACAATAAAGAAAGCTATGCTCAAACAGCTATTCAAATAAAGTTCCTACGAAACAAACATGGAGTAGAAACAGCCCACCGGTTGAACGTTGAACGCGTCACACAGTGTGTATTTATTGCATGCATGTTGCATTGCATCATGTACTTCAAGCATGTTGCTGTTCAGCCACTCTGGCAATCCTCTTACTCACTAGCAGACTAATTGACTAATGTCTGACCCATCAGCCTCCGAATAAAACTACTCACACCAGCCAGCTCATTCACACAGTTAATCGTATCGATACATTACTTGCAGCACTTTGCACAAGAGGCTGCACAGTGTGTGTGTGTGTGTGTGTGTGTGTAAACGGACCCCCCTGTGCCCCCGGGGGTCTCGATTGACTGACAGCCCCTCACGTCTCCGTTCACAGCTGCAGCTCCGGGCCACCCCGGTCCCGCTGTGCGGCGGTCCCGCCCACGGACACACGTCGACGATTACCGCGTTTCACCTCCGGCGTTAATATGTCGGTGAAGTTGACAACACGGGCACCGAGAGAGGAGAGGCCGCGTGGGCCCCGGCTAACCTCCGCTGCCGTCTGCACGTTAACTATTTAACGAATCAAGCCGCTCCCGTTGGCCCACACGCGAGACAACGGCGGCAGACTTCACCTAACGAGCTCAACTTCTTCTCTTCTTCTCGTTGTGACCGGGCGGTGAGCTCAGACCTCGAGCCGCCCGCTGACGTTCATGTTACTACTTTGACACCGACAGCGAACTTCAAGCCCAACAAGGTTGAGTCGCAGGTTGAGAGTCGGTTTGCTAAATGTTAGCTTGCGAAAAGTGGAATTAAAAAAAAGGCCAACCTCCACTCTGAAGGAGGCTGGAACCAACTAACGTTGAGGAGGACACGGGGCAGCAGCACCGGCCGCTCACGCGTCCTGACCCGCGGCGCTCCCCCTCGCTCCCCGGCTCGTTAACGTTAACCCACAGAACCGTCACCAGCTAGCTTGCGGGCTACCTAGCACACATAGTTAGCCTAACTAGCTTCTTCCGCTTACATGTCAGCGTTGTTTTGGTCACCTTTACGCCGACAGGTGTAACGTCACGTTACCTGAAACATACATGTCAACCGCAAGGTCCGTTTCTACCCACTATTTTTTTGGCGTGTGTGTCCGCCATTATGCGCGCCCACGAAATTACACCTCAACCTTGCTGCTACCAGTAGCGAGCATTAGCTCGGATGGGCTTCAAAACAAGACGTTGCGGGCTAGCTAACGCGAGCTGGCGGTTCTCCGGCAACGGTTTCTTTTTTAGCTCAAATCCCGACTTGCTCGTACCGCCGCGCGCGCTCACCTTCATGACGGGACATCCTCTGGACACGAGCGCAGCCTCTTGCTCGCAATGCAGAATAATATCAGAGAAGAGAAGCCGGGGCTGGTTGGCTGTCCCTGGCCTCTTCCCTCATGAAGGATCCGGTCTGGCTCGCTGCCCCCCCTCCGCCGCCTCCTGCTGTGTCACTGTCCGCTGCGCTGCTCCCGCGGCCACACGGTGGCGCTGTTGCCTCAGCTTTGGCGCCGTGGTCGCCTCGGCTGGCTGCGAGAAGAGGCTGAGAGGTATGGAGGACTAAAAATGACTTAAGTATAAATAAATAAATAAATGAATAAATATAGGAATATTTGACCAATCAGGCTTTAGACAGAGGTTCGGACCGCCCCAGCTCATTTGAATATACGGACACGTAAATGTCACACATAAATAAATGAAGAAATACGTGTGGACACATAAATAGAGAAATAAATAAATGAAGAAATACAGAAATGTAGAAATATATGTATTTAATGATGTCCTGTTGATTTATAACTTATATTCATTCATTCCTCTATTTAAGCATTTATTTATACATTTATTTATTTATTTATACATTTATTTAAACATTTATTTATTTATTCCTATATTTATTCATTTATTTATTTATTTATTTATTTATACTTAAGTCATTTTTAGTCCTCCATAGAGAGGGGACCTGGAAACGGGTCCCTTCGAAACCAGGACGTTGTTAATTCAATTCAGTTTATTTGTATAGCCAATTTCACAAATTACAAATTTGTCTCAGAGGGCTTTACAATCTGTACACATAGACATTCCTGTCCCAAAACCTCACATCGGATCAGGAAAAACTGATCCTCTCCAGGATGGACAGGTGCAATAGATGTAATGTGTACAGATTAACAATTGTATTTATTATTAAGTTCCTTGTGCATCCTTCTGAGCAGGGAGTTAGATGTGAACCTCTGTCAATTGATGGTGGTCCATCTCTGTAAAAGAGGCCTTATTAGCCCATTTGTTTTCAAATCAGGGTGAGGCTAAAATGAAAATATTTTGAATTGAGATTATCTTTTAAAAACACAGCTCATAAGACAAATATAGCCTATACCTGAATGTGATGTCTCACTCCGAGTGTGTGCTGTATACATAGTAGTTGTACCTTTCATGTGTTGAATTGACATCACCTAAAAAAACAAAGATTTGAGCAAAAACTCCTCGATCTTACAGGCATTGGAATAATAATCCATCAAAAATGAATGCTAGATACAGATAATTGGTTGTTTGCTTTTCATGCGCAAAGAGAAAACATGATGGATGGTACACGAAAGCTCTGACTTCATAGCACACACGTGTGAGGCCTTACATATGAGGGTTTGAGAACGGGGTCACAGTAGATATGTTGAAGTTACATGTGCTCTCTCTCGCTCTCCGCTCTCCCCACACAGCAGGTGACCTGCTTCAGTCATCCACAGCGTCTCATTGTCGGCGCCTGACGTTCGTGGGCCGACAATCTGGACAGGTCAGCATCTTGCAGAATCAAACATGGCCCTGTGACTGCAGGCGGCTTGGCTGGTCGTGTGGATGGAAAGAAGAAGAACAACCCCACGCGAGAAGCAACATTAACGCTGGAGTAAATATTACTGCCAGTGTCGGACAACCGTTTCCGTCCGACAGACTAAGTCCTTTTGAGTTCTGCTCTTCTTTTTTTTTTTATTGAAGAACTCTTGTTCGGTCCATACTATTTATCACTTTGTCAGGACAATGATTAAAAGGATTGAGTTGCTAAACTAAATGTAGCTACTGTAGATTTATTATGAGTCCCACGTGTTTGTGTGTGTGTATATATATGTGTGTGCTTACTCGCTCGAGGACCGGATATTGTGCAATGTCATCATCTCTTCACAGATTTGTAAAGAAATCAGAGTGCGTACTGCAGAGTCTTCCTTTTTTTCTTTTTCACATACCACTGCATTGCATCACATCATCACATGAACTCCAGTGCCCTCTGGAGATGCACCATCTGTTCTGTATGGGAGCAAAACTTACAGTGTGGCTATAAATACATGGGGTTACAATAGGATGAGAAATTTACAGTCTCACCCTCTTTATGCTGTTTTTCTGAAAAAGGTTTGTTTGTTAGTGTGTGTGTGTCCGATGGCAGGTGTGCCCCCCCCCCCCCCCCCTCCAGGAAAGAGAAGCGGGTGCTGATGTATAAGTACACAACACAGTGACGTTATTATGGCGGGGAGCTCTTGCGTGAGTGGGCCCATTCTTCGCCTCGTCAATTGAAGCCGGTCGGCGAAGCTAAGCTGATGGTTTGGCAGCGCGCCAACACCCCCCCCCCCACCCCCCAACACACACGCACACACGGGTCGGAGCCTTTTAATTATTCACATGAACCCGTTGAGGGGGAGCTGTGTGTTGTTGTTTATAATAATAATAATTATTATTATTAATAATAATAATGATAATAATAATGATAATAATAAATACATAGAGTAAGAACTCAATGACTTCTCCGAAACATAAGTAACTGAATCCGTTTTTGTTTTTACTATTTTTTCTTCTTCTACTTTTTTTTTACGGCGGCGCGCGTCACGCCCCACAAGGGTTTCCAGAGCACGCGCAGCGTGAGAAGCCTTCTACAACTTCATTCAGCTTGGCCACGCCCCTTAATGTAAACAAACGGGGGCTTGACCAATGAGATGCGCGATAGATCAGCCGATGATCAGCTGACTGAAAAGGGGGAAACTATTTAAAACTCTAATGAGACACTGCAAGTTTATACTATTCTCGTGCAGTGCTTCCGCGGACGCGCACCACCAGCTCCGTCGCTCTCACCATCGCCGGAAATAAACTCACCTTCCCTAGCTACCAGCGGCAACAACACAGCGGCCTTTGCTATTCCCGGGACTCGTTTAATTTCTCCACACTCGTCTGTGGCTGAGAAATGAGTCACGAAGCCCTTTTGCTGTGGATTTTCCTCCAGTGTGCCGTCGCGCTCTCCTCGCCCGCTGCCGGGGAAAGCGCCGTTCTCCAAGGTGAGACCCGGCTCCGCGCCCATTGTTCATTCATTTCTATCGTTTTCTTTTTTCTTTCCAAGCCTCGAACACAATGTGTCAACATCTAACCACAAGGTATGTGTTAAGTAGGGCTGAGCGTGCGTTTGTTGGAACAATATGAGATCAATTCAGTTTATTTTGTATATTACAAATGTGCCTCAAAGGGCTTTACAATCTGTACACATAAACGTAGTCTAACCCTCACTACTACTTTAAAAAAAAATATATATATATATATTTTTTTTAAACCAACCATCCCTTTTCGAGTAACCTACATTGGAATATAAATATTTTTTTAGGCTAATGTTGGAAATGACTAAAGAGAACAAGTGTAGAGGGAAAGAGTGCGTCAGAAAAACCGGGATGGATTTAAAACGTGCGACGTGTCCTTTTTTGGGAGTCTTGACGCAAAATGCGGCTGACGCGCACGAAGACACACTTGCTCACGCGCACACGCGCCACGTCTCTCCCGGGAGACGTTCCGCTGAATCCGCGTTTTACCGCGGACCGGCGGTCCAACCCCAGCGCAAGTCCTTTTTTTTTTTTTTTTTCTTTCTTTTTTTTTTCTTTTTTTGTTAAGCTCAATGTGTGTGTGGCCCATTACCAAAAAGTGTGTCGAGTTAATTTCAATTAATTAACCCCAACTGGGTTTACATTCACCCCACTCCTCACACCGCCAATCAAACCCAACGAGGGTCAAAATGTGGGCTTTATTGCCAACATTTCCCCCAATTGTAGCGCGATAGACTGTCCTCATCCTCCCGCAAGGCTTCCAACGGCGTCTTGCCGCAGTCCAACGCATCAATTCAGCCGTTTTAGCCTCCGGCCTGAGTGTTAAAGTCGGATGTAATTACAAGAGCTGGCTGCAGCTGTGTGAAGAAGGAAGGGGGGTGGGGGGTGGCGGGTCTCCGCTCCGGGTGCCCTTGCTTACAACAACTCACGTTGGGCGCATGCTGGCTGCCAACGTGGATTGGCTGTCTCGACCCACATGACTAGCTGACTGATTGCTGTTAATTGTACCCCCAACCCCCCCCCCCCCCCCTCACGTCTCATTCAATGTTAATTTTTCACAAACGTGCTTCTGAGCGCTTTATAATCTGTACACGTTTGACATCCCTGTCCCAAGACCTCACATCGACTCAGGAAGAACTCCCAAAAAATAAGCAAACCTTTTTATGGGGAAAAAGAGAAGAAACCTTCAGCTAAAACCTTAACATGTTTTCCCCCGTAGGTGCTGACGGTGTAACGGATGAACCGCCAACGGATGGCGTGGACCTACAGGGCGGGGTCAAGTACAACATGAGGAAGAGTTTAGATCTGGACCAGGAGGGCTGCTACCTGCAGGCCGGAAATAAGGAGTGTCTGGAGGAGTGTGGCTTCAACGCCACAGCCAAGACGATCTTCATCATCCACGGCTGGACGGTACGTACGAGCGGAACTCCAGCGCCGTCCAACCACAGCGCTTCAGTTGTTCGGAGGTCGTCCGAGAGTTGACTTGACTCCTCTTCTTCTTCTTCCTCCCCTCCCTCAGATGAGTGGGATGTTCGAGAGCTGGATGCACAAGCTGGTGTCTGCGTTGATGCAGCGCGAGACCGAGGCCAACGTGGTGGTGGTCGACTGGATAGTGTTGGCGCAGCAGCTGTACCCCGACGCCGTCAACCACACGCAAGCCGTCGGCCTCGACATCGCCGGCATGCTCAACTGGCTCCAGGTGTGTACGGACGTGGCAGTGTTTGAGTGGCGGATGCGATCAGAGCGCACCGTGTGTTTTATCTCGCATGGCAGAAGAGCAACCAAACACCTGCACATCCATAATATAAACACTTCCCGACCCCCACCACACCAAAATATTTGATTATTGCATAATTGAACCACAATTAGGATGCGCTTCAGGCACCCTGCCACTTGGTGGTAAATGGACAAAGAGTGTTTCACGGAGACGGATGGTGGAGGCGCTGTTGCATGAAAAGCGACCGCCGGTCATCTCCGTGTCCAGGTTAACTTGAGCTTGGCGCGACTGCTCCTCACTGGCTGCAATCCAGGAGTTGTTCAGTGTGGGCAGCTGCTGACGTGGGTTGCAACTATTTATTAATTATATGTCGTCTCCCCCCCCCACCTCTCCAACAGGACGAGCAGCAGGTGCCTCTGGCGAAGGTGCACCTGATCGGCTACAGTTTAGGTGCCCACGTCGCGGGCTACGCTGGGACGTTCGTGCGCGGCAGCATCGGCAGAATCACCGGTACGTTTTCTTTGTCGTGCTGCAAAACCGTCTTTTTAAAAAAGAAAAAGACGACGCCTCATTGTCCCACTTTCCTCTCTCTCTCTCTCTCTCTCCCTCCCTGACAGGCCTGGACCCAGCTGGACCGATGTTCGAGGGCGTGGAGGAGCGGAAGCGCCTCTCCCCCGACGATGCCGACTTCGTGGACGTTCTGCACACGTACACTCGCGAGGCTCTGGGCGTGAGCATCGGGATCCAGCAGCCAATCGGGGACATTGACATCTACCCCAATGGCGGTGACGTGCAGCCCGGATGTGCCCTGGGAGATATATTGGCAGTGGCTGGAAGTAAGTGCTTAAGAAGCGACCCTTTTGTTTGGGGCCCCCAGCTGTCCACAACGAGCTCTTTCAGTTCGACTCTGCATCTTTTAACCGTGTGCCCCTCCCCTCTCCAGATTTCATGGAGGTGGTGAAGTGCGAGCACGAGCGTGCCGTGCACCTCTTCGTCGACTCCCTCATGAGCAAGGACCACATGAGCTTCGCCTACCAGTGCACCGGGCCCGACCGCTTCAAGAAGGGCATCTGCCTCAGCTGCCGCAAGAACCGCTGCAATAACATTGGCTACAACACCCGGAAGATGCGCAAGAGGCGCAACACTAAGATGTATCTGAAGACGCGTGCCGACACGCCCTTCGGAGGTGAGCCTTATATCTCGCCACAAGCACATTTTACTGCCTCGAGTGAAACGAATCTGCGATATCGCAGTTTATTGTCATTGACGCTGTAAACTACTACTACACACGATCCCCATCAAACATTAACTCTTTCATCTCCTTTTAAGGCTACCACTACCAGATGAAGATGCACGTGTTCAACAGGAAACAGGCAGACAACGCAGATCCCACCTTCTACGTCAAGTTGTACGGAGCCCATAACGATACAGAAAACATGTTTGTCGATGTGTAAGTTCAAATTCCTTTCTTCAAAAAGCAGTCTTTCTTTTTTCACCTTGGTGTGACTACTTAAAGCACAAGTGTCCTGGCTTGTCTACTGTCTCTTTAATGTACAGCTACACTGGCTGAGATATTTAGAAGCATGTGGGCTGCCTGTGATATATATTTGGAGCTTAGTTTGGCCTGACCTTTTCACAGTGCCAGTAATGTGATGTACAGCGAGCTGTCACTAAAGGATTCACTTTCAACGACCCTTCTACGTAAACTCATGATTGTTGAGCTGCTGTCTGCGGTCAACCCTCCATTTAAATATTTTGCTTCTCCACTTTTTTTTTTTTTTTTTCAGCCATGACGAGACAGTCGGTCTGAACCTGACCAACACCTTCTTGGTCTTCACCGAGAAGGAAATCGGCGACCTGCTGAAGATCCGCCTGAGCTGGGAAGGAAACTCTGAATCCTGGAACTCTGTGTGGAAGAGCATCAGGAATAATTTCTGGGCCTGGAACGCAAAGCCTCCCAAACCCATCCTGGCAGTCCGACGGATTCGAGTGAAAGCTGGAGAGACGCAGAAGAAGTAAGTAGGGTAGGGGCGAAGTTGGGGAGCTGCCGTCTAGACCCCGCCACCTACTGTCTAAAAAATGTTTCCTTGACGAATGCTTACGGAGATTATATTTTTTTTAACTTTGTCTCAGGTTTACGTTCTGTGCTCAAGATCCTGAATCGATTGAAATTTCCCCCGGGGACTCCATAACCTTCGTGAAATGTCGTGATGGCTGGGAGGTGAAGCCAAGAAAAAGGTACAAAATTCAAAGCAATGTTTCTTCTTTCGTTCCCTCTTTAAATTCTATCCCATACTGTAACTTAAGCTGGACTATGACACGTTTGAGTAGTCTGACTAAATGAAACCTATGTTTGCCCTACAGGCTGGCCATGTAACAACTCTGCGCTTCCATCAACCGATGCACCATCACCATGGGGGACCCAACATGGATCAGAGAGAGGCTCCGCCTACTCTTTTATATGAGCACTTTTTGTATTCTTGGGAGGAAGATTGAGCAGCACATGGTAAAAGGGGCTCAACTGGACTCCTAATATGTACCTGGAAGGTTTCTTCTCGATTTCTGGAGACGAGGAGGACTTGCCGGGCCAGGGGGGGGGAAATTAAATGATGCGTGGGGGCTGTCGTGAAATGTGTTAAGACGACCCGAAGGAGTAGCAGAACGTTCCTTGTGTGGACTAGTGGCGTAGAATAAAGATTGGTGCCAGCAGTTTTAGTCGCTGTACTGTACATTTTAAAGTATGTTTTATTTATGAGGAAAATGCAAGCACTGCAAGACCAACGTTATTTATCTGAGCACATCCCATTTGTTGAGTGCATTTCTCTGAGATGCAGTGTTTTTGCATGTACTGTATGGCGTGTTTGTCCGTGTGCCTTTCTGCTGAGAGATTACTGATGCGCTGCATAACTGACGGAGACACCGGATCTCATTGCACATGGCTACTCTGAGGTTTTGTGCAAAGTGTTACTGTTTTGTGGCTTGTGTTTCTGTACATAATGTAAATAACTTTTTTGAAAAAACAATAAATTCACCTGTTATTTGTAGAAAACTCTCCTTTTGCTTGTCATTTCAATTCTCGGGTTCTTTGTTTAATGTTCCGCCTCAGTAAGGACGGATGTGTGTTCATTGGCCTTTTCTATCCTTTTTGTTCTTCACTAATCCAATGGCTTACTTGCAAACTATACACTGTAGTGTCTTAATCTCTCAATTAGAGTCCAAATGTAGCACCTTCATCTGCACACAAGCAGCACTTCATTTATTTTAATGTATTCACAACTGTCAAACATGCTTTAATAGTTTTTTACTTTTTTGTAAACTCAACCATTCCATAAAACTTAAAATGCATATATATTTTTTTAATAAGGGACAGTGCACATTGATAAAACACATTTCAGTAAATGTGCCAGAGTTAGCCAAGAGGCTATTTTCATCTTTGGTCCCAATGATGCTAATGTGCTCAATCTTTACATCCCAAATGATTTGACCTACGGAACATGTTCCAGCCTCATAGAATACCATCTCTGAAATTACTTGGTGAGCAAATCAGGACTTTTTATTCTTTTTTACAAGTGTTAACTTGTTTAGATTTTTTCTACTACTGCCTTGTCGGGTCGTTAACAAAAGTAAACGTGCTGCTCTCTAAGCCAGAGGGCTTCTTGGTGGAACCAAACCCAAGTTGCAACTCTTCTTTGCATGCCAAGAAATTGTCTTTTGAAAATATCTTTGCTACCTAACTTTGCCTAGTTTTCACATCATTCCATCGTAATCCCTCCTTTCAGTATGAAGTAAAACCTTGTTACACCGGTTGGACTGAGTTGTGTTGAATCTGGAATGCCACCCAACATCACTAAGTTTGTCTGTTGGTGAGGTGTTTAACTTGAATTTGAGCTTCATACCTGAGCAACTGAATCACAAACTCAAATGTTTTGGGTCACACCATCCTCTGCCCCATCATATGACTGAAATACCTCTACGTTTAGTAAAGGTGTGTCTGAAGATTTATTCGCTAAACAATCAGGTCTTGAGTTATGGTATTGGCTGCTGCAGGCTAAAATGACACACCTCCCTTCAGCTTTTTGTCTCACAACATTTCTCAGTTTGTTATCTGGTTGTAAATATCTTCCACACTCATTTTCTTCGACACAAAGACCGACAGTAACCCCACACACCTTTCTCTTGCTGGAGCTCACGTGGCCCCGCACTAACAAACACACCACCCAGTGTTGGTATGGTGACTCGCTTCAATATCATAGCGCATCTTAACCTTCCTGATGCCATCGGCCACCCACCTATTATAAACCACGAGCTCTGTCGGTCACGTCTGGTTGGCAAGGAAAGATTATTTTAGTTCTGACTGGAACCTCATAATGGCAACCCACCAGAATGCCAAGCTAGTTAACACTGTGCTAATAGCAGAGCACTTACAAGTACAACTTTCGGATTGTCTCTGTATAGCAACCCTTTTTGGTTCCTAGTGGAACCGTTTATAAAAGGTTTCACAAGGAAACCTTTCAGAAGGTACTACCTAGAACCCATCATATACGCTGTTTATCAATTACAAGTAGCCTACACTGAGTACAGACTTGTGTTCTTTTGGAGTTTGGACTTGGGAATTTGGTCTTGGGAATCCAGACTCCAAAGGACGGGAGGATATTGGAACAACAGCTGACTTGATGACATCACCACATCAGCTGTTCTTGCTCATGACTTGACTCCAATTATTCACTGTAAATTATTTTTTACAGTCAAACAAAATATGACAACCCTGCCCTTTTCATTATGCTTTAAATATAATTATTTTATTTTGATGTGTGTGTGTGGAGATATATGGATATATATATATATAATATCCATACACACAATTTAAAATATAATAATCATACACATATTTACAATTGTAAATATATTGTGTAAAACATATAGTGTTGTATATATATATATATATCGTCTAAAATATATAGTTTATATAGAAATATTCAATTCAGTTTAATTTGTATTGCCCATTATCATTATAATTACAAATTATCCTCAGAGGACTTTACAATCTGTACACATGCGACATCCCTGTCCCAGGACCTCACATCAGATCAGGAAAAACTCCCAAGAAATAGAAAAAAACTCTTTCACAGGGAAAAAGGTAAAGAACCCTTCAGGAGAGCAACAGAGGAGGATCCCTCTCCAGAATGGACAGGTGTAATAGATGTCATGTGACCAGAAGGAGTCATTACAGAGTTACAACATATTCAATGAGTATGACAGAGTGGATGAATAGTTGGTAGTCGACACATTTAATTGCAAACAATTCGGTCCAAGGTAAAAAGACACCACTATAGTTCAACGTTATGACAGGTGTTTCTACATCGATCCATATTCCATATTTGGGAACATTCTGGGATTCAATTTGCAGTTATCAATAAAACTCAGTGAACCTGCTTCTTGTGTGGTGGCTCTGCAAAGGACAACCCACATTCAAAACAGGAACGCAATCCGCTCTTGCCACGGACAGGTATTTTAATTCAACAATTATATGCAAGTTATTGACATTTCTGATGCTGGTAGAGGTTTATGTATATTGGTAGTACATTTACAACAATACATGCATTTATTGAGACAATTTAAAATATTATGCCGATTACTCCTGCAGAATACACTTGTTCTGTCTATCTCAAATATATCTCTAATATATGCTTCTTAAAAGTCTCCAGCTCAATGTTGGCTACTATAACTGTTCTGACTGTTAATGACAGGGTTAATGTGCAATATAGGCTTCTATGCTAAATAACCAGACTATGACTTATTTGGAAAGTACCGTTGTTGCTTCCTGATTCTGGTAAATGTCCCAAAATTGTCAGGTTCTTGTCACAGGGTGAGGCTCAGGCGCAGAGAGACAAGCTGGACGCAATATGAATAACAAAAAAGGCATAGGGGGGAAACAGGTGTACGACAACAGACACTAACGAGACAAGAGTGGCTGAGGGCAGGTGCAGGGAATTAAACAATCAAGACACAGAAAACACACAGGAGACACAGGAGACAGAGAAAAGGGTGTTACAAAAATCAGGTGAACTACACCTGACAGACAAGTGGCTCTACATGATTGAAAGAGCTTTCAAATAAACTTGTTCAATTCATTTACGCATGTGAAGAAAACAAATGAGCAAGGGTGCGAGTCTCGGAGTTTCGGTTCCACGGTCTCCCACGCGGCGTCCTCATCTTCGCTTCCAGGTCGTTTGGCTCAGCTCCATGTTGCCGGTTGCCCCAGGTGCCACATGCCTCGAAGATTAAAGGGCGGTGATAACATAACATTTTGATTTATATTGCGTTTTTCTAAGTACTCAAAGTCTCTTCCAGAGTTCAGTAGTCTTACACACATACAGTCATCCCAGTGGTGGTAAGCTACATCAGTAGCCACAGCTGCCCTGGGGCAGACTGACAGCTAATCAGCACCTACGGCCCCACCAACATTCATTTACATCTATACAAATCGGGGTGAGGTTACTTGCATGTCTTTATGATGGCGGGGGAAACCAGAGGAAACCCACGCAGACACGAGGAGAACATGCAAACTCCACACAGAAAGGACCTGGGACGACTGGGATTCGAACCCAGGACCTTCTTGCTGTGAGGCGACAGAGCTAACCAATGAGCCACGGTGATGCACACATTTTGGGATGTTGGCTCGAGCTCATGCTTGCAGCCACTGCTGTCCTGGGGATCAACATCAACGGGGAGGCAGGGAGGAGGGGGAAATGGTCGCTGCAGTCCACGCACGCACAGCAGAAGTCGGAGAGACCAAACGCTCGAAGGATGCTTCTCAAGCGTTCGGTGACATCACAGCAGTCACAGGGGGACTAAAACTCCCGCCTGTTGACCTGTGCAGTACTCATGTGATGCCAGCTGAGTGATTATGGCATGCCAGTCAGAGTCTGGCGAGTGTTATGGTCACATGGACTCTCAGTGTTTCTGAGTAAGACATCCTTCGAATCTTCCAGGAATTTGAGAGGCGAGGAGGACCGCCGTGATGCTGGTCTTTGTTTTCAGGGAATATGTTCCCATACTGGATTATTTGAACAAATAACCCCTTGACTATTTGATCTGAGAATCAAGGTTTTTCGCTGAAGACATGTTGTGATAGTAAACGGTTGGCGTTGTGGATGGAGGGTTACACCGATTAAGCCATATAAAACTTTGTTTTTACCCAGACAAAAGCATAAAGTTTCTTTCCCCTTTCAGCATTAAAGAAGCGGAACTAGAATGAGTCTGTGATTATCTCGTCTTCAGGGCAGATTGGCAGACGGATATGACAGCTTTATTCTACTTGTGATGGATTAGGAGATAAAAATCTGAATTAATTCTCACACTTAGTGAAGAGTGCGACCCTACAGCGTAAGACAGAAGGTTGGCAGGGGTTTTCAAATTCTCAACAACCACCTCTTCCGCTTTCTGTGCACACAAACGACTGCAACACAATATTTAAACATACTTATTTCGCTCTCCGTAACCATCTAGGGGCTGTTTTGGATGTCTCAGGGACGGCTTCTGTCTTTACAAGAAACTTAGATTTATGAAACAAAATTAGTTGGATTATTAAAAAAAGATTGTGGTTGACGTTAACTTGACAAACGAGTCACGTGACTAGCTACTGATGAGACAAAATAGCGACAATTCTTTTTAATTTTGCAAGGAACACAAACAGCAAGCAGACTACAGGGTGACAGTCCTGTGTTAAACAGGTATAATGTTGTGCCGTCTTCGCCCTCTGGTTTACCGTTTTAGCAAGTAAACATTTCAGCAGCATTCATTCTCAGGGAGCATGGAGGTCTGTATCAAATTGTATCTAACAGTTACTTTGATATTTTAAATTTGGATCAAGGTGTAGGACTGATGACCTATCCTTCCAAGCAGCTGGCAATGAATCATGAAACTATCATCTGCATTTTTAAATGTGAAATTAGCTTCAAGATGTTAACAAGCTGCAACACGCTTTATGATCGCAGCTACCTGTTCCACATAGATTCCAAATATCTAATTTATTGATGTGTCCTTGCCACAATGCACAGTGTTATATATGTGGGAGCTATCGTGACGTCAAAAGGAAAGGACAGAGCAGCGTTTGCATGCGAGAGAACCGCGCTGCTTCTCGCGGTGCATTTAGCATTCCTACGAACCAACCCTTAAATAGCTTGCCAAAATGAATATCCAATCAGACATCAGATGCTTTGAAGTCTTTGTTGTGTATGTTTTGACGGTACACGCAATGTTTGTTTACAGCGGGCTAAACTTACACTTGTCACCTGGTTCCTGTGTATGTGAGGCTGCGCAATTTTCCACAAGTTCCCTCAGCTCCCATTGGTGCACAGAACATCACGCCACTGTTAGGGTGTCACATGTGTTTCCTTCGTGTTAACCCGGACTGTCCACAGTCTGTAGGACCGGTGCTGTGATGGTGTGACTGGCGGGGAGCCTCAGGGTCTCAGCTGTTGTTCGAGTTGTCAACTCATCTTTAACAACTTCCAGAGGAAAGTTCATAACTTACCCTGGAAGAGGTCATTAGAAGCCAACAACTCATAACAATCCCGATTATTAGGTTCTTAATAATATAATTGTGCCTGTGGGTGAAGCCTGTCATGTGCATATATATATATATACATAATGGTAGTTAAGATATATTTAAAACATTTTCTATATTTTAGTGATATTCAGTACACAAAAAAAAATGAAAAAGATTTTACAGGCTTTTCCTGTCTGTTCATTTAAGCAGACAGAAGCAATACAGAGCCCAAAATGTTTTCATTAAATTAAACGTTAGTTGATAATATGAATTAAAGCTGGTAATCTTGATAACAAAACTTGACTCTTAAAACAATCTAAATGAGAGAAAAAAAACCCAGTCTTGTCAACTCTAAAGTAGCAAGCAGCTCCAAAGGTCGCTAAATCTAACAAGAAAGTCGGCAACACTGACAAAGGGTCCTTTCAGGCGTCCCTCCAAAGCCACATCGCCAAAAATGTAATTATGAATTTAAACAACAAAATAGGCTATTTTTAGCACTCATAGCTGTAAAGCTGGCAGCATATTGAGGACAGAGGTCGACAGACATGATTGGACGGCCTTTGTTTACAGTCCTGCAATACCCAAGGATAACAGATTTGTTTTCCTATAATTATTGTCAGAGCATTTAATTTGTTGGTTCCTTTCGTAATTCTATGAGAATTTTAACAAATGTGACAATTACTTTAACTTTAACTATGATTCTCAATTTAAGAAGTCTTGATAGATCTGTTATTTACAATAACAATTGAGTGGCATGAGAAGATCTCTGACTCCACTTCAAATGTTTCCCTTCTTTGGTACTCATTTTGACCATTTTTGTACAATGGACAATTGTAAACAAGAACAATTGGAATTCCTGGTTATTGCTACAAAGATCATTTATGGCCCGTGATTTTTGCAGTTGTCCCGCTTTGATAAAGAAAAGAAATTCCTGGGCGTAAAATAAATGTATTCTATTATGGCAAATGGGCCAGGGTTAGAACGCCGGGTCGTTACCCAGACATACTGCGCCTACACTGCTGGATCCCTGCCTGGCTCAGCATCCCACTTCCTGCTGTCCTCTCTTCACCCCCCGACAGGCAGCTACTGTACCGAGCCATATCCAACCATAAATATCAATGCCAACCGCAGCACAACTGGAGAGACTAGTGAGCCAATAGTGGAAGAGCTGACCATCCACACCCAGTTGACCCAGTCAGCTGGGAGCATCAGTTCTCAGCCAATTCTCCGGTGGGAATTTCACAATTAAAAAGAGAATTTATTGTCTGTGTCTGAATGTCACATATTTGCCACGACTTTTTGCTTAGAAATGTCAAACGTCAATGAAAAACTGGAACTTAGACAATGTTGCAGGAGAATATAGTACACTGAGGAGAGAATACTGATGTGTTACTGAAACGGAAAATGAATCAGCAATTCAAAACAGGTTTCACTTTAACTTATGTGATATTGTCTTGTGTGAATAATTCACTTTTTATAGGAATCATTCTACATTTTAGGATTTATTGACTTTATTCCCCTAAATTAGATCATATTTGTTTTAAACCTGAAGCACATTTATAATGCTTCATGGCCGCTGCTATCTTTTTAAATATCAGGTAATGGGAACAAACAATTTTGTGAATTACTGCGGTACCGTCACACCGACGCTAACACCCTTTTCACGCAACAAATGTCCGGATGTGCGGTGATTAGAAAGTAGGCAGGATTTGAACTTTTTTCTCAAACTCTTTCATCGGCTTCACTATCGTCAGCACCACCGCCAGGAGGATGATGCACTCAGTCAAGAGCGTGCTTGGTGTGTGCGTCTGAGCGAGACAGAGATCCACCGTTCTGTCACAGCAGCTAGCCGCGTAATATTTTGGATGCCCAGTTATGGCTGAATGCTTAAGGACCTCTCGTGGTCGCTGTGTGTTCGGCTAACGGAGCTACCGATACACACACACTGCTGCGTACTTCTTGGCCATTGCTCTGTGGCTCACTTTTCCTGTTGTGTTTGTCTAACCACTAACAGCTAACATTACTACCAGCACACTCATTATTGTCGCGTACCTTTTCAGCTGCTGCTCTCCCACCTATACCTTTTGTTGTTTTGGATGCAGTTTTTTGGCTCACAGCTAACTAAACTAAACTACTTGTACAAACACTGCTGAGTACATCACTGCAACTCCTCCGTTGACAAGCGGGAAGACAGCTTGGTGAGTTTAATCTGTTTCTTGCCAAGGTGTCTTGCTAATGTCTCGACGAGCAGGGGGTTAGCCAATTGTGGGTTGTTGTATACACGCAGTTTGATTACACAATACAGCATTGGTTGTTGAA
The DNA here is from genome assembly GCA_036178185.1 of Liparis tanakae. Taxonomy (NCBI): domain Eukaryota; kingdom Metazoa; phylum Chordata; class Actinopteri; order Perciformes; family Liparidae; genus Liparis; species Liparis tanakae. The sequence continues at coordinate 5,310,225 of CM070094.1, read as the reverse complement.
GATCCTCCTGGCAAAGGTCTACACTCTACTGTAAGCACTTTTCTAGTACTTTAATACATCTACTTTTGTTACTACCAAGTGCAAGAGCAAGAGTAGCTTTTAGGAGTGTGTGAAAGTGTCCGCTGTTATCCCCAATTCATCATTCCTCAAATTGAGACTAAAAAGAACCACAAAAGGCGCGGAGCTCTCAGATACAGATCAAGAAGGTAGTGTGTAGCCAAGAGGAAGCTACTAATCCCGGAAAAGTAGCCCGATACTAAAAATGTACCTAAAAACCAAGCCGCAGCCCTCAAACAGCTTTCACAGGGACCCGCTAAAATGTTCTCACATTCCAAAAATGTTCCACTCAAATGTCTTTAATTGGTCCTCATAAAAGTACAAAAACACATAAGCACACATGCATTGTCATGGTTCCGGCTAAATCTTTCTCAGCATTACACTTCCCGATGCGCTCCCACAGTATCACAGAGGACATCTCTGTCTTGGATTATAACAGTCACATTCACAGAAACACATTCACTCTTTTCTAACACGCACACACAAACACACACAGACTATAATGCAGGTCATAACAGTTCTTCTGTGGCTGTTTTATAGTGTCAGAAGTATATGCTGAGACTTTCGCATGAGAACTAGTTAGGGGAGAAGTGAGGAATCCATCGAAAAGTCTGTCTAGCTGAAAGAAAGTGGGGGAAAAAAAAACTCTAATCTTCTGTGAATAGGATGTATGTAATTCTCACATGTTACAGAAGGATATGTTTGAGTCTGCGTGGGTGAATTTTTGTAGCACGCGTTGATTTCACTACTGATTGAAACCAGATTTATCGTCACACAAACACTTTGGGCACGAGAAAGCAGGTCACCGAATACTTGGGATGCTGTTGTGTCTTTGGAAAAATTACAGAGCACTTACATGGCATTGCTTTTAAATTGTTGTTGTTCGGGGGGGGGGCTTCTATCTGTTGGTTTTTCACATTCAAAACTACTGTTACTCTCGACACGAGCTATAGTAATTTAAGGCCAGTTACTTATTCAAATAGCTGTTTTGTACTGGAGCAGTCTCTTGCGCTCATGATTACGGCATATATTTAGCCTGCATAATACAATAAGCAGGTTTATGATGAAAGCAGGAACTACAAACACTTGCTATTATTTGGGGTCGATGCTAATCTGCATTTGGGTCTCGGCAGGTTTTGTAAACTTGAACACGTTGACGTTTGAGTAAAGACAAGCAAAGGTACATCGGTCTTTTACGAGATCTAGGTCGAAGACACGCTGTGCTACTGCCGAACCAAAACCATACGGCGCATATGAAAGGTATTTGGCTTTGAAGTCACATGGTTTGATTCAAGAAGATTGTAAGTCACTTGTACAGTAGATCAAACTCCCTGCAGCAGCAGACAGATCCCACCTCAAAGGGAACTTCACTTTCTATTAAGGCTAGACGGATGGGAAATGAGGATTTACTGTTAATCTTTTAATACCAACACAGTGTTCTCCAAAGACACATATATATTTTTTCTCGGGGCTGAAGCATTTGGGAATACATCCACTCCTCACAGGCCTAAATCCTTAAATAATCACTGGGCTTCCCCTTGCAAAGTTCACTGGAAATAACAAAGAATAATAATTCATGCTAATCATAGAATAGGTAAAAGAACCTCAACAAAAGTAGTTGATTATGTTTATTAGACAACACTAGTGCTCGGTTCACATTGGACACTGGTGATACCTCCGAAGCAAAAACTTATGTCCCACAAAATGTTAATCCCTCGAAACACAACTCCCAAGCCAATGTTTTTGTATTTTAGGACTCGGGACTGAAAACCCCAGAATGAAACGTAACCCAAGCTTTTACTGCAGTGTCCAACAACTGCATCAGATTGTTGTTTTTTTATAAGCACGAAACCAAGAGCAGACAATAAAGAGAGAAGCAGATGTGTGTCTGTATATTTTGGACTGGTCTTTCCTGTCGTCATGATTAGAAACAGGAGAACTTGGGGGTTATTGTCGAGTTGGGCTCGTGCCGCACAGACATTGTTGTGGGCGAGAAACAAGATGATAAATATCATATATATCCAAATGTCAATCTTTAATATTTACCGATGTCGTCTATATCGCAATGTCTAAAAAACGGCAATAATTTGGATAACACTTTGCACGGACAACAAAGGCGCTGGTTTGCTAACAAGGTGACCGTGACACGTGGAAACAAAACAAGAAATTATCTCGCCTAATAAGGATCTCTTGGATGCGGTTTAGCTACAAAAAGTCGGCTTTACGGACCCCGAACACCATCTTCTGCTCAGTTTACCACACAGCAGTGCCTGTTTGGAGTGCAGGCCATCCCGTTGTCGATACTTTCTCAACTTAAACAGACTTAAAGCCACGGTACTCGAAAATTGTATCAACGCAGCGTTTTAACAACGGTTAACGGATGAATAAAAAAACATGGAGAAGCGCTGCACACACAGATTACACTGGTAATAACTACATGTATAGTGATATTTGGGGGATTGGAATGATTGTTTGACTCCATTGCACAACACGTCCATAACTTGTACTTCGCAATGACAACAATGTAAACAAGACAGGTCTAAAACTACATTTAAAAAAAATCTTTATTACGAACCTACGTCATTACCACCAACCACAACGCTGGTATTGTTTTCACCATTGTATGAGTCATCATGGCAACATGGGTAGACACCTCCTGTAGCAGGAGGTACCACATAACTGGTTTTGTTTTACATGCCTGTCAGTGTTTGTCATGGTGATGGTGTCACCGGCGTGTTAAAGGCCATCGCTAATGCTAAAAGTTGTGCAATTGAAACCAAAATGAAGGCGGAGGTGGCTTGAAACGCAATGTTGGAATGGAAGGTTTTGGCCGTGAGGATAGTAATAATAATAAAGAATGATCCATGTATTGCATTATTTAATAAAACATTGCAATATTTCCATCATAAGCCTAATCTGAATTCCAAACTAACGATAGAGGATAAAACTAATTTATACTTAATGAAATGAAAACATCTGTCACTGACTGATTCAGAAACATCCCTCTTTTCAATATCTCGTGCCGTTTTCTGTTTCTGGCAACAGTGCCAGTTATTTGTTTTAGCTCCAAAAGCAATTTTGTTAATACAATAATCAAAGACACATAAGTTACGGCAGAAGAGCCAAAGAAAAGAACGGCGTCTCATGACACTCTCATTTAATTGAGTTCACTAGAAATCCCCAAAAAAGGAAAAAATCATTTCGAGGACATCGGAGAGGATCACGATTGTCTCTTTTATCCGAAATGGACATCTGCCTTAAATTTCCAGGATCTGAATAAAATACTTAAATAAAAAAACAAAGAGGAGACAACGAGCAGAGAAACAGATGTGTCTCTGACGCGGTTGAAGTGGCCTTTTCGTTTGTTTTAATTAGAAACAGCAGAACATGGAGGAACCTTAGTGTGAGATTGATTTGAGTTAGCAGTTGCGAACAAGTGGCTGGATGAGACTACGAAGTGTCATCGCGCCGTCGCCTCGACGTGGTTATACTCACGATCACGCCTGCGGTTGGTTTTTAACTTCATACTTCTGTCGATTGCGTTCCGGGTTCAAAAATCATAAAAACATTGTTCAATTGTGAAGATAATTTTGCTGAATAAAAATGTGTAGACACAAACTTTGCAACAGAGTTTATTTCCTGCAAAAATCTAACATCCTCTGGGTAGGAATCCCTTACCAGTGCCAAGCCAACTTTGGGGTTCACCGCCAAAAATCCGTCACCCCTGCAGCGCTCCATAGCACCGGAAGACGACTAACCAATCTTTTTTGTTTTTATACGGAAGGTATAAAAAAATAAAAAGATTATAGGTTGATACTTCACCGCCTCATTGGAGCGCTGCAAAAAGAAGAAGAAAGGAAACCAGCTGACATTCTGTCGGCAGTCCGTTTGTAGCTACATCAATCAACAATATATGTCAACAATATATGTTTTAAAAGAAAGCCGTTCAAATTATAAGCAGAACTACGCTCCGGTAGCCAGATTGCAACACAATTTGCTTGTGACAAAAACAAATGCGCATATTTCCACTGTGTTTGGGCTCGCTCGTCCTTTCAAGTCTCAAGTTTGACGTGTTGAAGCAAAGGGCAGAGGTCATTTCATTTGACGAAACCAGAACCACTATTTAGAGTCCAAACAGATGCATTTGGACACAATAGTTTGATTAAAAAAAATAACATGTATAGACAACCTTTTTTATTCTTTTAATCAAACTATTGTCTCTCATTCATTTGTGTAATGTAAGGTACACTATATTAAATTATATTTAGTTTATTTCGTGTAGCCCAAAATCACAAATTACAAATTTTCCTCAGGGGCTTTACACTCAGTCTGCTTTGGGATTCTCATTGTTAGTTTAAATACTACATTCTATACACAGAGATTTCACGACGTCTTTGGTCGTAGAAATTTGGTTTTAAGTCATGGAAATCCATTGGTCAAAATGTGTATGAACCCTGGTTTACATGAACCGACTGCCTTCAGCTGCTGGTGTGACCTTAAGGGTGGAGGACGGTTGTGTGTTGTGTTGACTGTAAAGTGCTTCGGGGCAATAGCTGCGTTCAAATTAAACTTGACTTGACTTGTATCGTCATCTTTCCCACCACGTCTTTTATTGTTTCGCCTCCGTCTCAGATTGAAACCAATCCTCCAAAGAGGCAGCTTGTGTTACTTTCCTCACTCCAGATAAAACAATGACTTGTTATCAAGGAAAGCTCAGCCCCCTCCCCACCAGCCTCCCCGTCCTGCCGATGTATGGGAGCGCGCCCCCCGAGTAGTACGGTATGTTATGGTATTCCGTGGGAATCTGTGTCGAGTCACAGAAACAGCCGTGTCTTGGCTTGACATATGTTACGCAACCCCCCGAAGGCAAATTACATCGTTCCCCTTTTGAATTACACTCTCGGCGGGACTTCCGCGCACATACCTACGGACGCTCCGACTCACACGCGGCTCTTAACCTCGAACCACGACTCCTCCAGAGAAGGAATCAACGAAGGTGACCGTGAACGGGACACACTCCAAACACACATATTGCCATGGACGGGAATCAGCCTCGGAGGTTGAGGGATTTCCCCCTGGGTATTGTGTATTCTGTGAATGAATGAGTGGCACACAATGGCATGGCAGACGAGCTCAAGAGATACAGGGGACGAGAGCTTAGCGAGAGAGAGAGAAAGAGAGAGAGAGAGAGAGAGAAAGAGAGAGAGAGAGAGCTAACCACTTCCGCCTCCGGGAGCTGGTTGTTACTCACTCGTGAAATAGTATTTCTGAAAGGATGAAAAGGAGCTGGGAAACTGAGAGAGCGAGAGAGCGAGAGAGAGAGAGAGAGAGGGGGGGGAAGCACAAACGTGTTGATTGGCTCAGGGAAGGGTGCCTGATTCTAGGCCTATGGTGATTGGCCGAGAGGTATGGCCTCACCTTTAAAGGGGGTTACTCTAGTTCAATGACACTGATATTCGTGTGTTGCGTGTGTTGGCGTGGCTGAAAAAACATACAAAAAAACGGCATTCACCACAAGGGCTCGCCTTTCAAAGCGGCAGCAGCAGACATTGCGGCGTGGCCCGGGCATTGATCGGTGCCTTTCTGATCACTAGCTGTAAATCTCTTTCGCTATAAATCCAGCAGGAACAAATCAGACATTTGTTCCATTGTTCGACATAAAAAAATCGGTACAAAGGTTTCAAGCAAAAGATCCGCTCTCGTACTTGCAACAGGCCTAAAAACACATAAATCTACATATATTTAACATTAATGCCGATAAAATTTTTTTAAATCAGTTTGATGTGTCGCGTTGGCAAAGCTCAAGGCGTTCAAACGTGACAGCTAGTGTGTCGGCGTAATCGGCGATGGCAAGGAAAGTAAACTCCACCAGGGACCATGGCATCAGAATTAAGCGTTCTACATTCATTTGTAGTCATGTTCACATTACTACCCTGTGTAGTCGAGCCATCTCCCACCACCCTCCCCACCCCCCTCCCCCACCCCATGCCAATTCTAACCTTCACCCTGACCCCTTCCTCTCTTTCCTCCATCAAACCTCTAAACTGACCCTAATCCCCAGACCGTGACCCGGCGCTCGCTTTGAATGTTAGCCATTGAATGTGTGGCACTTGGCCAAACAAAGGGACTTTGTGTCGAATCCAAGTCGAGCCCTTGGTGGGAAAGTGGCTGTGACGAGTTGTATCTCCGCCCCCAAACCACGTTTGATTCCAGATTTAATTCACAGTCAAGCTTGGGATTTCTCTTCCGAGAGAAACTCACAACATGACCGGTTATCATGTGGGAAAGGTCTTCAAGTCTCTTTGGTTCTGACTATATTTGTATGTCTTGATCCCTCGATTGGACCTTTTAGTATACAGTACATGCAAATGTATTGGTTGGACTAATGCCTGTTTATTATTGCGGTCCTCAGAAGCCACATTCGCATTCATAGGACCCCAAACATCTGATCGTACCGGTCATTTGATCTACTGTTGACATAAAAAAGATTGGTTATTGCTTTAATTTATTATATATATAGATACATATTTCTATAGAAATAGATCAATATGTATATTTAAAATATATATATATATATATATAATATGTTAAATAGTGGAGAGAGAAATAAACATACTGTTTAAAAAAGGCATTAATAAAATTCAAAAGCAATGTATTTCTTCCCCAGAAATAAGATTTCATGAATCTTAAACTTTATTAATAATATCATTAATACGATTAAATTGTCCCAATGAAAACCATTGTCAGTATGTTCAGTGGTGGACTTTACAATAGGTAAATAAAACTAAGACCATCTGCTTGATATCACTGATAATATGTGAACAAGAAGCTTTAAAAAAATATATTATTTGGGTAAAGCAACCATTAAGATCCTAGGAAAACAAATGTACCGTTGAAGATTATATATTATATGAAAACCTAAGCCGTGATATTAATTGGCATATTAGATGGAAACCTCTAAAATAAGAATATATTTGAAATACATGCAACACCTTGGACTGCGTCTTTAATTCACGGCTCCATATTCCCCATGGGACTTCACTGGAAAGGAAAATTCTCATGAACAGAATCTCAAAACACACCTTTGGCTAAGAGTTCTCGGTGCACTTTGGATGTTGCCGACATTCACAAAGAAAAAGATTTGTTTACTCGCCTGCAGCCACGATCTCATACATTGCTGTCAAAATTGAGCACCTGAGATTCAGTGGTTATTTTATTGCCTCATAACTCCATCAGATCATCTGCTTATTATGTCTATTTAGGCAACGGGAAATCGAAGCGAACCGGCTAATGTGGCCTTATTGGTAACAGTAATTTTTTTTTTTTTATACGTTTGGAAATGTTGTCTTATTTCGTCCAAAATGTCTTTGGGCTACTTGCCTGAATACACGAGGAGCCCAGTCCAGACTTAGTCCACGTTAAAGAGGGACTTTTTGATACTTTTATTTATTGTATTCATTGTATTCGCAGGACCATTTATGTTAAACAGCTAAAGAGTTTCTTATTCGCAAATGTGAACATGGACAACTACCGGGTTAAGGTCAGAAGATGTTTTCTTGATAACCTCCACACAGGTCAAGGTTGATGCCTTTCGATCATTACTTAACATAACAAAGTTGTACACCATCAAAGGTTGATTCATCCAAAGGTGAAACTTATTACCGTAGCCGTCAATCTTCAGATAAACTCACTTGGACTCCAGTATACCTTTTGGCATTGCTTGTGATATACTTTTAGCATAAAACAGATTATTTCATAGTCAAAATATTATTTTTTGTCTCAAATGAAATAGCACTTTGCTAAGGATGCCATCGAGCCACTGGCTGTAGTAAAATGCAACCAATGCACTGTTTAAAACATTTTTTTAAGTAAAGTTACTGGCAGAAAGACTTAAAGATGATGGAAGTTGCAGAGTGAGTACTGCCGACTAGCGATTTTCTGGAGGAAATGCACGGAATTTGCATGTAATAATTCTATTCCATGTTTATACAGACAAACAACAAGTAAACCTTTCAAAACATTCAGACCGGCTTCACCAAGACACAAAAAGCTGCATAGAAATGGGAAACTTTACGTATATCGGCCCATTTCAACGTAATTAAAGGGCTCAGAGGAGCTATAAGAGATGTGGAATTCCTGCCTGTTGCCTCATGCACAGCTATGTGCAACCAGGTTAACAGTAATAACATAGCTAATTCAGACTAATACTTGCACTTTGAGCGACTGGGGTTCGACGCAACTCTATAATGAGCAGGAGGGTCCTTTCACAATAATCAGACAGACGGTAAACACCACCTGTCTGTGTCTGTCTGACGGAGCGACTCAATGCCCTGGAGGCCGTTGGATTGGACCAACTAATGCACTTTTGAGGGGGCTTTACGCGGTGGCTTTTTACCAACCAGATGTGTGAGCATGAATTGTGACTCCCTCCTCAGTGATTGTGTAAATACTTGTTTTTTGGTCTGGTTTTTTAATGATTTTATAATCAGGCCAGTATTTTATCGTAACCTGTATGTTTATTATTTTATTATGTTACTGTGTTAACCTCTTTCTCCTTTAGTGAAGGCTGTAACATCTGGCTACAGGGACCACAGCTGAAAGGTAGCCTTAGCTAACGTTAACACATTTAGCCATGGGTTGATTAATGTGTATGGTCCCTGTACAAATAAATAAATAACATTAAAATGTATCTGGCCAATGGGAAGTAAATTTTTTAGTGGTGCACACCAGAATTGAACTGTCAGAGCAAGCGGCGGTAAAAAAGACGACCGTAAAATGCGGGCTATGAAGCGCACTCTTTTATACGGCGCATCAATTAAATAAATACAAAATGTTGTATTAAATCTTAAGTCGAAAAAACAAGTTTTCAAAGTGAAACAGGTTGTAAATTACATGTATGCGCCATGTGCCCTTTAGTGTGTTGAGTGATATAAGATAACACATCTAGAACCTGTATGCATACATTGCCTCAGGCCACACTTAAATTCTTAATTTGGCCTTCTCAAAAGTATTTGAAGTACATATTGACTGCACGTGTAATAGTGTTTCCCTTATTCGGCGGTAAGTCAGTCTTTATTTCATGCCAGTTTCTTCGGGGGTGGGGTGGGGGAGGGGAACAAGAGAAACCCACAACAGCACAGCAACATGTGTCTAGATGTCGTCAGCATCGTCTGCAGCCTCTCGATAACCATGGTGACGCTGTTGTCTACGTGTTGGAGACTGAAGACAATGAGAGCGGAACAATCGGGTTTTCATGGCAGCAACTTCAGCAAGTTTTACAATGTGGTCAACTCCGAATTTGTTGTTCCTGAACCAAAAGGTCAGAACAAATTGAGATACGTTTCAGGATATGGACTACAATTTTTTTTTTAAATACCCAAGAAGACTGAACTTCAGTCAGTGCCATTGATCTACACTGAGATGTACGTCAGCTTCCGTTAGCTGAAGAACTCTCTGACACATAGACATACACATCCTATACCCACTGCACAAAGATAAGTGATTTGTCACTGAGGCAGGACTACAAGTCAAGATCAAAGATGTTTAAAAAAGAAGAAACAAAGAAGGCACAGGAATAAAAAGAGGTCACATTGTCAAATATGTTATTTTGTTTTTAACACATGTTGCATCGCGTTGTATTTGAAATTAAAGATCACTTTTAGGATCAGGTATGTAATAGTGACACTCTCACTCACTGTTAGAGGGACATGTATCGCTGTACGCTCAGGTGGACAGACACACAACACCTGTCACCGGAGAGGCCCTGACAGCCAATGGGTGAGCGGTGGCGTGATGTGTGTGAGGTGACTGGAGAAGACCAAACGTGTGTGTGTGGGTGGGTGTTGTCAGAGGGGCTTTGCATGGAAAATTATGTGTCAGACATACAGAGTGGTGTGATATCAAGTATGTCTTCCAGATGGCTCTACACAGTCGCGCTCACACACACACACACACACACACACCCTCACACGCACTCTGTGATAAGCCCGGTCTGCATGGGAACTCTCCTCCGTGGCCAAACATTTTGTCACACAGGACAAAGGTGTGTTAAGTACGCCAAACTTTTTTCCGGCATAATCTGACCTGATGAGCACATTCCTTTCCGCTCCTCTTATTGCCTTCATTATGTAATGGAGGATAAAACGCCATGTCTTTCTTCACGGTGGTAAGATGATTTGGGATGAATTATGGACGAGAGACGGGCAGCAACTTGCGACAGGTCTCCAGACGGACCGACGGCGTAGTTTACAGTCAGCGCCTTGAACCCCTTGAGCAGCAGAGGCATAAATAGATTTAATAGAGCAGCCAGTGTGGTTGCAACCAGCGCCGTAACAACCTTATTCCAACGAAAATACACAGAAAGGTGTCCTGAAATGCATCATAAAAGACCAGGTGTATAATCGCAGTTGAAGTCACAAAAAATTGTAAACACTTTGTTTCATTTGTTACCCATTGTTTAAAGATCCATATAATACTTTTTTGGGGTACGCAATTATTTCCTTTTTACCAGTTTTTATCCATGGTTCTCTATCCAGTGGACTACCATTGTGCCACACACACTTTACATCTCGCTTCAGGTCATGGTTAGGTCTGTAAGAGGAGCTCTAGGTACCTACAGTCAAGTATGGGTTTGGATTACAGTACAGATTTACAAATACGGTTGAAAGAAAAACCGTTGAACGCAACCTCGTTGATCCCAAGCTTGGTTTCCCTTTTCAATGGCCGTGTGGATAGCCTTTTGTTTAAGGCCACATTTACACATAGCCGGTATTTACAGAAACTAATATTTCTGCCCCTCCGTTTTCAAAAATAACGTTGTACACACAAGGTCGTTTTCAAAAAAGTTTCTGTTTATTTGAACCCGCATAAATACGCCGTCCGCAAACGTCCGCAAACGTCCGCATACGTTCCATAGGACGCTCACATGACGTGAAGCATTTTTAGTCGCATACTGTGACGTTTGACAACCTAAAACTCTGTTTGACCAAGTTCACACGAAAACACAAAAACAGAGTTTTCAGAAATCTCCACTTTGGCCCGAGTTTTTAGAAATGATCGTTTTCCATGATAAAACCTCAGTTTTTGTGTAAATGAATGGCCAAAATGCATGAAAATATATGTGTTTTGCCATCGTGTCAACAGGGTCTAAGAGCTATCGGCGTTTGAGGTGTCCTGTCAAACTGGTCGGCCAATCAGAAATCTTTATTTTCCACAACCTTCTTCATCACTGAACCTTTATCCAGGAGGACTACTTCATGGGAGATTGTGGTCTATCAATGAAATTTGTAATGAGTTACTTTTCATGCACATATGCGTAGCCCACGTATTTTACATATTGGTGATATATATATCTTTAAGGAAATGCTAGTTTCTCCGAACAGTACATTTGGTACAGTCTGGCGGTTGGGTTTGGCCACAGTCGTTTATTGTAATAGCTTACTTGCTAGTAGGCAAAATTATATTGAAGAAGTATTTATTCTGAGCCACTTCTATTTCTAAAATAAAAGAGCTAGCCAAGATTGAGCCATTTAAATCTTTTTTATTATTTTTACCACAGCAGCCTCATATCACCAAATGGGATATGAGTAACACAACAATTTCAGTCAGGGTTATGGGCTTTTTTTTGCATGTAATTTCATGCCGCAACAATATTATGCTCAGAGCAAAAGCTCCATCCGGTAGGTGACGTAGTATAGAGACCAAGTCGGGAAGAGGCTGGGTTGGATGTTTGGGTCAAACCCAAAGAGGTCTGTTCCAGAGATCGATCTTCATGTCCCACGTGGAACCAACATTTACGATGTGAGGTTCTGGGACCGGGATGTTGTATGTGTACAGATTGTAAATCAGAAAAAAGAGGAACATTTTTAATTTGTGATATTAGGCTAGATAAAATAGACTGAATTGAATTTAAAAGTCAAACAGTTTACTTATTTATATTGACTTGCGGATGTAACGGAAATGTACAAAAGGCCTTAGCATCAGAGCACTCACGACTCTTCCAACAGCTACCCGCGGACAACTTCAGAAACTTCACAAAAGAGAAAATAGCTGAGCATTTTATTGGCATGCACAATGTCATTAATATGGTTGAGGTTCCACTGACTTTCGATCTTCCTCTCACTCGTACTGTGAATAAGAAGGGCGAGTCGTCAGTAACTCAGGGCTCTCAAGCCTCACACATTGAGCGTGAGACTCACGCATTTCGGTCTTAACTCACGCACTTCCGCCACACATCGGATTTCTCACGCTTAAAAAAACTCCCTCTAAAAATGCCCTAAATGGGTGTCCTAATGGAAAAAAACATGATGAAATGCCTTCCATGTCCTAATAGGAAAAACATGATGAAATGCCCTCTATGTGTTTCCTAGTGAAGAAAACGTGATGAAAGGCCCTCTATGGGTGTCCTTCTAGTGGAGAAAACGTGATGAAAGGCCCTCTATGGGTGTCCTTCTAGTGGAGAAAACGTGATGAAAGGCCCTCTATGTGTTTCCTAGTGAAGAAAACGTGATGAAAGGCCCTCTATGGGTGTCCTTCTAGTGGAGAAAACGTGATGAAAGGCCCTCTATGGGTGTCCTTCTAGTGGAGAAAACGTGATGAAAGGCCCTCTATGGGTGTCCTTCTAGTGGAGAAAACGTGATGAAAGGCCCTCTATGGATGCCCTTCTAGTGGAGAAAACGTGATGAAAGGCCCTCTATGGGTGCCCTTCTAGTGGAGAAAACGTGATGAAAGGCCCTATATGGGTGTCCTCCTAGTGGAGACGTGATCAAATGCCCTCTAGTATTACTGATATTCTTACTGAAACACTTGACTCTTTATACTCTTGCACTCTTGCACTATCAAAACAAATGCTAAAATGTTATCTTATTTTCATTATTCCTTTTGTGTATTTGTATTGTGTACATTGTCTATCTTTGTTGTTTGCTGCTACTGGCTGGCTGCGGGCCATAAAACGAAATGTCGTTGTATAACAACGTTGACAATAAAACCTCTTGATCTATATCTTTAGGATGTCCTGCAGAAAAACGTGATGCAATGACCTCAAGTCACCCTTCTAGTGGAGGTGTGGTGTCAAGTGGTTACCCCACCCCATGCAGCTGGTGCTGTTTTGATATGTTTGGCCCCCACGCCCATCCCCTGGTGTTCCTAACTGATAGCCTACTTTATTTAGACAATTACTAATCAAGTGTTATTAGGCACTTGAAAAGGATAGAATTAATACACGTTGTATATATCAGACTTTGTCAAAGTGATTTATTTGTATACTGTAGCAGGTTAAGAACTCATGTTGGGAGGACTCGGTAAACACAGTGCCTTTATTCGTTATTTATTTATGTCTCCTTTCCCTCAAGAGGGTTTGCCTCTTGTCAGGCCACAGTTGTAAATAAGAATTTGTTCTTAATCTGTCTCGCCTGGCTAAATAAAGGTTAAATAAAAAATAAAAAACTGCTGAGCCCTTTAGCAGAGAGGAGTGAGAATGTGACTGTGACTACACTAGCGCTCCACGAGAGAACAGGTGACAGGTGTGCAGGGAGCAGCCAGATCAGGCGATGGGCTGAGGCGGAAACACTGATGACGGGGACTTTTTTTACGATCAAGAGATGAGTTAATACATGAATGGGCTGGCGGCCATCGGCCAAGGTGCGACTTCAAAGTGACGCCTCCTCATCAGGTGTTTTCAATTCTGGCTGATTAGATTTCGGCAGACATGCGATCATATCTCGGTTCTTCAGACACGGGAAAACACTAAAAATAGACTGTTGACTAACTGGAGTCTGGTGGCTTTCAGGAGAACATATTCATTGTTTTCTACGTTAATAAACTGCCATTATTGTCTTATTTAATATTATCTCTGTGTGATCTGTAACTTTCATTTATGAAGTGAGTGACTTTTTGTCAACTTTTATTGCATATTTTATACCGCCATGTACTGCCTGCTGCCTCTTCAGTCACTACCTTCTGCTCGATAAGTTTAATGTAGTCTTTGGCCCATTTATGTGGTTTGTCTTATCTACTTAATGGCGATTGCCTGCATACATCACTGATGTCTATATGGGTCAGACAATTGTGGGTTGTATTAATTCAATCACACGATACAGCAGTTGTCGTTGCATGTCAGTATCCATAAATTGTTTATAAATGGTTTTCCATGGGGGTTTAGCCACTGATGCACTGGTTTAATGATAACGATCATTGCCTTGGTCTAAGATAGAAATCATCTGCAGGTCCAGCTCCTTGTCCAGAGCTGTACGTGATCGGGAAAATAATTTCAGAATATAGGAATGTCATTTCTTCGACGTCGGGTCAAACATGGTCATAAAAGAGACAACTAAACGAGACACAATCTTACATTTGTGCCTTTTGACTTCCCCACTGTGCATTGTAGTGTGTGACAACAGTTGGATTTGGGAGACAACCATCATAGGAAAATCCTCTGCAGTCCAGAGTAAATGTTAACAGCCCGTATCCACTGGCATTTTCCTCCTGTCATGTGTGAACAGGTGGCGTTTTACGAGAGGTACTTGAAATCTCATTGAATACCTCTATCCACTTGGGACCCTTTGAAGAGAAAAGGAGAGTTTCTTTGTCTCAGTTCTTTATGTTTTCCCTTTCACTCATGAGTAGTACGTGATTTTTTTTTTTTCTTTCTCTTGACTCGCTGACAATTCACACCAGCGGCACCTCGGCGTGTGTCTTCTCTCACTTCCCATCTCTCCTCTGACATGGTTTCATTATTAAAATATGCATTCACTTCTAGTTCTGTCAAAATGAAAAGTTTAGTCAGTCGCTTTTTAGGGCAGAAAGGTTTACTATGACCTATTTAACACAATTAACCACAGATATCTCCTGTTGATGCCTTAAATCAATGCCTGTCCTGATACGCAGGACACATTTAAAGGACACACCATTGGACATATGAGGCACACATGAGCAAGCCACTCGCTGCGATGCTATATATGGAGTCATACAGTAGATCTCATTTTACATTGACTTGTTGGGCCTTAAGCTGACACGCTTACAGAGCAACTGGAAGACAGCAGGCCCGTGAGGGGTCACTGTATTGTGTTTAGGGCATAATATTTAATTGTATTTGATACATATTATTGTCATCATCCTGAATTATTCTTACTGTTTGTTCCAGCTTTATTTTGACATCCCCTGCATGTGTTCGACTTCCTGTCTGTGTGTGATTCGTCTCGTCAGCCTGCCTCTGGGCCTCTTGTGCTTCTTCCATCAGCTTCCGGACGGTTTCTTGTTGTCTGATTAGTTTATTGTACATTTACAATCCGGTCTTTTCTTCAGTTGGTTGTCGCTTTGTCTGCTACCTTTCACGTGTGCGTGTCATGTTTGTTTGTCATTTTGCCCGTTTTTTTTTGTTGCATAATCAGTCACTAACTTTTGGACTCTCCAACTTTGAAAGTTTTAGACAGTTTCTTTATCAAGTCATTATTGATAATCCCTCCGCTCGGCTCCCAATGTCCGGCTCCATCCCCTGTATTTATCATCATGTGGCCGATCCATAGACTGTATATAAGAAGTGAACTGAGTCATTGTGACGTCTCCCGTTGGTTTGTACTGCACCGTTTTGAAGCCTTGAGTCTGGCGATTTGAGCTTGAATTTGTTTTCAACCAATGAAATGGAAGTTACCATGTGGCGTAGAGACGCCGTATATGACCCTGTGCACCCAAAAGCATACAGCGCTTTAAGTTCCTTTTTGAATGCGGACACATCTCAGGCCAAAAGGCAGGGAACAGAAGTAAAAAGGGGTTCAGTTGATAATGGTGTTTTGGTCACTTTACCCCACATGCGATGAGACATCTGTGGCTTCGGCTTCTCTGGGATATATGACAAACCCTGGAGATCCATTTTAACGGGGGAGGTTTAATGTTTGTTTTTTAAATCGGTGACGTTGACATGCCTAAGCTTCTTAGGTAACGGGAATAATGCACTCTTTGGAACTTTTGGTTCCGCTTTTTCTTTTTTCTTAAACTGGTTTTAAAACAATGTTATTTCAGTCCATACCAGCACGCCTGAAAATGGATATCATATTCACGTACACTGGGCATGCGGGTGCCAGTGTAAACTGCTAGTATATTGGTTGCTTAGTTCCAAAAAATACGACAGATTTATAGTACTATAAATCTGTCGTATTTTTTGGATCCACTTAGGATCTCCCTATATATATATATATATACTCAAAGGGAAAAATATTGTTGTTGAAGAAAAGACTAAAGACTTTAAAATGAACACTTCAAAGCTTACTAGATTTTGGGTCAATAAATGCGTCAACACGCGCCTCTCACTCGTTTCCTCTCGGTTCTGTTGTCACTCGGAGCTCCGGTCGTACTGGAGAGCATTTATGCTTTTGTTAGTTTACAGTGAGAACTTCTCAATGGTTGCACACCTCTCCACACCACGAGTCAACCCCGGAGCTTTAAAACTTAATCGGCATCGGCGGCCCTTTGTCCTTGGTTTCAGTCGCTCCAGCAGTGTGGACGCTGGGCGTAACCGAAGCACAAATATACGTGTTTCAAGGCAAAAACGTAGTAGAGTGGATGTAGCCTGAGAACAGGCTTGATACTTGCTAACTAACTGTTGGGGGAGGAGAGAGATAACTTTCAAAACAGTATTATGGGAACCTGAAGAACTCTGATAATCTCCCTTTCTCACTGCTTGTACTGGAAATATAATCTCGAGTACCGATTCCTCATTTAATGAAGAACCTGCTCACTTGTTAAAAAGCCTGAGAATCAACCATCTTGATGTTGACAACATAACAAAAAGTAAAATACAAAATAAAATCAATGTTAAATCGGTTATTGTTAGGATGTGTTCATGTGAGGTTGGATAACAAAAACTCTTAATGCCCGGAAACAACGTGGGAAAATAATAGTGAGTCTGTAACGCCCCATTTCTGTTTCTCCTGTGTTCTGTGTCTCCTGTCTCCTCTGTGTCTTAATTGTTTAATTACCTGCACCTGCCCTCAGCCACTCTTGTCTCGTTACTGTCTGATGTCGTACACCTGTTTCACCCCCTATATATTGTGTCAGTCTTTTCCTTGTCTCCTGTCAGATTGTTGTCTATTGTTGTCTCTCGTTCCTGTCCGGTTCCTGTCCTGTTCCTGGTTCTACCCGCCCGCCTGCCTGCCCCCTTTTTTTACCTTCTTTTGGTGAACAGTTTTTGACTCATTAAAGAGTGACTTTTAGTTATTTCACTGCGTCCCACCCTGTCTCTCTGCGCATGAGCCTCACCCCTACACTAAGATGTGACAGAGTCAGCTGAAAAGTTGCCAATTAACATTTCAAAGAATCACGCTTAAGCCTTTCAAATATTTGAAGCTCTCGAGGAAAGACACCGTGTTCAGCATCAGGTGTTAGATTATGAAACAACAAGGATACTCACAATGTGTGGCTTTATGCAAATGTTTTCTTTTCCTGGAGGAAATTCCAAAGCCATGAGAGACCTTGAGAAAAATGTCACAATGAGTTTAGTTGCTGGATTAAATATTTATTTTTTTACGCAATGATATTATGTAAGATTGGGTCAGTTGGTTAATCTCTAAACACAAGTGAGAAATCCAGCATTTTTATTAAAAAGAAAATGCATGTTTTTCAGGTCTTTGGGAGCCAGAAGCGCCGTGGACGCAAAAAAGGGTCGGAGGGACGCCATCATGTCCCGGAGAAGTCTGTCGTGGTGGACAACGAGAGCGCACTGCGAGACTCTGACGGGGGGAAGCAGAGTCCACTGAGTCCCTGTTGGGAAGTTTGTGTCTTTGCCAGATCGTTCTGTCACATTTTGTCACGTTTCCGAGGGCAATGGGGGACTCGGGAGCAGAGGAACACACAACAGTTGAGGTGAGGTGAAAAAAACTCTCTTAACTGATCAGGCACAGAACAAGAAGTACACAGAGGCCGTTTATCTATATGCGGTCTTGTCTGGACGTGTGGACCTGTGTCTTCCTGTCTTCGTGTCCCCGTGGACCGTCATTAGTCGCAGCCCATGTACAAGTTCCAATTCAAAAGTCCGCTTCTCGGCAATCACTGTAAAAATTCATCGTCTGTATCTCGATCCATTTCCCCCCAGGATGCATCAGAGGAGACTTGTGCGTCCTCTGGCCAGCCGATATCCCAGAATGCATTTCACCAGCAAACGGAAACAATGTCAAAGAAGAAAGTACACAACTTTTTCCCCTAAATACTGCTGTTGTTGAGTCACGGAATGTCATTTTAGGATGTTTTCAGGTGAGAAGTTTGTAGTTTTAAGCATCAAATCTGTGGTCAAATGACTTATTTATAGCTATCTACTCATCATTTGGTTACACCTACTTATTGAAAAAATATCCAATTAAACAGTCTTTTCAACAAGATGACACACTTGCTAGTGAAATGTGAGGCGCCTCTCCGGGGGGGGGGGGGATTCATGCACCTAAATGCCAGCGGGCCTGAGGCAGAGCCGAGTCTCCGAAGGGCCTCTCGTTGTTAGCCTTCACGGCGAGCGCTCCATGACGATGCAGATTCAAGAGGCCGGCCGCCGAGGCATTAACACTGAAGATTTTGTTCCCATGGGGTTTCACGAGGAATCCAGTCGCCGGACAAACGGAAGAGTCCGGTCTGAAAAAAAATCTGTACGAGGCAATTTGGGGGCCAAGCCCGGAATAGTTTGGGTTGAAAGGAACACCGGTGTTCATGCTGGAATTAAACACAGACTTTTGTGTGTGTTTAAAAGAAAAAAGAAAAGAAAAAGCCACTTTCAGAGTATTTGATACGAGTATAGGTTGTGGAAAGAATGTCTTGAGTCCTAGCTGTGGGCGCTGCACGCGAACAAAGTGAAAAGCAAACACAAGGCTGATGAATGAAAACATGCCAGACAACTCTGACCCATATTACCAACAAGATTTTTCGTGGATTCAAGGACACGTGCGGTACTGCGGCCAATCTAAAAGAGACGGTAGGCCATCAACCTCTCATTGGGCACATGCAGACGGGTAAACACAGATCCAGAGAGCAAACAAGAGTCGCGGGGCCCTGAACCTGCCGGTGGATATACTCCACAGGCGAAGGCCTCAGGCGGGTAGGAGCCTTTGTGAGGGATGAGAGGCCTGAAGAGAAGTCAGTCTTTCCTGCTACATTTCGCAACTTTCATTAGAAAAGAGTTAGCAACACTCAATTGTTTTTTTTTCCGGGTGGTGTATTTACCAAAACCTGGACAAAAGCAGTTTAAGTCCCCTGCCTCTGGCGGGAGGCTGGCGGTCCAGTCAGCAGTCATGAACAGAGCCCCCCCCCCCCCCCCACTGATCACCCCGGTCACTCCCCTGCCCATCCCTTAATTATTTACTTTATTTGTCACTTTAAACCTACACTTACTTACACTGTTTAAAGTACTTTTACCTGTCAGTCTGTGCACTTTATTATTGCCCTCTGTTGATTGTTGTTAAGTTTATTGTCTATTGCTGCATCATGTAAACATCCCTTGTATGTAAAAATAAAGGTTCTGATTATGATTATGAATGTATGCACAACTGGCTAGTTTCTCCAGATTACCAACCTCGCCATCGGGATTGAATTTTACTGACGGGCCTTTTGTGATTCCCACCCGTGATACTAATTCAGTATCATGTACAACTTTATTGCAACATATTCGCAAATGAATGCGCGGTGTGCCTGGAGCGGTTGCACCATTCACCTGACCGGTATTGGATTTGGCTCTGCCGTCGATACCTTTGACATCACCCTTGTCAACAGGACGAGGACGCACTCGAGCACAGTTACATCAGCCGTGAACACCGTGTCTTGGTCTCTGTCCCCCCCCCCCTCTTTGTCCCCCTCCCCGAAACATAAAGAGGAATTCTGAGAATAGACCAGGATAGAGGTCTCAATGTGTAGGACACAATGTGATGCGGCCACAAGGTTGAGGGGACGGGGGACAGAGACAGGGACGGGACATGTGCCCCTTTTAAGAAGAGCACTGCCTCGAACATGTAACACAACACGGCTGAACTGTCAGAGTTAGCCTATTTATAATCAGTTACAGTACGTTCACCTTTTTTTAAAATGTAAAAGCAGCCGTGATCCCCCTCCCCCCCCCAACCCCCCCTCCTCCCTGACATAAGAAAAGAAGAAAACAAATCGGTGTCTGTTGTGGTACCCTAATGAGCCGGTCCATTCGTTATGAAACGCGAGACGGATTGCGAGAAGTAAAAAAAGAAGCAGCGTGTGAAGCGTCGAACTGATAACGGGTGCGTCCCCCTCCCCTCCCCCCTCCCCCCTCCCCACGGTCCCAAACAGTAATAACACTTTTTTTTAATGATTTCGTTTTGGCAACCTCACTGCTCTATACAGCGACCCATCACGTCAGGTTCTGAATACCTTCCGTTTGATTCAGTGCTGGAAAGAAACATGACGCACTGAAACCCGAGCCGCCGCTCTTTGAGAGCTACGACTAAATAAAGACGTACGTGTTGCAGCGACGCGCCATTGAACCCCCTCAACCTGTCCACGCACACGTACACGTTCCCGCCTCATATTTACCCCTTCTACGTATTTGGTTTTCCGCGAGGATGCTCTCTCTAGCATCCTCGCAGAGCTTGTTAGCATTCATGCGGCGCGTCCGACAAGAATGGCCGCTCTGTTTCTCTCCGAGCGATCGGAGGGCCCCCACTGAAGGAAAAACGTGGCGCCGTCAAAGCGCCGCGTTTTTCCTGTCTCCGCTGCTCCTGTGGCGTCTGCAGGACTCGGGGTGTGATTCCGGGCACAGGGATACCGAGAAACCGGGCCTTGTGGTCGGTGCCAGTTTCCATGGTTTCCCCTCTCGGCCCGTCAAAGGGAGGCTCTCTGGCGTGCTCGGGGAGGCCCCCCCGGTGAAAAGATGGCTCTGTGTGTCCTGAGGTCCCGAGACGCCCAGCGAGAGCACAACTCTTCTGGGACTGGCTGAGTTGGAGTTGCGGTTGGGGCGAGGGGGGGGGGGGGGGGGGGGAGTGAACACGGAATATGCAAGTTTGGGTTCTGGTTCTGACTCAGTCGGGATCGGTTCAACCCCCGTGTTGTTATGATCTGAAAACGCGTAACAAACAGAAGAATCCTCTTGTTTTCAGAAAAAAAAGCAATATTTCTTTTTTTGCAGTGTAGTTTACTTATGACTCACGTTTTTGGCAATCCCATTGGCACTCCCTCTGCTTTCTTTTCTTTTTTTCTCAGGTAAAGGACAATATACACACAAGGTTGGACGCTTCTGTTTGACCTGAAACACCCTCGATGACTCATTGTAGGCCGGTGAGGGTGAGACGTCCGAAACGAAATCATACAAACGGCGTGAATATGAGCCTCAGGCGCGAGAAGAAACATCTTTGAAAATGTAACACGTTGTCTCAGAAGTACTTTCTCACATAGTCACAACACACGATATTGGGGAAATGACTGAAGGAAATGGGGCGGTTTATAATTTTTTTTTAATAGCAGCAGACTACAAAAGCCCAATTGTACCGGCGAAATTAAAGAAGCTGACCGGTCTGATTTCAAAGGGACAACCAGTATCACCGGCCTTTCCAGTTGGATTTGCTTCTCAGGCTCCTTTCGGATGCTGGTAACATTTACATCAGTGAGAAGACTAATTACACAGGGGACAATTATCAGGCTGCGTTTCTTGAAATTCCACTTTCACCTTTCAAGGACGTCGGCCTGCATTTAAAGAGACAGTGAGAGATGTTTCGTACCAGTTTGTTTGTTCTGACGTGACAACTGGTAAGAAGAATCCATTGTTTAGTTTAGTTTATTTATTGGATCCCCATTAGCTGACGCCTTAGCGACCGCTAATCTTACTGGGGTCCACAGAAAGGACAAAATACAATACATACAAAAACATACAAAACACATCGTGAAACAAACAGTTAGAAAATAGTAAAACAAAGTGAAAAATAGTGCAGTCAGATGCACAGTACAGTCGAAGGATCAGATATATGTTATGTTATGCAATTCAACTTAATTCATACAAAGAAAAAGAAAAATCAGATGACTAAAAAGCAATACAATACGTCAAGTGGTGAATGTTCTTAGGTGCGCCTTTAATTGTTTTTTGAATGAAAAATTATCCATTGTGTTGACCACGCTGGTTGTTTCCGTTCTGCTCATTCTGTCGCTCGGCTGAAACAATCAGGATGCGACGATGTTCAGAGAACCGTGCCATGGAAAAAAGGTTGATCCCTGTTATCTGCAGGGAGACCTTTGTGACCCCGAGAAGGTCCAATGTCCCAAAAAAACCTGCTAATAATTCAAACCAAAAACACTTGACGGGGGCCGTGAAAGGGAACAGACTGTGTGCATCTTGTCCGGCGAGTCCGGAGCAGTTGCTGGTGTTGACTCAGCATCTTTCTCCAGGGTCGTGTCAGTATGTCAGTACGTGTTGAAGGACATGCGGCGTGACGGGTCACCGGCTTCCACCGCAGCATTCCCCAGGAATCGCCCGGCCGTGAGTGGGTTTCAGCATCCATGCACTTGTCTTCAACGCAGACCCAAGGGCAGATGTGTTCTTATTATTAATAAAATGACCTTTTGCAAACGTATTTTCCACAAAGAACGCAGTTTTCCAGGCTGAGAGCTCCTCCACGCCTACACAGAGCGCAGTCGTGTGTGCGTCAGTTGTTATTATCTTAATACCGCTACGCGTACAGCGATTCCCTTCAGGATAATACAATTCTTAAACGGGCATGGGGGGATGCTGGGAATACTCACCACAGCGTTCGAAAACGTGCTGACTGGGCTCATACCGGCGGACTGAATGCCTGACTTAGCGCTCGCTCAACGGGTCTGTTTCCACTGTGGAGGGAAGAAAAAGAAGAACACCTGGGCCTCCCCACATTGTGGCAGATGGAGGAGCGACCACTCGCCCACTCGCCCACTCGGGAGCCGGAGTTCTCCGCTCGGTGGGGCCAAATATAACAATAACCCCTCGTCGGGCCGGACGGCGCTCGCACGCCACTCTGCGAGTCTGCGTTGTGTCGGGATCCGAAGGTTTTCCCCTCGCACGCGGCCAACGGAACCTCCAACCCTCTGTGAACCCTCCGAGTCGTCCGGTGCAAGGCGGGCGTTGACGAGGCACAGGCTGGTGATAGTTGGACAAATACGTATTAAAAGTACATTGTTTATAGATATTAAATCCAGACAGGAACATATGAGGGGTAAGAGAGGCCCAACTTCGAGCCACAGGTTCGAGACCCGATCCCGGACAGTCCTTCTGTATGGAGTTTATGCGTTCTCCCTGTTCTACCCTACGGGTTCTCCAGCTACCTCCAACAGACCAAAGACAGCAATTTCCCGTAGGTGTGAATATGAGCGTGAATGGTTGTCTGTCTCTATATGAGTTCTGCTCTCTGCGACAAAGAGACGCAAGTCCAGGTGAGATCAGCTCCGGCGACCCCGCGACCCTGAATAGGATAATGGAACTTGCAAACACTTGAAACTTGAGGTAGCACGTGGGCCAGTCATATTATGATATAACGTACATCTGAGGTCAAAGGGCTCAGATTGATGTCAATCAGTCGGTGCTGAGTAACATCTGGAGGAATCATAGCAGACAGAGAAGAAGAGAGCTTCAGGAGCAAGTGGCGGAATTCTCCCTCCCTCTGCTGGAGGTTTGCAGGTAGTGCTGCACTCAATGCTCAACTCGAACACCAATTATGTTTGATAACCCGGTTTGTATGGATCAGTCCGTCAATAACTGAACACATATCTTTCTTTCTTTTTGGTGAATATTTCTGAGTTTTTCAAACGTGATTGAGAAATCTGAAAGTTATCAACACTTCTGTTTTTTTCTTTCTTTCAAAGGTGGATTTAATCTGATAACTTTGCAAGCTAAACACATTTACAATAAAAGTTGAGCTGGTGTTGTTGTTTTTGCTTTTTTAAAGTTTTTAGTCAAGACCATTATTTTATAAAAAGCACTGGATAGAACACAAAAAATGTGGTTACAGTTAGACTACCGGAAATTAAATGAATTACTAACATAGGATCGTGTACCATGTGTTTTGTTTTGTGTTAGTTAATGCCACAATTGCCCTATAGATGTATTGATTCAATTCATTCAAATAGGAAACTAGCAGCGCTTATTGTCACAGAGATTAAACCCTGGGTCGTCATTACAGCCTTTTAGATCCCCTTATATAATGTCAGTCTGATGTTGACCTGAACAACTGTGTAGAAACCAAACAGTGACCTGAGCAGTAGAAAGATAAGTGGAACAATTCCAAGAGAATTTACAACATCAGTCATCGGTTCAGCAGGAAGTGGGAGGTGAGAATAATCGACCACAGTTGTGAGTGTAAAGCAAACAGAGACTGGCTTCAGATTGGTTCACGCAATTAATGAGTAACGACTGCATGCCAGCGTCTTATTAATTAGACGCTGGACTTTCAAATTCATGAATGGAATCGGTTGTGAATTATTCCAATTAGTTAAAACAGTGGCAATGCTTGTGTTTACCATACGCCTACAACCATTCACAGCTTGGTATGCAATATGTATGTGTGGGCCCTTGAAATAAAACCATATGGGACCTTATTAACTGAAATATAACATCAGTATAATTTAGCTGCTCCGTTTCATCAAGTTAAAAAATAAGAATATTATTGAATTGAGGTCCATGTAGGGACTTTCTCTTTTTTCTTTATGCTTTCAGTCACATCACTTCAAGAGCTGATGGCGTCATCATGCTGCCATCAACTGTCATTAGGCGACCCCTGCAGGAAGCGACGTGGCTATATCCACGACGACTGCGAACTGTAGTTAGTTTCTCCAATATAAATAATTATAATTGACTTTGAGTTACAATCCTGTTGGGGGTGGGGGGGGGTCACATTTCAGTTTCCATTGTCTGGTTTTCTGCTATCTACATAAAAGAGGGTCGGGGTCATTCTCAAGGATGTATTTCCGGTATATCAGAGATCACGGGCATGACAAGATAGCAACCCGTCTTCACCTGAAGCCGAGACCGCTACATTACAACGTCGTTTATTAGCATTTTCGTATGTAGCCGAATTAATACATTTAATTATGATGACATTTAATTATGACTTACATGTTGTACACTGTGCATTAAACAACAAGTACGTCATAAGTAAATGTCGCATACAACCGCGTCGGAGCAGTACCGGAAGTTCTGGGTGCTTCTCCTCTCGCTCCGCCGTTATCTCGTGTTCTTTGTTCGCGTGAGGCCGTCGCCGGCTTTTGGAGGACAGGTAATGCGCCGAGGTTATCCACGGCATCGGGTCAGCCGAATCAAATCATGTATTACCGGACCACGTTGACCCGGGCGTCGCCATTCAGTACGACATGTGATTATATATGTCGCTGTGTTTGCGATGGCTTCCAGTGTTTTTACTTCTAATCATTTCGGTGTTTTTCCGAAGGAGCTACAAAAGCGTCTCATTTAAGGCGAAGCAGACTTCCACCACTGACCCCCTAACCATCTGTCTCAGAGCACTTCTTCCGGGGTTCAACTAGAAGAAGGTCTCTAATGTTTACGTTAGTTTTACGTCGACATTGTGGAAAGCACAACACGCGGTGGCCCTTACGGAGCTGGAGCTCATAGCTAGCTAGCTATTGTCAGTTCATCACGTGACGTACTGTAGTTTCCCATATTCAAGGGTTATGTCATTTGTGTTGTTCTCCTAATAGATGAAGCTTTGGTGTACACGGTGTTGGTGTACAACCAGCCACTAGAGGGCGCCATGGCACCGTTACGCATGTAAATAAAACTAGGTACCACTTTCTAAATCTCTATAATAAAGGTTTTATGTTTTGAAAACAATCTCAGGCTGGTAAATTACTAATAGTTATCAATTAAGAAGAGCAAGTGTCTCTCATTAATGTGAGGTTCAACAGCAATGCATGTATCTATATGTATGGCAAACTACTTAACCTCTAAATATAATTTGTATGTTTAGTCATCAAATCTTTAATTGTACATTTTAATAATGTCTTAGTAAAAATATTTGGATCTAGATGCTCTGCAGTATTTATCTACAAGGTCGGAGCTCAACTTGAACTGGTCAACTAAGAAGCAAAAAAATCTGGAGGAGGATAACAACACAAAATTCAGCATGTGTTTATAGTGTATTTGTGAACTATAAAACATCGGTCAATTATTTACTAATCATGTATTAAGCCAGCAGTGAACAACTGACCATTGTACACCTGAAAACTAAATCGGAAGGAGGAATATAAAAATGTTTCAAAGTGTCTCTCTTCTTCGTTGTAGGTAGGACAGACGGACTCAACCAAAACATGTAAGAGCCTCTCAAACACAACATTCTGAAGAGCGGGTGATATTGCTAATCACTCATTAGTAATACACTAATATATATATGTTCCTTTTCTTTTGAAGGTCAGGGGTGAAACATCACTTGTCACTGCCTCTGTCGGTGGGCGTCCTGTTGGTGGGCCTCCCGTACTCCATCTCTCTAGCGGCCCAGTGGCTTTATGGCTGGCCCAACAAGCCCGGATACAAGAAGTACATAGAAGCTCTGAAACCACGGTAATACCGCAGAGTTCTTCTACGCTCAATAGGAATAGTCAGTTGTTAATCCCCCCCCTTTTCTCCATCTTTCAACAGACGAATATACTGTTTGACGAGAGCTGTGCTGGAGTCCTTCAAATATCTGCAATATGGGAGACTTTACTTTCAGTGGAAGTCGTGGTACAAGAATGAGGACAACCGCAAGCACTATGAGAAGGTGCGTTCACCACGAGTCACGGTGGAAGTGTCTCCTCCATCGTAGGGGACAGACACTTTAGTACATGTTGTAAATGAAATAATCACACTGTTAGTTTTTCGTCTCAAATTCCACCACTTGACTGGAAAATGTGTTACGCAATACCCAAAGTTCACCGTTTTTGTCTGTCCGGACACAAAGGGCATCACATTCGGCCGCCGAGGCAACAAGCTGGACTTGTACCACCCTCCGAATGTGGACCGGTCCAAAGAGGCGCCCGCACCGCTGGTGGTGTTCGTCTACGGAGGCGCGTGGGGCTCCGGGGACCGATCCATTTACTGTCTGCTGGCGAGGCAGATGGCCGAGGAACTGAGCGCAACTGTCATTTGTCCCGATTACTGCGTCTATCCAAAGGTGGGAGAAGAGCACACACACACACCTACTCTGATTGGATTATCTGTGAACTGTGGGTCTGAATTGTGAAGACGTTTTACTCAAAAATGGCAGAAAAGGAAATTGAATGATAAATTGTCACTGACTGCTGGTTCCATCTGATTGCTGATCCAGACCAACGTCTTGGGGATGGTCCAGGATCTCGCTGACTGCCTGGTCTGGGCCCAAGAGAGTGGACAGAAGTTCAACTTTGACAAAGTAAGAAATATGTTCAAATATGCAAACTGTCATATTGTAAAACCGTAAGTGTTACTGTTTCTTCTGAACCCCCAAAGGATCATTTTTTTTTTCTCCTGAATCTTTTTCCAACTATCAAAATCGCTTTTCATGCAGGGAAAAACAACTTGTCCAGGCATGGAGGAAAGAAGATAACCACTAGTCAATTTCATGGGACATTTAAAGTGTACAAACCTCCATAGACGGAAGTTAGCTAGCAAACAGTTGTGTGGACTTATGTGTCTGAAGAAACACAGTTGAATAACTAAATACGTGTTTTTTTTTAACATACATTCTCAACCCTATTTATTTATTTGTCCTCTTGAGCGCCACTGACCCAATCAGTCTAATCGGTTTCTAATGGAGTAACACGCTGCTGGTGTTCACTGTAGATAATAAGCCGTTACTCATGTCTTTTCTTCTGCCTTTCACAGGACAACATAGTATTAATTGGCCATTCGGCCGGTGCTCACTTGTGCGCGCTGACCATGCTGTTTCTCATCGACACAAGAGAGGAGCTTTTCATCGAGGCAGGCAAGCAGAGGG
Source organism: Liparis tanakae (assembly GCA_036178185.1). NCBI lineage: Eukaryota > Metazoa > Chordata > Actinopteri > Perciformes > Liparidae > Liparis > Liparis tanakae. The sequence goes on along the minus strand of CM070094.1, from coordinate 5,282,254 downwards.
ACGTCGCCATGCCAATAAGAGGAATCATCTGTAAGCATGACGCCTTTGATTGAGGATCTTATTCTATTCAACACGTTTATTTTTACAATAAAAACATGCTTTTTTAATCATCTTTAAATCCTATATTTTCCTTGGATTCATTGCTGGGATTTAAAACAAAATTCCATTTATTTACTGTTAATTCTACGTGTTTCCGGGACAGGTCTGAGCGGCGTGTACAACATCATGGACCATTACGAGCACGAGCAGAAGCGAGCCGTGGAGTTCGTGTCCACCATGCACAAAGCCATGAACGGGGTGGAGAACTTCCCGTACTACTCGCCGACACACTCTCTGAAGCAGCTGAGCCGGGACAAGCTGGACAGGTGAGACAAAAACTAAACAAAATACAACTATCATTATTTATTACCTTCGCATTGAAAATGCCGAAGGTAATGTTTTGATCGCCGTGTATTTGTGTGCGTGCGTGGGTGCTATTCACATAAGTATTAAACGGAATCGCATGAAATTTGGTGGGATGATTGGTTATTATCCGGGGACCATTTGATTAGATTTTGGGATTGATTGGGTCAAAGGTCAAGGTCATGAAAAGGTCAATATCTTCTTTTTACCATTTTCTATCCAATTGCCATGCAACTAATGCCCAAATGTTCATAATTGAATGCCCAATCTTGTGATATGTGAAGGTATGCGCTCTACCGAGTGCCCGTTCTAATTTATTTATGTTATTCACTCACGATCTTTCCCCGCTGCCAGAGTGCCTCCGTTCGCTTTGCTCCACGGGACCGACGACATCATCGTGCCCGCCGAGTCGTCGGCGAAGTTCTGTGACCTCCTGACCTCGCTGTCCGTGAAGGTGTCGCTCTACCTGCTGCCCAGGGTCGACCACACCGAGATCGTCACCGACCTGATGGTGCCGGGCCGCCGCTTCTACCAGCCCATCTTCAGCTGCATCAAGCAGGAGTACAGGAAGCTGCTGGCGGCCTGCTGACGACACGCCACCCCTCCCTCACCGGTGTTTACTGGTCGTGCCATACACTTTGTTTGTGTCGCCTGTTTTTCATACCTCAACTCCATCATACGTAGCCTTGTTGTTTTTTTTTTTTTTACTCGACGTGATCACGAGTTGTGTTTAAAAAAAAACAAAAAGTTTATAATTTAGTATTAATATGAGAGCGTCCGATCGACTTGGGACTCGACGCTCTTGAGAAAGAACATTCCTTGCGGTCTGGCGAACGTCGCGCTCTTATTGTCTTGGAGAAGATGTCAGCCAGGTTAAAGAGAAGTGAAATGTATTCTTAACAGTATTATGAAAGAACACCGCCAAGCACACCAATACAAAGGCTGATGTGGGAGTAGAGTTATGACATGTCCTGATTTATTGGTTCACTCACATGTTTTTATGAAATTAAATTTTAATATATTTTCTTTCTATTTATTCATATTAGACATTTTAAAACCACGTCAAGGAACTGATTATTGTTCCGTCTTCATGAATTGACTACAAATCTCTCGGAAAGGGATATTATATTTGTATTTGTTTGTCAAGCAGCAGCGCTTACAGTAAGCCAATATAAACAATTGCAACACATGATGTATATTGTTAATTTGATCTGATGTGATGTCCCTGGGACAGGGATGTGTACAGATTGTGAAGCCTGAAGGCAAATTAGTAATTTGTGATATTGATCTCTATTCAATAAACTGAATTGAATTGAATGTACATTTATTACATAACGTTACAACTTTGTTCTCATGTGCTATAACATAAAAATCCTATACATATTGATGAGTATCTATTGTATGAACTGAACTGTATGAAAAGGTTTGAGCCACGAAGGAAGGCAGAATCATATCTTGTTGACAAGAAGGGGACAAAGTGTACGTGACATTCGTGGAATGCTGTTAGTGAAGCCTCAAGTTAGCCATCTTGGTTTTTGGAACCAGAAGAGACGCATGAGTGTGGAGCAACGTACTAATTATTTAGCTAAAGCCTGAAGAAGAAACGAGAGATTGAAACCATGAACTAATGTTTAACATGTTTGTAGAGTAATTTTCTCATTGACTTCTACATAATCTTATTTTAGCATCCAGAGGAGTTTCCCCCTGATGGCCATTAGAAACAAAGCAGGTTAATAAAGGGACGTGGCTTCACTTTTTAGACCCGGAGGTCAGCGCCTGGGCAGAATCTTAAATAATAGCCAGACCCTCCTGAGCTTTATTAATATTTCCATTTGACTTGAAAAGGTAGCCACCAGCCATTTTAATCTAAGTGAATTTAAAAAAATGCTAAACATTTTATTATGCGTGAAATGGGAACCAGCTGCCAGTGATAATAACAACCTATGACAGAGAAAGTGATCTTCTGGATTCTTCTCAATGTAAATGAAACCTACATCAGCTGTTCATTACGTTTTCCTTCTGGACACACAACCAGATGGCTGCTGGATACACGTGTCTTTTATTGTGAAAAGCCTCCGTTGAACTGATCCGATGAGGATCGTCCCAGAGAAGGACGTCAGTCTGAATTATTATTGACTTATCTATAACAAGAAATGTTAACTTTACTCGAGAAGGGGGGTAGAGAGATAGTACACCACAAACCCCCCCGAAGATATTCCATTAAAAAAATGACCCTGATAGGAGGAAAAAAAAAAAAAATAAAGATATTGAAGTTAAAAAAAAAAAAAAAACGTCTATTTTTGATTTTTTTTTTTTTGATTCTTTGATGGATGATGGAAGGTTAGAAAAAATAAAACAAAAAAAACACAACCAATATAAGTAAATAATCAAAAATCCAAATAAAAAAAAAAAAAAAAAAAAAAAATCTCCACTTGTTTTTTTTTTTTTTTTTTATTTTTTTGCTTCTTTTTTCTTTCTCTTCTTCTTTTTTGTTGTTGTTTTCTTTGAGAAGAACAAACGCACCTACACGCGCGCGCGCACGCACAAGGCGGAGTCTAGCGTGGGACAGACGTCGGCGCCTCGGAGTCCAGTCCACTTCGGGCTGCAGCAGCTCAACTGTTGAGACGGCACCGACGCGTTGAAGAAGAAGAAGTTGGGGGGGAATCATGTTTGTTAAAATGTAACCGCACGTGTCTGGAAACACTCGTGTTCCCACCGGGAGAACAAAGATGGACCCTGTTGGGAGGAACACCCAGGAGAAGAAGAAGAAGTTGTGGCTTCGCGGTCTGCTCTGGGGGTCGCTCCTGCTCGAGCTGGCGTCGGGAGGTAGTTAACAACTTTTATTTGTTCTTTTTCAAGAAAACAAACGATAGATAAACTCTTTTGACGATGCATTCAATCCCGATGTATTAATCCCGTTACCGTGTCAACATGGTTGATAATATTGACGAGGTTGTTCCAGGTGTTTTGTAGTGTACCGAGCAATCACGTTCACCCTGAAGGCGACGTGAGATTATCTGCGTTATAACAACCACTTCAGAGGTCGCTACAAATTATCGTAAATGTAGCTTTTTAATGGCTGACAGTGATTTCCCTCACATACACTACAGTATATTATTTATATATAAAATAGCCTCCAAAAGCAGACTCATTTACCGAGGATAGTTGCATGTTTTCTCGACGTGACGTCACAGGTTTTTAAAAGAATAAGAGTTAATCTCAAAAGCGTTAGTGTTACTGTGAATGAAGTATGGCTTTCATTCGCACAGCAACAACATATTGTCGTTTGTAAAAACAGCTTTTTAGGGGAGTTTGATTGTGCATGAGCTTCTCAGTTTAATGAGGCCAATAACATCAGTGTGTATCTCAGAGACATGACCTGAGATAATCACATGCACGCGCAGTACGTGCGCACATGCTCTTAACTTGTCACAGGGAGCAGCGCAAAAGGGGCTGCGATGCCCGTGGGAACATCTGACTGACAACAATACACTCACATTAAAGTCAAAGAAATGGCGTTGAGAGATCTAGGGGGGGGAGGGGGGGGGTCAATGCTTTACATGAGTCACAGCTTCAGATGGATGCTATTTGCATCCACGTGGGCATTCATTAGCCTCTCTGGTTGGTTTGATCTCATTCATGTGTCATCTAAATTCATGCAACTGAAATAATCAGGAATTATTTCCCCATATCCTTTATTGAAATATAACTAGGGTATAGAAATTTGTTTCAACTCAATGCATGCATGTGTATATGTATCTCCATCCCCATCTCCATACATACGTCCCCACAATGCATCCGCATGCCAGAGTGCATGACAAGTCGACACAAACTGCACGGGCGGTGACGAGCACTGGCCTTAGCCCTCAAATTAAATATAAGCGGGTGTTCGCTAAAAGGTCACTGTCTTTGTTGTTGAATCGACGGCTTGGTAAAATCCCCCCCAAGAAAAACCCAAATGTCCCTGACGCACAGAAGCGGCCCTTGGAGACACGTCGATTACAGAACAACCTCCAAACACCTCTTGTGTTTCTATGTGTGGGTATTGTTCTCTGGCAGTGCACCCTGCTCTTTCATTTGCATACCTTTCTCCCTCCCCAAAAAATGTCCATGTTTCAGCATGTGAGACATCCCCCCCCCCCCCCCCTCTCACACACACACACACACAAATATTCTTCCCAGCTTTTCAAGAATCCATTAAACTTTGGGCAGAGACCTTTTTTCTGTTCGTTGTAGCTTTAACCGAACATGACGCTCACTCACAGGGCTTTAACATCACCACTCAAACCGATGGAATACAGTTGAGCGTGCATGTCCATCTCTGTGACTCTAGGAGAGCAAATGTCACTGCATTCCTCTTGGCCAGGTTTTTTTTTTTGTTCCCTTTCCTCTATTCCACAGAGCCAGTCAAATGAGCATGATGCATTTATGAGACAGGCCAGTCAGCCTGACTCTGGGTCAGAGGGACTCATGCTTGCTGTTCCTGTGGGCCAATCGATACGTTTGTTTTACGCCTGACGGAATAACTAACCTGTTATTTTTCTATATACATATTATGTATATATTGAGTTGGAGAAGTTAGTTATTGCCTATTTAATCTCTAAATAAATAAGTATATTATCTACATATATGTATTTAGAGAGAACACATCTATGAGTTATTTCTTATGTTTTTGTATTTATATATATATATTATTTATTATATATATATAAAAAAAAAATATATATGAATATATAAAAAAGTATATATATATATATATATATATATATATAAATATATATATATATTATATACACACTACACACACATATATTAAAGACTTTCACTAGCTTGTTAACTTGTTTGCCCTGGTACTTGGTTATTCGGCCGGGGCACATTTCTGTGTGAACTGATGCAAAACAGTGGTACTTTCTGGGTGAGCACAAATGAGCACCAGAGCCGGCGGATGGGACCGTGTGAGGTTCACTGGGCTAACACGGAGCTACTTAATAAGACTATACATGTATTTCATGGTGATGGATAACTGACCGGGTGTGAATCAAAGAACAAGTTCACTTTGGTTTCCGGCTGCTTATTTTGTTCATGAACAAGACGAGGGGGTCAGGATTGGAGGGCTACAAGGCTAAATCGGTTGTAGGAAAATTATTTATTTATTTCAAGTCACTGTACAAGCAACATTCTCACTGGTTCCAGCTTCTCAGTTGCGATAATGTGTTACTTCTTGTCCTGTCTGATGGTAAAAGGAACGTTGTTTGGTTCGGTCAAAACAATTTAGAACAGTGATTCTTAACCTGGGTTCGATCCAACCCCAGGGGTTGGGCGGGTCACTCTCAGGGGTTGGGCGGGTCACTCTCAGGGGTTGGGCGGGTCACTCTCATGGGTTGGGAAGGTCACTCTCATGGGTTGGGAAGGTCACTCTCAGGGGTTGGGAAGGTCACTCTCATGGGTTGGGAAGGTCACTCTCAGGGGTTGGGCGGGTCACTCTCAGGGGTTGGGCGGGTCACTCTCAGGGGTTGGGAAGGTCACTCTCATGGGTTGGGAAGGTCACTCTCATGGGTTGGGAAGGTCACTCTCATGGGTTGGGAAGGTCACTTTCAGGGGTTGGGAAGGTCACTCTCATGGGTTGGGAAGGTCACTCTCAGGGGTTGGGCGGGTCACTCAGGGGTTGGGCGGGTCACTCTCAGGGGTTGGGCAGGTGGAGACACAGCAGTGTTTGCCCTATCATTATAACAGGGTGGCCCCCTGAATTCACCCCTGCCCCCCTGTAATTTTCTCTAAAGCGCCAGATTACAACAGAAGTAATTTAAGCGTCCCTACCTGTTCCTTTATTAAACTAAAGGTCCGTCTGTTATTGATCGTATCTGAACGGCGGCATGTAATTTCTGTCGCTACATGGTCGTTTACGCTTCTCCTGGCTCTCGTTATCGTGGGAGGTGGAGCTCCGCCCCCATGCACACAGGTGAGCAGGCATGTCACGTGAAAAGCAAACTGATGTGTCATCAATTTTTACCGCTCCAAAGGTGATGAAGATGAACAAGTAGTACAAGAGCAGAAATGAGGTGGGGCGCGAGGGAAATGTTGTTTTTATTTAAAATGATAAAACCTTTTTTGAGAACTTCACATATTACAAAGTACACAGACATACATGTAAGTCATTCATAAATAAAGAGCAGAATGCCTCTACTTTAGTGTAATTGTTTACTTTACGGCGCTAACCGGTTACGCAGTGCATGCGCGGCGGCCGAGATTCTCGGCGAGTTCGGCGTTTCTGCTGTTGCGCTTCAAAATAAAAGCTCAACATTGAGCCCTATTGAGAGTGGCCGTATCAAGCCTGCAACCCAGTTTTAAAAAGAGGTGTAGTGGAGAGCTCATTGGAGCGCAGTGTTTCCCCTACCATTATAACAGGGGGGCCCGCCACCCTGAAATCCCCGCCCGCCACCCTGTAATTTTCGTGCCCCCCCCCAGTCAACACATCTTGGCTGCACGCACCGGCATCGCATCAGAGCTCTCCTGTGTTGCGCGCACACGGGAGCACTCTCTTGCGTTATATGATCGCTATGTTGACAATTAATTCGATTTTTCTTGCATAAAATTAATTAAAGAAATATTATATTGCATTTAATTGTCAAGCATCTTTAAATGCTTTTTTTAGATTGGAAAACGCACCAACGATAGATGTTCGTATCGGTCAGTCAGTCGGTCGGTCCCCGCCCCCTGAATCTGTAGACCATGGGGAAACACTGCATCGTACAGCTCAGTTCACACTTGCAATGTCGGGCCGTTTTTGTTGCTCGTCAAAAAATTGGCTGCCGACATTTTGGGCAACTCACCATTTTTCTTCGCCGTGTTATGCTGCGTTCACACCAACAGCTTTGCCAAGTCAATGCACAGACGGGATTATGGAATGATATAGACTGTAGTGAACAATTAGTCCGCCGCTAAGTTGCGAAAGCCAAACAGCTACGTTAGCTATGTTTTGAAAAAGTTATATTTTATTTTTCCAATTACGAAGGGTTTGGCTAATGCACCGAAGAAGCTTGCAGGGTTGAGTACCTCCAATAAGGTTAAGAACCACTGATCTAGAAGATTGTGTTTGTGATGAATAGTGATTTATTTTCTCACTATTTTCTGGCATTTTATAAATAAACCCATGATGTGGCATTTTACCATATTGTGTTGAAACAAAGCCAATTTATACAGTCTGGGGGATTGTTTTTTTCAGTCCAAAAGTCCAAAACCCCAAAAAATCATATTATGTAATTGGGTGATGCACAATTATAGAGTCGGTCTGCACGCTAGCCAAAACGCCAATTATTTCTAGAAATCCTGAGAGATGAGGGGAAACAAACCACCCTCTCTTCTGCCAATTGGTTCTCTCTCTCTCTCTCTTTTATATATAATAGTTTTCTTTTTACTGAAAAATATACATATGGATATATATCCATATATATGTATAGGGCGTGGCCTGAGGGCTAATTGTCGCCGCTTGGTCCGTACAGATCGGATTCAGCTGAGCCAATTGGTGCATTAACCCTGTCCAGGAGTTCCATTAATGCATTAACTCACATTAACTGAGGCACCTGTTCCATTATTGCTGCGCTGCCCCCCTCCCCCCCCCCCCCCCCCCCCCCCCCCGGGGTCACCAATCAATGATCCGTTCATGTTTCTTTGGTCAATTCACCTTCTTTTTTTTTCCATTCTTCGTCACATGCGTGGGAGCTCGTTGAAGTGAGTGAGCTGCTGGTGCGCGGGCACGAGGCCTCGGATGAGAGCGCCTCAGAGCGCGTTGGGCCAGATTACAGGGTTGATGCGAGATGGCTGTGTGTGTGTGTGTGGGGGGGGGGGGGGGGGGGGACAGCTGGGCGCGTTCGCCACAGTCGTTTCTGGAGCACGAGGCGCTGCATGGACGTCGGGGGCCTTTCATGTTCAGGTTGAAGGTTCCCGTTGGGGCAGGACGGGCCTCAACACGTCCCACTTCCCCTCCTGAGCTCCCCGACCCGCATCCTCCTCCTCTGTTGTGGCATTAAAGTCAAATACTTTTTTTTAAAGTGTACAACTTTTTTTTTTTTTTTTTTAAACCGATGTCTTCCCTACTAATCTGGACAGTCGGAGAACAACTTTCTCTGAGAGCCACACAACAAGCAGACGCACATAAATAAAAAAAACACCTGCCATTCTATTTAGTATCATCCTAAAAAGAAGGTTATTGCTCTACAGTGTGAACGTGTTTTCATAATTGCACTCTTGTCGTAATTCTTTACTGCCTGTAAACGTCAGACCAACCAGGAAGGGTGAAACCCAGCAGAGAACAGGCATTCTTTCAAATTGTGGCGAGGTATTTGTGTGTGTTTATCTTTTTGCGCATATGTGTGTGTGTGTGTGTGTGTGCTTCCCGCACACACATAGAACATATAGTTGTTATATAGAACAACCCGGATGATACGTCGCCTGACTTTTACATCTAAATGTCACATGTAGGATGACATTAAGAGCACAATGCTCGGCTCGCTCCCCGCTACTGTACTTTCTGTTCTTTTAACCCCCTCCCCCCCCTCCCTGCCACCATCTCCCTCCCGTCTCTTTCTCCAGCCTCCTTCTACGGCGACGGCTTTGTGCAGCTCAAGGCGACCGAGTCGTCCGACCGCAACGCGCTGCGCCTCCGCTTCCGAACCTCCGGCGCCGACGGCCTGCTGTTCCTGGCCGCCGGCCACACCAGATACTTCCTGCTGGAGCTCCACGCCGGTCGCCTACAGGTGGGTACATCGGTGGCCCCCGGCGCACGAGCACCAGCGCATGAGCATATATGCTCAAGCACACATGAGCGCACACACACACACACACGCACATGCATGCACAGACATGCACAGATATCTTCTGCGCTCGATCGCAGGCACGTGTATGGAAAGACACAACAAACACACACACACACACACACACTCTAACCGCCTTAAGCGTGGCTCCATCACTGTGGACGGTGTCAGTCTCTCGATGGAGTAACACAAGCAGACAGGCCTGCCTGGTGTCAGCTGATTGTTAACTCCATACCAGTCACTTGCCACAGTGGAGACTCTGGGATTATGAAAGCAGGTTATTGTGTTTGAGCAGCGGATCCTTTGGCGTGGTTATACCGTACGTGTCCACCAGGTGGGTTGTGACCCCTCTGCCTTGCCCAACAACTTTAAAATCTTCTTGATTCATCCGCTTGTAGGCCTTATAATCACTCCATAATATGATGTCGTATAAGGCTGTGACTAAAGATTATTTTATAAATATAGTCATTGTTATTATGAAGAACAAAATGCAATGTCCATCACAATGTGATGTCTTCACAGGCCCAAAACCAACTGTGTTCAATTTAAACAACAAAACAAAGTCAAGCACCAAAGATGAATTTGACTGATTTATTAATCGGCTAATCATTTCACTACTGACAAGCTATAATATTCTTTTACAGTCCTACAGTTTTTTGCTTCTATAGCAAATGCTCAGACTTTACAAATGTAGTGTAAATTCATCTGTCTCTAAACATAATGTGCAATACACAGTTGTGGCAATTTGCTTCTATTTGAACAACACATATTTAGCTCTGGCACAGTCCCAAGGTTTAGGATTGGTGTGTGTCCCAAGTTAGATGACTATTTTTATCCCACAACACGAGCCTCACTGGGAGGATCTAAGGGTGAAATACATATGTCGCCTCAAGACTGCTTGGAAAGCATCCTCTGAGCATACTAGGAGCATTAAAAAAAATATGCAGACACTTTAATAGGAAACACAAAAGGTCCTGACACATGCATTCTATCGTTTGTGCATCGGAACTCTAGAAATCCTTTGTGGACGATGTAACCGGGAATGAATCTCAACCGTGTTGCATTTCTTCCATTTCTTCCCTAAACTGGCACAGGTCAAACTATTATGTTTTTTCTTCACTCGTACAAGTCCTCCTCGGGCTCGGGGGTCTCATTGCACGCGATTCAGACACGAGCGTTGCTCCCTGGATAGCGAGGACTTGGGGAGCAAGCCCCGACAAGCACGTCATCTAAATGCAGCGTTAGTTTGAGATGGTGACATGATGCTCCGCCGACATGGCTGCAGGCGCGGAGATGAGAGTCGACTTCCTGCAGACAACGCTCACTGTTATTACAGCCGGGGACATCAGAGTATACGCTTAAGTTCTGTGTTTCCCTTTCCAGGTGTCACAGTGTCAATTAGGTCTTTAAAGCCAAGTCTTACATTATACATGCAGTTATTTCATTTGAAACAATGGACGTTTATAGATTCTGTGTATTATTATTATTATTATTATTATTATTATTTAATTTCTAATGATGGTTATATATTTATTAAATATGCAGAAGAAAATTTAAACAATCTTTGGAATCACCAAACAGTTGAAACCTGTAGATGCATGTTCAAACATCAGTCTCCAGCTACGGTAGACGCACTGCGAGGCTTAACTTTGCTGTCTAAAATGGTTACGGGAACGTTGCTAACATGCAGATTATTCCTCTGTGCTGTGTTTCGCAATTTTCACCATAGAAGTTTGCCGTGACCCGATAACGGCGCTCGATAAAACTTTAAAGGATCCTCAAAGTAATTGCATGTCACCCTGAGGCGCTCGTAATGCAACGGCGATCCATCCAGGGATCAAGACATTTGATTCAAAACCTAAAACGGTAACATCGGGAACAGTGGAGGCGTCACCGAGTACATCGGGATTCTTCCTCCGGGCACAACGGATGTTTTAATAACAAATGTAACGGCGATCCATGCAACAGTTCTGAAAAGTTACGAAGAAACAAAAATATAACAAGAGGGGAAAGAGGAAGAACAGCTAAGTAGGCTTCATCATCTAGGGACCATGAATATCTTTACCAAAAATGGCAAATCAGCCAATATTTCTTGAGGTTTTTGAAGTGGTGGACAATCTGAGCAACACTACATACTGAGAGGCAACTTTCACAATGTGGGACATAAATATTAATATCTATAACTGATAAACCTGATTTAAAATGGAATTGCTTCTTAGTACATTTTCATTTATGCCTTATAGCATAATCCGTTTTTATCTTCTTTTCATTCAGCTGAAACTAGACCTTGGATCGGGGGAGGTGATGGTTCAGTCGGAGAGAGGCACCCAGCTCAACGACCTGGCCTGGCACTCTGTGGAGGTCCGCCATGTGCTGCACAACGTCACCGTGACTGTCGACAAGAACTCTCACACGGATATAAAGATGCCGGGCACCAATCACGATCTCTCCATTTCGGATGGGCTGTACGTCGGAAGCTCGGGAGGCCTGGACAGACTTTACCTCCCCAGAGACCTCATCAGCTTCCGAGGCTGCATGGACGAGGTGGTCTTCAACAAACACGACTTGTTGTCATCACTGAGGCCGTATACCGGATTCAGGAATGTCCACGAGGTGTCATTAGGCTGCAGTCCCCAATTCTTTGCCACCGAGGAGGACCCTATCAGCTTCTTCAGCTCCAGGGCTTACGTTTCTCTTCCAACTTGGGACGCCCAGCAGGAAGCGGTATTCGAGTTTGTTGTGCACTCTTCAGCCAAAGAGGGAATTCTCTTGTACAATTCAGCCAGAGAGGGGGACTTTGTTGCTGTGGAGATTCAGGACGGTTTGCCGGTTGCCATTGTTGGGAAGGGTGGAACCAAAACTGAGCTTCGATCACTCACATTCATCAACGATAGGAAATGGCATTCGGTCAAGTTGCATTTCAGCTCCAAAAGTCTTGAGCTTACTGTTGATGGCGAGATGGTGAAAAGCAGCATTACCTCTGGTTCAAAGGGGCTTCATCTTAAAGGTCATCTGTTTGTTGGAGGAATCGACGATGGCACCAGATCAGAAGTCAGAAAGGTGGGACTTGCCTCTGTGTCTGGAAAACGTGTCAGAGGAGGTTCCTTTAAAGGATGTGTGAAGAATATTGAAGTCAATGGAGTGAAAACGGGTCTCTCCAAAGCCGTAGTCACTAAGGATATTTCAGTCGGTTGTGACCCAGAAAAAGAACCGGAACCCTCGACCACTGCGAGTCCAACGAGTGCTCCGGTACCCCTCTTTCGCTTGGTGACACTAACACCGTCACTTCACACGTCCACCCTCGCATGGGGCTTGGACAGAAAGCATGGCTCGAATTTTGTGCAGCTCAAAAACCTTGAGGTTCAGGAAGGCAGTCGAGCGTCTCTCGAGGCTAAACACATCAAGGTAGTCCTGGACTTCAAGAAGCTTGGCATTCGACAGTCTCAGATCATTTTCCGAATTCGGGAACAACCAATTTATGGTCAGATAAGACTTGATGTTGACCAGGACCAAGAGGAGAACACCTTCAGCATGTTGGACCTTTGGCACGGACGAGTGATGTATATCCATGGAGGCTCCGAGGAACCGGATGACTTCTTCATGCTTTCCATGTATTGTAGTAGTAGAAAGCAAGTTCCTGATTATCTGAAAAGCGACAAATTGTACCGCTACAATATTATCGTGACACCTACCAACGATGCACCTGAATTGAGTCTCCCAGAGGGAAATCTCTTTGTCCTGTTAGAGAACTCAAAGAAACTCCTCACCACCGATATCCTGAAAGCCACAGACATTGACAGCAGCGACGCCGACCTCGTCTTCTCCGTGCTTGGCAACCTGAATGCTGATGCAGGATATCTGGAAATCGAAAACAACCCTGGCAAGGCTGTGACGGCATTCTCCTATTTAGACTTGGAGGAACTGAAGGTGTCCTATGTTCACGCAGGGGTTCGAAACTCAAGGATAGTTCTTAGAGTTAGCGATGGGGAAAAGGTCAGCAACACAGTGGTCCTGAGGGTCATGGCGGTAGCGCTGGAGTATACTATTGCCAACAACACAGGCCTTGAGATCATTCAAGGAGAGTCGGCTATACTCGGTTTAAAGCAGCTGGCCGTGCAAACCAATGCCGTGAAACAAGTCGTAGACATCCGATTTGATATAATTGAACCCCCTCAGTATGGAGAACTCCAACGGCTTCACTCCAGCGGCGAATGGAGGCTTACCGACTCATTTTCCCAAAGGCTTCTTGAAAAACAGCGGCTGAGATACGTTAGCACCTATCAAGAAATCCAGACCTCCAACGCCACCGATTACTTTCGGAGCAAAGTTAACGTGGCTGCAAGGGCAACCACTGAAATACTCTTCCCGATCACTGTGAAGTGGGTGAAGTACCACCTGGCGAGGAATGTTATGATCGACTTGGATAAAGTTAGAAGAGTGACACTGGACTCTGAGTGTCTTTTGGCCACAGCTGAAGGCGTAGCCCTCTTGGAGGAAGACATTCATTACCGCGTTCTCACCACGCCAAAGAAAGGGAAACTCCTGCTTGTCGCCACAGTCTTGGGGAAGAACTCAACCTTTAGCCAAAAAGATGTGACCAGTCTAAAATTACATTACGAGCTTGTCGACAGGCCTTACGAAGATACCAGCGACCGGTTTAAATTTCAGCTTGTTTCCAAACACGCTCAGTCACAATATTATGACTTTCGGTTTTCCATTAAAGCTGACGTCAACAGCGTGTTCATGAGAAATGACGGACTCTCGCTACAGGAGGGGGAAAGTAAACTTATCACAAAGGACCACCTGTTCGCAGAGACTTTGAGCACAAAGGATATGTACTATACGGTAATAAGCAGCCCTGAACACGGGAAGCTGGCCCGGATTAGCCAATCAAATTCCAATGCCAGCTACGACAACATCTTAACCTTCAGTAACCAGGATCTATTGGAGGAGCGGATCATGTACATCCACGATGACAGTGAAACAATGCAAGACAAGTTCACTTTCATAGCGTCCACCAGCCAAGGGTTCAAATCCTCGATCGCAGCAGACGACTTTGGCTGCAAAGACGGTGTTTTCAACATAACTATTTGGCTGGTCAACGACCAAAAGCCTGTACGTGTTATTGATAAAGTGTTCCATGTAGTGAGGGACGGACAGAGGATTCTCACTCTGGAGGATTTGCGTTACCACGATGCAGACTCTGACTTTGATGACGGCCAGTTGGTTTACACTCGACGTGGAATCCCAATGGGAGACCTGGTGCTGGTTAACGACACCACTCATCGGCTATTCCAGTTTCGACAGAAGGACTTGGAGGAAAAGCGAGTGCTGTTCATTCACAAGGGCGTGAGCGCCGGCCGGTTCGTGCTCTTCGTCTCGGACGGGAAGCATTTCGTATCGAGCCTTTTAGACATCAGCGCGCATGACCCCTTCCTGAGGGTCGGCAGCAGCACCGGCCTGCTGGTTCAGAAGGGCCGGTCCGTCACCTTTTCCACCAGTAATTTTAGCGTTGTGTCCAATTTGGACATCAGAGACGACCAGGAGGTCATCTTCAAGCTGGATGGGGCTCCGAAGTACGGCGGACTTTACCGCAATGGGTCGAAGGTGGAGTCGTTCTCGCAGTCGGACTTCAGGGGCGGGCTGATCGCCTACCGCCACGACGACAGCAGGTACCCCGCGGACTCTTTTAACTTAACGGTGAACGCTAAAGGTCTCCAACTTGCAGCGAGGATCAACGTGAAGGTGTACCTGGAAAGTCATCAGAGGCCACCCATTGTGCTGCATCACAACCTGCTGCTGGTGGAGGAGGGGAAACCAGTGAAGATCAGCGAAACTAAACTAGAGGTGAGTGCTTCAGATTGAGTGTTATTAATTATGAATTTCTGTTTTGGTTCCAGACACAAAATAATGGAATACAAATAAATGTAATAATTAATGGAAATAATAATTGTCCACTCCTGAGTGTAGTATTGTATATGCTATATATGCTTTTCAGAGAGCTATCGTGTATGATGTGTGTGTGCACACAGAGTTAACGCGAGCAGTTCAACCAGAGGGCATACAGTAATAACAATCACCCCATTGTTTAGCAATGTATTTTTTTAATATCTTTTTTATAATTTCTCTACCACAACAATCTACTTTTCTCAAGTTAATTTTCATATATTTGTTTTTCCTTTTTACCAGTTGTCACTACCCGGACTTGTTTGCCGAGCCTAATCGTGTTAATAATTATAATTGTGTTATTCATAACAATGTAGAATACGATTTCTTAATGTGTCATTAATATGTCATTAAAAAATATTTCAAAAAAATATGTCATTCAAAACATTTGTCCGATAATCTGAAGTATAATAAAAGCAGAATATCCCACGGATGTTCCTGTGAAGACCAGTTTGGTCTCTGCTTTCTTCAGGGTAGAAACTGTCTGCCATGTCACATTGAGAGCAGAACGGAAACCGAGCGCTACCGGCGCACGGAGCATTTCCGATGGACCCAACGTGAATATGTCTTCTGATCGCTGCAGGTCACCCACGAGGACAACCTGCCATCCGAGATCGCATTCACTGTCAAGGTGGCCCCGTCTCACGGCTTTCTCCGGCGGTTTGTCGACGCGGAGGAGCGCTACGTCGGAACCCGGCAGTCCCCCGTCGGCACGTTCACCCAGGAGGACGTGAACGCCGGGAACGTCCAGTACGTGCAGGAGGAGCCCGACAGGGCGAACGACACGTTCGTCCTGGAGGCCACCAACGGGGTGACGGACGTCGGCGGCATCAGGATGTCCGTGGACATCATCCCGCGCCTCATCCCGCTGCGGGTCTCCAATTTCTCGCTGAACGAGGGCGCGTCCAAGGCGCTGACCCCGGACGTGCTCAAAGTCACCAACCGGCACTTTGCGGGAATCGACTTCCTGTACAGTCTGACGGAGCCGCCGCGGCACGGCCACGTCGAGCATTCTCGACACCCCGGCGTGGCCATCACCTCCTTCACCAGGCGGCAGGTGAGGGATGCTGCAGAAAAAGAGTCGATTGGTGAATTAATAGTTTGGAGTAGTTGATACGGTTCATGCTGGTCACTGAGGACACAAGTCTGTTTCCTTGGATGCATTTTTTTAATTAAAAATATATATTTTACTGGCATTTATTTTCTCATATTTAACTCAAGTGTACAGGCATTTTTTTTACATAAATTAAAATAAGATCATCCTTTATTAGTCCCACAGCGTCCAACTGAATTGTTATAACTATATAACTGTAATATATAACAAATATTTCACATGAATGCATTCTTAATTAAATGATGTATAGCAATATTAAGAATAGTTATATTTGACAGATTTTTTTTTTATGTTATAAAACGTAACCTCTACATTTTATTGCCATGTCCACTGACGATGATTTTTTTTTTTTATAAATGTCATCCTCATCTGCAGGCCTTCTTTTAAATTCTTTTTAATTGACCCCTTTATCATCTTGCCCGACCTCGGCTTGAGGCTCTGGTGTCTTGCTCTGACCGTCATGTGTGTGCTGATTGGACCTTGTACCTGGTGTGTCTGGTCTCAGGTTCTTTTATTTGTCTTTTTTTTTTTTATCAGGTAGAGTACGAATTCATTTACTACGTCCACGACGGCAGCGAAACCTCGGCCGACTGCTTCAGCGTGACGGCCAACGACACGGGCCTGAGGAAGCAGAGCGCGGCCCAGACGGTGCACATCCAGGTCTCAGCTGTCAACGACGAGCCGCCTGTCATTACAGCCAACAGGGTCCTCAGGGTGAGTCGACACTGCTGCTCTATATTTAAACCTTTATTTTTTTTTGACTGGCATGTCTGGCTCCATAACTTACTCTCAGACAATTTCCATGTGGGCAGTGTTGCAAATTGCCATAGCTGGATGGATGATGGAAACTATGTTCACTATGTGGAAGAGGGTCCAGAGGGTCCAGAGGGTCCAGAGGGTCCAGAGAGTCCAGAGGGTCCAGAGGGTCCAGAGGGTCCAGAGGGTCCAGAGAGTCCAGAGGGGGCACACAACAGACATTTGAGGGTTCTTGGGATTATGTCGGACGGCCTGTTGAGCTTTCAAACAAAAACAATCGTACTAAAGCTTGAGCCCCTCATGCCGGTGGGATGAAGAGGCAGCTGCTGTTGTTCGGGTTGACTGGGAAATTAATTCAAAGGATTCTTACGAATGCGAAAACATTTAGAGCGAATGGGGAAAGAGAAAAGGCCCACAGGCACGACGCAGACAGACGGTCCTGCTGCGGAAAACGCGTCGCTTGCGTTTAGTCCATTTTCACACGAGTGCCGTGACGGGCTGGAAATAACGAAACGTTACTTCATTGTTTTTACTCCTACATGAATTAGACGGGAGTTGTCCTGCGTGTGATCAAGTGCGGAGCAGCGTTGACTTCAGCTTTAGTAGAGGGAGTTGGAGAGGGGGGGGCTGCTGGTTGCTGGTCTCCATTGTCTGTTCGGCTTTGCCCCAAATGCCTCGAATTCCTCCGGGATCCTGCCGACTCGGAGATGAGACACTTTGAAAAAAAAATCTCTCAGGACATTTATCAGGAAGCTGGATAAATAAAAGTATTTTTACTATTAAACCTCTGGGTAATACTTTAAAAAAAGGGAGCTTCTCATTATTACAGTCACGTCTCTGGACGTCAGGGGAGAGGTCTGGATGTTGTCCAGCAGGTGGCGCTCCATGGAACCGGCTCCTCTCACGGTCACAGAGGGAGTGATTCCTTCATCAGAGCCTGGTTATGGAACAGCTTTGATGTTTGTGTTTGGGGAAAAGAGAACAGACTCGTCTGATTTGCATAAATTAAACCACAGCGGTTTCGTCTTTACGAGTTATTCAAGATTAGCAAACGCTGAACCCCGAGATTTAATATGTTCTAGTGTGGAATTAAATCTAATGCATAACAATGGTTTGAAGTTCTACATTTATGGAGAGAATGCCGTTACAATGACGCACCAGCAGTCTGCGCTGGTTTCCTGAGTGGGAATCGAACCTCCGGGTGAAAGTGGCAGTAAAACGCACCTCGTTGTCACATGAAGCTGTGAGCAGAGAAAAGAAAACATATGTATTTTAATGTGACCTCCTGACAAAAAGATAGTTGGGAGGTGTTGAAGTGGGGTTGGATGAGGTGTGTTACCTTTGGAGCACCAGCACAGGCAAAGTACGGCTGTAGGGGGCGCCAGCGAGACGTGTTTTAGTCACATTAAAAAACAATCAATATGTGTACGCTATATTTAGAATATTTTCTTTACCTTGACGTCAGACTGCCCTTTTAGAAGGAGAAATAAAACGGTTATCTATGCTCTCGTCAAAGCCACCAGACTTTAAATAATAATAATTATTATTAAGAGCAGCGTCGATGGATAGAACTGCTGCTACTGGAGGTAAGACCCCCCCCCCCCCCCCCTCTCTTCCTGCTCTTGGAATTGATCTCATGTGTCTCTTCTTTGAACTGCCTGTGAGTCACGCCGATGCTGTTTCCCCCAGACTGATCCCGCTGTGACTTCCTGTTATACAGGGGGGTTATCGGCGGTGAAGTAATTTCCCACGAGATGTTCACACACACTCACACACACTCACACTCACACACCCTGTATGTGACTTGCACATGTGTGGGCAAGCATTCTCACATGGAGGATGTTGTGTGGCGGCCCCGTGTGGAGCTGCGTCGTCTGCTCCTGTGAGCAACACTTGCAGCCGTGTGAGAGGCCAGCGACACCCCAGCCTCTAATTTTGGGCATTTTAGGGTAATTCTTTTGCCCCCCCCCCCCCCCTCCTCTCTCTACCCACATCGTGTTCAGCTTTACCACATTCCTGCAGCTGTTTCTTTATTTTTGTTGATGCTCACTTCTGCATTCAATGCACTTCTGCTAACCATTTCCAATTTTGAAAAAGTTTGACAAACAAATACAACATTTATTTTCTTCTCTGGGGAATTTTATATTTTCTAGGCATGTTACCTCTCAAGATGACAATAAAAAATACAGGGATAGCGTTTAATTGCCGATTTAATTCTGCCGGTTTTTAATTTAAAAAAGGAGTCGGCTTGTCATCTTACACACACATATTTATTTATTACTAATTTCCTCAGGATGTTCTCGACTGTGGCGTCATAACCTGCGCGAGGCACGGCGGAGTGTTACGCAAGAGTTTGCTCCGGCCCTCCGGAGCGGAGGGGCCGATCCTCTAGCTGCCAAGTGTCAGCGCGGTCCGGTGGCTCCGCCGCCCCTCGCGTCGTTGACTTCCTCTGTTCCTTCGCGTTAGCTCGAGGCCTTTTGAGTCTCTGCGGGGGCGGGGCCTCAAAAGGCCTGCGGACTTGTATTCTATCTGAGCTGGAAAGGAAAAGCATGTGAGGCGTGACCCTGTTCTCTCCTCCGGACAATCTTCTTCTTCTTCTTCTTCTTCTTATTATTATTATTATTATTATTATTATTATCTGTATTTAAAAGGGATCATGTACAGTTAAAACATAAAGGTCACCATGTGATGCACAGTTTCATTTGCATCTAACGAACATAAAACAATAACAAAACATGAACTGAAATTTGGCTGTCAAATCCTGTCAGCCCCCCTTACCCCCCCACGCCCCACACACACACACACACACATCATGATCTGTGTCCATGTTGTCATGGCGATAACAGGTGGAGCCTGTCCTGTGTCCAGGTGTGGGTGTCCTCGATGACGGAGATCCGGCCGGAGGATCTGAGAGCGCAGGACCTGGACACGCCCCCAGCGGGGCTCCACTTCATGGTCACCCCGGCCAGCAATGGCCACCTGGCCCTGAAGAGCGCCCCCATGAGGGCGGCGCTCAACTTCACCCAGGAGCACATCGACCAGGGCCAGCTGCTGTTTGTCCACAAAGGTAACAATCAGGTTTCATCAACTCCTGAAGTAGAATTAATATGCCAACACTGCAGAAGCCAGAAGCATGTACAGCGGTCCTTCCCCCAAATTACAAAACTAAACACAAGAGAAACTATTAATATAACAACATAAACGATTATTTAAAACAACAGAAAGGTGACTCCTATGGTATCAAAGTATTTAAACAAACTGTTTGATAAAGATACTGAAGAAGAAAAGACTAATTCAGCACTTACTATCATTTATAGAGATATATTTCTATAATGCCATTTATCACACAATGAATATATATTTTTGGAGATATCAGCTGTAGGGATGTCAGGCTTTTCTCAAAGGAAATGGTAACATATGTATTTATATATATTCATTTATTTTTATTTTTATATATGTATGTATATATATATATATATGTATGTACCATTTCATTTGAGAAAAGGCTGACATCTCTACAGCTGACATCTCTAAAACTAGGCCACTCCCACCAAAACAATCTAGATTAATGGACTGCATTACAGCTAAGAAGGTGGTGAACTGTCCCTTTTTTAAATATATATATATATATATATATATATATATATATATATATATATATATATATATATATATATATATATATATAAACCAGCAGGGGAGGGGAAGACGGTTTGTTTTAATATTGTGGCACTGAGTTCATCGTTCACACTAAATATAACCTGTAATGAATTGCTACAACAATGATTGTAATGTGTTTTTTATCATCATGTTGTTGTCATTCCTTCATGCGTCCACTAGAGGGTGCTGTGGACAGTTTTGAGTTGCTCTCTCTTTGCTCGAGTCAGCTGAACCCAAAGTCATCCACAGGAACACTTTATTTCTTTCCCTGTTGAATTCCTTGCAACGACAACACAGACAGGCTGCTTGGAGGTTAAATGGTTAAATAACACTTCATAGAGGTTCTGGTGTTAAAAGGCTCGTCCTTTAGGTCTGGGATCAGGTTTCTGTTTACTGTTCTGATTCTAATCTTATGTTCCTGTACTTGTACCAGCAGGAAAGTTGACAATTATGATGTGTGGAAGGCCTCACACTTTGTGTTGAAGAATGTCTTTCTTTATCACACACTAGAACAAGTAAACTCTGTATATTCCTTATTATTTTTATGTATTTCATAAACCAGACGCAGCTTATTAGCCACAAAGAAAGTGTACTATCTGCTCACAAAATGAAATCCAACATTTTTTTCTCTGAGTTCTTTAGGCAGCCTTTAAATGTTATTATTATTATATATATTTGAGTTTTTATTGCATTTCCAGGTGCCATGTCGGGGGGATTTAACTTCCAAGCCAACGACGGCGTGAACTTCACTCCCAGGCAGATCTTCAGCATCACGGCCAGAGCCCTCGTTCTGAGTTTAGAGAGAAACCGTCCGCTCAAAGTGTTTCCAGGTAAATCACCGACCGCGAAGGTTTGTTTTTTACACAATCCACCACAAACGGCTTTGCATATCACATGACGTTTACCGGAAAGCGTTCTGAGAGGAAGTCGCTGTGGTGTTTTCCACAAGTACCACACAAGGACATTTACTTAGAACATGCTTCTCTTTATATATAAAAAATATATTATTTTGATATATATATATATATATATATATAATATTTATATATATATATATAATATTTATATATAATGTATATATATATGTATTATTTATATACATATATATATAATATGTATATATGATGTGTGTATATATATACATTGTATATACATATAATGTATATATATATATATATATACATTATTATACATATAATGTGTATATATATATATATATATGTATTTTATATATATATATATATATATATATATATATATATTTGGTGTGAGTTGCCTAATTCTGGAGATACCAGTCTGAGGCTCCTCCAATACAATGGGACTATACGGCACTCGGCTTGCGGTGCTCCACACACATTGTTGCCGGTATCGTCGATACATCACAACTCGCACCATAATGTTGATGGTTAAAATCTGGACTGGTAAAAAGACCCGACGAGTCAGAACATGTTGTCTTGATTTCGGGGGGAACTGTTCCTTTAAGATGGACAGATGGAAGTCCCTGAGGGCGCTCGCCGTGCGACCCGCTGCTGCTCATCGAGCTCATTTCTCTCGGCGCACATTAATAACTAACCACGTAGCAGAAAGCCATCTCTGCGTCTCGCGGAAGTTCTAGGGACGCATGTGATGAATGGATTCCACTGAGCTTTGACCCCTCTTTCCCGCTCTTATCTTGCCATTATTTATCAGCAGTCTTGTTTTCTTTTCTTTTTGCATCCTCATAATCTTTTCTGCAGCAGCAGATCTTTAGGAAGTCTGCGTGTTTCATCTTGAGAAGGCTGATTCCCTTTTAACTTCTTTTATTATTTTTTTTATGTAACCCCCCGCCGCCCCCCCCGGTGCTGTAAAAAAAAAAAAAAAAGCCTGTGATGTCTGGCGTGCATTTTTTTATTTGACACATCAAAGGACTCTCGTCGGCCTATTGTGGTGCTTGTTTTTGCGTTATTTGGTGTTGAATCGATGTGAAAAGTATCATAGGGGGACTCCCAACACTGAACCAAACACCAGACAATAAAAATACAAATTAAGTTTCATGATCAATTATCCCATCCACTTCTCCCATGACTCCGTTTCCCTCCTTCTCTCCTCCAGGCTCTTCTGCTCCAATCACAAGTGAGGTTTTGCGAGCAGTGACCAATGACATCAGCAATACCTCCGACCGCGTCATTACGTTCAGTGTGATTCGGCATCCCAAACTGGGGCGACTGGTGGCGAGGCAGCCGGATAACTCCACGGTGGACGTCTCCAGTTTCACACAAGACATGGTGAGTGGACGAAGACCCCCCCCCCCTCTGTTTTCAAATAAGAATATGAAAAACAATACAAAATGTGTACCAGGTGGAACATTCCTCCGTTCATTCCACGGTATTAATAATAGATATTCTACATCCTCAGTCAGGAAATAGCCGTTGTGCTTCTAAGGTTGAATGGAACATGCAAAGCTTTTACGTAATCAATTATTTCTGATGGATAAGGATCAGAAGCAGTAGGAGTTGCATTTTATTTACTGCTGAGCAAAGCTCATTTCAATTAATGAGGCAATCTTCCACGTACTGCGATACTGTCTCTCACGATGGGGAAGGAGTATTTAGGCCACTGAGCTACTTATACAGTTGATTAAAATATTTTCAGGGGATCTGATCTGCATGTTTGTGCAAATTCGTTGATGTGAATTTATTTTTGGATAGCGGTTCGCCCCTGAGGTTCCCTGTTGTTGTTTTTTTTATCACAACTCAGGTGGCCAGGAAAGAGGTTGTGTACATTCAAACCCCCGTCGAGTCCGTGGGTTGGGAAGCAATGGACTCCGTGACCTTCTCGTTGGCGTCGCCGCCTGCTTCTCTGGACAGCCAGACATTCAAAGTCGACATTTCCTATGAGAATACAGGACCTGACCACAACACGGTGCTGCTGGCAAACACAGGTACGGACAAGAGTCAAGCCGGGTTCTTAACTTTTCACTCAAAACTACAAATGTCACCCCAGATAAATGTGGCGCTGGAGGTAAAGTCATGGGAATCGCCAAAGTCGATGCGCCAAAGTCGATGTGCTTTACTTGATCCTTTATGGGACCTGGCCTGGTCATCGCTGACGCTGGAGGAACGATCTTTAGTCGCCATAAGTGTTCAGCCAGACCTCCGAGACCTCATAATAGTGCATAGA
The DNA here is from genome assembly GCA_036178185.1 of Liparis tanakae. NCBI lineage: Eukaryota > Metazoa > Chordata > Actinopteri > Perciformes > Liparidae > Liparis > Liparis tanakae. The sequence continues at coordinate 5,258,407 of CM070094.1, read as the reverse complement.
CCAGACAAAACAGTGTATGAACCAAATGGTATAAACGCCATTTTCACGCCGGTATGACGTTATTCTGGTGACGCTGCAGCTGTGACGGTAGCTTAGCAACAATTGACCCGTTCTCCATTGAGAAAACAAGCATTTAAAAAGTGATTTACTTGTTGTCTTGCTGAGAGAACAAACAAAACACAAATTCAGAGTTTTGTACAAATCTTTATCCTCACATAGTCATTTTGGCGTCCCTTTTATTTGTTAATTGCAATTAAATTACAGCAATACTGTATACGGTTCATACTAGGAGCCACCTGTTGGCTCCTAGTATGAACCGTATACAGTATTGGACCCAGACAAGACAGTGTTCAGTGTCCCGGGTTATCTGGGACTTCTACAACAATGCCAAAGCAGAAATTCCATAGTTGACCAATCGCTTCATGTACGGTGGGAACGCAGCATAACAAGTACGAAACGCGGCATTTGTCACCCCGCTCTTGTTTCTGCTTACAAAATGTTGAGCAATGTTGTCCCCTCGTGATTAAAGACATGTTTGCTTGACGCCAGGCGCCGAGGTGACGGAAGGGGGCGGCGTCATCATCGACGAGTCCAAGCTGGACGCCACCAACCTGCTGTCCAAGCTGCCGACACTTCAGCGCGGCGCCTACGAGGTCTGGTTCCAGGTGACATCGCTGCCTCGGCACGGCGTCATCGTGGTCGGAGAGAGAAACCTCACCCATGAGAAGCCCAACTTCTCCCAGTTCATCGTGAACAAGTACGGTATCACCTACAAGCACGACAACTCGGAGACGACTCGCGATTCGTTCTTCTTCAGCGCGTGGCTGAACCCTAAAGGCAAGACGGCGCAGCGCCCTCAGGACGACGTGGACGTGGTCGAGGAGCGCTTCAACGTCACGGTCGTGCCGGTGAACGATCGGCCGCCTTTGCTAAAAACCAAAGCGCCGAGTCTGAGGGTGGTCCAGGGGGACACGGTGGCCCTCGGGCCCTCGGATCTCAAAGTTGAAGACTTGGACAATCCTCCTGAGGATATTAAGTTCTCCGTGATAAGCAAGCCAAACAATGGTTACCTCGCTCTGGAAGGAAGTTTGGATGAGTCGATAGCGGCCTTCACCCAAGCCCAAATCGATAACGGGAGCGTCTATTTCATCCATGATGGAAGCTCTGTCTCGGGGGTGTTCTACTTCAGTGTCACAGATGGGCATCACAAACCGATATATAAACTGTTCAACCTAGAAGTGACCAAAATCACCATTTCTCTGGTCAACCACACCGGGCTGACTCTGGAGCAAGGCAAGACGTCAGTGGCGCTGACTCAAGACAACCTTTCCGCCAGGACCAACGGGAAGAACATCACCATTGGCTACCGGATCACAAAGCCTCCCAACTTTGGCAAACTGCTGAAGGAAGACCGAGAGGCTGCGCAGTTCGAACAGGAGGATCTGGAGGCTGGACGGCTGACCTACCACATGCTCTCCCTCTCCTCTGCAGAGGACAGCTTTGAGTTCACTGCCTTCACTTCAGAGGCGAATGTGACCGGCCTGGTGTTGAACATCACCGTCAGACCGTTGATCCGGGTCGGGAAAGGTTTGAGGATTCCCAATGGGATTGCGGTTAAACTTGACACCAGCTTCCTCAATGCCTCCGAACTGGCCGATGTCAGTGACGGTGACCCTATATTTGAGATGATTGCCCATCCAAAGTATGGGAAGGTGGTTTGGACAAAAGCTAACGTGTCCAGGACGGTTGTACCAGTCGAGACCTTCACCTTTCAGGACCTACTGCAGGAGAAGGTAGCCTTGGCTCTGAATGCCAACATGACCGGAGTCCAGGAGTTGAACGACTCACTGGCATTCGTACTGAAAGCTCCGAACGTCCAACCTGCGAAAGGAGAGTTCCTCTTTACGGTCGTGCCATACGATCCGGCGCTTGCCCCGACCACTGACATCCCTGTCCCGACCACGTCGTCCGATCCCCGGACACCGATTCCGGCTGCCAGAAACGGAAGTGCTTCGCCGGTCCCGTCCACAGCTTTCTTCTCCACCCAGCAACCGAGCAAAAACCACCAAAAGTCGAAGACACGCAACCGCTGGGGGAACTCCAACCGAACAAGCATTTTCAGCACGACTCTTGGCAAACCAACGCGCGGTCCGGAGGACTTTCCCTTCAGGAACACGCCCGTACGCGTCGAGTCCTACCCTCAAAAAACCTCCAGTCCGCTCCTGGTCATCCTTCCTCTGCTGGCCCTGCTGCTGCTCGTAGTCATCTTCGTAGTCCTGGTCGTCTTCCTCCGACACCACAGACGGAGGAAGCAGAGCACCGCCGCGCCTCATGAGCCACCTTCCGCCGGTGTCGCGAGCGCCGCGTCCTACCAGGGTCAACCCCAGAGGAGCGCGACAGTTCCCACCGTGACCGTCACGCCGTTGACCCCCAGGGGCCCAGGTAGCCCCGCTCTCGACCGGTCACCGATACAGACTCGAGCCCCGGGGTATGACACCATTGACTCAAACATGCTCATAAGTTCTTGGAGCAACGGTTCCCTGGCATCATCTTCCCAAATTATTAGAACCGTCACCCCCACGCTGCAGAGGAACCAGTACTGGGTCTGATCGTCCGTGAACCGAGACGCGCTGGAGGATGCTGCTGCCGGTGAAATGTGGTTTGAAGCTTCCACGATCCAGCTTAAAGCTGCAGTAATCAATGTTGTTTTACTTGATAGTCAAGCAGGTTCCAGTGTCTTGTGTAATGTTTGACTTGAAGTGACGCATCCTATTATCACGCAACTTTGCAGCTCTATGGACATTTTTGTTTGTCTCATTCAGCTCATTGTTTTGGTTTTTAGTGCATAACGGCAAACATTTAGCAAACTAAAGAACCGGTGAAGAGCTGGAGAGAGTTAAGCTCATACAGCATCCTCCAATGGGATGATAAAACTCACTCTGTTGGCGTGAACTTTTAAAATACCAACTCTATACGCTGTGTTGGCTTGTTGTTGTGCTCCTCTGCTCCCTAGTGGTTGATCATTTATTGATTTGCAGCTTTAAGAACGGACTTCACGCAGCTTTGGTGTTTTCATGAGTTGCTCAGTATTGAGTCATCGTTGTGGTAAATCATAACCTGTGTCCAGTGCCTGATGACATCATCACTCGCACTTGTTATCTGGTCCTCATGCACGTCGAAGTCTCTTGCATTCTGGGTAACGGTCGTCGGAGTGGAGGAGCCGTGCGAACAAACTGTGAATTACTGACACTGGTACATTATATATACTGTATGTATAGTCTGAGCAGTTCAATTAATTTTGCAGGTTTTATATCGTTGATATATTAGATATATTGAAGTGTATTAACTTTTTGTAACTCAGGTATTTTGTTAACATTTACTTCATGTTACCTTTTTAAACGAGGGTTGCACGCATCATCAATAATCAATGTTTTTGTTTGACGCCCGTTGAATATGATCCCAGCATGGCTGTATATTGAAACGTTGGGTTTTTGTATCGCTATTAAAACACGTTATTTAAAGGCCTGATCAAACGACACTGTTCAACGGATAGAACTGTATGATAAATGATATGCACAGTATTTATATATTAAGAGAAATCAAGGCACTGATCTTAAAAGATGACACAACACTACACTGGATGGTACGGAGCTGCCCCTCCGTGCTCAGGACTCAATCAGACGGTTTTCATGTGTTCCAGCTGGTTATGGGTGATGATTAAAAAACACTGAAATAATGTTACGGCATCGTTTTGTACTGAAGAGAAACGTCGGTCAAGTGTATTCCAGTCTCTCACCTGTATGATGTAACCTGCCATGTAAAGTCTTTTTATTTTTATTTATACCATATTTTTAATAAACCACTTTGAAACATTTGCAAGTAATCACTTTCTGCTGCGTGTGTGTGCGTGTGCGTGTGCTTGTGCGTGTGTGGAGAGACGTACTGTGTATCCTCCCACACCGAGTGACCATCTACGACCCACCGAGTTGACACAACCACCCGTTAAGAAGTGTCGAAATATTTTCGGTTCATTACCAAACTACACATTAGTGGCATTCTGTATAATTAATGGTAAAACACTTAATGATAAACACTCTGTCAGCAATGTCTCTATTTTATGTATATTAGTGTGTGTGTATATATATATATATATATATAAATTATGTATATGTGTGTGTGTGTATATATACACACACACACACACACACACACACACACACACACACACACACACACACACATACATACAGACACATTCATATTATACTTTTCACGTTTGTCTGATAGAACGGACATTGAACGCCTCTTTGCGTGGACATTTCTATACAGTATAAAAAGTGAAGTGACCATTTGAGGTTTCAGGGCTCACCCTACCTCTCCCTCATCCATGCAGGTCAGACTCCTCTTAATGCTGAAGGTCTTCTGCATCGGTAAGGATGTTGAATGACTTGACCGCCCCGTAGCCAATCATGGGCCTGCAGTCACATGACCATACACCTGTGTCTGTGTGGGTGTCCCTTTTGGTAATATATGCACGTCTGTGTGTTAGGTTGTCTTTTATATAGTTTCACCCGGCTTTGTTCAAATGCTCCGTGGAGCGTGTTTTCATAACGACCACTTTACACTGTTCCCTTCTACGTGCGGAAGTTAGTGAAGTTATGCCAGAAAGCGACACAGCTCAGTGCCGTGTGCAGAGTGTACTCTCTGAATGTTACGTGGCTGCACAAATTAATTAGTGTGCAGGCTAAAGCTGATTATGAAAGTCTATGATCCATTATTTTTTGAATACGTATGGAAATGCTGCGAGCACCTTTTTGATGAATGTATGTGGGGCAGAGAGAGTGTGTGTGTGTGTGTGTGTGTGTGTGTGTGTGTGTGTGTGTGTTTTCTCCACCACTGTAATTCCCACTGTACCTCCAGCCTGCTTCACTCACTGCAACAAAGGCTGCTCCGCGCCAGAGGACCAATTAGAAAAAGATTATTATCATGATCTCTTCTCCCGGTTTCCTGCAATTACCCTATAGTCGTGGTTTTCTCACAGCCACAAAAGCCCAAGTCAACGGGACGGGATCGGCACAGAGGTGTTGAACGTTTTCCCCAAAACCTCCACTAAGAATCCAAAGTTAAACATTTAAGATTATCTATTTTCTACTGAATGACTGACGATATCGCACCAAATGTAATCATCTAAAAAAATATATAATATAATTTACCAGCTGCTACACTAAAGTAATGAACATATTTATTAATTTTTTCAGCATGAGTGCTTTTGATTTTTCCACTTTATTTGGATGCACAGTTTATTTTTTAAGTTGTAACAGTATTTTCTCCGTACTACTTTAACTTGAGTAAAATAAAGCGTGGTTACATTTTTCTGAACATTTCTAGATATTTAAATACTTAAAACTAGAAGGGGCACTCGGTAGAGCGCATACCTTCGCATATCACAAGATTGTGCATTGAATTATGAACATTTTGGCATTAGTTGCCAATTGGATAAAAATTAACCGCGCTATGGTAAAAAGAAGATGTTGACCTTTTCATGACCTTGACCTTTGACCCGATCAATCCCAAAATCTAATCAAATGGTCCCCGGATAATAACCAATCATCCCACCAAGTTTCATGCGATTCGGTTTAATACTTTTTTACTTATGCGAATAACATGCACGCACGCATACAAATACACAAGGATCAAAACATTTTCAATGCGAAGGTAAAAAGCTGCGATGATGAAATGTGACACAACCTCCAGCAGGCCGACGTGAAGCAGCTTTTATATGGAAGCAACACATACACACACACACAAACACACATAAACACACAAACACACACACACACACACACACACACACAGCGTCCTGGTACTTTCCTGTTCTTCCCCAGTCTGAATCCAACCTCAAGCCCCAAACCACTTTGTTTGAGCTCCTTTATCCTCACAGGAAGTGATGCTGTTTCTGAAAAAGAAAACACTTATTTATGCAGAGTCAAACAAACATAGGACTTTCACCCAGGTGACCCATATTGTGGAGTTACATTAGCGATGTTCATGAAGTGTTTTCTGTACTTGTGTTACGTTGTTTACATCTTATTTAGTTTCTTTAATTTCTAAGCCCGACCCACTAATGAGCCACACAGTGCAGCTGAGTGTTTATTGTCACCACGTTAGAATAGTCACGTTAATTAGAGCCAGAAAAGTTAGATATGCTACACAATTTAGCAATTGTTAGCCAGTCAAAATAGGTAGCTAGCCAAAACATTCTGTTTAATATTTTTATTTTCATTTTTGGTGAGGTTATTATAAAATATAAACATAGCCCACCTTACAGGAGGCTACATAAACACACAGTATCTCACGTACACAAAGAGCTTTCTCTGGGTGTTGTCATGGTAACCGAGTTCCTACAGACACATCGGCTCTTCCACCCAGGTACAACAAGTCGTGTTGGCCTCTGAGATGCTGATGGCAGCTCCCCAAACACATCAGGGTCATCAGGCGTCATCCTCTGGGCACCGTGCATGTGCGTACACAAGTCAATCCATTACAACTCATTAGAAGAAAAGAAAGGTATTTTTTCGCAGCGTGTCCATTGAAGAATTAGAAATCGTAAATAATGCATCCAAATTGCCACTCGGAGCCACGCGTGACGGTGCAAGCGTGAGCAGTTTGTGGTCTGAGGAGGAGGGAAGTGGCGGAGAAAAAAGTGCTGACGTCGCGGGAGTTACAACATGTGGTCGTCTGGCAGGAAGTGGTCACATGCTGGACACTCACCCGGGGTCAGGGCTTAGATTAGCATTACGCTACTGGTGTGTGCGTGTGTGTGTGTGTGGGTGTGTGTTTGTGTGTGTGTGTGTGTAAAAAAAGAAGCGGCAGATGGGTTCTTGCCCCCAGATATTAGATCTCAGAGTGATCATTGTAATTTGGAGCAGGCTAATTGTTGGGCAGAGGGTAGCAGAACAATGGCCGCGAGAGACGAAGCAGTCCCGCCTCCTTTTAGTTTAATACGGTTCCACCGAGACAAACCAGGTGGTTAATTAGATTTCTTCCATCTGCAAGTTGTATTTTACATTATTACATTTTTAAAGACTTGTCTTCTAAACCGTTGCCAGAATAACAACTCGCGTCGAAGAACCGCAAAGGCATCGTCCACAAAGCGGCGTTTAGTTTATTCAAAGCCGATCAAGGCACGTAAAATACTGCAGCGGGCTTCAGAATGTGGCGCTGCGGCGTCGACGTTGAGGGTAAAGTAACGAGGCGCTGAGGATGAAGCGAAACAGAAAGAAGACACTCGGCAACCCGCCTGCTTTTTGTCTCTTGTTCTTCTTCTTTTACAGAGTGGCGGTTTTATCTGCTGCTGAACGGGGTTATGGGGGTCTTCGGGGGTCCTCTGGGTACTTGGGGTTCTGGGGGTCCTCTGGGGTCCTCAGGCATCTGCAGGATTAGCCGCTCGATTCCTAGACGTCTTTTTCCTTTTCTCTCTTCCTTTTGGCGGCTGCTCTGCTCGAGGCTCATCTGAAGTCAGAGAGATTAATGCCACACCGTGATTATTAACAGAAGTTATGTGTGATGTTGTGCGTCAGTCGTCTTTATCTGTCCGTCTGTGTGTGTGTGTGTGTGTGTGTGTGTGTGTGTGTGTGGTGGGGGGGTTGAGTAATCCATCCATGCACATTAGGACAGAGTAAAATGAAGGGAATCCTTTGAAATCAGTGACATTTCTCTTTCTCTTTCTCTCCGAGGTTCTTTTCAAGGTCACGACGTGCAAACCCCAAGAGAACAGACGCTTTCTGTCACGGTGGAAAGTTATATTTTTGTTTCAGATTGTGAGAAACAAAACAAGTACTCGAAGTGGACGGAGGTTCTGGTTCTTTGGAGAGGAAATATTCACGTTTTTCGTGAGAGTTGTTTGACCTTGAGCAAGTGTTCTCTCCAGGTTTTAACTAGTCGTCAGAAAACAGGCAAAAACAATCTACCGCCATAAATCCACTTTATATGCACAAAGGACCCCCAGACGTGTTCAGGGGTCCTGAGAGGTTGACAAGTCACGACTAATGTACACTTCATTTTGACAAAGGGAGAATATAGGTGATTGACTGAAGTTCGGGTGGTTCTATTCCTGAGTGTGTGTGTGTGTGTGTGTGTGTGTGTGTGTGTGTGTGTGTGTGTGTGTGTGTGTGTGGGGGGGGTTCTAGCCGAGTTGTTCTGGCTTGTTTATTGTCATTAGAGCTATACATGAAACTCTCTGATGGGGGAGGGGAGAATGCACACAGGCCCACGAAGACAAAAAGAAATGCATGTTAGTGTTGTGTGTGAGTGTGTGTGTGTGTGTGTGTGTGTGTGTGTGCGTCTATCTTGGAGAGCAGCCAGGGAGGTGGGGGGGAGTCAGCGTTTTTCAGGCTACATGAATGAGGCCCCACCGGACTGAGCTTCCTGTGTGAGGGGGCTATAAAAACAAAACCCGGGTGCTAAAGAATGCAGAGTGTTCCCACATTCCTGAACGCGGCGCTGCCAGGTACAGGACTCCCAGCATGCTCTAGTCTACAACATCGCTAAAGGTACACGCTCCATCCAACGCGACATGTTTGTAGCCCTGCTGCCGGCGTCCTGTGGGTTACATCCCACCATCAAACAAAGACATATGTGTGTTTCGACCAGTTATACGGCTGAACATATACTCTTTGTTTAATTGCATCTGGTTCAAACAGGTACCCCCCCCCCCCCAAGATCTTGCACGGTTTCAACAATAAGTCTGCAAATATACATCCTCAGGATGCTACCCCTGTAGCATAACATATCACAATGTCATGTGATCAATATTATGTGATCAATATGTGGTCAAGTTGTTTGTTTTTTCTGAAAAAAAACTGTAAAAATGACATATTTTAGGAAGGTGACGATATCTATAATGTCTCATTGTGCCCTGATGTGTGTGTGTGTGTGGGGGGGGGGGGAGAGAGAGTCCAACATGGACTAGGTCCATCCTCTGGCAAACATGAATATACTCACAGAAATGTTCCAGTAATCTGGCCATCGTTCGATTTTGATATTTATTTTAAGCAAGAGGTCGCCAAGCACTTTAAAATGACCCTCTGAGGACTCCGACTACGGGAACTCTATTTTTAGCTGCTTTTACAAGAAAGTCATTCAACAATGGAGAAACTAATTGAAACAAGTCTTCAATAAAAACTATTGTTGGCCGGCAATAATAAAAAAAGAAATTAGTAGACTGTGTAAAAAAAAAAAAAAAAAAATATATATATATATATATATATATATATATATATATATATATATATATATATATATATTCTGCACTTTCCAGTAGCACTGAAGGTGTGTCAGGAAGCTGATTTCATCACCGGCGCCGTACAAACCCAAAGGCAACATCTTCTGCTGTGTTTCTTCAGTAATTTCATCGCCACCGACAAAAAACGCCCCTGTGCTGTATTGAGTCAGAGTTGCAGTGCACGAGTTAAGACTCAGCTAATGTGACTTTGGCCTAAAAATAACGTTTTATTAGCAGGGTGTAGCACATCTGAGCCTTTTTTCCAGTGCTGAGGGCCTCGCCCCTGAGACCGGACGGAGACTCTTTTCCGGGTAACGCACCACGGATGTGCTGCTAGATGGACAGGAAACAATGATGTCATCCTGGTTTAAAAGAAGAAAAAATGAAACTCGCGCTTCAATCATCGTCCGTTGCAGCGACCAAAACCTTCCGGTTGGAGAACAGTTACCGCTCAGGGCTCATGTGACAGGAAACCGTGGCGATGTCGCTCCAGAGAGAAACTTCAAGTGTGCGTAGTTTGTTCTACGTGTGGTTTTAGTTTTATAAGGCTGTGTCAGCAACAGATATTGAACTGTTTGCAGTGATCATTGGAATAGAGCAGAAGAAAATGTGGGGATAGTGGTCAGTTGTCATAATATGCCTAAATATGAACTATTGATAAACTCTGTCAGATTCCTTGAATGTATTTTAACTCTAAATATGTCCTTCTGTACACATTACATCTATTGCATCTGTCCATCCTGGAGAGGGATCCTCCTCTGTTGCTCTCCTGAAGGTTTCTTCCTTTTTCCCCCTGAAGGGTTATTTGGGAGTTTTTCCTGGTCCGATGTGAGGTTTTGGGTCAGGGATGTCTATGTGTACAGATTGTAAAGCACTCTGAGACAAATTTGTAATTTGTGAAACTGGGCTATACAAATAAACTGAATTGAATTGAATTGAATAACGACAACATCCGCCAGGAAAGGTTGTGAAGGACCGAGGACGAGAGCTGGCTAGCTTGTCTAGTTTAATGCTACAACGGTGAGAGAGAAGCCCCGAAGGAATGAGATGATCGTGACAGTGATGATACACTCAGCGCCTCGTAGGACAGAAGGAAGAGATGACGGCCACGCGGACATGTTGAAGACGAGGTCGTTAGCTCCAAACCACAAGTGGCGTGAAGAAGATTAAGAAAAAGGGAAACTTTAATGACACAAGTGACAGGAGACCAATTTTAGACCTAAGACACACACACACACACACACACACACACACATACTCACTGACTGGTGTTTCTCATCAATGGAGTGTACCGCTGGCATCGTGGTTCCTGTGTTTCCTCCCCAGAGCCTCGCTGCTCCCCAGTCTGTCTGCCGCGTCAGGACGGGGTCTTCCCCCTCAGGCTCGCCCTCCTCCTCTGCCTCAGTCGGCCCAGACTCTGTTTCAAAGGAGGGTCCAGACCCGGCTGTAATTGAAAATACATCCAACCGGAATCCACCTCCGGCAGGAATATGCTGAGTGCGGCAGAACGACCTGGCGTTCCAAAAGCATGAAAAAGAATGAGCGAGAGACAGAAGTCGATGTCTGCTTCTGTCTTACATGTCGAGAGAGAGTAGGGGGGTTGGGGGGGGGGGCGTCTCAATGTCTCAAGTGGCAGCACTGTAATACATAAATAATATGTAAAGAACAAAACATTGTGTTGTCCGAAGAAACGGTGTGAAACCGAAGAGCGAGCCTCATCCGTATCCTGCGTTAACGCAAATAGGAGACTCGCCACTGAAATGCACATAACTATAAGTCTATTTGACCAGAATGCATCCTGTTTCAACACCATGCAACAACAAGAACAATGTCCTGTTTGTTTAAAGTTCCTCCATGGATTGAAATCGGTTACTGCAACCTCCGACGAACCATTTCCGTTGAACAGAAATCCCGTGTTAGGTTTTTGCACTTCCTCTTTCCCCATTATATTACATGAAGAAATTACGAGGTGTGAAATCTTTTCGGTTTGCCTCGTGGCCGTTATTTTTTCCCCTACATGACGACGTCTTTTATCAGCCGAGAGGAAGTCGGGGTCAGACTTTGTCGGTGGGACATGATGTCATGGGAATTTAAGCACTTTTGTGCGACGTGGTCAGTTGTAGCGTCGGCCAGAGAATCGGTTCGACCTCTTGCTACTACCTCCGCCACAGCGGGCAGACACGCATATGTGTGTGTGTGTGTGTGTGTGTGTGTGTGCATCTCCGTGTCCGTCCACGTCTAATCTTGCGTTCTGCTGCGTCATATTTCTGGGTTTCCAGTTGCGGCTGCATGTTTTCGTACCTCTCGTGTTTGTGGTTGAGACACTTTTTCTCAATTCCCTGTTTCTAACTCAGCCGTAGAGACTCCTCACTCACGACGCGTACAGATAATATTGCTAACTACCGTTACACGCGCTGCTGCGTACCTCTCGGCCGCTGCGTACCTCTCGGCCGCTGCGTACCTCTCGGACGCTGCGCTGTGTATTTATTTAGCTAACGGAACTACCGGTATACGCGCTGCTGCGTCCCTCTCGGCTCTTGGATCACTTTTGTAGTTGGCTAACCGCTAAGAGCTAACGGAACTACCGCTCCATGCGCTGCTGAGTACCTCACCGCCACTCTGTTTTTTTTGGGGACTTTTTTTTACGACATCTGACAGCCCATTAGTGCCTGAGGGGGGGGGGGGGACGACATTGTGGGTTGTAGGTCGATGCAGACTCGCCTAGCGGAGGTCTGCAACCGACTTGAGTGCCCCTTAATGTGTTTGTTGTTTAACATGCTTGTTAGTTAAAAAGAGCTGACATTCTACTACTGACCCCAACCCCTCCAGAGACAATCCTAAAAAACAAAATCACTCGATCTCTTGTGCGTTGTTGACGTCCGCGTCCGTGGGATGCGGGCGGCCGACGACACGGTTTGTTTCCTGCCTGCTTGATCGTGGTTTCTCTTTTGAGTCGCTGCTCTACAATGACCACACGGAGGTTTAAAGAGACACCGCTTTACCGTGGGTCTATTATCGCTAATTCCCGAGATGTTCTCCACCACATTCTTTCTCGGAGCTTTGTTGTGCGCCCAGCATTCATAATTCAGAGCGGCCCAAAGCTAACGGCGGAGAGGACGCATGTGAGAACGGGAGCACCCATTTCCCCGGGCGTCGCTGGTATTGACTTCCAGGCCCGAGGCTGTGTGCGTCTCATCAAGCTTATGAAGGTTGACACAGACAAGGAGATGGAGTCGGCGGGAGCTTCCAAGCGGATCCCGTTCCCACGTGACAGGACGTCATTAGCTATGCTAGCCCAGACGGCCATCTTGGTGTCCACCGCTCAGATTTCGCCCTCTTTCCGACGGGTTGCCGTGGCATCGTGAGGCGGAGAGGGTGAAATGAAACAGACTTTTTAATCATGCGATTACGAGCGCGTCAACGTTTGTGTGAAATGCGTCTCGGCAACTGTCGAAAAAAGCTGTCTTGAGATTTAGTATCGGAGGTATTCGATCATTCAATAACGACGCGTGAAGGAGCTCTGGAGTATGTATTCTGGTTTGGGGGGGGAGAGCAGATCTGTGGGCGTGGTCAACGACAATCTTTCCAACGGGTCAGACTGTCTGCGTCACGTTGTCCTCTCCGATCACGAGCGCTGGTCTGGTCCGGGTTCTCTCGGTCACACGGTGGTCGAGAGATGGCGGCTCATGAAAAACCTCACTCGGCCACTCTCTCACCTTTTCACGTTGTCACGTGCTTCTTTTTTCTAACATCGGCCAGACGAGCTTGGCATCAAACACCGGCACGCCACGCCCGCCACACCCCTGGTCCTCCGGGGCCGCCGCCAAGGAAACCTGCAGAGCAGCTTGGTTTTGCCGCTAACAGGCAAACGACCCGTTAGCAGAACCCTCCCCCCCGGTTGTTTGCGCCCGAGTGTTATCACGTCCACATTTTCAGTTCATCACAAAACACACAGGACCAAACCAACATCTTTCTGTGAAGGAGGAGTTTATTCTCAGCTCAGCTTCTCTCGTGATCTCTTCGTAAGAGGTTAAAACAAACACACACAGTGCTGTCGAGAAGTGTGTTATTAAAAAGACGCCGTGTCGACACACACACACACACACACTCGGGTATGACCCATCGCTCCCTTAAATAAGCTCCTGTTGTCCAGGTTATCCTCTCGTAATCCTGATTTGGTCACTCCCGAATGGTAAAAATCAATCCTTTTTAATTTCTACCAAGCCGGCAAATGTGTGTAGCTTCGTAAAAACAAATATAACATTTTTTTACATTTACAGTATATAAAGCTTTTTAGTAACTAGTAAAAAGAAGAAGATAAAAACAGAAGACCAGAGAAGTAATCAGAAGGCACAGAAGCGAGACAGTGGTGACTGTGTGTGTGTGTGTGTGTTTGTGTGTGTGTGTCTGTGACTCTGTGTGTGTGTGTGTGTGTGTGTGTAAACATGTTGTCTCTTTGTCCACCGAGAGAAGAAATACCAGGAAGGGCTTGAGTGTTTTCCCCCCCCAGAAGGCAGCGTGTTTGCTCCAGGAGTGGCAGTCGGTTTTACGCTGGTGAGCCGCAGACACAAGAGGCTCCGAGCGCTGATTGGATATAACCCCTCCCCCCTCCCCCTCCCCACCAGTCAGTCTGTTGGCGTTACTTCATTACACCTCCTTTCCTTAACAAGATCATCCGGCCGACACGCACAACCGAGATTCGGTTTGAAATGCCGATATTCCCGGAGCATCATCCCCTCGAACGTCTCTCCCGTACGTGTGAGGCCCTGGCGGGTGCGTTACGCGGCGTCGTACTTCTGCAGCGCCTCCTGCAGCGTGCCCGTGATTTTCTGGAAGAAGGCGATCTGCTGCCGCAGGTGCTGCTGCATCTGCGCCGTGAAGTCGCGCACGCGGATGCGGTGGAAGTGCTGGATCTCCGCCAGCGTGGCGCAGGAGATGATGTTGCAGCGCTCGTCGATGCCGTCGGCCTGCGCCCGGTCCATCTTCCCTTCCTCCACGTGCTTCTGGCTCTCTTTCACCTTTGTCAGGGCTCCTGGTTGTTGTTTTTTTTGGGGGGGGCGAGAAAGCAAAAACTATAATCAGGATACATTTTATTTTTTATGTGCTTCATGAGAAACGCCCACGACGTTTATTCATCAGTGTTGAATCGTCAGGATACTACTTTTTCTTATTTTAACTCTCCTATTACATTTGGGGTCAATTTGACCCCATTCAATTTTAAAAAATTGTGACATCATTTTTTGGGCTTTGTATTTCATGACTTTTCCTAATTTATTGGGGAAAACTGGGTAAGCACAAAATACACATGATTAAATGTTTTCACTTGGGTTCAATTGGACCCCAGGCTGTTTTTCATAGTGTAAAACATATAAGAAATATAAACTTTTGTATTAATTTAAAGGGCTATTTAGGTAGTCAACAAACAAACAAACATAAAGTGACACTTAAACTTGGGAAACAATATCAATTCTAATAATTTTCTTGAGGTTTTAATTGATGTGGTCAAATTGACCCCACGGGTAAAACATGTTAGTAAATGTGAAGGTGACAGGAGGGTTAAACACGTAACTTGTCTCACAAACTCTTTTTAACAGGAAAGGTTAATGAATTCTCGAGATTATCGGCTCTTAAGATGCAAGAGCACAGCTCTACAGTAAATGTATAACTGATGTATAACCGGCTGAAAATAGTTTGGATGAACAGTTTGTTCCAAACTTCCTGAGAACCAGAGTCTACAACCAGTCTACGGTTCGGGAATGTGAGGGGGCCCGACTCTCGAAAACATCTATTCCAGTCCGTGACTTCATCAGCATTTCAGAATGAACCATTTATGGGGATTTTGCTGGCAGTTTGATACCATCGACCAACGATATGAATCCAACCAAACGAGAGCAAGTCTAATCTGTTATTCAATTCAGTCAATCTGTACAAATTCCACATCCCTGACCTTTGACCTCACACCGGATCAGGAAGAACTCCCAAGAAATAGAAAAAACCCTTTCACAGGGAGGAACCCTTCAGGAGAGCAACAGAGGAGGATCCCCCTCCAGGATGGACAGAAGACATGATGTCATGTGACCAGAAGCTCTTCTTTAATGCTGAGGTCACATGACGCCAGTCAGTTAGCTAGAGATGAAATAAGAGTTTGATATCAGTTGTAATACTGCTCTACATAAACAATGCGGTTTCTTTACGGTCCATTTGGTGGGAGTCGTCTAGTTTTGGCAAATATCGCCCTTCTCTCCAATATTATGGGACTCGATGGCCATTCTTAAAAAATAAAAATGAAACTTAACAGCGATGTCTGTAAAGGTCGTCCACCTGGTTGAGGGCAGTTTTTTGTAAAAACGATGGTTGTGAGAAAGTATATGGAATCTATTTCCCTGTCACGTAGCTTAGCTTTAGCTACATTCGCGACAGCTGACACTTGTTATCTGTAGAAATGAAGGCTTTTGTCTTCTTGGGTGGAGAACAAAAGGATTCATTATGAACCCTGCAAACAAACGGTGACTCTATCGAAGAGAGTTCAACAACTTGATACCTCCCCTCTCAGCCATTGGGTGGTAACTGATCTATTGTGTGTGGCTTTGGTTGCAAATATAAAAGGTTTTAGTGGAACCATAACTCGCGTGATGGCGTTTCACACGTATGAACCGACTCTCCAGACAGACGCTTCTACGTGGCCAGAAGGCCGGGTCGGAGCGTTGGGAGCGGGCTGCGGCGCCTCTGATAGTCTCTGACCGAGTCATGGCAGAAATGCCCCCATGCAATGAGAGGGTCAGACAGGTGGCGACCTTCCGTCTGATCCGAGTGCTGAGCAATGTAGCAATGTCTACATGTCCCGGCTGAAAAACAGCTTTCGGGGCTTGTGACATGAATGCTGTGTCAGCGTTTTATAAGCATGTTGGAATTTGCGCTCGTCACAAATGATTTCCCTCAAAATCCTTCAGCTGATTTGTGGGTCAAAAAGATGAAATTTGAGTTTATCCAAGTTTGCATTGAGGGCTTCAGCACGGCGGGGGGGGGGGGGGGGCAGAGCGGGACTTCCTGTGTCGACCTATCGCCCCATCCCCAGTTTGCCTCCTGCCTGTAGCTCCCTCAGCTGCAGTTTAAACCAAATCTTTGAAATTCCTTTTAACGCACGACAGATCGGACACGACGGAAAGAGAGACGAGAGAGAGAGAGAGAGAGAGAGAGAGAGAGAGAGAGAGAGAGACAGAGAGAGACAGAGAGAGACTGGAACAAACACAGCTGTCCAAAGACTTAAATGCCGATCCCCAAAGGTGTTTACCTTAAAGGTTTCTGGCATCCTGCATTTTAAAAGCCCCGCTAATGGACCGAGGAGGAAGGGTTGTTACCATGGAGACTTTGCGAGTTCAGTCAGAGAACATGGCGTCAGCAAACCGTGACATGCAGACAGTCGTTTCCACTGTATTCTTACATCTGCATGATCTCTTAAAGAGGAACTGCGCCTGTCAACATGTTTTCAACCTAAACCTCTTAATGAGAGGTGTTAATATTCACAATCCATGTTGTAAAAAATATTCACAATCCATGTTGTAAAAACGGCTCAAAAGGCCGTCGACCATTTAGAATCAGCCAGAGTCGGTTGACTAACCGTACCCCGTGAACCAAAAACATGTCGGCGCGCTGTCATCGGACCCTTTACACTATTCACGTGGACGACCTATTTTGATTTAAAATCGGTGGTTTGCAGGTATGTAAAGTACACTTCCAGATGTGAAGGTCGTGTAGTCTTTTCTCACACGGTCGTGTTTATCTAATTCTATCACAATGGGGCAGTGAGAATGGATGAGGGATCACATCACCATCACCATCATCATCATCACCCCTCCCCTCCCCACCCCACGCTGGACCGGTGAGGTCTGCAGAATGCTGCGCTGTGTCCAGCGCAGCATTCTGCAGACCTCACTGTGTCCAGCGGCTTCAGCGTAATCCCCCTCCCTCCCGTTACATAACACGAGACAACCCCCCACCCCCCCACCTCATCCGTACATACATTTGAGCCCGTGACAACAACACACCAGGGAGACCCCGCGGCGTTTGCACAGGAGGGGTGTGGTGCCGAGACGGCTGACTCAGCAGGATGAAACACAACGTCTTTTGTGAAGCGCCGCTTCACCCCGAACTCGCCGGATCATTGTTTCATCTGCTCAATAGATTAAAGTCAGGGGGGGGGGGGGTAGACTAAGCTTTACCCAAACACATCACGGATTAAGCATCCACGTCTTTGATGGACGTCAGACTGACAAACTGATTCAGTGACAGGAGCAGACCCGAGTGAGGAGGAGGAGGTGAACGTGGTGGAGGACGATCCTCGGCGTGCTCCTCCGTGAGAACACGACTCATCGTCCTTTTCAAGCGGGTGGAGCTCTGTTATTTGAGTTCAGTTGATAACATGCCCTGGTCCAACGTCAACGAGCCGTTCTTTCTCCCTAGGAGGTAACGCTAGAGGCGACATTAATGTAGTTTGAACACGAGCGGAGAGCGTTCTGATATCCAAACAGAGACGTGACCAACGTGTTTTTCACACTCTCTCCAAAAAAAAGCACCAAAAAGAATATGTACCCGCTTCTCTTGTCCCCGGCCAAAGTGAACTCTATCTTTGGGCTGCGAACAGCGAGCTCTTACCGAAGCCCCTCTCCTCGCTTCCTCTTTCTCAAGAGCCTGAGATAATAAGCAGAAACAACAACGACGCCTCCAGCCTCCAGCAGCAGAAATAACATCACGTGCAGACATAAAGGAGACGCGGAGCTCTAAAAGTGTTCCTGAAAGCAACACCAGGTATGATGTCGATATCGTGGGCCTCCCCACTCCAACGCTAATGGCTAATTCCCCCCCCCCCCTAGGCTCCCATTACACAGGCAAAGAGAGGAATAAAAAGGTGTCTGTGGAGGAGGGGGGCTAGAGATGGAACGGTCTTGTGGGTAAGAGATGTGAAGAGATAGCCCCCTGAACGGGGTCGGAGGCCGCGCTCACAAGCCTGCGCTTACAAAGCTCCCGCGGTTTCCCCTACTGACCTCAAATCTTCATTATCGCGTGAATAAAAGCGCCGCGGAGGCCCGGCCGACCCGAAAAAGGGCAGACGGGCGTATTGTGTTTGGAGCGAGGGAACTGGCACTGGCAAGAGGACGTGTAGTTTGGGATGCAATTGTTATACTCGGCTCCTTCAGACCTTCTTATCTGCGGCATCAGGGCTGTGTGTGTTTGTGTGTGTTTGTGTGTGTGGGCTGACGTGGCCAACCTGATTTGAGCTGTACTGGGAAGTGTTTGTGTCATTCATTATCTCCTTTGCTATACCGGTATAGCACGTTTACATGTGCTGACATGTAATAGTCTATATATGAAGTTTTTCTCTCCTTTAAGTACTTAAGTAAGTAGTGTTTTTAGCGATACACTGACACAAATCTAGAATAATCTGATGAAGACAACATTTTTGAGTAAAAGAATTAACTCTTCAAACGATATTTACCCAGCCAAAATATTGTACAGCAGAATTTCGGACACATTTATCAAATTCGACGCCTTACATGTGCCTCAAAATGTGTGATTTCCTAGCGATGTGATCACACTGAATAATCGGCCCTTTGAAAAAAATAATATATATATGTTATAGCATTATCTAAACATTATAAGCCATGGAACAAGAAGGATGGGACACGTTGTCATGGTAACGGTTGGGACAAACCGTGGCAGTGGCATTCATGCGCTGCCTATTTGTTTTGCATGCCACAACATTTTTTTATTTATCGCCTGCAACTTCCCTTTTGCTGTGGACAGCAATTCAAAAGAAAAGCAACTTTGTTTGTCTATGTCCCAGAAACACAGAGCCTCAGCTGAACGTGGTGCAAAGTGAGGTCTGGGGACCAGATGAGCCCACAGGCAACATGTTGGGTTATCATTGTGTCTGGGCAGGGGAGGGGGAGAGAGAGAGAGAGGGGGGGGTACTTGTCTTGGATTTTAGTTGCGGTTACAATACTATATTCTTTAATTATATTCTAGGGGGGGAAAAAAATAAAAAAGAACAGAAGTGTCCTGATGTCCGTGAAAGCAGCTTTACACATGCAAAGCAACGAACCAATGGGTGACAAGTCCAGGAATCGTGTATGACGTGGTGTTGTCGTGTTGTTGTTGTTTACCTTTCTGCACGTGGATGATATCCGGGTAGTTTGCCAGGTGTCCCTGGTACAGAGCCAGCAGGTCCATGATCGGGTCCAGGTCCTTGCCGGGCTGCTCCGCGAAGTACTCCCCGACGGCCTCGTACGCGTCGCCAGTGAAGGCGATGGCCTGGTTGAGGCCCGCGGAGTACGCCTGCTGGTCCATCTCGAAGGCCTGGCCGAGCACCTTGAACGACAGCCCCACTTTCTGGTACTCCTTCCGGAAGCCGGAGATCTGCTTCCGGGCGAACTCGTTGGCGGTGGCGCTGAGCTGCAGCGCGCCGTCGTCCATCCGCTTGGCGAAGGCCCGGAAGCCGTCGATCTTGCTCTCGACCTCCTGGAAGTCGAGCGGCGCTGCCGGGGTGCTGATGGTGAGGAAGAAGTTGGCCCCGACCATCTCGTCCTTCTCCGCCTTCCGCTTGCCCAGCTTCCAGGCCTTCTCGTCGGCGCTGTTGCAGCGGATGAAGTGCTGGAAGACGTCGCAGCGCGCCAGCACCGGGTGGCTCGTCATGTGGTTCATCCACCACGTGAGGCCCTTCCTGCGCTTGGAGATGAAGTCCTCCTCGAAGCGCCCCGTCGCCTGCTTCTCCGGGATGTGCGGCACCGAGATGACGGGGAACTTCTCCACCAGTCGCGCGTACAGCCAGTCGAAGTGCTTGTAGCGGCGGTTCACCTGCGTCTGCGTGTGCGTGGGCGTCAGCTTGTAGGAGATGTAGCTCTTCATGCCCTTGAACTTGGTCTGCTTGGTGGGGTCGTCGATGGTGCACGCGAACGGGTACGGGTTCTCCTGCCACTCGGGGCCGTGCGGACCCAGCACCACGCAGATCTTGTCGCCGTCCTTCACGAAGCCCGAAGCCTCGCCGAGCACGAACGCCTCCCCGCCGGACTTCACGAAGGTGGAGAAGCGGTTCAGGTTCCTGCTGACCGTGGCGGAGCTCTTGGCCTGCTGCGCCCCCCTCGCCGCGGTGGACGTCGACACCCGGTACGTGGACGGCCCGTTGCCCTCAAAGTCGTGATACCTTCCGCCCCCGGTGCCCGGCTCGTCCGCGACCGTCGAGCTGTCGTCCCAGTCGTCGTCCCAGTCGTCGTCGCTCCCCTGGCTGGGCTGCTGGTACGGCTGCTGCGTGGGGGCCGGCACGGCGGCGACACTGGGCGCCGGTGTTTTGGAAAAGTTCTCGACTTTATTCGGATGCTTATTCGAGCCGTCGAAGCCCGCCGGCGGGATGTTGGCGTACCGGGAGTCCGGGTAAGTGTCCCCAGATGTGCCGCCGCTGCTGTTGTTGTTGTTGAGCGCGGAGGCGACGTCGTCCGGCAGGACCTCCACGTAGGACGCGGGGAACAGCCCCCTCTCCCCGCGGCTGTTCGACCCCTCGAACCAGCCGTCGATGTCATGCTCGCTGTACAGAGTCAGCACCTCGTTCTCCCTCACCGACACCTCCCCGGGGTTCTCCGAGTTGAAGTCATACAGCACCCGGGCTCTGAGCGCCATGGTTCGTCGGGAGGAGGGGGAGCAGGACAGCGGCTAGCCGGCGGGCTGGGGAGGGGGGGCTGTCCGTCCGGCCAGGGGCAGGAGGGCAGCCAGGCTAGCTCGGGCAGCCCAGCAGAGAAAAATACTCTTCACAACTCCGTCCAAAACTTCTCGCAGTGAGAGAGAAACACACACACACACACACGTGCGGGCGCACACACACGAAGAAAAAAAACAACGCTGTTTACACCCCTCCTTCCTCCCGGTGAAACGTGAGAGGAAACAGCAGTGTGTGTTGTAATCCAGAGGTCGCGTGCATATACCTACAGTTCCATATCGACAGCAGCTCCGCGCTCCGCTCCGCTGCTCACCCTCCCTCCGACGCTTCTGCGCTCACGCGCAAGTCGAGCCAGGCTGAGTAATCGAGGGCGGAGCCACACGATGCCGCAATCCGCCCAGGCGACGCGCGTCAAGCTGCGCGCGCGCGCGACGACAGCAGGCGAGCACTTGTTCCAGAGGTGTGGGGGGCTTCACCTGCACCCCACACAACACGTACCGAACTATGAGACACGAGCCTCCCCGCGAGGACCGTGTGCCGCATTTGATTAGATAGTGACGTCATGAGTCTTGCACGTGGAGCTCAGGGGTCTGCTACAAGTGAAAGTACCAAAGCGTCAGTGTCACAATAAAGCGAGAGCGCCAAAAGCAAACATCCTCATCATGCAGAATGGCCCGTTTTAAAGAGTACCATATGGGCATTATATTATTATTATTGGATTGTAATTATTAATGTGTTAATGTGTACAGTCACTTTAATGCTGCAGGTGGTTTTCGCCCACTAATTGGTACTTTTAACCTTTAGTAATGCATCATCATGTATTGGTTGTTTTAGTATTAGTAATTAATTCCTACAAAGTACCAAGTAACCAAAGCTATCGACGATTAAATAAATAAAGTGCATTCAAAAAAAGTACAGTAATTTCAATAATTGATTTCATTCTCTGCTGACATTCCAATATATATATATATATATATATATATATATATATATATATATATATATATAGTTTGCTGCTATATTATTAATGTTCTGCACCTCTTGTTTATTACACCTTTTATGTATTGCACTTGAGTAAATATACTTTGTCAATTGCTACTAAAGTTGTTGCTATTCGTGGAACTTAATTCAATTCAATTCAGTTTATTTTGTATAGCCCATTCTCACAATACCCTCAGAGGGCTTTACAGTCTACACATACGACATCCCAGTCCCAGAACCTCAAATAGGATCAGGACAAACTCCCAAACAACCTTTCACGGGAGAAAAAGGGAAGAAACCATCAGAAGAGCAACAGAGGAGGATCCCTCTCCAGGATGGAAAGAAGCAAAATATGTCATGTGTACAGAAGGACACTTTAGAGTTAAAAAAACATGCAATGAGTATGACAGAGTGTATGACTAGTTCATAGTAGTCATGCACCACGATCCAGACCTCCATAATACAATACATATACAATATTAATGAATGACTTCCACTTCATGCTACTAAATATTTATACTTCACATCATTTCAGAGGCTAAAGTTATCTCCACCTCGAGCAGCTACAACATTAAAACTCTGCTTACAAGTTGCTGAATCACAAAGTAATGAATCGATAATGAAGTGGTGCTATAACACTATATATAAAACTATATTTATATATATATATGAAAGAGCTCATTCTGCGGCATAATTTGACTACATTGCATTTTCTGATTATAGTTTTACACTTTTACGAAAGTAAAACCTTGGTTTATAACACTATTGTCTTTAATAAAAGATGTTATCTTTCTGTGAAAGGTTATAAAGAAAAAAATGCATGTACAGAAGCAAAGAACGCGTCCCTCAAACAGTCTTGATGCTTATATTTATAAAACTTATTTCCTATGATGTTAATCACACTAGCTGCAGCAGAGGCTTTAATTCAGTTATTTGAATTTAGCATATATCTTTACGTAGTCACTTATCGTTACTCTCACACCTATTACATTTCCTCTAAATTAAACCTATTTTCCACCTCCACACGTTAAATGTCTAAATGCTATTTCTCTGGAACAAAATTCCGTAAGTAAAACAATGAACTGTGAATTCAATTTATTCTGATGGACTCCCTATGCTCCAACATGCTCATTAGGCCTTTGAAACAAGCCCAATATTCTCAGAAAAGACCGAGAGGACGTGACCCCGACTATCCTCGGCCGCGGTGGGAAGCGCTGATCCGTGTCCCACTTTCGTGGCTCAAGTGTGTACTGAAGTATGAAAAGGCAGTCAGCTATGGTGCAGCTGTTCAACTGGCCGTCCCACAGTGTTATTCACAAACTGAGTAGCCAATAATAACTTATTCTCCAAAACATATATCTAGAAGAATGTAAATCATATTTTTTTTTTAACTTGACATAAAGCACAGTGTGATTCTACCATGTGATAAAGTGGAGGCCGCTATGCCAGGCGCCCCCATCCGCCAAATAAAGAGAAGAATGAAACTGATGGAGACGGTCGAGTTGGATGTTAGATACCAAGCTTTGTCATACTTCATCTAAAAAGGAATGTCGTATAATAAAGACCTGCTGACATCACACTGACTGGCTCGAATATGCACTGTTTGCTCAAGGCCGGGCAGCACTCACTTAAAGGACTCTATTTCAGTCCACCAGTGAGTAATGAATGATCTATAAATCACCAATCTGAGAATACACGTATACACATTTATATCGATCGGAGGTTATTCTGTCTGGACGGGAATGTCTCTCCTTAATGACAGCCAACTAAGAAATATAGCTGCAAAGAACAACACAATTAATCATCTGTCCTTGTGTGTGTCTGTGTGTGTGTGTGTGTGTGTGTGTGATGTGATGTGATGTGATGTGAGTTTGTTCTAGGAATGCTGTTGAGAACTTTATTACAGTGGAGGATATCCTTCAGGCAGCATAGAAACATTAAAAACATAGAACACAATAAACAATGATAATGTATTAGATTTTATTTGGGGTGGAATGGTCGATTGGTGACGTGCGTGGAAGCAGACATTTGATGATCACATCTTGAACTGTTTCAGACAGGAAGTAACAGGACCTTTTGACAGGAATCTCCTGCTGTGCAGGTTGTCGTGGTTCTGTCTCTTTAAGTCCTACCAACTAAGATGACGTGCCACTCAAATGCAATGGACATCTTTAAAAACAAAGCAACCCTAAATTGGTGGTGCAGGTGACTCTGGCATTGGCCGAGATTCATTTGAAAGGTGATGAAAGCATTTCTTTACACTGAGGAAGTCGGTAATCTGTTGACATCCTGCTGCATGAACAGACCAAAAGCCTGAGAGGAACGTGTCTTCTACCCTGGTCGATGCTGCCCCCTGGTGGCTCGTTCCGGTGTTTTTTCATTGCTCCTTCGAGGTGAAAATACAAATGTTGTTATACTTTTCCTTTTTTTGTTGTATTACTGAAAATGTAAAACTAATGTTTTTTAAGTATTATATTATAAACACATATAAAGTCATATCAATACAATACAATTTGTGTGACCTGCACAGGGCTAGAAATTCATTACAGAAGAAGAAGAAGAAGAAGAAGAAGAAGAAGAAGAAGAAGAAGAAGAAGAAGAAGAAGAAGAAGAAGAAGAAGAAGAAGAAGAAGAAGAAAGATGGAGGAGAAGAAAGATGGAGGAGGAAGAAGGAGCATGCAACAAGGAAGAAGGAAGAAGCACGTAGTGGCTAGAATTGTCACCTCACAGCAATAGGCCAGCTGTGAATACCAGTAGGAGACTTTTCATGCTGGAGAGCAGTGAGGCGCTTCGATTCCCACCGTAACTAATTTAATAAGAGCGTTTTTTATTTTTATTTTAAAATTATCCAAAATGTGAGAAGACACCTACATTTAATCTCAATAATAATCATACTTTGTTTAGCATTCATCACTTACATACCTGTAAACTCATGAGGGGTGAAAAGGTGACATGGGGGGGGGGGGGGGGTGCAGGTCACCACACCACATCATCGTTGTTTGATGAAGCCTCAAAGCTTTTAGAACCACTCTTCGGATCTACATGATTCACGTTGATGACCTATTTTAATTTCAAAACGGTGAATTTCACCGAAAGGTGACACGTTTCAATTCAATTCAGTTTATTTGTATAGCCCAGTTTCACAAATTACAAATTTGTCTCGGAGTGCTTTACAATCTGTACACATAGACATCCCTTTCCCAAAACCTCACATCGGACCAGGAAAAACTCCCAAATAACCTTTCACAGGGAAAAAGGGATGAAACCTTCAGGAGAGCAACAGAGGAGGATCCCTCTCCAGGATGGACATATGCAATATATGTCATGTGTACAGAAGGACAGATTTAGAGTTAAAATACATTCAATGAATTTGACAGAGTTTATCAATAGTTCATATTTAGGCATATTCCACGATGGGGAGTTTGCAGTGACGTGCGGTGAGGTTCATGGTTGGTGAGGAACTGACTCCTTTAGTGTCAGATTTACAAATATAGAAACCCAAAAGGGTTACTTATTCAATTGGTACTGGTTATTTCATGTCTCATCAGCATTCTTCACACACGCACACGATACATATTACAGATACGTAAAGGTAAGAACAAGTTTGAAGCAAACCTTTTAGCTCCGACGTTGGTCTACCTGTGTTAATCACGTCCACTTTTGACTGAAAGTCCAGTTTTGAGACATTTTTAAGCTTAGATATATAATCCTCTTCCATGTTGGCGGTCTGGCAGCAAAATACAAAAACAAACGGACTCGACTCGCCTGGCGCCTCAGCGTAGAAGAAGCAGCAACAAGTACCCGTTGGCTCACGAGCACCCCCTGAAGTGAGGCAGAGTATTATCTGCCTCACCCTGCGCCTTTTCACTGCGGCTTTAATTTCCCATCAGCACAACTAAATATGTCACTTACGAACATGAAAGTGTAATGGTTAAAGACCTTAGCCAGACTGTGGGAAATCAGGGCAAATAAACATATTTCACCTTCTTTTGATAGAGAGGTGGATCCTCTCCAACAGTCCAGGGCTTGGACTGGAGATGCTGGTCCCAGCAGCAGTGGGGTAGCCACGCCCCCACAGCTGCTGCCTCTGTGGGCCATTACTAACCCATCCAATAGCATCTGCACAATGGCGTCCGGTCCGTTTCCACGGCAGCCGATTGCTCTGCGAGGCTCAAGCCTTTTGAAGGCATTGGCACCGACAACTCCACATCGGCTTGAATCCTCAGAACACTCACACCATCCAAGTACGGCCGCTTTGCCAGATCCTCCTCTGTGATGAGGTCATCTTTGGCTTTGGCCCGGGGGCCCCACTCCTGGTCTCGGCGTGATGACGTCATCACATCGAGACACTTTTCTTTAGGACTCAACATTCACAAGAACGGTTTCCACAGATGTATTGTATATGTTGTTGTTGTGTTTGTTGCTTTATGGACTGACGAGTCTGGAATAGAAGAAAATACATCATCGGCCCTGGAGCAGAGGCGCAAAACGGATCTATTTACTTTAGTTTATTTTGATTCATTTGGTTTTATTTATTCTTTTCAGCCCAATACTGCACATTTATTTTCATTTATTTGTTTCAATAATTTAACATCTTCATATGAAGTCAAATGACAGTATTGTTCTCAAAGAGACCCACACGATGAAACAATGAATAAACACCAGAAACATTGGACTCTTCTTCATGCGACTAAAGAAATACTCCCACTGTGAGGAAGTCAACGCTCGACACCTGATGACCTCATCTCATGAACAATTGTTAGGAACCTCCCTTTTTATTTAGGACCATGTTCCCCAGATCTTTTTTTAACAGTGCTAAATAAAAATGTTGAATTGCAACTTTATTCTCTACTTAGGTAAATGTTAATCGACTATATCTTTACATAATAGTTATATGATATGTTAGCTCTAAATATAGCATAGCACACCTTAAGTGCCAGACAGCCACTAGATGTTAGACTGCATGCTGCTCTATGTTGCACTGAGGCTCATGAGACTTTGTATCTGCTTGTGTGATTACAGATGCCGTCAGAAAGACTCACGCCACAATGCATCCACTGATGAACAGACTCTGAAGCGCTATCAGGTGGTTCAACCTGGTGGTTCAGCTCCAGGAGGCGTGCTACTCTCAACGTCCCCCCCACTGAACAGACTTAAA
Source organism: Liparis tanakae (assembly GCA_036178185.1). Taxonomy (NCBI): domain Eukaryota; kingdom Metazoa; phylum Chordata; class Actinopteri; order Perciformes; family Liparidae; genus Liparis; species Liparis tanakae. Next base: position 5,231,281 of record CM070094.1, on the reverse strand, counting down.
GATATATATATATATATATATATATATATATATATATATATATATATATATATATATATATATATATATATATATATATATATATATTCATATTTTAATATATATATATATATATATATGTATATACAAAAAAATATATATGTATGTATATAACATATTTATTATATATACACATATTTATAAATAATCTAAATATTCATAAACAATATATATATATATATATATATATATAACACAATTCAAAATAAAATAATTATATTTAAAGGATAATGAAAAAAGCAGGGTTGTCATATTTTGTTTGACTGCAAAAAATAATGTACAGTGAATAATTAGAGTAAACTCAGGAGCAAGAACAGCTGAGGTGGTGACGTCATCAAGTCAGCTGCTGTTCCAATCGCAGAAAGACCGTCCTCCCATCCTCCGGAGTCTGGACTCCTAAGACCAGACTCCAAAAGAACACAAGTCTGTACTCAGTGTACCTGGAATTGAGAAACGGCTAGTGTCTCTCATACGTCCTTTTCCTTTCCTTTCCTTTCTTCTCCTCTTCCCTCTGTTGGCGTGGATGAAGTCTGTGGTTGTGACTCTGGTGAAGTGAGAGTACCTTCCTCCTCCTCCTCCTCCTCCTCCTCCTCCTCCTCATGGGTGGGGCTCAGCTTGTTAATGACATTTGCATTGACTTGTATTACTTTGATTACTTTTATTCGTTCTTCTTTAAATACAATTGAGGTCATATCAAATATGAAGAATCAGATTTGGGGGGAATTCATTTAATTTCAGATTTTATTAGTTTAATCAAGAACAATCCAATAATATAATATATCAATTATAATTCTTACAAATAAGTTGTAGAATATTTTCAATAGAATTTCGAATCATTTTATAATTATTTATTTAAAAAAGAAGAGATCTTCTGTTATATGAGAGCCAATGTCTGTAGACGGGAGAGGGGTCAGACTTTGGTCTTGAAGGTGTTCTGCTGTGTGGTGGACTACATCTAATCCAGCGGGGGAGGGGGGGGGGGTTGGTGGAGTACTGACAGTCTCCAGATGCTCTCTGGTTCATCAATCATCAGCCCTCAGCTGATCACTTCCATCTGGGGAGAGAAGAAGACAACAGAAGAGATGGATCAGTGTCTCCAGAGACTCTCTCCATCAGCTGCCAGTGAAGCAGCACATCAGTAGAAGAGAAACAGGCTGGGTCATCTAGGCTGAGTCTTTGCTGAGGGCCCTGAACGCATCATGACTGCAGAAGCAGAGAGGTGTTCAGTGCCCGCTGTAAAGATGGATTCTGCTGCAGTAAAGCAGCCCATGTGTGTCCTGCTACACCCAGAGAATACATTCTCCAGATGACGTCTTGAAGTTTGGTTTCCAGGATCTCTGGAACTTCCTCAGCATGAACAAAGCAGCACTAGTGGATGTTTCAGCCGTGACTGATGATCGGCTCCATGGAGGAAACGACTGAGCAGTGAAACACCAGCTACAGTTGTTGGTGACTAAATGTAATGCTGGTTCTCTGAAGTGAGAGCCAGTGGTGTGCCGGCTTCAGTCAGACTGATCTCAGAGCTCAACCAAGACCACCAAGAGTTTGATAGTTTGATGAATGAGGACCACTGTCTCTAAACGTCTGGTGATGCCGTCAGCTGTGATCCAGCTTCACTTCCTGTAGACGTCAACAACAACAACAACAAAAACAACTAATTTACCCATACTCTCCACTGACCTCAGTGTCTCCAGTCTACAACGTGGACTCTCCAGAAAACCAGTCAGCAGCTTCATTCCTGAATCCTGCAGCTTGTTGTGACTGGAGGGATTTGACTTCAGAGCTGATCCCAGAGAAGAACAGCCTTCCTCTGAGATCTCACAGCCTGACAGACTGTAAACACACAAAACAACACACAGAGTTTATTATATCAACACACAATGAATCATTATTGACATCATGAACACGAGTGGCTTTCACTTTGGTTTCATCTTCTTCTGTAAACATTTAGTTAAAATCATGTCAGTGAAAGAAGAAGAAAAGATGACAGAAACAATCTGTTCATCATCCAATCAGATGAGTTCCTGTTTTAAATGTGAAGTCCACTTCACAAGGTTTCCTGCAGCTGGTAGCAGACGTGTAGAAGCAGCTTACGGCCGGAGGATTCATGACTTCAGAGAGAAGAGGAACCTGATCACAAGGACCACCACAAGTTGGATTTCAAACTTATTTCATTTAAATGTTAAGTTCTTTAATAGAAGTGTGTACTTATTTCATTTAAATGTTTCAATGTTTGGTTCTTTGTGTGTGAATAAATAACTCTTCTTATGAGGAACATTGACTCACTCAAGTATAGTACACTTTGGCCGCTGACCCTGTGGCCCCTGAACCTTTGACCCCTGACCCTGTGGCACCTGACCCTTTGACCCCTGACCCTGGGGCCCCTGACCCTGTGGCCCCTGGCTCTGTCCCATAGGCCTGTTCAGTACTCCATCAGCAGCATGAAGCCAGACAAGTCGTCCATGTCGTGCTTGTAGAGGACGACATGCAACGAGGCAGCTGATGTGAAGTGGAACATGTCACCACTGTCTCTAAACGTCTCGTGATGCCGTCAGCTGTGATCCAGCTTCACTTCCTGTAGACGTCAACAACAACAACAACAACAACAACAACAACAACACATATACTCAAACCCAACGCAACGAGACAGCTGATGTGAAGTGGAACATGTCACCAGGAGATGAAACACTTGATGGATCAATACGTAGATCCATCAAACAGTTATTGGTTAAACATGAAGGTGCTTGTGGAAGCTGTCTCTAATTTGGCCTCAGCTGCTGGTGATTGGCAATCAGTCAGCAGCCGAGGCCGCCCTCATAAAAGCTCCCAGTTGAGAGTGGAGCTGGAGGGTGAGCAGGGGCACAGGTTTGCGGTGTGCCGAGTGCCGAGTGCCGAGTGCCGAGTGCCGTCTGTGGTATACAATAAATATGTTGTCTAACGGAACCTCGTCTCTGTTATCTGGTTATCCTTGGTGCTTGGGGGGGGAAAACCCACGGGTGACAGCCAGGAACCCGTCACAGTGCTACACAAGCAGCAGACAGACAGACTGTAAACACACAAAACAACACACAGAGTTTATTATATCAACACACAATGAATCATTATTGACATCATGAACACGAGTGGCTTTCACTTTGGTGGATTTCAACACTGATTTCATTTAAATGTATAAATGTTTGGTTCTTTAATAGAAGTATAGTATATTATATCAGTTAACACTTTCTTTTGTTTGCATAGGGAGGGGCTTAACCCTGATGCACACATGAACAGAGAAATGGAGAAAGGTAACGTTTGACTCTTAAAGGGGCATTTTCATTTCCATCTCTCCCAGACGGCGTCGCGGATCAAAGTAAAGTAATGTGTAACCACTGCAAGCTCCAGTGAGCGTCTCCCCGCAGCACGGCGAGCAGGAAGCACCACCTGAAGGCGTTGCTCCGCCTTGATTCAGCCCAGCTGCCCAAACAACCAGGGAGACAAACTTCCAGCGACTACTTTGGATGCGGCGTGCGGGAGAACCGAGGACAAGTCAACGGAAGTCAAAGTACAAACGCCAAGTGGACGGCGACGGACTGCAGGCCGACGCTGTGGTGGAGGACGTCTGAGGAGCGTCCTGAGAATGTGAGCGATGGCGGCGCGTACCAGCCTCCCTGGAGACGCACCGTGGTCAGGAGAATACGGACGCCGTGTGAAGCGGCTGCGTCAGCCGTCACCACCTGTTGCCCACTGGAGACTACTGGCCATCGCTGGGTAGCCACACGTATCCTGCAGGGACAGGTCACGATGTAGATGACCTGTGGGTCCTGCATTCACAGGCTCTGACTGCCATGAAGCAGAAGACAGTCCAGAGGAGAGGACTGATGGACGCACTGAGTGTCAGCTTGCTGTTGCTCAGGGAGACGCTTCTAGTGTTCCAATGACATCACCCAGAGAAAAGCCTGAATGCACAAGCTTTTAATTCAGTATTTAATTGTGCGCATAATGCGATTAATCACAGAAAAATCATACGATTTAATATATCTCTCTATATATATATATATATATATATATATATATATATATATATACATAATATTAATAAAGTCTTCTACATATAGTATACTCATCAATGCTCTTTGTGTCTTTGAGTGACAACCTGTAGGTAAAGGACAGGGGGCCCTGACCCCTTGGCCCCTGAACCTTTGACCTCTGACCGTTTGGCCCCTGACTCTTTGGCCCCTGACCCTTTGGCCCCTGACTCTTTGGCCCCTGACTCTTTGGCCCCTGACCCTTTTAGCCCCTGACCCGTTATGCCCCTTACTGTTTGGGCCCCTGACCCTTTGGACCCTGAAACTTTGGCCCCTGACCTTGGCCCCTGAACCTTTGACCTCTGACCCTGTGGCCCCTGGCTCTGTCCCATAGGCCTGTTCAGTACTCCATCAGCAGCATGAAGCCAGACAAGTGTCATGATTGTATATCAGGTCTAATTAAAGTCCTTGAGGTCCAGTTAGAGAGAGTTTCCTCACTAAAGGTCAGAACATCAAGGTCAGATATGCGCTCTATGATTTTGTGCCATATGCATTGAAGTAGCCAACAGTTGTATTAACGTGTGAATGCAGCACGGTGGCTCAGTGGTTAGCACTGTCGCCTCACAGCAAGAAGGCCCTGGGTTAGAATCCCGGTCGTCCCGGTCGTTCCAGGTCCTTTCTGTGTTGAGTTTGCATGTTGTCCTTGTTCCTGCGTGGGTTTACTCCGGGTACTCCAGTTTCCCCCACCATCATAGAGACATGCACAGCATCGTATGGATATGATTGAATGTTGGTGGTGCACGGAGGGGCCGTAGGCGCTGATTGCCAGGTCCAGTCAAAATATTGAACTGAATTGTCCTGCAGCTTTAAATTCAGTTTCTTCAGGCATCAAGCGATGTCAATCAAAAGAGCCAAGATATTATATTCTTGTTCTCTGAAAGGACAAATGTGTGAGCAGAGACTCCATCTGGTTATGAAACCATTTGTTTCAGATCATTTCTCTCTGTTCACATCAGTGATCATCAGTTAATTCATGTTACATTATGATCATATTGGGGTCTTATCTTTATTCATAAATCAGTGAACCCACCTCAGAGTCTTCAGTCTACAGTGTGGACTCTCCAGTCCAGCAGAGAGGAGCTTCACTCCTGAGTCCCACAGATCGTTGTCACTCAGGTCCAGGTGACTGGAGGCCTGGGAGCTGAGGACTGAGGACAGAGCTCCACAGCTTCTCTCTGAGAGGTTACAGTCCTTCAGGCTAAGGGAGGAACAGAGATTAATACAAACAACATGTTCAATCAAAGTAAAACATCAATCCATGTAGTAATGTTAACGTCTCCATACAGAGCTTTGTTGGAGGCTTTGACCACCGGCATCAGCCTCAGAAGAGCCTCCTCTGAAGCAGATTTGCTCAGGTCAAACACCCCCAGATCTTCTGATGACAGTAAGATGAAGCCCAGAGCTGACCACTGAGCAGGAGACAGTTCAACTGTGGAGAGACGTCCTGATCTCAGGGCCTGTTGGATCTCCTCCACCAGAGAACTATCCTTCAGTTCGTTCAGACAGTGGAACAGATTGATGCTTTTCTCTGGGGACACATCCTCACTGATCTTCTTCTTGATGTACCGGACTGTTTCCTGATTGGCCTGTGAGCTTCTTTCTGTCTGTGTCAGCAGACCTTGCAGAAGAGTCTGGTTGGTATCCAGGGAAAGACCCAGGAGGAAGCGGAGGAACAAGTCCAGGTGTCCATTTGGACTCTGTAAGGCCTTGTCCACAGCACTCTGGTAGAGATCTTTGAGTTTAGGTTCTGCTCTCAATACTTCAGGCCGACCAAGGCCTTCTGCTCCTGTTTTTTTTCTGCCATCAGGTTGACACCAGAGTTGCTGAATATCAGATGGACATGAAGAGCAGCCAGAAACTCCTGAACACTCAGATGGACGAAGCAGAACACCTTGTCCTGGTACAGTCCTCTCTCCTCTCTAAAGATCTGTGTGACCACTCCTGAGTACACTGAGGCTTCTCTGATATCGATGCCACACTCGGTCAGGTCGCATTCATAGAAGATCAGGTTCCCTTTCTGCAGCTGATCAAAAGCCAGTCTTCCCAGAGACTCAGTCATCTTCCTGCTCTCTGGACTCCAGTGTGGATCCGTTGCAGCTCCTCCATCAAACTTGACCTTCTTCACTTTGGACTGAACCACCAGGAAGTGAATGTACATCTCAGTCATGGTATTGGGCAGCATTCCTCCCTCAGTGGTCTTCAACACGTCCTCCAGAACTGTAGCAGTGATCCAGCAGAAGACTGGGATGTGGCACATGATGTGGAGGCTTCGGGATGTCTTGATGTGGGAGATTATCCTGCTGGCCTGCTCCTCATCTCTGAACCTCTTCCTGAAGTATTCCTCCTTCTGGGGGTCAGTGAACCCTCTGACCTCTGTCATCAAGCCAACACAGTCAGGTGGGATCTGATTGGCTGCTGCAGGTCTTGTGGTTATCCAGAGGCGAGCAGAGGGAAGTAGTTTCCCCCCGATGAGGTTTGTCAGCAGCACATGCACTGAGGTGGACTCTGTGACATCAGTCAGGACCTCATTGTTGAGGAAGTCCAGAGGAAGTCGACACTCGTCCAGACCGTCAAAGATGATCACAACCTGGAACCTTTCAAACCTGCAGATTCCTGCTTCTTTGGTTTCAGTGAAGAAATAATGGATAAGTTGCACCAAGCTGAACTTCTTCTCTTTCAGCACATTCAGCTCTCTGAACGTGAATGGAAACAGGAAGTGTATGTCCTGGTTGGCTTTGTCTTCAGCCCAGTCCAGAGTGAACTTCTGTGTTAGGACTGTTTTCCCAACGCCAGCCACTCCCTTCGTCATCACTGTTCTGATTGGCTCCTCTCTTCCAGGCGAGGCTTTGAAGAGGTTTTCTTGTCTGATGGGTGTTTCTGGTCTGTGTGGTTTCCTGGATGCTGTTTCAATCCGTCTGAACTCATGCTCCTCGTTGACCTCTGCAGTCCCTCCCTCTGTGATGTAAAGCTCTGTGTAGATCTGGTTCAGGAGGGTTGGGTTTCCTGCTTTAGGGATCCCCTCAGACACACACTGGAACTTCTTCTTCAGGTTAGACTTGAGTTCTTGTTGGGCTGCAGGCACACAAGTTTCTGGAATGACAACAATCACAGATGAACTTACTGAGTGGTGGTCTTCTGTTTCATTGTAAAGTCTTTAAAATCATCTTACTCTTACTCTTACTGCTCTGCAGACAGTCAGCCAGCTCCCCCTGCTCCATTCTCCTCAAGAAGTTTTGTGCGATCTTCAGAAATGCTTCCCTGCTGCTCCTCATTTGCTCTTCATCCTCACTGTCCAACACCTCCTCATTTTCCTTCTGACCTGCAGGGCCTTCTGGGTAATCTGGATTTAGGGCCTTTTGCATCTTCTTCAACTCGCTCTTCATAAAGCTGACAATGTTCTTCTCAAGTAGCTGGAACCAAAGAATAAAAGTATATTTAATGTTTTTAAATATGTTTAATGGTGTATTGAGGCCGATTTAAAGCTGTGAAATGTGTCCTTAATTTAAATTTATAGCCTTCATTACATCAAAACTTTACAAATGTGTATTTTATGAGTATTCTTTTATTATTATTTTCTGAAAAGTGTTTAACCTAATCTGTGAACATCGGGTTAATGTAGATTGTAAATGCTTTTAGGGAAATATTATTGTAAATCTAATCCAATAGTACAAACTGACAATGGAAAACAAGCACAATTCTCCATCTTCAAAATAAAGACCATAAAGTCTTGAGTGTCTAGATGTTGATATCAGAGGTCAGAGGAGCTTTAATACATACGGGTCGGGTAGGAATTTATCTTTAATCCATGTTTCCAAGTTAGGGCCGGGAATACCGAAATAACCCAGAACCGAGTAGTATTTATACCTGCAAACGTGTCACCTTTCGGTGCAATTCGCCGTTTTGAAATCAAAATAGGTCATCCACGTGAATCTGTAGATCCGAAGAGTATTTCTTTTTAGGGGGGTGGGGGAGGGTGTCAACTGGCTCGCTGCCGCTGAGATTGCAGTGAGACGAGGAGAAAATGTGATGTGTATAGCACATGTGATCTTCGTAATTAAACATCTTTGATGGGACGCGTCGAGTCTTGGCCAATCAGCGTTAAGAAGTCGACAGCGTTTGGGGGGTTCGGGTTAGATACTAACAAGGTATCCGTACATTAACAACGATATGATTTAGCATATTTTTAGTATCGATACTTCATTAAAGCCGCTCCGTGTCTAGCTGTCTGCACACACTGCTCTGCGCAGCGCTCACAGCCAGAGACGTCAAGTCGCGAGCTTTTGAGTCTTCGGCTTCAAAAAAAATTAAATAAAAAGATGCCAGAAGTGAAATGTTTAAGTTCTTTGTCTCCACTGCAGACAGTCTGTAAATACATGTAACTCTACAGCTGCTCATCCTGATGAACTCTGTATCATCTGGTCAGACACAGACTGAAGGCCTCATAGTGTATAATCAATGCTATGATGCCTCCATGTAGTTTCATTCATATCTGTGGGCTAATACTAATATTACTGACATTTGTTAAGTGTTGAGAAAGTTGGTAAAAAGTGATCAATACAGATGTTTTATTTATTACTAGTATAGATAAATATACCAGTCTCATATTCATGGTATCATATTGTTTTCATGGTATTTTATTGAATTCTGGTATCAGTATCTTGATATTTATGGCAGGTATGGTATAGAAGTTATAATGTTAGTATTGTGGCAACCAGGTAGAGACAGACTCAAGGAAAAGTCCTTGAGTCCTTTAACCATAATATATATAATGACAATGTATATGTGTTATTACTATTATTATAGGGCTTAGTCAGAGCGGAGGACCTTTTGTTCTTAAACTGTTTATTCATATTCTTCAGATTTGTGGTCACTTTGTTCACCCCTCATGAGTTTACAGGTATAAATATTGAAACTTCTCCAATCAAACCATTCCTGAGATTCCTTTTGGTGCTTGCAAGCTTGGCGGTGATGAGCAAGTCAGTGCCACACAAAAGCTCCACAAGTGAGTTCATCCCTACAGATAAATAACTCAGACGTTTAAATGATATTAGGCCTGAAGGTGAGACATAGAAGGTGTGGCCTCTTTGATTGACAGGTGGACGTCTCCTCTGTTGCTCCACCTGCTCGTCTAATCTCCATCAACGATCCAACTCTGTGACCATCTCTATATGTTATACAGTCTCTGACTCACACACCTTAAATAAGGGCTCCAGGTCTCCTGCGATTACTTGGGATCTCTGTTGCTGAACTCTTTGGAGAAAAGAAAAGTACAAGTTGTATATTATGTTCTGTCTTAAGGAATCCTGACATCAAGGTAAAGGAGGGTCTGATCTCTGCTGATGGATCCTGATAGAAACACAGTCGCGAATGAAAGCTCACCTTAGTTCATCAAACTGAAGTCCACCTTTGAAATCATCAGGGATTAACATAGAGTTGTCACTCTTCAGGGACAAACAGCTGGGTCCAGGTTCAAGTCGAGGAGAGTCATCTCTCTGCTCATGGATCCTGATAGAAACACAGGGCTGATTCACTTGTTCAGTAAAATTCTGACAGATTTAGTTCCTTTTGGTTGTAAAAGCTTACCTAACAGACTGAACTCCATCTTTGAAAAATATAGGCCTATCCATAGAGTGGTCACTCTTCATGGACACACAGCTGGGTCCAGGTCCTGGTCCCGGTCCAGGTCCAGGTCCCGGTCCAGGTCCAGGTCCAGGTGAGTCTGGTCTGCTCAACACAACACACACAGAGCTTAGAGGGTGAGTAATGACGGAGGAGTGGCGTGCCATGGAGAACGGTCCTGGCCTCACCTCTGAGCTTCGGTCTGGCTGTCATGTTCCCCACACAGAGAGGTTTTAGAGGGAGGGACTCCCTCCTCTCGGTCCCCACACTGATGCATAGCAGAGTCCACACCTCCACACACACCTGCTGCACACACTCACGTCACAGGACACACACACGGCAACACAAGCTGTCAAACCGGTTCAGACGCATATTTCATTCATGAGTCAAACTCAAGTTGCTTCAAGGTTTTAGCACTTATTTTATTCTAAGCAGTGTTGGGAGTAACAGTAATCCACTACATTTAGCAGTAACGAGCATGTAACAAAGTATTTTTTTTAATCAACTAACTTAGTTACAATTACTGAAATTTAAATGAGTTTGTTACTCGCGTTACCCTCTTTTGTGAAAAATTAACACTTGCAGACAAGAAGACAAGATATACCAGAAGCTCCACATCAACACCGTGTTTGAGGTTCTCAGCCACGGGACTCGCCGTCCAACCCGAGCCCCGTGTGGAGGCGTGTCCTGTATGTATTCCATCGTGGTGACATAATGTACCTCCTCGTGCTTGACTGAAGTCATATGCATGAAACAATGTTTGTTATTTGATTTATTAAGATATTCCGGTGTATTTTCTTTGTCTTCCGTACTGCTCGATGAAGGCATGGTGCACGCCATATTGCCATTCTGTTGACAAAAAGCAGCTCCCTCATTGGTGTAGAACCAGGCACGTGCACAGACATTTTGGGGGGCAGGTGCTCAAACCCCAAAAAAGGGCACCCAATGACAAAATAAAATCCTGACCGAGTTGAAGCATAAGCAGCAATATGAAGCAATATATCCTCGGCCTGTGTTTCCTCTGGGCAGCATCAGACCGCTAGCTTACATTTTCTTTATGAATAAAGATGAATTATTATATAGCAACAACAGTACAAGCGTTCTGATTGGCTAATGGGTCGTCATGCCAGCCACGTATCGCCCTCCTCACCGGTCTGATTCTGATCCGTGTTGCCCTCTGACCTCATTTTCAAAATGAGCGATATTGATAGACGTCAACAGCCAGGAGAGCAGTGGTCCTCAAACTAAGGCCCGCGGGCTGGATACGGCCGCCTCCACATTTGGCCCGGTCCTCTGAACAATACCAGAGAGGCCTTGTGATTTTTTTTTTCAGTCTGGCCACACAAATCCTAGACTAGACCTGTTAAATAGAATGGAATAAGAATTCAGTCTCTCTCTCTCTTCTATCTCTCTCTCTTCCCTCTCGCCTATCTCTCTCTCTTCTATCTCTTCTCTCCCTCTCTCTATTCTCTAAACATAACTAATGTCAGTAAACAGCTGCAAAGCTTTGAAATCACGGATTTCGTGAGTTTTTGTTTGTTTATTTTTTCAGGAAACTCGGACCAGTTGTGACGTCAAGTCAGAAAAGTGCCTTTTTTGCTGGAGACACTTTTTTCATTATCAGTATTTAAGAAAAAAAGTCACTCTCTCTGTCATTAAGTCCTCCCAAATGTGTTTTGATATCCGACGGGGCATTTATTTGAATTCTTGTGAGTTCTTGTGAGAATTTCACCTCGACCTGCTCCACAGCGCTCACAAGCAAGGCCGGATTAACCATTGGGGCAACTGGGCACTTGCCCAGGGGCACATGACATCTAAGGGGCCCTGGACAACGTCAACTAAAATGTTATCAGGGCTCTCAAGTGTCACGCATTGAGCGTGAGACTCACGCATTTCGGTCTTAACTCCCGCACTCCCGCCACACATCGTATTTCTCACGCTGAAAAAAACTCTCGGCTATTTAATGTTTTAATGTGCCGCAGCGCGCAAACATGAGCTCGCCGCGCCGCACTGACGGTGGAGAAATCAAGCGCTCTCCTTGAGAGCCGCTTATCAGCCAATCAAAAAAAAGAAATGGGCTACACAAGCCCATCAGAAAACAAACGTATCTGTTGTATCTGGGTAAGATTTAATCCAGCAACCAATGAAAATAAAGCATCCTGGAATTGCGAGCGACTGATATCCTATGATGTGATGTGCACGAACGAGCTGCTCGGCTGACATCCACGTATCCTACAGACCTCGATGCGTCCCTAGCAGACAAGCTCATGCAGTTCACACACTTTGTGTCGAGTGAGACTTCCCCTGTTAAAATGCTGCAGATTATTGAAACAAATGGCCTTAAAACAACATTCCCAAATATATATGTTGCACTTAAAATGTGTTTAACTCTGCTAGTCTCGAATTGTGAGGGTGAGGGGTCGTTTTCTGTTTTAAAACGAGTAAAAAATTCATTAAGAACCACTATGACACAGGCAAGACTTTCTGTTCTTTCTTTACTGTCCATAGAAAATGAAGTTGTTGAGGGAATGGACTTTGAAGATATTGTGCACAAGTTTGCATATTTGAAGTCTAGAAGGAAGGCCACTGAGTAATCTATAATGGAGAACATAATTAACTGTATGTGTTGATAAGTTGATAAGTTGAGAAGTTTTAAAAGCTAAGATAGGTCATTAGGCCTAATAATTGAATTGTTTGTTTCTTCATGAGTTCAGTGTTGAAAAGAGGCTAGTTGTGAGGCATTAAGTGTTTGAGTTAATAGTAGTAATATGTGTTTTAATGTGAGAAAATAATTAATATGTGTGTATGAATGTATATAATATATATGTGTATATGAATGCTAGTGTGTTAATTGTTACTGCTGGAATTGGTTATTGGTTGGAATGGTTACTGGAATTAATATATGTGTGTTAATGTGAGAAGTAAAGTAAAAGTAAAGATAGGTCATTAGGCCTCATACTTGTTTGTGTAGTCATGAGTTCAGTCTTTAAGGGAGGCCAGTTGTAAGTTCCATTTGTTTAAATAAAATAATAAGGATATATAGTAGTGAAGTGATCAACATCAAATGTTGAATTGTGATACAATAAACATGATCTTGACTTTGAAATGACACGCAACAGTGTAGCCAATGGTTTACTTTTACTCAATACACCTTGATCCTTGTTGCCCAGGGCACGGTAAATTGTTAATCTGGCCCTGCTCACGAGCTAATGTTGTTGATTTATCACAAAACAACGTCAGGGGACAAACACGTCATGACCTGTTTGTCTGGTGCTGCGGGTCAGAGGAGGAGGAGGTGGTGCGAGGAGTGCGCGACTCGCGAGCACCAAGAGGGGGAGGAGGGAGGAAGGAGGGGGGGGGGGGGGCTCGTGAGCGCCGCGGAGCAGGTCGGGGTGAAATTCTCACAAGAACTCAAATAAATGCCCCGTCGGATATCAAAACACATTTGGGAGGACTTAATGACAGAGAGAGTGACTTTTATTCTTAAATACTGAAGAATGAAAAAAGTGTCTCCAGCAAAAAGGGCACTTTACTCAGACAGGGCAAAAGGGGAGGAGCTTGAGCACCACTAGGGCTCTACCTGTGCACGTGCCTAAGAACGATCACGTGTCGGACCGCGCCACCACTCGTGACCAAGATCCTATTACGCTGTGAAGAAACTAGTTCGGCATAAAACAAAGACGCATCGAGAATCGACTGGAAAGTCAGCGACAAACTCTTTTTTGGTAGCAAAGCACGACTCTTTCTTTTTTATGAACTACTTTAGGCAAAATAAATGATCAGCCAATCAGCACCAGGAACCATTTATACCGTCCAGTTAAAGAGAGAAAGATCCTGATGATCCAACATGTCCAGATTCCTCTGGTCAGATTCTCACCTGCTGAACTGACCTCAGGTCAGTTTAGGGACACGTTCACCTTCTGTGTGGAGGAACCTCTGGAGAGAAGAAGCTGCTCTGGTCTTCCCCTCAGTCCTGGCGTGTGTGTGGAGAGAGTTCTTTCACGATCAACCTGTGTGTTCTCGGAGACTCCCGGTGTGATCGCAATCGCAGCGAGCTTGTTCTTCGCTTGTGATCACAGAATAAATCTCCCGTACGTTGGCTGAATTCTCCCGAAGGCTGTACCAGGCACCCGACATGTAGTTCACTCTGTCAGAGTTCTGGTCACAAAGGAATGGGCCGCCAGCTGCTCTGCTCATACTTTCACTTTCACTTTCAAATATCATACAAGGGCATTGGAACTTCATTTCCCCGTTTCACCACAGAAACATGCAGAGTTCAACAAGTTCACGTCGGAGCACCGGGAGGAGGCGGGGTCAGAGGGGGAAGGGTTGTGGTTTCTGATCGTGTTTTCAGGAAGCAGCACAAAGATTTACCAACAACAAAGCTTTCCAAACGCATTCGCCAAGAAGAAACGCTTCAATTGCAAAAACAATAATCTTTTTGGGATCCGAGCCTCCCGTGGTCCCTATCGTAAAATGATTTATTCAGTTGCCTGTCGTCAAACCTCAGCCCAAACGTCACAGGATGTTAGTCTTTTAAAATGACTTCCCTTTTATACAAAGCGATTTACAATCATGTTACAATCATAGAAATTCAGGGTTACGTGTCTTGCTCTAGGACTCAACTTTTCATTGTTTAACTGATGACACACTGCAGAAAAGGAGGAACATATTTATTAATGGAGATTTAATGTTCAGGACGCAGTCGTTCAACTCATATCGGTTTTTAGGACTGTAGCCCCATCTAGTGGTCAACATGTATATTTACATTTTGATCCTAGAAAGTGTTTCTACTAAGTTTTCTGTCAGTCTTGATTCAAATGACATTTATATTTACTAAGGAGACATATATGTGTCGTCCCACAGCAAGGCAATGACAACCCACCCAGACCATAATATTAACATGCGCATTGGCTTCTGGGACTTGATAAACAAAGGAGCTCCATGCATGTGAAGAACAGCACTGGACACGGCTGTTCTTTGGTTCCACACTTTGTCAAAATAAAAATAAAAGCTAAACAGATAAATGCAAAGTGGGGGAACCACAACAAGAACGGAATATCTGGGTCACTAAATATTATGTTTGTGTGGTGGTTAGTGCTATGGACATTTACATTCGCCCCCCCCCCCCCCCCCCCCCCCCCCAGGGGCAAGACGTGGATAGTGGGACCTCACTGACAGCCAATCAAATTGCAGTATTATCAACTCTGTCCAATGTCCTGAAAAGCCATGTTTGGACAGGATTCAAGACTCAGATAGGCCAAAGCCACACATCAATGATGAAGAGCTTTTTATCAAGAAAAGTGTTTCCTACTTTGCTATTTTCTGAGTGCCACTTCATCCCTTTATTTATAACCTATATGTATTATATTAGTTTTCTTCTCGTGGAGATTTGAATTGCAATTGCTTAAATTAAATAGTCTTTACTGTTCAATATAATGATTCACATATTAATGATACATGTAGACATTAGTCCATGAAATATATTTATTTACAACAGGGACAGTAAATATTGAACAGACAGCCCATAGTGCAAGGTCACACAAACAATAAAAACAGTAAAACAAATATAATTTATATAATACAAGAATGCAATTATTAGAATAAGAAAAGATATATAAATGAGAAAACACTGCCCATCTCTTATTTTCTCTTGTCAACGGCCCATCTGTTTTTCTCCGTCTCATAGAAGGCAGACGCCTGGAACTCTCTCCACGTCATCTCCTTCTCCATGCCCTGGTCTCTGTACAGGGAGAATACTTTGGCAGGACAATAAACGTACTTCCCTGCTACCCCAGGGAACCCGGTGTGAATGTGAGGCTGGTTTGGGCCCTGCTTCAGTCTCACAGAAGCGACCCATAGCTTCCAGCTCGTCTTCATCAGATCCTCTGCTGCTGTGAACAGGTCCACTGGCTGACGTCATGGTGGCAGCCAGGAAGCTGTGGAGGAGGACCGGTGGGGACGGCTATTGGCCTGGGGAATGGCTCACCTGGTCAGATGAAAATAAAGATGAAATTAGTATGATTTTAGGTGTGACTTTATTTCATCTTTTTAAAATGTACACAACCAAATAAAATAAAAGCATTAAAATACTGACTTTGCCCTTTCTGTGGAGTTGGCAGTTGACCGGGCTCTGCAGACGTCTCAGGAGAAATCAGGAGCGCCTCTGACACTGTAGAGAACATTGAACATGTTGTTGTTATTATTATTATTATTGACAAGATGAAGCCAGAATGTAACATGACATTGACGCTGTAGTTGGTGAAGCTCAGCGAGCTGTACGCTGGAGTGCTGCCTACTTTTGCTCCAGAAACAGTGCACCAGTATCTAGTATACAACTGTAAAGTTGAGAATAAACAACGGCTTTGATGTACACTACATGTGAACATGTGTAGGATGCAAATACAGGTAAAGTACTACACACCAGGAAGTGTGACAGTCGGCTCTGCTGATGGATGACGTGCTGCTTCTGGCATCAGACACATGAGCTCCTGGGCAACAGGCTCAGGTCTCTTTACCGATGTAGACGCAGGGCTGAGAGAGAAGGATCAAACACAAGAACAACTTCCTGGTTCAGAACTCAGAGGAGCCGGTGGACTCAGGACCGATCATGTTTCAGTGAATGTGCACAATGTTGATGCATTTACCATCTCCTGGTGGACCCTGAGCCTTGGCTGCTGCTGCCTGTAGCTGATGGTACTGCAACGGAAAAACCTTTGTTTGTTATTCATACTTTGACAGTAAACATAAACTACTGTTAGTAAAGGCAGAACGTATCTTTACTGAACCTGCTTTGTTCAGCCAAAGCCAATCAAACTGTTTCTAACATTATTACATGCAGAGTATATTTCATTCATACACATGTGTTCATGTTGCAATGGGTTAATATTCAGGAGCCAGTCATCACTATGTCTAAGTTTATTTGCATGCATATCAGAAAACAAAGACGGATACGTACCCTCATCAGGACCGGAGTCGATTCATAGTCACTAGGACAACAGGTAGAACGCCAAAAGACTAACAGGACCAGAACACGGGCGACACGAGACGAGTCCTGCTTCATGTGGGATAAGAATTCATGGTCCCAGTTGTGTCGGTCGGCGGCACGGTGCTCTGGGTTAAAGACCTCTTTCTCGTCTGGTAGATGAGGAGGATGACGAAGATGCAGAAATAGCTATAAAACACACAAAACAATATCAAATATGCTGAATAGAATACAGGATTAATAGCAAATCCTCTGAACTGTAAACAATTGTGAATCTTCAGGAAGGGGAAACAAAGAAAAAAAAGAGACCACATGTATACTCACAGCTCTGCACATGTTGCTTTGAAGGAGAGATACTCAGCATCATCCTCTCCAGCTCTTCATCATCATCACTGTGATGCAAACAGACAACATGGAGGTGAACTCACCACCTCCCCACAGTCATGTGACTCAAGTAACAATGAAGTTTGAAGTGTCTTATCAAGAAAGGATCTCCATTCCCTTTTGACCATTCAAAAAAGACCTGCATCAGACTATGAGTATACTTTTATATAAACACTGTATCACATTCTGCTGTTCTCTGTTTTTAACAATGGTGGAGAAAGTATTAAGAACTTCTATTTCAGTAAAAACAGAAATATTAATACCACCACATGGTGGTCCTGCTTAAAACAAATAAATAAAAGTAAAAGTTACAATTACTCACTGTTTTAATATGCTGCTGGTCGTTTAACCTATAATTACACCTTTATTAGTTGATTGTAATACATGTGGAGCAGTTAATATACGTGACTATAACTTGTTAAAGTAAAGCTTCATCAGCGACGGTAACAGAGAAGTGCACGTTTTGTAAAGTTACGGGAGTCAATAAAAAGAGAAACACCGTGACTCCCTGTTTAAAGTTTACCGCTCCTTCACAGCGTGTATGTAACGTCATATCCACAGTGTTGATATGGTCATGTAACGTCATATCCACAGTATTGATATGGTCATTTAACGTCATATCCACAGTATTGATATGGTCATGTAACGTCATATCCACAGTATTGATATGGTCATGTAACTTCATATCCACAGTATTGATATGGCAGAGCTGCCAACTCTCACACGCTTTTGCGTGTTTTCACACGCTCTCACGCCACACAACCAATTTCTCATGGCAAAAGAAATTCTGATTCGGGCCGAAGCGCGTTGGTTTCTTTTTCAAACTCCGCGACGATAGATGGCGCTAAGGAGCGCATCTGTAAACCTGTTCGCTGCATACACATCCTATTGAAACCAAAGAGTCCCGGAGTTAGCAGCAGAAGAAGATGTTCAGACAGACACAGCGAGCAGACTACGGTAGGGCAGGGCTCTCAAGTGTCACGCATTGAGAGTGACAGTCACGCATTTCGGTCTTTAGTCACGCTCCCCCGCCACACATCGTATTTATCACGCTGACAAAAAACCTCGGCTATTTAATGTTTTAATGTGCCGCAGCGCGCAAACATGAGCTGGCCCCGCTGCCATCACCGTAGGAAATCACGCGCTCCCTGGAGGTCTGCTGCAAGGTGGCATTTATCAGCCAATCAAAAAGAAGAGCTGGGCTACACAATAGCCAATCAGAAAAAAACCTATCTGTAATCCAGCAACCAATGAAAATAAAGCATCAGTCACTCTTACCTGTCTTTAGAACTTGAGAGCCCTGTTAATGACATGTGGTTCAATTAGGTACTCACTCTTAAACTTTAAATCTTGAAAGAAATAATTGTTTGTGTTTGTGCGTGTGATTTTGTGTGGTGATGTAAACTCAGCTGTCATAACAAGCAGGAGAGCACCTTGTTAAGCTGCCCACAGGCCTAGGAAAAGGACCCTTTCAAAAAAAATCCGTACCAAACAGTACTTTGAACAAGTAAGATGTATTATAAAGAATTTAACATAAAGACAGGACATTTGTGCAATAGAATTAGGCATGTTTTTGTAAATGAGAGTAGAGTTATTAAAAAAAACTTTAAATTCTTTAAGGTAGCAAAGATGCCTCGTAAAAGACCTTTGCCAGGCCAGAATGCAGGTACAACATGGGTACAATGCCAAATTAATTCAAATTTCCTGATATTTGAGCCACCAACGTGTGTGGCTGCGTGCGCGGCAACATTTTGGTCACCCCCGACAAAATCTCACTCCAAGGTTTTTTGAAAAGTTGGCAGCTCTGATATGGTCATGTAACGTCATATCCACAGTATTGATGTGGTCATGTAACGTCATATCCACAGTATTGATGTGGTCATGTAACGTCATATCCACAGTATTGATATGGTCATTTAACGTCATATCCACAGTATTGATATGGTCATTCCGACAGCATTATTTATTTAATGATGTCGCGTTAACTTCCCGTTTCAACAGCGCAAGAAAGTCACACACACGGAGACACACAACTGAAAAAATACAACCAAGTTTACAGCGCGAACCATAGACTGTCAAGACTAATTATCATGACATGTTAGTTCATTGTAATAAGTTAGAACGACTTACTGTTTCACGTAACGAGTCGGTCCTTCTCACAGCATAGATAGACTGAATGAGAGACGGAGGAAGGGGAGGAGCTTCACTCTGAAAACAGCGCCACTGAGCTGCGAGTGGCCAGAGATATATTACATCGGCGATTCTAGACACAGCCATAGAGAATGAATGGGAAGCTCATCCAGCGCCTGTCTTTATCGAATACAGAAATATCAAATCAAATCGAATCAAATCTGTCCTCATGTGGAATGGCCTGGAAACCGCTGTATGCCCAGGTGTATATTTAGATGGCTTTTCTCCCATCAACCGTGACCAATTATCTTCAACGGTTTCTATTTCCCTCCGTCGCCGATGAAAGAGTCGGGCAGCGCCATCTTGAGTCTCTTGGAGGGCCGCTCGCAGTCCTTGCCGACGCACGTAGGTCGGAGCGGTAGAAGCCGGCGTCGAGCATGTCGAGGCAGTCGGGGGCGCCGGAGGGGAAGCCGAGGGCCTCGTCGTGGCTCAGGGAGCCGCGAGGGTGGAGGCCTTCCATCGGGGGGAAACCGTAGGAGTCGATGCAGCCGACCTCGGCGGGGTTGCACACCGTTGCGA
Organism: Liparis tanakae; assembly: GCA_036178185.1. Taxonomy (NCBI): domain Eukaryota; kingdom Metazoa; phylum Chordata; class Actinopteri; order Perciformes; family Liparidae; genus Liparis; species Liparis tanakae. The sequence continues at coordinate 5,211,481 of CM070094.1, read as the reverse complement.
CCGTGTTGCTCAAGGCCCAGTCACACCGGGGAAACGCACGGCCGGCGCATAATTAAGATCTGTGCGTCGCTGTTCGTCCAAGTTTTGGGAAAAGCTAACAATAACCCAGCGAGTTGACAGCGAATGCACAGCGTATTGGACGCATACAGAACGTATACAGGGCGCATGCAGAACGCATATGTTCAAATAATCCAACGAATACACAGCGCGTTGCTAGCGCGTGGAACGCATGCAGCACGCATGCAACACGCACGCACCGCGCATGCGCACCGCACGTGCAACGCACAGCCAGCGAATAGCAGCGTCTGTATAAAAAAGTGGCTGCTCATGTTGCTTGTCGTAGTGTTTTGACAACTGCAAGACTCCAAGATGCCAAAACGAAGGATCCAGACATCCAAGAAGAAGACTCCTGCTCCTGATACTATGCCTAGTGGTAGTGGTATAGGTAACGAAATGTCCAGCCTGGACCCTGCTACTTTTAGAGATGCTTCACGCTCTCCACCCTCATCTCGGGGCTCCCCTACTCCCTCACGCTCAGTAGGGAGTACATACCCATAGGGAGTACATACAACGAATACCCAGCGCGTGCTCTGCGTGTACCTGGCGTTGGTCCAGCGTGCTCTGCGTGTGTCTGGCGTCCTTCTGGTGTGTACATGTATGCGTCGAGCTCTGCGCACATTTTCGTGCATGCACAAAAACCCCGACGCACGAAGCGTTGGCCCAGCGCGCTCGACGAACGAGTAACGAATGCTGACGCACACCGAGTGAACGACAACGCAGAGTCATGTTTTCGAGCGTTGGCCGTGCGTTGGCCGTGCGTTTTAACCGGTGTGACTGGGCCTTCAGCGCTGCAAAGAGACGGGACACGTTCAGCCTCCAGCTGCAGGAGCACAGGCCGCCTGTATGGAGGACTCAAAATGACTTAAGTATAAATAAATAAATTAATAAATATATGAATAAATAAATAAATGCTTAAATAAAGGTATAAATAAATGTATAAATGCTTAAATAAATGTATAAATAAATAAATAAATACAGGAATGAATGAATATAAGTTATAAATCAACAGGACACCATTAAATAAATATATTTCTACATTTCTGTATTTCTTCATTTATTTATTTCTCTATTTATGTGTCCACACGTATTTCTTCATTTATTTATGTGTGACATTTACGTGTCCGTATATTCAAATGAGCTGGGAGGTCCGAACCTCTGTCTAAAGCCTGATTGGTCACAGGAGTGTGATGCACCTGGTGTGTTGTGCTCTACTACTCCTGTCTGGCACATGATGCTGCAGTTGGCTCGCTCAGCTCACCGTTAGCAGGAGTTAGCCGAGACAGCTTTTTGACTTCAACCGTTTATCAATTCCAAGAACACTGAGAACAGACTTGTGTTCTTTTGCAGTCTGGTCTTGGGGGTCTGGTCTTGGAGTCTGGTCTTGGGAGTCCAGACTCTCGAGGACGCAGGACGGTCTTTCTGGTCTTGTGACGTCAACACATAAACTGCTGTTGCTCATGAATTTACTCCAATTATTCACTGTAACATACTTTACAGTGGAGTAGAATGTGTTGCGGTGTTTACTGTCGTCTGGCGTAGGCTACGAATAAACGGTAATACATATACAACGTCTCGTAGCTTTCCTGACCCAGGGTCGCTACAATATGAAGTTATGAATCTTAACCCTCAGTCAAATTGACGTATCGTTATCTTTTACTAAATAATAAACTCTTTGTGCTCTTTAAATCCTCCCAAACCTATTTACATCTCATGTTTAGCCGCTACGGAGATATCAGAGCCAGTGGAGCATTTCAAAAAGTCCTGCCGACATCAGGCTGCTGTCGGCGGCTGCACAGCGCGCTGAGCTCAGTGAGCAGCAGGACCTCAAATCTCCGTTGCAGTTCCTTATTAGGCTGAATCTCGATAAACCGACCACAGATTTGATGCTTAAACTACTAACTTCTCGGCTGAAAACATCCTTGAATTACATTCCGTGACTCAACAGTAGTATTTAGAATGTACAGACAAGAACGCATAATAAACGCTGTTCGTCTACAGATCCAAGTGCTAGGGATCGATTGCTTATGTCTTACTCCCCGACTTGACCAATCAGGCTTTAGACAGAGGTTCGGACCGCCCAGCTCATTTGAATATACGGACACGTAAATGTCACACATAAATAAATGAAGAAATACGTGTGGACACATAAATAGAGAAATAAATAAATGAAGAAATACAGAAATGTAGAAATATATTTATTTAATGATGTCCTGTTGATTTATAACTTATATATTCATTCATTCCTGTATTTATTTATACATTTATTTATTTATACATTTATTTAAGCATTTATACATTTATTTATACATTTATTTATTTATTCATATATTTATTCATTTATTTATACTTAAGTCATTTTCAGTCCTCCATACGCCTGAGGCGCTGCTCCCCGAGTCACGACAGGGCTCACACACGTCCACCGATGGACCTCCAGGACTTAACTGAACTCTCCCTGTGGACATGACGTCTTTTTGAAGAGTACTCAGACGAGGAGAATTACAAAGCATGCAATACACCTTCAATGAAACAAGTGAATGGGAGACAATAGTCTGATTAAAAGAATAAACATTTTGATACGTGTTTAATCTTAGAAACACTTATATCAATGTGTGTTCTTTTAATCAAACTAGTATATAGCCATTCCGCCTTGTATATACTTTCTTAAGTCACTTTCTTAAACTTCTTAGACCGTTGCACTGTTTTGTTTTGTTTTGTTTTGTGTTGTAATGTATATTTTGTGGAACACACTGAGAGTCACTTTACCAAGTCATCGTTGTTTCACTTTTCAAATTCTACCATTTTCATTTGATTTCCTGAAATAAAATCAAAGTTTCATTCCCATTTCATAGAAGGCCAGTGTGTCATTTGTTGTTAGACTTCCTCCATTCACGTGTTAAAGTAAACAACACATTTAAAGTGAACAATACAGAATAACGGCGCTATCTTGGCGTGTGACGTTCATGTGTTTTTACGACATACTCTACTGCGGCACGTTTTGTGACATTTCTATGTCTAACAATATTATGACTCTTAAAATATATTTTGATATCAAATTTAAATGCCATACTATGACATAGTTGATTTGTTATGACATACAAATGAGGAATTATGAGATACTTTTTTTTTTACATCTTATACTATTATTTTGTTATGACTTTTTATGCCATAATATCATATTTGTGAGGTTCGTGTCACGGGGTGGGGCTCAGGCGCAGAGAGACAGGCAGGACTCAGATGTGAATAACAAAAAGACTCTTTAATGAGACAAAAGCTCCAAAAAAAAGCAAAACGTCCAAAAGGGGGCAGGCAGGGACTCGGGGTCAGGGCAAGCAGGCGGGGTCAAACAGGCAGGTCAAGAATATCCAGCGCACAGGGAAGACGGACCAAAGACAACGACTATGCAACGAGGAGAAGAGGAGACACTGCAGACAGCAGATCAATCATTTACCCCGGGGTACACAGATGGATCTAAAGAGCCTAATGCAGGGAGAACTGGACCTGCAGTTATGGCTCCTTTAACTATGAGGTCAGACGAATGTCATCAGACCATCTGTCGTGTTGACAGTTGAGGCTTTAGCTGTCTGACCGGCGCTGCAGTGGGTGGAGGAGGTTCAGGTCAGAAAGGTTGTCATTGGTTCAGATTCCAGTTTAGCATTATCATCATTACAGTCACATCTCACAGCAGGCAGGATGTCATCAACGACATATAGGGAACACTGCTCCCACTGAGTCAGGTGCTATGTTGGTGGCATTCATGTGGGGGCCAGCACAGAGACTGGTGAAGGGAAACGAAGCGGCAGAAACATCAGCAACTCAAGCGTTGGAACGTCAGAACCAGACCAGATGCTCTCTGGATCATCAGAGCTCAACTGATCACTCCCATCTGGGGAGAGAAGAAGAAGACAACAGAAGAGATGGATCAGTGTCTCCAGAGACTCCCTCCATCAGCTGCCAGTGAAGCAGCACATCAGTAGAAGGACTGACAGCTGTCACAGGTGTGTAGCGGGGACGCTGGCGAATTTAACGCCGCTCCGTCAGACGCGGTTTCTTGTTTTTTGTTTTTGATTTTCTGCAGCTTTTCTTTTGACCTTTTGCCATCTCTATCTACATGCTTCGGTTCTTATTGTTCAGTTGGCTGTGTGGTTTGGCTTTGCGACGTCTAACTTGCAATCTAGCTGGCTACTGACGAGCTATCCCCCCCCCCGGATGACACCGCTACTCAACTAACTCACAACTGAAGATCGGAGAGGACGCTGGCGTTGTCTGTTCGCCGTTTCTCCATCTGAGACTTTAACAACTTTAGTTCCTACCGAGACACTCGGGCGGCGGTTTAGCGTGGCCAGGCAACATCCTTCGTTGGTTAGAATGGCTTTCTGCTATACTGTCTCACAACTCCGCCGACTAAAACTCGCAACTGCACCTGGACTCAACATCCCCATCATCAACGAGCTTGGTCTTCTACGTCGCCCTCGTTACATTCACAGAGGTTCCGGCCGAACATTTATTTTCCATAACCAGCTAAACTGCTCTGCTACAAACATCCGTCTCTATGGTCGAGATCCGGCGCACTGGGTTGGATACAATTCATGGAGCGGATTCCAGTCTGCGTGGAGCGGATTTCAGTGTTCTGCGACCTATACAGAGATTCATCCCACATTCGTTGGTCAAAATCGAACTGTTCAATGCTCAATCCATCAGCAATAAATCCACCCTGATTGAAGAACACATCAGGGAGAAAGGACTGGACTTAATGTGCCTAACTGAAACCTGGCATCAGCCAGAGGTTTACTCTGCCCTCAATGAAGCCTGTCCCCGGTTACAGTTACCTGGAGGCAGCACGCAGCACCGCCGTGGTGGCGGCCTAGCAGTCATCCACCGACAGGACCTGGAGCTGTCCCCATCCCGCTGCCCACAATAACATCTTGTGAGTGTCTTGCATTTAAATGTAAGCCCCCTTTCCCATGACTGTTCTTCTCATCTACCGCCCCTAAACCCAACTCCACTTTTATCCCAGAATTGTCTGATCTCCTCACAACACTTTGCACTACATCTGGAAATACCATAATCCTAGGAGATTTAAACATTCATGTCGACTCCCCTTCATGCCACTCTGCTACCGATCTCCTTCAGCTACTGGACTCCCTAAACCTACAACAACATGTTGATGTCCCCACACATTCAAGGGACACACACTCGACCTGGTCATCGCAAACTCCGCCCTCATCACCGACCTACAGGTTTATGACCTTGGTGTGTCTGACCACAAAATAATATCAATGAAGCTGTCTTTCCCTTCTCCCCACATCAAACCCACGCGGCAGATCCACTTCAGGAATCTGAAAACATTAACATGGATGCCCTGGCTCTGGACCTCAAATCTCTCTCCATTGGCTCTACCAACTTCCTCTCTGGCACTGACTTAGTGGATTCCTACAACCAGTCCCTGAGCAGTCTTCTGGACCTTCATGCCCCTATAAAATCCAGGTCAGTCTCCTTCTCACGCTCAGCACCCTGGTACACCTGCGAGCTGCATAAAATGTAGACTGCTGGGCATGTCATCGGCGGCTCAAGGCTTCTGGACTGACTGTTCACAAACAGGCATATAGAGAACACAGGAAGGCCTATGCGAAGCTCTGAGAGATGCGCAGTCCAAGTTTTATTCCACCATTATTAACAACAGCCCGGTAACTCAAAACAACTTTTCTCTACTGTAAATCATCTTCTCAAACCGCTTTCACTTGTCCATCCTGAGGCCACTGAGGATAGGTGCAATATGCACATCAATTTTTTCCGACAAAAGTTAAAAATATCCGCTCACACCTCTCCGCCACTGCTGTCCTGCCGCTCACAACCACCGACCCACTATCTGAGTTTGTCCAGCCTCTTTGCTCCTTCTCAACTGTCACACAGGAAGAAGTGGAGGATATGATCAAAAACACAAGGCCAACCACCTGTGCTCTGGACCCTTTCCCATCAGCTCTGCTAAAGACAAACACCTCTGCCATCTCTCCACTAATCACCACGATCATAAACCACTCGCTCCTGGCCGGCCATATTCCATCTGCGTTAAAACTGCTGTCATCAGACCACTACTAAAAAAAACACCCTGGATCCAGAGGTTTTTTCCAACTACAGGCCCATTTCAAATCTTCCATTTCTGTCCAAAGTTCTAGAAAAGGCAGTTGCAGCACAACTTCACGATCATCTCAAAGACAATAACCTTTTCGAGAAGTTTCAGTCTGGTTTCCGCCCTGGCCATAGCACTGAAACAGCCTTGGTCAGGGTCACAAATGACCTCATGATGGCAGCAGATACCGGTTCCCCATCTCTACTCATCCTCCTGGACCTAACAGCTGCTTTTGATACAATTGACCATAACATCCTCCTTCACCATCTGAAATACACTATTGGACTCTCTGATAAAATACATAACTGGTTCACCTCATATCTATCCGACAGAACGGAATACGTTACCCTGGGCAAAGCAAAATCATACACCCACAACGTCACCTGCGGTGTCCCCAGGGCTCAGTGCTGGGCCCCACTCTCTTCACCCTCTATCTGCTTCCCTGGGTAATATAATCAGCAGGCATGGGGTATCCTACCACTGCTATGCTGATGACACACAGCTCTATATGAGGACAACCCCACTTCTTCTGATTCCAACTCTATATCCACACTCACCACCTGCCTGGAGGACATAGAGACATGGATGAAACTCAATTTTCTTCAGCTAAACAGTTCAAAAACAGAAGCCATCCTAGTTGGCACACCACATCAACTCCGCTCTTCCACCATCACCTGCATTACCTTCTCGGGTCAAAACGTACCTCTCTCAACATCTGTCACCAACCTTGGTGTTAAAATGGACTCCAATCTCACTTTTGACACCCACATCAAACACCTCCGCAAGACAGCTTTCTATCACCTCAGGAACATCGCCAAACTCCGTCCAACACTCAATCTGGCAGATGCAGAGAAACTTAAATATGATCACATCACCCCCGTTCTGAAATCATTACATTGGCTCCCCATCCCACACAGAATTGAGTACAAGCTCTCCTTCCTCACTCATCAGTGCATTCATGGACATGCTCCCCAATACCTGAAAGAACTGCTCACCCCCCAGACCTCATCATTTAACCTCCGTTCTTCAACCAACAACACACTCCAAGTCCCCAGAACCAAGCTCCGCACTATGGGAGATCGGGCCTTCTTCTCTGCAGCTCCGAGGATATGGAACACCTTCCCTGAACATCTGAGGGCCCCACAGACTGCAGAGGCTTTTAAGCGTGACCTGAAAACTCACCTTTTTAAGAAAGCTTACTGCTAAAATATCTTTTATGGGCTTTGCTTTTAAATATATCTTAACATTTTAGCTTTTTATTGTTGTTTTATTCTGCTCTGTAGCACTTTGAGATTGCTCAAATATGAAGTGCAATATAAATGCAATGTATTATTATTATTATTATTAGAAGGGAAACATGCTGGGTCATCTAGGCTGAGTCTTTGCTGAGGGCCCTGAACGCATCATGACTGCAGAAGCAGAGTGGTGTTCACTGCCCGCTGTGAAGATGGACTCTGCTGCAGTAAAGCAGCCCACGTGTGTCCTGCTACACCCAGAGAATACATTCTCCAGATGACGTCTTGAAGTTTGGTTTCCAGGATCTCTGGAACTTCCTCAGCATGAACAAAGCAGCACTAGTGGATGTTTCAGCCGTGACTGATGATCGGCTCCATGGAGGAAACGACTGAGCAGTGAAACACCAGCTACAGTTGTTGGTGACTAAATGTAATGCTGGTTCTCTGAAGTGAGAGCCAGTGGTGTGCCGGCTTCAAACAGACTGATCTCAGAGCTCAACCAAGACCACCAAGAGTTTGAGAGTTTGATGAATGAGGACCACTGTCTCTAAACGTCTCGTGATGCCGTCAGCTGTGATCCAGCTTCACTTCCTGTAGACGTCAACAACAACAACAACAACAACAACAACAACAACAACACATATACTCAAACCCAACGCAACGAGACAGCTGATGTGAAGTGGAACATGTCACCAGGAGATGAAACACTTGATGGATCAATACGTAGATCCATCAAACAGTTATTGATTCAACATGAAGGTGCTACACTAGCAGCAGACAGTGAACCCACCTCAGAGTCTCCAGTCCACAACGTGGACTCTCCAGAAAACCAGTCAGCAGCTTCACTCCTGAATCCTGCAGCAGGTTGTTACTCAGATCCAGTTCTCTGAGACTGGAGGGGTTTGACTTCAGAGCTGATCCCAGAGAAGAACAGCCTTCCTCTGTGATCCCACAGTGTAACAGACTGTAAACACACAAAACAACACACAGAGTTTATTATATCAATACACAATGAATCATTATTGACATCATGAACACGAGTGGCTTTCACTTTGGTTTCATCTTCTTCTGTAAACAGACATTTAGTTAAAATCACGTCAGTGAAAGAAGAAGAAAAGATGACAGAAACAATCTGTTCATCATCCAATCAGATGAGTTCCTGTTTTAAATGTGAACTCCACTTCACAAGGTTTCCTGCAGCTGGTAGCAGACGTGTAGAAGCAGCTTACAGCCGGAGGATTCATGACTTCAGAGAGAAGAGGAACCTGATCACAAGGATCACAGCAGCTTTTATTTCAACACTGACTTCATTTAAATGTATAAATGTTTGCTTAATGTGTGAATCTTTTTATGAGCAACATTGACTCACTCAAGTATATATATATATATATATATATATATATATATATATATATATATATATATATATGTATATATATATATATACACACATCTATCTATATATATATATATAAAGATTGTCAATCTATTAATGAAAATTAACTAATGAATCACACATTTTGAATATCAATTTCTTTCTTCTTCTTTTTAAAGACCAAACTTCACACAGAGCTGTGTTTTCAGACAGGCTCCTACATATAAGGTGCCAGCGAGCTATTTAATATCGTGGATGATAAATTGTTTCTTCAGTGAAACATCCAGATTAGTTAAAAAAAAGAAGTATATTTGAGACTCCATTGGTCCTGTCATCTTGAACACTGAACAGCAGCAGAACCAGTGGCCTTGGTAACTGACTGACATTCAAAGATGTCACTTTAACCCTCTGGAGGCTGCAAGGCTCATTTTCTCCATTCTACAAAAATAAATAATTCACCTTTTAAAGTCTTTTGCATATGACACATCCCCACGTGTTCTACATCAAACATTCCAGAACAATCTTATCTCTATATCATGAGGCTCAGGCACGTGCACAGATAGAGCCGTAGTGGTTCTCTAGCACCAGCCCCTTTTGCCTTGGATGAGTAAAGTGCCCTTTTTGCTGGAGACACTTTTTTTTTCTTTCATCAGTTTTTAAGAATAAAAGTTACTCTCTCTGTCATCAAGTCCCCCCAAATGTGTTTTAATATCCGACGAGGCATTTATTTGCGAATTTCGCCCCGACGTGCCCCGCGACGCTCATGAGCCCCCGCCGCCGAATAATTCTTATTCCGTTCTATTTAACAGATCTAGTCTAGGATTTGCGAGTCCTGACTGAAAAGAAAATCCTAATGCCTCTCTGGTATTGTTCAGAGGGCCGGGCCAAATGTGGAAGCGGGCTGTATCCGGCCCACGGGCCTTAGTTTGAGGACCACTGCTCTTGGCTGCTGATGTCTATCAATATCGCTGATTTTGAAAATGAGGTCAGAGGGCAATACGGATCAGAATCAGACCGGCGAGGAGGGCAATACATGGCTGGCATGACGACCCATTAGCCAATCAGAACGCTTTTACTGTTGTTGCTATATAATAATTCATCTTTATTCATAAAGAAAATGTAAGCTAGCGGTCTGATGCTACCCAGAGGAAACGCAGGCCGAGGATGTATTGCATCATCAGTGTATTGCTTCATCATTGTGTTGCATCATCAGTGTAATGCTGCTTATGCTTCAACTCCGTCAGAATTTTTTTGGGGCATTGGGTGCCCTTTTTTGGGGTTTGAGCACTTGCCCCCCAAAATGTCTGTGCATGTGCCTGATGAGGCTCATTGTCCTCGCACTGTGTTCTCTGTCTTCTCTGACTGACAGGTTGCTAATGAGCCTCACCTGTGTCGTGGGCGGGTCCTTTGTGATTTACTGAGTGTTCATTGGTTGTATTTTTTGCAAAATGTTGACAGACAAACAGATTGACAAATCACAGCGAAGGGTTTCGTGTGACGAGTTCTCTCCGCACAGTGTCACCCGACACGTCGCCCCTCTGTGTGTCTGTGGGTCGGAGGAGCAGACGGGAGGAAGGAGGAGCAGACGGGAGAAAGGAGGAGCAGATGGGAGGAAGGAGGAGCAGACGGGAGGAAGGAGGAGCAGACGGGACAAAGGAGGAGGAGCAGACGGGACGAAGGAGGAGCAGACGGAAGGAAGGAGGAGAAGACGGGAGGAAGGAGGAGCAGAAGGGAGGAAGGAGGAGCAGACGGGAGGAAGGAGGAGCAGACAGGAGGAAGGAGCGCAGGAGGAAACCCTCCTGATTCATCCAGGACTTTAAACTTATTTATTTTCCGTCTTTTCGCAGAGAAATAATAGTTTTAAAAACGTAAACAGTGTCAGACGCTCTGCCGCGGCTCGACACTCAGAGGAGAGAAAACACTTCAACGCACACCGGAAGTAAACAAAGTTGCGTTAATTACGTAAAATTGCGATAATCGCGGCCAAATTAATCACATAGATTAACGCGTTATTGTAGCATCACAAGGGGCCAGGTAGTGGAGGGACGATACATTCTCTTGCAAGAACAGCGGCCACGAGTCAAGATGGCCGCTCGGGCGGAAACTACAGCTCCCAGACTGCCTCACCACTCACCCAGCTGCAGGTGTTTAGGACAGCTAATTGAGGCAGGGCTGGGAAGCTTAAGAGGAGACAGAGGGGAAAGCAGAAGGAGGGAAGGAGCGGGACAAGCCAGGAGTAGAAGGGCCTCCAGAACGAACCGAAGCACAAGAGAACAACCCGGAGGAGGACTTTGTGGAATGGACTTGACTTGAAGATAAGTTTTTGTTTAAAGAACCTTTTTCTCCCTCGGGATGCTTTTTGTTGAGGATTTTATTTGAATGAATAAACCCTCATGTTCATTTTAAACTTTGCCTGTTTTTACTCCTCCCTTGCACTGCCCCACCTGAGACGGCACTAGGGACAGCCCGTGACGTGACAATATATATATATATGTGTGTGTATGTAATAAAGTATGGTACATATAGTATGCTCTTTGTGTCTCTCTGAGTGACATCCTGCAGGTGAAGGACCCTGTGGCCCCTGGCTCTGTCCCATAGGCCTGTTCAGTCCTCCATCAGCAGCATGAAGCCAGACAAGTCGTCCATGTCGTGCTTGTAGAGGACAACAAGCAACGAGGCAGCTGATGTGAAGTGGAACATGTCACCAGGAGATGAAACACTTGATGGATCAATACGTAGATCCATCCAACAGTTATTGATTCAACATGAAGGTGCTACACTAGCAGCAGACAGTGAACCCACCTCAGAGTCTCCAGTCCACAACGTGGACTCTCCAGAAAACCAGTCAGCAGCTTCACTCCTGAATCCTGCAGCTGGTTGTGACTCAGATTCAGTTCTCTGAGACTGGAGGGGTTTGACTTCAGAGCTGATCCCAGAGAAGAACAGCCTTCCTCTGTGATCTCACACTCTGACAGTCTGTAAACACACAAAACAACACACAGTTTATTATATCAACACAGAATGAATCATTATTGACATCATGAACACGAGTGGCTTTCACTTTGGTTTCATCTTCTTCTGTAAACAGACATTTAGTTAAAATCCCGGCAGTGAAAGAAAAAGAAAAGATGACAGAAACAATCTGTTCATCATCCAATCAGATGAGTTCCTGTTTTAAATGTGAACTCCACTTCACAAGGTTTCCTGCAGCTGGTAGCAGACGTGTAGAAGCAGCTTACGGCCGGAGGATTCATGACTTCAGAGAGAAGAGGAACCTGATCACAAGGATCACCACAAGTTGGATTTCAAAACTTATTTCATTTAAATGTTAAGTTCTTTAATAGAAGTGTGTGTATATATATATATATGTGTGTATATATATATATATATATATATATATATATATATATATATATATATATATATATATATATATATAAATAAAGTATGCTACATTTAGTATACTGATCAATACTCTTTGTCTCTCTGAGGGACATTCTGTAGGTGAAGGACAGGGGACCCTGACCCTTTGGACCCTGATCATGTGGTCCTTGACCCCTTGGCCCCTGACCCTTTGGCCCCTGACCCTGTGGCCCCTGGCTCTGTCCCACAGGCCTGTTCTGTACTCCATCAGCAGCATGAGGCCAGACAAGTCGTCCATGTCGTGCTTGTAGAGGATGACATGCAACGAGGCAGCTGATGTGAAGTGGAGCATGTCACCAGGAGATGAAACACTTGATGGATCAATACGTAGATCCATCAAATAGTTCTTGATTCAACATGAAGGTGCTACACTAGCAGCAGACAGTGAACCCACCTCAGAGTCTCCAGTCCACAACGTGGACTCTCCAGAAAACCAGTCAGCAGCTTCACTCCTGAATCCTGCAGCTGGTTTCCACTCAGATCCAGTTTTCTGAGACTGGAGGGGTTTGACTTCAGAGCTGATCCCAGAGAAGAACAGCCTTCCTCTGTGATCCTACAATATGACAGACTGTAAACACACAAAACAACACACAGAGTGTATTATATCAATACACAATGAATCATCATTGACATCATGAACACGAGTGGCTTTCACTTTGGTTTCATCTTCTTCTGTAAACAGACATTTAGTTAAAATCCCGTCAGTGAAAGAAGAAGAAAAGATGACAGAAACAATCTGTTCATCATCCAATCAGATGAGTTCCTGTTTTAAATGTGAACTCCACTTCACAAGGTTTCCTGCAGCTGGTAGCAGACGTGTAGAAGCAGCTTACGGCCGGAGGATTCATGACTTCAGAGAGAAGAGGAACCTGATCACAAGGACCACCACAAGTTGGATTTCAACACTTGTTTCATTTAAATGAATAAGTGTTTGGTTCTTTACGTGTGAATAAATAACTCTTTTTATGAGGAACATTGACTCACTCAAGTATAGTACACTTTGGCCCCTGACACTTTGACCTCTGACCCTTTATGCCCCTAAACCTGTGGCTCCTGAACCTTTGACCCCTGACCCTGTGGCCCCTGACCCGTTGGCCCCTGGCTCTGTCCCATAGGCCTGTTCAGTACTCCATCAGCAGCATGAAGCCAGACAAGTGTCATGATTGTATATCAGGTCTATTTAAAGTCCTTGTGGTCCAGTCAGAGAGAGTTTCCTCACTAAAGGTCAGAACATCAAGGTCAGATATGCCCTCTATGATTTTGTGCCGTATGCATTGAAGTAGCCAACAGTTGTATTAACGTGTGTATGTAGTAAACAACTGACTGTCAAGTTAAATAAAGAAATCTAAACTGAATAACATCTATAACATATTTATTATTACAGATTTCCAACTGAACTGGATTAATTATGAATAATACATACTCTAACAATAAATACATTATCTTCTCTTATTTAAAGTGAAATAAAAGGTTGGATTTAAAACGGAAAGCTTTTGAAAAATGTGACTTTAAATAAAGGAATTCATTTTATAAAGAATATTGAACTGAATTGTCCTGCAGCTTTAAATTCAGTTTCTTCAGGCGTCAAGCGATGTCAATCAAAAGAGCCAAGATATTATATTCTTGTCCTCTGAAAGGAGAAATGTGTGAGCAGGGACTCCATCTGGTTATGAAACCATTTGTTTCAGCTCATTTCTCTCTGTTCACATCAGTGATCATCAGTTAATTCATGTTACATTATGATCATATTGGGCTCTTATCTTTATTCATAATTCAGTGAACCCACCTCAAAGTCTCCAGTCTACAACGTGGACTCTCCAGAAAACCAGTCAGCAGCTTCACTCCTGAATCCTGTAGCTCGTTCCAGCTCAGATCCAGTTCTCTGAGACTGGAGGGGTTTGACTTCAGAGCTGATCCCAGAGAAGAACAGCCTTCCTCTGAGATCCCACAGCCTGACAGTCTGTAAACACACAAAACAACACACAGAGTTTATTATATCAATACACAATGAATCATTATTGACATCAGGAACACGAGTGGCTTTCACTTTGGTTTCATCTTCTTCTGTAAACAGACATTTAGTTAAAATCCCGTCAGTGAAGGAAGAAGAAAAGATGACAGAAACAATCTGTTCATCATCCAATCAGATGAGTTCCTGTTTTAAATGTGAACTCCACTTCACAAGGTTTCCTGCAGCTGGTAGCAGACGTGTAGAAGCAGCTTACGGCCGGAAGATTCATGACTTCAGAGAGAAGAGGAACCTGATCACAAGGACCACCACAAGTTGGATTTCAACACTTGTTTCATTTAAAGGGGACATATTATGAAAATTACACTTTTTTAGTGCTTCTATACGTTAATGTGGGTATCCGGCATGTCTCCCAACACAAAAAGGCTGGAAAGAAACAACTCAGGCGGCTTGTTGTGGTTCCTCTATGTCAGAAACGATATGCTAGAGTGCGTCGATTGGGATCACCACCAATGTCTACGTAGATGTTGGCATTGGAACCCCCCACCAACACTCGACCCCCACAGTTTAGAGCCGGTTCGGTGACCTGGCGCCATAAGTTAGGGAGACCAGACGTCCTCTTTCCCCGGACATGTCCTGTTTTTGAGACCTAAACAATGCGTCCGGCAGGGATTCCAAAAACGTCCGGGATTTTGCTCCGTCGGATATTTGTGTTTATCTGGTTTTTCACAAACTAGTAATTACCCCTTTGCACGTATGGTATCTCCCTTATGCTACGTTCACACCGGACGCGTCGAAATTTCGACGCGCGTCGAGTTTACATGCAAAGTCAATGCAAGGCTGCGTTTCTGCTGCGATGCTGCGTATTTTCCAGCGAGCAGCGCGTCAGACGCGTCTGAAGCAGCATGAACAGAGCGTCTGTCGCGGGGTGAACAGAGCGAACAGAGCGAACCGACGCAGCTCCTCGACGCGCGAGTTGAAATTTCCCAACTCGAGCAGCAGAAACACGTGAGTCATAGTTGCGTCAGCCAATCAGCGCTGAGAAGCTCCGCTCGTCATCGTCCTGCCGGCCGGTTTAGAAAGTGGAGGAAAAGATTATTGTCGCCGTTTGTGGGCACCCCAAACTTTATGACACGACTCTTTACTTAACGAAACCGTAGCGATAAAGATGAAGCGTGGAAGAAGGTCGGAGAAGCCGTGGGACTACATGATACGTTTTGAATGTATGCATTTGCTTTCATTCTCGCTATTTGTTGTACTTCACTATGAACCAAGCGCCGGCATATGTGTTTCATGGCAGAGGAGATCTGCCGCCGCAGGAGGAAAAGTCTCAGACACACGAATCATAAAGAGAAGAGAGAGAGAGAGAGAGAGAGATAGCAGCGAGTAGCGCAGTGAGAGAGCAGCTCGGTCCACTAAAAAGTGGAAGCTCTCTGCGGTCCTGTCGTTCCTCGAACCGTGTATTACTCCTCGGGAGACTAGTGGGAACATGGGGCGGAGGGGCGGAGGGCTGTGGAAGTCAGGACCGCAGAGTCCAGAGAGGAGGAGAGAGCAGAGGCAGCAGCAGGGCGTCTGACAGGGCAGTCGACAAGTGAAGACACGACATCTCAGTCTGGTTAAGGAAAAGATTCATATGGCTTAAGAAGCGGGCGCGATAAGCCACGCCCCCAATGCGTCTCGTCTCGACGCGTCCGGTGTGAACCCCCTTTTTTTCGACGCACGTCGAGAATCCTGCGTCAGGCGCGCCGAGAATTTTTTCGACGCGTCCGGTGTGAACGTACCATTACGTTCCACCTTCCTGCAGGAGCTCTGACGGTAGAGAGAACAGTCATTGGTCAACCAATCTCAGGGTTGCCAGATACACGATAATTACCCTCCAAATAATACAACCATTTTGAGCCTTTGGTACGATACTTCACTGTGGCAGCTCTCCCCAGTTTGGCCTTGGCTGCTGGCTGGTTGACAATCAGTTAGCTGCTCTCACTGATTGGCAATCAGTCAGCAGTCAGGGTGAGCAGACGCGTCGTTGTGCGGTCTGCTCTGTAGTGTCTTGAGTGAAATAAAGCATGTCATCAACCGAAACCTCTTGGAGAGTGGCTGATCCTTGGTGCTGGGGGGGGGAACCCTCGGGTAGCGGGGGGGAACCCACCGGTAGCAGTGAGGAACCTGCTACACTCACCATCTCCAATCTAGCAACACAGAGCACCTCGCCCACTCAGAACAGGTCAATCTGTGGGGAGGTGTTTCTGGTAAAAAGGGTGTTTGAAATGATTCTTGTGGTATTTTGACCAAAATATGTTGCAAACATTACATTAAGACCCCAAGGAACCATATCAACTTGTGGAAAGATGGGCATAATATGTCCCCTTTAACAGTATAAATGTTTGGTTCTTTATGTGTGAATAAATAACTCTTAGGGGCGGCTGTAGCTGAGTGGGGTAAGTGGGTCGTCCTGCAACCCCAAGGTCGTGGGTTCGATCCCCACTCTCCCCATTAGTTGCAAGTCGAAGTGTCCATGAGCAAGGCTCTGAACCCCCAGCTGCTCCCCGGGCACATCACTGCAGCCCACTGCTCCTTAATAACTAAGAATGGGTTAAATGCAGAGAATACATTTCTGGCTCTGTCCCATAGGCCTGTTCAGTACTCCATCAGCAGCATGAAGCCAGACAAGTCGTCCATGTCGTGCTTGTAGAGGACGACATGCAACGAGGCAACTGATGTGAATTGGAACATGTCAGCAGGAGATGAAACAATTGATGGATATATACGTAGATCCATCAAACAGTTATTGATTCAACATGAAGGTGCTACACTAGCAGCAGACAGTGAACCCACCTCAGAGTCTCCAGTCCACAACGTGGACTCTCCAGAAAACCAGTCAGCAGCTTCACTCCTGAATCCTGCAGATGGTTGTCACTCAGATCCAGTTCTCTGAGACTGGAGGGGTTTGACTTCAGAGCTGATCCCAGAGAGGAACAGCCTTCCTCTGAGATCTCACAGTGTATCAGTCTGTAAACACACAAAACAACACACAGAGTTTAATATTAATAAAGTATGGTACATATAGTATACTCATCAATACCCTTTGTGTCTCTCTGAGCGACATTCTGTAGTTGAAGGACAGGGGCCCCTGACCCTGTGGCCCCTGACTCTTTGGCCCCTGACACTTTGACCTCTGACCCTGACCCTGTGGCCCCTGACCCTGTGGCCCCTGACCCTGTGGCCCCTGACCCTGTGACCCCTGACCCTGTGGCCCCTGGCTCTGTCCCATAGGCCTGTTCAGTAATCCATCAGCAGCATGAAGCCAGACAAGTGTCATGATTGTATATCAGGTCTAATTAAAGTCCTTGAGGTCCAGTCAGAGAGAGTTTCCTCACTAAAGGTCAGAACATCAATGTCAGATATGCGCTCTATGATTTTGTGCCGTATGCATTGAAGTAGCCAACAGTTGTATTAACGTGTATATGTAGTAAACAACTGACTGTCAAGTTAAATTGTCACACGGGGAGGTTTGTCTTTTCTTGGGTTTCCGTCTTGAAACTTCCTGTTTTATTTTGAAGCCTAACTCCCCTCTCGTTTCAGGTCACTTGCTCTTCCTCATGTGTCACCGGTGTGATAGTCCCCTCCTGACCCCTGATGTCTCCCCCTGACCACTGACGGTCCCCCTGACCCCTAATGGTCCCCCCTAACCCCTGATCCCTGATGGTCCCCCCTGACCCCTGAGGTCTCCACCTGACCCCTGAGGTCTCCACCTGTTCCCCTTGACCCTCATGTGCTCATAGTCTGCGTCTCCCCTTTGTCTGGGGACAAAGTGTTTGGCCCTTGGCCCTCAGCCCGTTGCCACAGCCAGAGTCACGGTTTCCCTGAGTATTGCCACTCCATGAGTTGTTGTCTGTTTCCTCCTTGAGAGTGACTTTTCCTTTGTAAAGTTTCTAGTTTAGCTTAGCTTTGTTTTGTTTGTCAGCCGTTTTGCTGTCCTCCCGTTTGGAGAGACTTTGTGTTTTAGATTAGCCGAGTATATTTAGTGAGCTATTTTCCAAAGCCCTTTTATTTGTCACTCCTCATTGAGGTTCGGATTTCAATAAAGTGGGCTTATACGTTCTCTCCTCTGCATCTGAGTCCTCATTTTAGTCCAGGCCTGACATAAATAAATATAACAAAATATAATAACATCTACAACATATTTAATATTACAGATTTTCAACTGAACTGGATTCATTATGAAAAAATAAATATTCTAATAATAAATACATTATCTTATCTTATTTAAAGTAAAATAAAGGCCGGATTTAAAAATTTGACTTTAAATAAAGGACTTTATTTAATACAAATATTGAACTGAATTGTCCTGCAGCTTTAAATTCAGTTTGTTCAGGCGTCAAGTGATGTTAATCAAAAGAGCCAAGATATTATATTATTGTTCTCTGAAAGGAGAAATGTGTGAGCAGAGACTCCATCTGGTTATGAAACCATTTGTTTCAGCTCATTTCTCTCGGTGATCAGTGATCATCAGTTAATTCATGTTACATTATGATCATATTGGGCTCTTATGTTTATAATTCAGTGAACCCACATCAGAGTCTCCAGTCTACAACATGGACTCTCCAGTCCAGCAGAGAGGAGTTTCACTCCTGAGTCCTGCAGCCTGTTGTCACTCAGGTCCAGGTGTTTCAGACTGGAGGACTGGGAGCTGAGGACTGAGGACAGAGCTCCACAGCTTCCCTCTGAGAGGTTACAGTCCTTCAGCCTAAGGGAGGAACATAGATGAATACAAACAACATGTTCAATCAAAGTAAAACATCAATCCATTTAGTAATGTTAACGTATCCATACAGAGCTTTGTTGGAGGCTTTGACCACCGGCATCAGCCTTATAAGAGCCTCCTCTGAAGCAGAGTATTTCTTCAGGTCAAACACCTCCAGATCTTCTTCTGATGACAGTAAGATGAAGTCCAGAGCTGACCACTGAGCAGGAGACAGTTCATCAGTGGAGAGACGTCCTGATCTCAGGGCCTGTTGGATCTCCTCCACCAGAGAAACATCGTTCAGTTCATTCAGACAGTGGAACAGATTGATGCTTTTCTCTGGAGACACATCCTCACTGATCTTCTTCTTGATGTTGTCGACTGTTTCCTGATTGGCCTGTGAGCTACTTCCTGTCTGTGTCAGCAGACCTTGCAGAAGAGTCTGATTGGTCTCCAGGGAAAGACCCAGGAGGAAGCGGAGGAACAAGTCCAGGTGTCCATTTGGACTCTGTAAGGCCTTATCCACAGCAATCTGGTAGAGATGATTGAGTTTAGGTTTTGCTCTCAATACTTTAGGAAGACCAAGGCCTTCTGCTCCTGGTTGTTTGTCTGCCATCAGGTTGACACCAGAGTTGCTGAAGGTCAGATGGACATGAAGAGCAGCCAGAAACTCCTGAACACTCAGATGGACGAAGCAGAACACCTGGTCCTGGTACAGTCCTCTCTCCTCTCTAAAGATTTGTGTGAACACTCCTGAGTACACTGAGGCTTCTCTGATATCGATGCCACACTCGGTCAGGTCGTATTCATAGAAGATCAGGTTCCCTTTCTGCAGCTGATCAAAAGCCAGTCTTCCCAGAGACTCAGTCATCTTCCTGCTCTCTGGAGTCCAGTGTGGATCCGTTGCAGCTCCTCCATCAAACTTGACCATCTTCACTTTGGACTGAACCACCAGGAAGTGGATGTACATCTCAGTCATGGTATTGGGCAGCTTTCCTCCCTCTGTGGTCTTCAACACGTCCTCCAGAACTGTAGCAGTGATCCAGCAAAAGACTGGGATGTGGCACATGATGTGGAGGCTTCGGGAGGTCTTGATGTGGGAGATGATCCTGCTGGCCTGCTCCTCATCTGTGAACCTCTTCCTGAAGTAGTCCTCCTTCTGGGGGTCAGTGAACCCTCTGACCTCTGTCACCAAGCCAACACAGTCAGGAGGGATCTGATTGGCTGCTGCAGGTCTTGTGGTTATCCAGAGGCAAGCAGAGGGAAGCAGTTTCCCCCTGAAGAGGTTTGTCAGCAGCACATCCACTGAGGTGGACTCTGTGACATCAGTCAGGACCTCATTGTTGAGGAAGTCCAGGGGAAGTCGACACTCATCCAGACCGTCAAAGATGAACACAACATGGAGCTCATCAAACCTGCAGATTCCTGCATCTTTGGTTTCAGTGAAGAAGTGATGGATAAGTTGCACCAAGCTGAACTCCTTCTCTTTCAGCACATTCAGCTCTCTGAACGTGAATGGAAACAGGAAGTGGATGTCCTGGTTGGCTTTGTCTTCAGCCCAGTCCAGAGTGAACTTCTGTGTTAGGACTGTTTTCCCAACGCCAGCCACTCCCTTCGTCATCACTGTTCTGATTGGTTCCTCTCTTCCAGGCAAGGCTTTGAAGAGGTCTTCTTGTCTGATGGGTGTTTCTGGTCTATGTGGTTTCCTGGATGCTGTTTCAATCTGTCTGACCTCATGCTTCTGGTTGACCTCTGCAGTCCCTCCCTCTGTGATGTAGAGCTCTGTGTAGATCTGGTTCAGGAGGGTTTGGTTCCCTGCTTTAGGGATCCCCTCAAACACACACTGGAACTTCTTCTTCAGGTTAGACTTGAGTTCATGTTGGGCTGCAGTCACACGAGTTTCTGGAATGACAACAATCACAGATGAACTAACTGAGTGGTGGTCTTCTGTTTCATTGTCAAGTCTTTAAAATCCTCTTACTGATCTGCAGACAGTCAGCCAGCTCCTCCTGCTCCATTCTCCTCAAGAAGTTTAGTGTGATCTTCAGAAATGCTTCCCTGCTGCTCCTCATCTGCTCTTCATCCTCACCGTCCAACACCTCCTCATCTTCCTTCCGACCCGCAGAGCCTTCTGGGTAATCTGGATTTAGGGCCTTTTGCATCTTCTTCAGTTCGCTCTTCATGAAGCTGACAATGTTCTTCTCAAGCAGCTGGAACCAAATAATACAAGTATATTTAATGTTTTTAAATATTTTAAATGGTGTATTAAGGCCGATTCAAAGCTTTGAAATGTTTCCTTAATTTAAATATATAGCCTTCATTTTACATCAAAACTTTACAAATGTGTATTTTATGAGTATTGTTTTATTATTATCTTCTCAAAAGTGTTTAACCTAATCTGTGAACATCGGGTTAATGTAGATTGTAAATGCTTTCAGGGAAATATTATTGTAAATGTAATCCAATAACACCAACTGACAATGAAAAACAAGAACAATTCTCCATCTTCATTAAAGACCATAAAGTCTTGAGTGTCTAGATGTTGACATCAGAGGTCAGAGGAGGTTTAATACATACGGTTCGGGTAGTATCTTAGCTTTTATCCATATTTCATCAAGCTAGGGCCGGGAATCCCGAAATAACCCAGAACCAAGTCGTATTCATACCTGCAGACTTGCCACCTTTCGGGGGAATTCGTGGTTTTCAAATCAAAATAGGTCATCCACGTGAATCGTGTGGATCCGAAGAGTTTCTGTTTTTAGGGGGTTGTGGGGGGGAGATACTAACAAGATATCCGTACATTAACAACGATATGATTTTGCATATTTTTTGTATCGATACTTCATTGAAGCTGCTCCGTGTCAAGCTGTCTGCACACACTGCTCTGCGCAGCGCTCACAGCGAGAGACGTCAAGTGGCGGAGCTTTTGAGTCTTCGGCTTTAAAAATAAAGAAAAATAAAGAGATGCCAGAAGTGAAATGTTTCAGTTCTTTGTTTCCACTGCAGACAGTCTGTAAAGGGATGTAACTCTACAGCTGCTCATCCTGATGAACTCTGTATCATCTGGTCAGATACAGACTGAAGGCCTCATAGTGTATAATCAATGCTATGATGGCTCCATGTAGTTTCATTCATATCTGGCTGTAGGCTAATACTAATATTACTGCCATTTGTTAAGTGTTGAGAAAGTGAACCATACAGATGATTTATTTATTACTATTATAGATAAATATACCAGTCTCGTATTTATGGTATCATATTGAATTCTGGTATCAGTATCATGATATTTATGGCAGGTATGGTATAGAAGTTATAATGTTAGTATTGTGGCAACCAGGTAGAGACAGACTCAAGGAAAAGTCCTTGAGTCCTTTAACCATAATATATATAATGACAATGTATATGTGTTATTACTATTATTATAGGGCTTAGTCAGAGCGGAGGACCTTTTGTTTTTAAACTGTTTATTCATATTATTTAGATTTGTGGTAACTTTTTTCACCCCTCATGAGTTTGCAGGTATGAATATTGAAACTTCTCCAATCAAACAATTCCTGAGATTCCTGTTTATGCTTGCAAGTTTGGCGGTGATTAGCGAGTCAGTGCCACACACAACAGCTCCAAAGGTGAGTTAATCCCTACAGATAAATAACTCAGCCGTTTAGATGATATTAGGCCTGAAGGTGGGACATAGAGGGCGTGGCCTCTTTGAATGACAGGTGGACGTCTCCTCTGTTGCTCCACCTGCTGGTCTAAGCTCCATCAGCGATCCAACTCTGTGACCATCTCTAGATGTTATACAGTCCCTGACTCACACACCTTAAATATGGGGTCCAGGTCTCCTGGGATCACCTGGGATCTCTGTTGCTGAACTCTTTGGAGGAAACAAAAGTACAAGTTGTATATTATGTTCTGTCTTAAGGAATCCTGACATCAAAGGTAAAGGAGGGTCTGACCTCTGCTGGTGGATCCTGATAGAAACATAGTCGCCGAATGAAAGCTCACCTTAGATCAACAGACTGAAGTCCACCTTTGAAATAATCAGGGGTTCCCATAGTGTTGTCACTCTTCAGGGACACACAGCTGGGTCCAGGTCCCGGTCCAGCTCGAGGAGAGTCAGCTCTCTGCTCATGGATCCTGATAGAAACACAGGGCTGATTCACTTGTTCAGTAAAATTCTGACAGATTTAGTTCCTTTTGGTTGTAAAAGCTTACCTAACAGACTGAACTCCATCTTTGAAAAATATAGGCCTATCCATAGAGTGGTCACTCTTCATGGACACACAGCTGGGTCCAGGTCCTGGTCCCGGTCCAGGTCCAGGTCCCGGTCCAGGTCCAGGTCCAGGTCCAGGTGAGTCTGGTCTGCTCAACACAACACACACAGAGCTTAGAGGGTGAGTAATGACGGAGGAGTGGCGTGCCATGGAGAACGGTCCTGGCCTCACCTCTGAGCTTTGGTCTGGCTGTCATGTTCCCCACACAGAGAGGTTTTAGAGGGAGGGACTCCCTCCTCTCGGTCCTCCCACTGATGCATAGCAGAGTCCACACCTCCACACACACACACCTGCTGCACAACACTCACGTCACAGGACACACACACTCAGGCACGTGCACAGACATTTTGGGGGGCAGGTGCTCAAACCCCAAAAAAGGGCACCCAATGCCAAAAAATAATTCTGACAGAGTTGATGCATAAGCAGCAATATGACCTGCGTTTCCTCTGGGCAGCATCAGACCGCTATCTTACACTTCCTTTATGAATAAAGATGAATTATTATATAGCAACAACATCACAAGCATTCTGATTGGCTAATGGGTCGCACATTAGGCGAGCTTCACTCGTGTTTTTTTTTTAAACGATCTTATGGTTTTGTACTTTTGGTAGAAAAGAAAAATTGATCCAGTGTGAAAAAAAAATCATGTTGGCACTGTGGCTTAGTTGGTAGAAGCGCCTGTTCAGTGAGCACATGGTCCTGGGTTCAAGCCCTGGCAATGACAATTGAATTCTTTAATTTTTTTCTCCTCTGAATGGCGCCCTAGGCGGCCGCCTATACCGCCTGTAGGAAAAAACGCCCTTGCGTAATGCCCTCTTACGTCATTTTCAAAATGAGCGATATTGATAGACATCAACAGCCAAGAGCAGTGGTCCTCAAACTAAGGCCCGCGGGCTGGATACGGCCGCCTCCACATTTGGCCCTCTGAACCAGTGGTTCTCAAATGGGGGTCCGCACCCCTGGGGGTACGTGAAGGCACTCCAGGGGGTACGTGAGATTTAAAAAAAATCTATTTAAAATTAGCATCCATTAAAAAATCCTTTAAAAATAGTTATTTAATAAATATTTAATAAAACACAAGTGTAAGTTCATAAACTGAATTGTATATTAAGTAGGCAATTTAATTTAATTAACCTCAAAACCCAGAGTCCCCCCTCCCACCATATCAGGATGGTTTGACCCAACGTGGCACACGCCCGTCTCTCACTGCAGCTCTTAGCAGCAATGCTGCTGAAATACGGACGCACACCGGTGAGCCCTCTCACCAGCACACACACTCCGTCTCACACACACCCCGTCTCCAACTCTCCTTGCGCCGCTAGAGCTCCGTTGCAGGCGCGCGCCTCGTTTAGCGTGACGCGCGCACACAGTGACACACAGTGAGCACACAGTGAGCACACAGTGAGCACTCCGTGAGCACTCCCCCCCCCCCCCCCCCCCCCGACAACGCTCGCCGGCACTACTCGCGCTGGCTAGGGGGTACTTGGATGAAAAAAGTATGTCACAGGCAGGGATGGATTAACCAATGGGCCTCCCGGGCCCAGGCCCAGGGGCCCATGAGCTGAGGGGGCCCCTGGGCCTGGGCCTCCGCGCGTGACGTTGCTGTTATTAACTCTGTATTGATATGACGATATGACACGATGCGCCGTAGCCAGTATATGCTATAGGCTTAAGTCATTCATGTCATTAACAGGGCCCCAAAAGTCCTACTGAAAAACTAAAGAATAGCCTAAACATTCACTTTGAAGATGTCACAAGAAAGAAACATATAATATGTAACACCATAGCTTGCTGTCAATTGTTTTTAGACTTAGTTCTTGTTGATATTAGAGGTGACTTAAATGTTCCTCCCTCCGGTCTGCAGGAGGAGTGGTGTGGTGTGTTCTTGACGTTGAGCTCACTCTCTTCTCTTCTCTGCTTCGGCCCTGCAGCTACTGGGGCTGCAGCGCCTGTTATCCCCAGCTCCCCTGCTGCCATGTCTGCACTACACACACACTATGACTACACGCACACTATGACTACACATACACTATGCTGATCTGCACTACATGTTTCGCTTTACCTTTTCTTACTTCTCAGTTACGGATTTTTGTAAATAGTTAATTTAATAATTTACTAAATTATCTTTTGAACTGGGTGTGGTCTCCCTACTATGTTATTTCCACTTTGAGCCGTGTGGTTGTAACAATTACAAAAGTTATTTGTTTAATTCATATAACCGAAGTCACTGCTATCATATAATTTGCGTTATGTTTAAAAAAGAAAAAGAAAAAGTGATACTTTTTTTTTTTTCGAGGGGGGGGGGGGGGCCTTGACACGTCCAGGCCCAGGGGCCCGTGGTCACAGGGGGTACATCACTGAAAAAAGGTTGAGAACCACTGCTCTGAACAATACCAGAGAGGCATTATGATTTTTTTCAGTCTGGTCACGCAAATCCTAGACTAACCCCAGTTAAATAGAACAAAATAAGAATTCATTCTCTCTCTCCCTCTCTCTCTCTCTCTCCTCTCCCTCTCTCTCTCTCTCCTCTCTCTCTCTTTTCCCTCTATTCTCTCTCTTCTCTCTTCTCTCTTCTCTCTCTCTCTCCCTCTCTCTATTCTCTAAACATAACTGACATCAGTAAACAGCTGCAAAGCTTTGAAATCACGGATTTCGTGAGTTTTTGGTTGTTTATTTTTTTAGGAAACGTCGGACCAGTTGTGACGTCATGGTTTCAGCAGCGCTAACATTGTTGTTGATTTATCACAAAACAACGTCAGGGGACAAACACCGTCATGACCTGTGTGTCTGATGCTGCGGGTCAGAGGAGAAGGAGGTGCACCCGTTTGGTGGCGCGAGGAGCACTGCGCGAGCACGAAGTGGAGGAGGAGGAGGGAGGGGCGCGGCGGGGGGAAGAGAAAGAGCGAGAGAGGAGGGGGGGGACTCGTGAGCGGCGCGGAGCATGTCGGGGCGAAAGTCTCACAAGAACTCAAATAAATGCCCCGTCGGATATCAAAACACATTTGGGGGGAATTGATGATAGTGAGAGTAACTTTTATTCTTAAACACTGATGAATGAAAAAAAAAAAAAGTGCCTCCTGAAAAAAGGGCACTTTTCTCAGCCAGGGCAAAGGGGCTGGTGCTTGAGCACCACTAGGGCTCTATCTGTGCACGTGCCTGCACACACTGCAACACAAGCTGTCAAACCGGTTCAGACGCATATTTCATTCATGAGTCAAACTCAAGTTGCTTCAAGGTTTTAGCACTTATTTTATTCTAAGACGTGCACATCTTCATCAAATCACTGTCCTTTAGCTCAGATATAAATGAGAGACTATTATTACACCTGGAAGCTAAATAAATGATCAGCCAATCAGCATCAGGAACCATTTCTACCGTCCAGTTATAGAGAGAAAGATCCTGATGATCCAACATGTCCAGATTCCTCTGGTCAGATTCTCACCTGCTGAACTGACCTCAGGTCAGTTTAGGGACACGATCACCTTCTGTGTGGAGGACCCTCTGGAGAGAAGAAGCTGCTCCTGTCTTCCCCTCAGTCCTGGTGTGTGTGTGTGTGTGTGTGTGTGTGTGTGTGTGTGTGTGTGTGTGTGTGCATCTGATCCGAGGACGCCGTCACGCCCTCATCTCTTCAGAGTCCAAGTCCGTAATAAAACCTGTGTGACGTCACAATCAGTCCACCAGGTGAAAGGTTAATGATTATGGACGTGTTTGTTCTCGCTCAGCACTCCCAGACTTCCCTTCTGCTCTCACACGTTCACAAACAGCTGCTAGTGGTTACTAACAGGAGGGCCTAGACAATGAATACATGTGTATACAATGGAGACAATAAGCCCATAATACAATGAATAAATAAGTAAGTAATAAGTTTATTTTTGTCACACAATAATATGTTCTTAGGAGTTGTACGCAGAGAGAATACCAATGTGCATAATAAACAGTTTTACCTCCTTTTCGCTGCAGATATAATTTAGCCACTCTTGTTAAATATATTTAAAACCCAGTGCTAGTCTTTGTGTATTTTAATTATTTTAAATTCAAACCTTGAGAAATTTGACTGCAATAAAGCAGGAAACGGGTCTGAAAATGCAGTTGAACATAAAATATATTTTTCGTTCCCTTTTTAAATCACTATGCCTGCAAAAGAGAGATGTCAACACAAGCAGGTGAGTTTCAGGAGGATTTTAAATCAATACACCGCGTTATACCAGAGTATTATACACATTCACACACTTTTGAAAATCGGACTTTCCCTAAACGCCGCACCGTCGCCCTCGACGCGTCATCGCAGTGCGCCTGTTTACAGCGAGCCGAGCACACGCTCCGCCTTGGCCCCGCAGACCGGCTCCGTCCCGCCGTCGTCCCGCCGCTCCGGGAGGATGACCATGGATGTGACTTTCCTCGGGACCGGCTCGGCCTACCCGTCCCCTCTCCGCGGGGCCTCGGCGCTGGTGCTGCGGACAGAAGGGGAGTGCTGGCTCTTCGACTGCGGGGAGGGAACCCAGACCCAACTGATGAAGAGCCAACTGCGAGCCGGTGAGAGAGAGAGAGAGAGAGAGAGGAGAGAGAGAGAAAGAGAAAGGAAGAGAGAGAAGAAGAAGAAGAGAGAGAATAAGAGAGCGAAAGTTACAAAACACGTTTGAGAGAGAATGAGAGCTACATAAAATGTTTGAAAGTGAGAGATACAAAACACGTTTGAAAGAGATACACAAAAAGTTTGAGAGAGATACCAAAAAAGTTTGAGAGAAAGAGAGAGTACTACATAAAACGTTTGAAAGAGAGAGAGAGAGCTAGAGAAAAAGTTTGAGAGAGAAAGAGCTACATACAACGTTTGAAAGAGAGAGAGAGAGAGAGAGCTACATACAACTTTGAAAGAGAGAGAGAGAGATACAAAACAAGTTTGAAAGAGATACAAAAAAAGTTTTGAGAGAGATACAAAAAAAGTGTGAGAGAGAGAGCTACATAAAACATTTGAAAGAGAGAGAGAGGGATAGAAAACAAGTTTGAAAGAGAGAGAGATAGAAAACCCGTTTGAGAGAGCGAGAGGACGTTCCCAGCCTGTTGACGCCGCCTGTTGTTCCTCAGGTCGGATCACCAAGGTGTTCGTCTCTCACCTGCACGGGGACCACCTGTTTGGCCTGCCCGGCCTGCTCTGCACCGTGAGCCTCAACACCAACCCGGAGCAGCAGCAGCTGAGCTGTGTGGAGATCTACGGGCCGCGGGGGCTCCGCCACTTCTTACGGGTGACCCTTGGCCTCACGGGGTCCCAGCTGCTCTTCCCGTATGCAGGTAGGAGGTACCACCTCTGATCTGTTAGACAGGCACGCCTTCCCATCGGACATGTTTACTTCCCCGGCATTTGGGAGTTCATTCCGATATTTATGTGTTTATACACAGACACATGTGGCTTGACATGTATCTTGAACACCCATTGGTTTTGTTTATTTATATAACATGCAGGGTTCGTACGCTCATGGAAAACCTGGAGAAGTCATGGAATTTTAAAATGGTCATTTCCAGGCCTGGAAAAGTCATGGGAAAAACTTAAATCATAAAAGTTTGGGAAAAGTCATGGAAATGTGTTATAATCACATGTTCATTCACGCCGAGTTTGAAATAATTAATATTTTTGTTTTTTTAAAGAAAGACAGACAGACAGACAGACACGCACGCAACATTGTTCATGTTTATACAGCGACTTCTGTTTGTTCATGGAAATTTGGTTTAAGGTCATGGAAAGGTAATGGAAATCCATTGGTCAAAATGTGTAAGAACCCTGAACATGTAGCCGTTGCAATAAATAATATTTTTTTAGCAACACGTCGTCAGGTTTTCGCTCATCGGGAGCAAATCACAGCTGCGCTTTTATTCTATGGACAATCCAACTCTGTAGTTCACACAGCGTACACATGTTCCTCCTCCAGCCTCACGCACCGTAAGTCATTGTTAGTATTGTGTTGTTCTCGGCCACGTGTGTTGCTGCAGTCCATGAGCTGGAGCCCACAGCGGACCAGAGTCCAGAAGAGGGACGTCTCAGCCCGGAGGTAACCGACGGATTGTCATGTTCTAAAAGTTGCTCTTATTTACCTTCCATACACACATTCAAATCACTTTATTGTATTCCACCAAACTCCACCCTGAATGCCAAAGTATTCAATTCAATTTGTTTTATTTGTATAGCCCAATTTCACAAATTACGAATTTGACTCTGAGGGCTTTACAACCTGTACACGTAGACATCCCTGACCTTTGACCTCACATCGGATCAGGAAAAACTCCCAAACAACCCTTCAGATTTCAGAAAAGGGAAGAACCCTTGAGAGAACAAAGGAGGATCCCTCTCCAGGATGGACAGAACAATAGATGTGACCAGAAGGGATCATTAGAGTCCCAGTAATGTATCTGAACTGGTTTGAAAGTCGGTCCCGGTGTTCTCGGCCCACCGGGCAGCGCGTCATCCTCTCCATGTCCGGCGTCTCTCAGGTGACCGCGGCGCGCGGCCCTCCGCACCCACAGGAGCAGCCGGGCCGGACCGTGGTCCTGGACGCCTCCAGCGACTCCTACCTCCTCTTTGAGGACCGGAGGTTCGTGGTCAAGGCCTTCAGGCTGTTCCACCGCATCCCCTCCTTCGGGTTCTGCATTAAGGAGCACGACCGACCCGGGAGACTAAAGACGGAGCTCCTGAAGGAACTAGGTACGTCTTCAACGCTCCTCTGGTGTCTGCGTGGCACAGCTGCAGAGACGGAGGACTGGCGCGCGTAAATCTCCTTTCCAAGACCCGTTTTAAGACATGTCTCTGAATATATGTTTTATTGACATCTATACTAAGACATGTCTCTGAATATATGTTTTGCTGCATATGACATTGTGTATGACTGACTGACTTTTGCTTGACGTACTATACGAAAGCTTTTTCTATTTCCTTTTTTACGTCACCCAAATTTGGCTCACCCACTATGACACATCTGTGGCATAAGATGCTATTACAGAGAGTAAATCGTGTGTTTGTGTGTGTGTGTGTGTGTGTGTGTGTGTGTGTGTGTGTGTGTGTGTGTGTGTGTGTGTGTGTGTGTGTGTGTGTGTGTGTGTGTGTGTGTGTGTGTGTGTGTGTGTGTGAGACATTTTTCTTTTTTACATCAATATTTTAATGGTAAATAATGTTTTGCAATAACTAATCATGTGACCCACAGACTCAAATTTAATATCGACACGTTTGACTTTTTTTTGTGACATGTATACTAAGACATGTTTCTGAATATGTGTTTTGTTGCATATGACATTGTGTATGACTGACTAACTTTTGCTTGACGTACTATACGAAAGCTTTTTCTATTTCCTTTTTTACGTCACCCAAACTTAGATCTGATGTACACAAGACTCACCCACTCTGACACAAGATGCTATTACAGAGTACATCCTCCGCATGGTATTTGTGGATTATTGTGAATCAACACTGTGTGTGTGTGTGTGTGTGTGTGTGTGTGTGTGTCCTAGGCCTGAAACCGGGTCCTCTTTATGCGCAGCTGAAAGCCGGCCAGCCAGTGACGCTGGACAGCGGCCGCGTGGTTCTGTCCAGCGAGGTTCTGGAAGAGGCCGTTCCCGGTCGGAAAGTCTGCGTCTTCGGCGACTGCAGCTCGGCCGTGGGCGCCGGCGCCCTGAGGCTGTGCGGCGGGGCGGACGTCCTGGTCCACGAGGCCACGCTCGGGGACGAGCACCGGGCCAAAGCGGCGGACCGCGGACACAGTACGCCCGGGATGGCGGCGGCGGTGGCCCGGGCCTGCGGAGCGCGGAGGCTGGTGCTGTCCCACTTCAGCCAGAGGTACAAACCCGGCTCCTCGCACAAGGACGGGGACGAGGACGACGTGGCGGAGCTCAAGCGGCAGGCGGAGCACGCGCTGCAGGACAGTGGCGTGGAGGTGACCTTGGCGGAGGACTTTCTCACTCTGCCCGTTCCTCTCCGACGACCACGCGAGTGAATCGTGTTCATATCGACGGTCTCGGTTCACGCGGTGCGACGAGACCGGCGACGCTCCGAGTCGACGAGTCTGAGCACTTTGAGACTCGTGCTCACTCTCCACGTGGAGAACGATGTCTGCCTGAGTTTCAGCCGTCGTCAGCAGAGCCACCGGCGCTCCGACAGTTAGAATGTTTGAACATCTGTCGGATACCATGACGCCTGACCATTATACTGATTGTTATACAACAATGCATTGATTAGTAATGATCCAAATGGGTCTCCATTGACCCCCCCCCCCCCAAAAAAAAGACCAAATTTTTATCTAATTTATTCAGTAGAAAGTCTCTCAATAAAATATAGCATGAACAGTTAAGTGGTCGGTTTCGGTCAGTCTTGTTTTCTCTAATAAACATCTGTGCTGTGGTGATAAAGAACATGCAGATGTTCCCAGAGTTATTCATGGACAATAGAACATATTTAATGATTTATACCAATAAGAGAAAAAAACCTAATTGGTTTATGTAAAATTCTTACAATAAAAATTGCTTCTTGAAAAATCCTCAGTTACATTTTTCACTTTCTATCTGGATATATTTTCTATTTTTATTCACAACGGACTTTTTTCCTGCTACTTCTAATATCTATATCTCTAGATATAGATAAATAAATGTGTATTTTTATATATATATGAGTATTAGGGCTGTCAATCGAAAAAATTAACTAATTAATCGCACATTTTGAAATTCATTAATTGCGATTAATTGCAAATATCTGGGTTTTTTCTTCTAAAGACTACATCTTTGAAATGAAGCAGTAATCACTTCAGACAGCGTGTGTTTTAGACACTTGTTTGATAGTATTTGTTGTTAAAGATACCTTCACACAGAGCTGTGTTTCAGAGAGGATCCTACCTATAAAGGGCCAGCCAGGTATTTAATATTGTGTATGATAAATTGTTTCTTCAGTGAAACATCAGATTAGTAAACAAGGTGCATTAGAGACCCATTGGTCCTGTCATCTTTAACACTGAACAGCAGCAGAACCAGTGGCTTTGGAAACTGACTCGCATTCAAATCTGTCACTCTGGAGGCTGGGGGCATTTTATACATTTTACAAAAATATTTAAATTCACCTTTTAAAATCTTTTGCATATGACACACAACCCCACGTGTTCTACATCAAACCTTCCAGAACAATCTCATCTCTATCATGACTCATTGTCCTCCTTGTGTTCTGTCTTCTCTGGCTGACAGGCTGCTAATGAGCCTCACTTGGGAGGTGGGCGGGTCCTTTGTGATTTACTGAGTGTTCATTGGTTGTTTTTTTCGCAAAATTGTGACAGACAAACGGATTGACAAATCACAGTGAAGGGTTTCGTGTGACGAGTACTTTCCGTGCCACGTCTTCCCTCTGTGTGTCTGTGGGTCGGAGCAGCAGACGGGAGGAACGAGGCGCAGGAGGAAACCCGATTTATTAATCCACGAGTTTAAACTGATTTCTGCTCCGTATTTTCGCGGAAAACTCGGTTTTAAAAACGGAAACAGTGTCAGACACTCTGCCGCGGCTTGACACTTAGAAAAGTGCAAAAACATCAACGAACACCAAGTAAACAAAGTTGCGTTAAGTGCGTAAAGATTAACGTGTTAACGCTGACAGTGCTAATGAATATTAAAAAAAATGTTTTATCCTCACACTAAATCTATAAAGCCCAAAATCACACATGTGCCTTAGGGCTTTACTTTATACCAGGGGTCAGGAAGAGCCATAAAAGCCAAATATATTTAATTGAGAGCCACATGGTATTTTTAATGTAGAATTTTAATGTGACTTCAACTTCTTTATGGCCGTGCTATGACTTTCCAATTTCAACTACACTTAACTGACTTATGCTATTACAATTGTTGTGTTCCAAACTATAGAATTAACTTTTTGACCTTAAATAAAAACTATCAATCGGATTCCAAAGTAAAGGTATGAGTAATCACCAGGAGGTGGTTTACTTCTATGAATCTTGTGGATAAAGAACATGCGGTCGTCTCTGCACCTTTTCCAGAGCTTTATTTCTGGATCTGTACACAAGGTATTAAAGTACAACAGAAATACAAAATCATGTTTAACCAAAACAAAAGAAATTCAATGCTTATGTACAATTCTTATAAACAATAAAGATAGCTTTTTGAACATCTCTCAGTGAAGTTTTTGATTGTCTATATTCTGGATATACACTTTAAAGTTTTTTATTCACAAAAAGGTGTTTTTGTTTTCATCAAAGGACTCGAGTTCTCTTTTCCAAAACCACAACTGCTATTAGTTTCTCCTTTTTAAACTTCAAAACACAATACAAAATATAAAATAAATTTGTTTGGTGCTTTTTTGCACACACACACACACACACACACATACACACACACACCTCATACCGGAGATATCAATAAAATATCACATTTTTGAGAGTTCACAGGGTGGTGAAAAACCTACTTCGACTACTTAATGGCCTTTACATTCTGACAGTTTTCTGAGTCTTTGTACAAACCACAGGTGAAATAAATATCACTGCACTGCTAAAGCTACACGAGCTTTGAGGACCTACTGCATTATGCACATTGCATTAAAAAGAGAAACTAGCTCTCCACACACTAAGAGCAGCAGCCATCCCTTTAGCGTCGAGACAAATATAGATATGGAAAAAAAAGAAGGAAACGCATCTTTTAGACATGGCTTCAAGTTTTGAAGGCAAAATTGCAACATTGAGTAATATCAATAAGTCTTTAGGTAAAGCCGTTTTCAGTGGTTACCACTGGGGGGGGGGGGGGGGGGGGGCACGGCTGGCATGCGTGTTTCAGCCTTGTCCGAGGGGGATCGTGACTTCCCAAAGAGAGAAATTAAATTTAAACACCAAGTCAACTGATAAAATGCAAAAGAAAACAAAATATCTGTACATATCTACAAATTATTGCCTTTTGACAAGGAATCAAAATTAAAACCTTTGTATCAACATAGATTCACAAGTATAAGAGGTCAGTTCATAAACTTTTTAAAGGCTATTTGCTAATTATTTACATGAAATGCAGAAGTGAATATCCTCTCCGATGCTGGGCGTGGAAAATTAATTAGTAATGGTTCCGAAGCACGAATCCGGTGTGTACACACGTCATGGTAAATGACTACATGGATAGACAAGACACACATGATGTACCCCTGAAACAAACTAATTAGTCATAGCACAATGCATAGATAAATTAAGTAAACACGACTACTGCATCCTATCGACCCGAAAAACCTTTACAAATTCACAATTCTGGACTTCAGTCAAGAGGAAACCTCTTTCTGCTACTCCACTCCGAGGAACTGTGGACTAGATCACACGAGGCGTCCTGGAGGCGAGGCCGATCGGACACGAGAAAGATCCACGTGGCTTTAAATAAGAGATAATACTGCTAACAGCTTGCTAAGTGGGCTGAACACGGCATGATTTGATTTAAGAGCATTTTCTGACACGTTTACTACCAATAAAAGTGATTTAGACTAAATGGGATAACAGTTACTGAACAAGCAGACCGACCGAAGACGAGCGTTCACAGGAGAGCCTTTGAGGCCAGGTGAACTCAAGCGGAGCCTCGTGTTGCTCTTCATACGCGCTCTAGCAAAGTGGAGACTAGAAGAATAACCTGTAAACAAAAGTTTAAGTGTAAAGAGTACCACTTCAAAACAACAAAGACGAGCAACTCGATACTGAGAACAGAGGCAGAAGAGGGAGCCAGCTCTGGCAGATGAAGAGGACGGCAGGATAACGTGCGGCCGCTCCAAGACGAGAGGAAGTGCGACGCGCGGCTCCCCCGGCGGCCTCCGCCTGGACGCCACATCTCAAGACCGCGAAACGGGAACAAAACAAATGGCTATAGACTCTTGAGGGAAATCAAGACTTTAGTTCTATATGAGACATCACTGATGTCATAGTACACAAACAAATCGAAAAAACAAGTAAATATATATACACGTATATAATATTTCTTTAACAAATTGGATTCTCCAGTGAGGTCCGTCGTATGTACAGGCGGGACGAGGGGATTCAAAAGGGAAGCGCGGGGGCCGAGGACCATCACTCGGACTGAAGTGCTGCGCTGTGCTGTGTGTGGTGCCGCGCGTGAGCCCCCAGAAACCCGTGGGGCTCGCCGCCGCCGGCCAAGCTCCCAAAGTCCGTGACGGACACCGCCATTTTGGCGCCGGTGATCCGGTGGTGGTGCGTCGCTGTCCGTCGGGGTTCGAAGTCCACGGCGAGGTTAGCCGCCGACGCGTCGCCGATGAAGGAGTCGGGCAGCGCCATCTTGAGTCTCTTGGAGGGCCGCTCGCAGTCCTTGCCGACGCACGCCCCTCCGAGCGGGCCGAGGTCGGAGCGGTAGAAGCCGGCGTCGAGCATGTCGAGGCAGTCGGGGGCGCCGGAGGGGAAGCCGAGGGCCTCTCGTGGCTCAGGGAGCCGCGAGGGTGGAGGCCTTCCATCGGGGGGAAACCGTAGGAGTCGATGCAGCCGACCTCGGCGGGGTTGCACACCGTGGCGACCGTGTTGCTCAGCGCTGCAAAGAGACGGGACACGTTCAGCCTCCAGCTGCAGGAGCACAGGCCGCCTGAGGCGCCGCTCCCCGGGTCACGACAGCGCTCGCACACGTCCACCGATGGACTGAACTGAACTCTCGCTGTAGACATGACGTCTTTTTGAAGAGTACTCAGACGAGGAGAATTACAAAGCATGCAATACACATCAATGAAACAAGTGAATGGGAGACAATAGTCTGATTAAAAGAATAAACATGTTTATACGTGTTTATTCTTAGAAAACACTTATACAAATGTTTATTCTTTTAATCAAAATATGTAGCCATTCCGCCTTGTATATACTTTAAGTCACTTTCTTAAACTTTTGTATTGTATTGTGTTGTAATGTATATTTTATACACAGTTACTTTACCAAGTCAAATTCCTTGTTTGTTCAAAAACCTACTTGGCCAATAAAACTGATTTTCGCCGAAAGGTGACAAGTTTGCAGGTATGCTTAAATGACGCATACTTGATAGGACAGATGGACAACTCAAACACGTACCGCCTCGGGCCACGACTGTGAGAGGCGATATGTTTAAGTAGAACGCCATGAAAAAGTTAAGGTTTAGTGGAAATAGGTCAAAAAGACAGTTTGTTGTGACAAGGTCCCGTGGCTGACCTGTGAGGTCGCTGGCTGTGATGGAGTTCAGCAGGCTGAGCTGTTGGTCCGTGGTGGTCTCCAGCCTCCCTCCTCCACCTGCTCCGGAGCACACGGAGGAGGAGCTATCCACAGCCAGGCCCTCGGCCTCATCCACCAGCCGGTCCATCAGGTCGCTGGACACACAGGAGCATGTTACCTTGGGAGTTTCTTCTCCGTGACATTCTTCTTCAGAGCCGAATGTACAAAGGAGAAGCAAAAACACAAAAGGAATCCAAAACAGATTTGTTCTTTTGCCACTTACGTGACGCCAGGATAGCTGCTGTACTTTTTCTTCCCAAATCGATTCTGCTGCACAAAGAAGTCAAAGCGCTCCGACTTCTTCCACATGTAGTAAAACGCCACACATTCAGCTACTGTTCGTGTTGGGACCTGGGGGGGGGGGGGGGGGTCATCGATTCATTATCTGGTACCAGGGTTCTTACACATTTTGACCAATGGATTTCCATGACTTTTCCATGACTTTTCAATGATTTTCCCATGATTTTCCATGACTTTAAACCAAATTTCCATGACCAAACTCAAATCTCAGTATAAACATGAACATTTTTGAACATTTAGCGTATTGAGCCGTGTGCCGGCTTATATTTTTAGCGTCTTTATTTAAAAAAAACATATACATTATTTCAAACTCCATGAACTTAAATGAACATGTGATTATAGCAAATCTCCATGACGTTTCCAAAACTTTTAGGATTTAAGTTTTTTCCATGACTTTTCCAGGCCTGGAAATGACCATTTTCCATGACTTTTCCAAGTTTTCCATGACCGTACGAATCCTGTGGTACATTTTCATTATGTGTAAAAAAAACATCTTCTTTAAACTCATGAAATAAGACTCACTTTATGTTTCTGTATGAGGTGAAAATTCTTGTCATACATCTGTAGTGCGTGCTCAAAGTTCTTGCATTCCTCTTCTGACCACGGTGGAGACTTTTCTGAAATTAAAGCAGAAACAATATATTTTTGTTCCACAATCCATATGTGAACGAAAAGGTAGAGCAACCAGGAAACCGTGAAACACAGGACTGAACCTGATCACTCCCACATCAATGACTCCAAAGATTAACGCAAATTCTGAAGTTATCAAATGTTGGAATTCTTGCCATGTTTAAAAGTCACAGCACTCATAAAAAGATGCAAAAATAAAAAAAATAGGTCAAATGATGTTAAATTGTGTAAAGCATTTACATACAACAGGCAGTCGTTTAAACAGATTTTTGAAAACGGGTAAGCAAAGAAAGTCTTCAGGTGAGGGAAGGAGTAACAGTTAGGCAATTAAAATATGAAATTTCAGCAAATATGCAGAGCCAAGTTTGACAGAATGAGCTGAATGCAAAGTTACGCAACAGCAACAATGAACAATTATTTATTTTTATATGCTGAAAGAGCTCGTAATTAGAGGAATTAGTCAATATAGCAATGACATTGTCATGTCGGACATCACAGGTTGTCGACAGCGGTTTCCCGTGCTTACCTTTT
The DNA here is from genome assembly GCA_036178185.1 of Liparis tanakae. Classification (NCBI taxonomy): domain Eukaryota; kingdom Metazoa; phylum Chordata; class Actinopteri; order Perciformes; family Liparidae; genus Liparis; species Liparis tanakae. Next base: position 5,173,587 of record CM070094.1, on the reverse strand, counting down.
GAGGACTTTACACGGAGGCAGTGTCTCTCCAGTGCTTCGCGGATGTTGTAGTTGCACTTGTCCAGCTCGTTCAGAGCCTGAGTAGAAAGAGTGGGTTGGTCAAGACTGGACTAGAGGCTGAATTAGGCGAACGTTGATGAAAAATGATGTACATTGCACATACACTTGACAGGATTGATAAATAAAAACATGACATACCTGCTCATCATCTCGAACATGCAGCCACGGCTTGTCACATCCCGTCTTCTCATTCGTCGTCCGTGACAACACGTCACACAGGAAAGTCCGAACCTTGTTTTCTGGCAATTTCGACGGACTCCATAATAACTCGTCGTCATCCTCATAAACTGAAAGACAGTAAGATTAGTCACCATGTTTATATTAAGAGGGATGCATGACTACCAATAGTGTCCTCCTACTCGCACTACTACACACGGCAACGTGATGGTAACGTGACGTAACCTCCCGCCAGTTGAGCATGAACAGCTGCAATATACTAAAATGTGAGTACTTGTAATTGGTCTGAAATAAGAGGTATTGGTGATCGTAACCTGGATGCTAATTGCTCTTCATAATGTTTTTGTGATAACCATTTTCTCCCTTAGTGATGGCTTGTAATACCTGGCCACAGGGACTACGGTTGTAATGTAGCCTGAGCTAAGACTGACACGTTCACCCCTGGGTGGATTGATGTGTACGGTCCCTGTTCAAATGAGTACATGGAAATGCCGAGTATCTTGTCTGCATAGAAACATTGTAAGTAATCGCATTAAAAGAACATGTCAGAATGTTGTGCTAAAAAGAAATAACAGGCAGTAGTCACCTTTCTCCCCATCTTTGTAGTGACAGAGGCCAGAAGGAACCTCGGCTTGATACTGTGATCCCACCATTATTTCCTTTGATAAAACACAAACACAAGGTTAGCAAACCAGTGGTGACTCGACCTAAAACATGTCCCGCTCTTTTTATGTGTTCCAAAATGTCCCAGTTACCTTTCTGGAGTCTTCTGGGCTTGGGCCATCTTCGTCACACTCGGACTCTTTATCCCCGTCAGAGATGGCGTTGGCTGACAAAATGATAAACGACACATGAATACCTTGACTTGAAGTACAGAATTGAAATGAGGCGCCCCGTGTTCTTTGGTCCAATGCATTACCTGCCAAACTAAACTCTGCTAACTTATGAATCGGGACAAGGCCCAGGGGGTCGGTTGAAACAACTGACCCTGACGCAGGCAGCTAACGAGAGGCCGCTAGCGCCTTTGTGAATCCTCGTCGGGACGTACCAAGGACAGAGCAACGGGGGAACGCAAGGTTGAGGCCCGAGTGGCAACGGGCCACAGCGGCACCGAACAATACAAAATCCTGCAGACCCAGAACCGAATTAAAAGGTTCCCTTCATTCAACTTCAATGTGTCCTGTTTGTTTTTGTTTGCTATCCATTTTTTTGGTTCTGTTTTTCACCGTCTCTTGTCCCCTTGTAAAGCATCTTTGTGTATTTAGAAAAGCACTATATAAATTTGAAATAATATTATTATTATACAAAATGTTTTTTTATAAATGCAAAGAATGATCTGCAGGGACCCTGTTAATCGATCATAATAATAAAACAATTCTTGTACATTTAACTGAATGTAGTACTCTGCAAATCTTTAACAAAAGGCACTCTGTCTTCCTTGAAGGCATTGGATTATTATTTCATTATTCATCTGTTTACACATTTATTAAAACCACATGAACATTTGGGAATGCTAAATTATTTCTAAATGCATAGAAAAGGTATCTTTATTACTAAAGTATTTGGACATTTGGGAAACAATTTAAAAAAAAAGTTTTTATCATTTATACATGTCTTGTGGAGCTAAAACGATTAGTCCATCGACAACCATCATCAGTTCTATTTTAATAGTTTATTGATGTTTAGGTCATTTTTCAAGCAAATATGTAAACCGTTCACCAATTGCAGCTTCTGAATAAGGATTTACTGCTAATATTTGTCTTATGTGAAAGAAAAAGGAATAACTTTAGTAATGGATTGTTGATCAGACAAGATTGTAATGCTGTCAAAATGGCATTTGGGAAATTGTCATTGGAAACGTCACTATAATCTGACATTTAAAAAACAACTAAAAGATTTGAGAAAATAGGGAGGAGTAAATATATTATTAATTATTCAATCATTAATTGATGCAAACCTAATGTCCTGAATCTGGAAGCTTTTTGCTAATTATCACATAGCACTGTATCAGCTTTAAACCTGCAAAGCTACAGACAATAACTATTTTTTCTTGCGTGGGCCACTTACATCGAAGTGTTCTCGGAAAGAAGTCGGTGGCCTCGTGGGAGGTGACTGAAGGGGTCAGATCATCGGCTGAGGACTGGGTCTCCTCCTCATAGTCTCCAGAGAGCAGGTCTTTGGCAATTTCCTCCTACAAAGAAAGAAATAATATATATTGTATACTGAGGCAGACTAACAGGGATCTTTTTAATAACATATTAAAGAAATTGTAATTTATATAGTATCCCCCCCGACCCCCACATATATCTATTCAGTACATAACAGCAGTTATTTACCTTGTCCAGAGTCATGTCAGGCAGCTCATCAGTCAGATCTCCAGAGGAGCTGTCTATACTGGAGCCTGCTGAGGCCTCGTAGCGATAGATGGCCAAGAGTTCCTCCAAAGGCATGTTCCCCTCCTGTTACAAGAACAGATACACAACACATCAGACGTGTAGAATTAAAATTAAGAAACCTGAAGCACGCCATTCAATATTATGATCCACACACACACACACACACACACCCCCCTCTTATAGAAATTCACTCGGACACAATTCATGAATGCAATTATTAAAATGCTCATATACATGTAGATCTGAGTTGACCTTTATTAACTAGAATGGCTTCCCCTTATTAGCATAAAGGTAATAAGCAATGATCAGTTACAAGACAGGGTCAAGCCAGATTAATGACCGACTCAGATTTACGCATTAATAAAAATACAAGTCTTCTATAAGCAAAGGATTTCTATAATCGTTACATTTGCATCATTAAATGCTATTTTAGGGCATTACTTTTTCCGCGTATTAGCTTACCTTTTCAAGATCTGCAATCTCCGAGCTAAAATTCCTGCCTCCTTCCTGAGACTCTTCCTCCTCCAGAGTCCTCTCGTCATCATACTCGTGAACTAACATTTCTGCTGTTGGGTCAAAGTCATGGTCCTCCGACGATAAAGAACCAACTGAGAGAGAAAGAGAAACCTAAATGTTTCAAATCTTAGGAACAATTATCTATATTGTAACTATACAAATTTAAGATGCACAGATACATTCACGTAGTTACGATATTGCGATGAGAAAAGCAATGCATAGTCCATTTAATCTTGACAAAATATATTACTAATATAACCTAAACTTGACAATTAAGTGATGCAAATCTGTGTCAGTCAAATAGATATATTTAACCTCCTGTTACGTTTGGGGTCAATCTGACCCCATTCAATGTTTAACATCTCTAAATAAATGATTGACATCATTATTTTTGCTTCATATTTCATGACTTTTCCTAATTTATTGGGGACAACTGGGAAAAAACTTGAATTCACATGATGATACGTTTTCAATGTCCAGAACACAACTTTTACGCATCGGTGTCAATTTGACCGCAGGCTGTTTTTCACTGTGTAAAACATATAAGAAATATCAACTTTTAAAATACACGTTGTTTTTGTATTTTTTTTATTATTTAAAAAGGCTATTTAGGTCGTCAACAAACAAACAAACATAAAGTACCTGACACTTAAAACTTAGGAAACAATATAAATTCTAATAATTTTTTGGAGGTTTAAATTGCTGGGGTCAAATTGACCTCATTTAATGTTTAACGTCTCTAAAAATAATTATTTACATCTTTTTTTTGCTTCATATTTCATGACTTTTCCTAATTTGGGAAAACAAAATGTACATGACGATATATTTTTACTGTCCTGTACACAACTTGTACGCATCGGTGTACTTTGGGGTAAATTTGATCCCAGGCTGTTTTTCACTGTGTAAAACATATAAGAAAAATAAACTATTTTATTTATTTAAAGGGCTATGTAGGTAGTCAACAAACACACATTAAGTACCTGACACTTAAACTTGGGAAACAATATTAATTCTAATAATTGTCTGGAGGTTAGGGTAAAAGATGTAAACCATTTTAATTCTAATACTTTTCTGGAGGTTAGGGTAAAAGATGTTGGTCCATGTGAAGGTAACAGGAGGGTTAATGAAGTAGATCATATTCGGTGTATGTTATTCATCTTCTTACCTGGACTTGAACTCCCGAGGGAAGCCTGCAAAATAAAAAAACAGAGCACAATTTAAAATGAGTGAAACAGTTGACTTGTGGGTTCAACTGAGAAGCCGGCACTTTAACCACGAAACAAGAGGAAGAAAAAAAGGCCTTTAATAATTGGTATCATGACCACCGAGTGTAGTTACCGCTAACGTTGTCGTTCCCTCAAAAAAGGAGGCTAATAAAATGTTAGCCGTGGTTGAACGCGCAGAAACCGGGGACAACTGTGAGCGAAACGCATCTTAAAACCCTGGAATTAAAACCACGCCTAAAACGGTGGAAGTATACACAAATAAATAGAGTGATATGTTGAGGGGTACGCAATGCCTGCTGCAGTTAGTCTGCTAGCCGGCGAGCTAACCGTAAAGATTACCGTTCACGTTATGCACCGAGAAATGTAAACACTAATTCCGTTTGCTTTGAACTGTCACTCGACAGAGTGAGATGGTGTCTACAGTATGTATTCTGCTAATTCAGCACGACCGGAAAAGACACATTTCCATTCACAACAAACACGAAATGAGATGTTATTTTCTTCAACTAGCAAGCTAACGTAAAATTTACGTATCAATTTACACAGCCGCTCCACCGGAGCAGCTGAGCGAGGCGCAGCGGCCTTGTCGTGAAGGATCGGTCCAGACATTCAAGCATTTTATAGAGGAATACAAATGATAATTATGACATGAAACACGCCGTACAGAAGTAAAAAACTGGGACGTCTTCAATCGATAACATAGAAATTTAAAATACGACACACAAGACTTATAAATATCGATTTAAGATCGATCGCTTCTCCCCTGTTTTCCCTCTTACCTCCGCCATATTGGTACCTTTAGCTGATGGGCTCGTTCTCGCGAAGTACCCGGATCAGCGCTCTCAGCCAATCAGCGGGACGGGTGACAGATCGAGTCGTGACGACGTTCAAACTGACCGCTGATCAGATTAACAGCAATCGTTAATAAATGATAACGTATGGTTAAAAATAATAAACACAAATGCAACTATAACGGGCACTCGGTAGAGCGCATACTATTGCATATCACAAGATTGGGCATTTAATCATGAACATTTTGGCGTTATTTGCATGCCAATTGGATAAAAATTGATGGTGCTGTGGTAAAAAGAAGATGTTGACCTTTTCACGATCTTGACATTTGACCCGATCGATCCCAAAATCTAATCAAATGGTCCCCGGATAATAACCAATCATCCCACCAAATTGCATGCGATTCGGTTTAATGCTTTTTGAGTTATGCGAGTAACACGCATACAAATAAAGAAATACACGGCGATCAAACCATAACCTTCCGCATTTTCAATGCGAAGGTTAAAATGTAATTGGAAAAGGAGTTTCGACATAAATCGTAGCATGGCGTTGAGGAACTCACACCAAGACGCATTACCAGCTCATTCCGAGGATGTTCCCGGACATCACAGCTGATGTGCTCCTCGCCTCACTATTGTTAATGGCAGCTATGGCATTTAAAAAGCCTGGTTTCATAACCATTATATGTTTTGACTTTGCATATAACCATAAGAGCTTTTAATTGTGGCCACAGTGGCCTTACATTTAGCTCGTGATGTGTTGAGTTGTATTAGTCCATATATGATAATTGTTCTGTTGCATCATGTTTTACATATTTCCTGCTGCTGTCAGGCTGCACACCAAACTGCAGTAGAGATCGCTGGAGATCCTGACAAACTCAACACTTTACTCAGCACTTTACTTTGTTTTCCCCATGTATATTTAGTATTAGTATTAGTATTTATTTTTGTGTTTTATATTTTTTTTAATTAATGCTCTGATGTGCACCGCTGGTGTGATTTTGAAAGTTCCCCACTGTGGGATGAATAAAGGTGTATATCATAAATCATATCATATCATATCATATAGACTATTTCACATAAAGTTGTCATTTTCATAATACATATACCAAACACTGTGTGAATGAAAGGGACAAATTACCTATGAGGTGGGGTCAAAATATCCCCAATATTAGATTTTTTCATCAGTATTTGATCTTTTAAAGAAAGTAATTAGATTTCTAAAAGATACACCCATCATATAGTCTTATCATCCCTCTTGTTCAAACACCATGGCCAAGGTGTTATAATATTGTTGTGAACCTTTTTCAACTATATATCACATACCACAAGGGAGTACTAAACAATGTCCATCTAAGAATATCTCTTTACGGCAAGTAATCCATTAGGACTAAATATAATTATGTACAGTAATCTTTTTCAGAAGTAAATTTGAAAAGTGGTGTTCTTGAACAGGCCAGCAGAGGGCAACATAACCCTTTGGACTACTTTATTGAGAGCCACTCCATCTTTCGATCCTCTTCCTTCCTTGCCTTCTTTGAATGGCATATCATATAACATAAAACAGGTTAGGTAAAGGTCAGATTCAGAATGAGATTAATTTATTGGCCAAGCACGTTGCACATATTAGGAATTTGACTTTGTGAAAGATGCATAACAATAAAAATAGACATTGAATAAAACCATAAAATTATGAAAAACACAAATACAAATAGAATAAAAAAAAATAACGGTAGTGCAATATAGATAAATATGTTACATGAAAAACAAATAATGGTATTTTAGAACAAGTATATATTATATAATACAAGTGGCAAGTGTATCTTCATAAGAAAAGAACAGATGTGCAAGGGCGTTGGAGGAATTATCCTGGGGATTTAAGCGTCAGAGTCAGTGGGGGTCCCGAGCTTTGTTGATGAACCAGACTGCAACCGGAGAGAAGCGGTTCTTGTGTCGTGGGGTCTCTGTGCCGATGGACCGGCCTCCTACCATGTGTCCAGGGGTGAGAGCGGTCGGCTGCTATCTTTCGTACACGTTCAGGGTCCCGGAGGCGAACAAGTCATGGAGAGAAGGCAGATTGCAGCCAATCATCCTCTCAGCAGAGCGGATGCTGCGCTGCCGTTTGCCCTGGTCCTCGGGTGGTGGTCGGGTGGTGGCTGCGGCACCAGACGCTGATGGAGGAGCAGAGGGTGAGCTCAAGGATGGCGGCGTAGAAGTGCACCATCATGGTCTTTGGCAGGTTGAACTTCTTCTGCTGCCTCAGGAAGAGCGTCCTCTGCTCAGCCTTCTGCTTATCTTTTTTTTTCCACTTACATTTTTTTATTTGTTTAGTGGTACAAATAATGTCAGACATAAACATAAACATAAATATACACACATATACATACACCTACACCCATAAACACAAACCCATACATACATACACATATATACATATATACACATACATACACATATATACACACACACACATACCCCCCCCCAAAAAAAGAAACCCACAACAACAATAAAAAACAACAACACAACAAAAACAACAGAAAGCAACTCCGGCGCCCCCTTAATTATCGTTTACTTGTAACTGTGTACACACCACCCTGCATCTGTGTTTGCAATTCCCTCAAAACCAAAGTGTGACCCCTGAGTTTTTGACCCCTCCTCTAATTTGTAATAAAAGCCATCAGACTCTTCCATGCTCGGTCAGTTTGGCTTGCACTGTTCTTCAGCCTGGCAATCACACGTTCAAAAGCAGCCATCTCCGTCATGAGTTTGAGTCTCTTTTGTTGTGATTAGGGTTGTGAAATAGTTCAGTTGTGTTATATTGTGCAGAGTAAAAGATGCTTAACGGCCGCTAGTGAGGTGAGTCCTACACTCGAATGAAACTGAAAAGGTTTTTGCACTGGGCACTCGCGATTAATTGCTTCCAGCTCATCCCGATCCAGGACCGGATGGACACTTGGTCGTGTGTTTTCCTTGTCAACATTTGTTTTGAACTTGTGCTGTCTATTAAGTCACATGTGTGACAGGCAGGTGAGGGTTTTTGATGTGCACAGGGAGCCCCATTCTGGTTTGTCTTGTAAAAAGGCTTTACACTGCGCATGCAGCTACAATTTCTGTTGGTCAGGTTTGGGCATTCAACTGCTAAAATAAGGTGAGTCCTGTTGCTATAAGGGGAATGATGACGTCTCATATTTTGGACAATATCCTTATTCACATGAGACGACGGAGACGGTCTGACGGCATGGCAGCATTGGATTGGATGCCACATTCGGTGAGTCGTAATGGGCGTGAAGTTACTTTGGTCGGACTAAAAACCTCATGATTACGCAAACATGTATCATACCAAAACAAAAACAACACAAATGCATCCATTAAAGGTTGTTCATCTTCTTCAAAACCATTTTTTGTTTTGTTCGTGGAGATTATCATCAACTCAATCGAGTCACATTGTCATGCTCGTTTTCCTGTTTGCACACAAAAAACATTGCAAGTTGTCCGGCTGAATCCGTTTGCTCCTCTTCCATTACATTACATGACATCACATGTCATTTAGCAGACGCTTTTATCCAAAGCGACTTACAATAAGTACATCAACCTAGAGTACAAACTAAGAACAACAAGAATACAGAAAGTTACATTTCCTCAACATAGTCCAACTACAAAAGTACCATAATAAGAGCTATTTAAGAGCCACTGAAGTGCTAATCTGTGTTTTAATCCAGATAGTCAGAATTTTAGTTTTTTTAGTTTTTAGTTCTTCCATGAACACGTCTTCCTCTTGTGATGGAGGCGACACAGAATGTAAAACTATCTGCCGTGCTGACTCATGGGGTTGTGGGTGTCTGTTGAACTACATCAAAGAGTCAAGGCTGTTGTTTACTTATGTTTACTCCATTCAATTTGTTCTTGGGATCATATTCCCCTCTAAACTTGTTGCAACATGTAAACACTTGTGTCTGCGATACAGAATCCCCCGTAAGGCGTAGGAAGGACCGCGTGGGCTTTGTTTGGATCACTCTGACAACAAATGAGTCAACGAGTTCAGACAGTTCAGAGGCGCATCCCGCCACACATCTGTTATTCTTCTAAGAAGTATAGCAAGAGAAGTTATTACGATCCGTCTCTCATCGCCATCTTCTCACCCATTAAAAGCCTACTTTAACAGAACAATGGAATCAGTAACACGTGGGTCCTCATCTGATGAGAGAAGCTGCCAGGTCAACAAGTTATCCTCTGACGTAGACTATGGAGGAGTGGGTGACAGAGGGTCACGGTCCATTGTTACAGTGTAAAACGGATGTGGCTGATTAGCACTGGCCCACACCTACACTAGTTTTGTGATTCTCCAGCAACCGCCCACTCAGCTGATGTGCCATTAGAGGGACTGCAGAGCCTAAACGCATTTTAATAAAAATAATAAGCTCTTCATAATTATCAATTATATTTCAGCTCAAGTGGACACATCAGTTGCATATTATTCATTTTGATACGTCATCTCAGAATATTGTACTTTATGAACTACAGGCCTTGAAAACATTGTTTTTTTTTTATTTATTGTTATATTTTGAGGACAATTAATCATGCATCACTGCACAAATAAGGGATTGGAAAGGCCTTTGTTTAAAAAGTCTTTTCTGTAGAGTGGTATTCACTGTTTTTCTGCACACTAAGAATAGTTGGAAAAAGGGAAGTTATATATGATGCTGAGCATCGGATTAAAAACTTCAGGCTGGACATAAATGAACAAATAATAGGTTTATGATAACAATCGAATTATATACAATTTTTATTTTTTAACAAGAATACAAGTATATAATTCAAAAAATTAAAATGTATGTAATCCGATGCACATTTGTAACACATTTGTCTAATATAATGTAAATACAGGTGGGGTGAATGTAAGCACAACTGGTTTTAAACCCAAAACATTGTTTCCGTAATCATAGAGCTTAATCAGACATTTACATTTTAAAAACTAAACATCACATTTAATTTGAGCCACGCTGCTATGATAATTCTATACAGCATGGAAAACCACATGCGACATATCTTGATTTTCTTCTGAGTGCATTATGGAGTCAAGTCAACGTGGTGCAATTATTACCTTCGCATTGAAAATGCGGAAGGTAATGTTTTGATCGCCGCGTATTTGTATTTGTTCGTGCGTGCGTGTTATTCGCATAAGTAAAAAAATATTAAACTGAATCGCATGAAATTTGGTGGGATGATTTGTTATTAACCGGATTTTGGGATCGATCGGGTCAAAGGTCAAGGTCATGAAAAGGTCGAAATCTTATTTTTACTATAGCGCGGTCAATTTGTATCCAATTGGCATGCAACTAATGCCAACATGTTCATAATTCAATGACCAATCTTGTGATATGCCAAAGTATGCGCTCTACCGAGTGCCCGTTCTAGTTCACTGTGTACTTTACATGGACCACTTGAAAGCCACTACACTGCAAAAATTAAAATCTAAGTAAGATGAAATATCTCAAATTAAGGCAATCTATGCTTGTTTTTTGAATGACAAGATATTTCTTCTTACAAGGCAGTTTTAATGTTGGAGCATTTCACTTGTTTTAAGATATCTTGGCAAGTCAAATTCTCCTATTCTGTTGGCAGATCATTTGGCTTATTTCAAGTAATATTCTCTCATTTATAACTTTTTTTCCCTTGTTTTTTTAGGCTGAATTTTTGCAGTGTATAAAGTACCCCATCCACCAGGTGGCAGTGTGGGACAGTTGCCTGTGGGTTCTTCATGACTAAGCTTTAGCATTTTCCATTCACCCTGTGCTCCCATCATCACCCTCAGTTATAGGCAGCAAAAACGATTGTGAACATCAACTGCCTGTTGCGTTGCTTCTCTGCGGTGCATCATGTAAAACTCCAACATGTGCAGTGACATAGATTTGTGTCTGTTTACGAGGAAAGTGTTTATCTGCACATGCAGGTCACTAAACAGTCAGCAGCTGTGGATCAGGCCTCGCAGTGTCAACAGACCTTTCTGAGGGACTTTGCCGGTTTAAAGTTTATTTGAATGATGAGTAATACAAACAAGCTGTTGCACGTTCTTTAGGATTGATACAACAGATATTATACTATAACGTGTAGAGACTAAAGATGCAAGTAAACAATCGGCAGCTATATAATCCGCCCCGTCTACAATCATTTCCTGAGAATAAATCCAGGTTTGAGTTGACATCGATGATGACGACAATACAGGCTGCTACACTTCAAGGGAATTTCAGTAAATGCTCAGAAGCTATTGCAATACATCTATACATTTCTATCTTTTATAAGGAGTAATGAAGGGAGGGGATTTTGCATGACAAGTTTCTGCAATAGTGAATTAAATGACATCATCTTTTCCTTAGCTGCTCTTTGATAATGTAAGTTACAGTTCACATATTAACAAACAGTACATTACAGAAAAATGTCTAAAAGGCAGATTGGATGGCAAGTATTGGCAGATTAAAACTCCTCCCAACTCAGACATTAATGTATTTACTTATAGATAATCTATGAATATGATATCATATAATGTCTGGTCAGCGATGAGAGAAGCATGAAATATGGCGTGTTGCATAATAAACCTAACACGGGGAGCATATGTACTGTGTGGCATATATTGATTGAATTGGGCAGTGACATTAAAAGCCATAGTGGTTATGCATTACCCGTAAAAGGTAATGACTGTACATTCCAGGTCAGTGCAGCTGTAAAATAACAATGTGTGCCATGCTGTTTCTGCAAGATTTGAAGATTTTTATCAAATAATACTGCATGCTGCCAACTGGCCTACTGTCACAGCGGAAAGCGGAAGCTACAGTGGAAGAGTATCTTTAATTATCGCACAGGCTCAATAAATGATTAACAAACGTTGTGTTTTTAATTGAATGACAGGTTGGGGGAACTAAAGCACACCCTCTTTAGCGTACTCTCAAAGCTACTCTAAAAGTGTACTCATTATAATCACATAATTGTTTTGCAGCATACAAAAATACCACTTTTTTTACATAATAATTGTGCACCGTTGACATTGTGATGGTCTGTGTGCATGCCATATGTTTTGCAATATAATAGAGTGCTCCTTTCTCAGTAAGGCGGCCTTGTGTGGCTATTGTGTACATGTTCTTTCATCTGTACTTTACCTTTACATTCTATGTAATGTAATGGCTGTGAAGCGCAGTCCCTTTACGATATTACTGCTGTCTGAGGTAATATGGACAGGTTATGTGAAAGAGGGTTCATCCAGAGCATTAGTCCCCTTGTCTTCTGTGTGGCTCTGACTATAGTTAGTGGAGCAGCTGTAGGCCACCATTATATAGAGTTTATAGAGTAATCAGGGACGTGTGATACATAACCTAAAACTGGGCTGTGAGTCTGTAATGAACTGACGATGACATCCTTCAGACTCAAAGTACACTAACCCAGAGTGTAACATGATTGAGGGATTTTTCACCAAATCAGCCATTACTTCAATCAAATGCAGCCATTATGAGCTGGTACTCAAACCTCTTACAGGCTGTTGGGGATGAGTCATGTCTCCTCAGGTGCTTCAGGGGTTGGTGAGTTTAGGGGCGTGCAATAACCAAGACCCTGTGTATTAGCGGTGCTCCCTCTCTCCCAGGCCCCCTGAGCTCTACCTCACAGCCCAGCAGAGTCCACCTCTCACCGGTGTGTGACTTGATGAGACAGACGAAGGGACGGACAGACGGATGAATAGAATATATCAACGTATTTATCGATACTTATCTATTTAAGTTATCTGCTGAATAGGTTTGAATCCAGCCTACTATAATGTCCACAGCCGGTTTTAAAGGTTGGACATGTTTACTACAAACCCTGTAGTAAAAACTTGGCAGTTCATCCTGTGCTCTGCTGGTTTTGTTTCTCTAATGGCGAGAGCTCACTTCAAGGCGGAGTAACAGTGAGTGGGCATTGAGATGTTCTTTCTTTCTGTTGTCAGACGCACTATATAGTTGTGTAGGTGTTTGCACAAATATATCCGTCACTTGCGTCATGGTGTGGTCTCACATATTTTATATGGGATTACATCTTTGAATGACTTGATTTCAACAGCTGCTGTGGAAATGCCCATATTTGTGAAGATGACGCAGACTAAACACTTTAAAGGTGCTTTCTCAGAATCTCTCATCATAAAACCTTGTATTGTACAGGTATGAGCTGAGAGATCAACGGACTACGATCCAGAGGGGTTGGTTTACAGCAGTAATAAATCTATACGATGTCTCTTTTCTTATATTTACTGTACTACTTGAAAGTTTTCCTTCCGATGTATATTTTTTAAATCATATCCCCCGCATGAGACGCTACCAGCGAAAGCCTGTGAGCACACTAATGGCAATTCTCAGAGCCACTTACAGCAGAAGTGAAGGTCTCAACTTCGAGCAGGATGTGCTGCTCCAAAGCGCCTTTTGATTTGAAGTATCGTGCAGAATATGCAAAGTGATGAACAGCGTACCAAATGTGAAGGATAGAGGAAACAGCTGTGTTGTCATGGATAAGAGGCTCCTCGCGACGAGACATGCGGGTGATTCTGTCTCCATGGTAACCTGTGTTCTACCACAGGAACAGTGTGAACAGAACAGAAGAAGTAGAGGCTGTAAACTTGGGAAATTCTCACATTTTATGAGAACACATGAATGTGGACGTCACACATCCGACGCCCCTTTCCCACAGAGACAGCGTCTGTACAATTGGCCGCTTTCGCTCCTGACCTCCTACACATTGGCTCTCAAAAGGATGAAATCAAAAGAGAATGTTGTTGCCATTAATAAGTGATACAACAGTTACTGCAACACACATTGACATTGATCATCTCTTGTTTAATTATCAGTTGTACGGCTGAGTCGGCGAGATTAAATGATTAACTGTCATACAGAACATTGTTCAGCCTTTGCTGATCTCGTCAAATCCACACAGGTACATCCTACACAGACTTTTTCATTTGGTCGAAGTCCAGTCTTAAAATAAGAAAACATAATCCTTTCTTAGTCCCGCTGATTCAGCCTGGAAGTTGTGAATTGGTGGAGATGTAGATAACTAACTAACTAATTTACTATCGAAAGAAATGAGGTCTGAAAATTACTTTTAGTGATGAACTCACAGGCGCTTGGTCTCCCAGTGCTGCACTTCCCCTCAGCTCTGCAGAGATCGTTAGGATCGTCCAGCTCATCTTCGACCTTCAGGTTCGATTGTTGGTATTAAAGCCCCATGATGTATTTTGTCCCTTGGAGCGCTCCCTTCAGGTATTTAACGTTTACTTCAGTGTCGTAAATACCCAGTTACGATAGATCAGATGTCGTGAAGCTCTGGCTCGCGAGCCATATATGGCTCTTCCAGTGACGCATATGGCTCTTTTGAGTTTGAGTAAAAAAAAAAATCTCCGCCCGCCCCCCTGTAACTTTCTCTATCCTCCAGATGACAGCAGCAGTAATGTCAGGTCCCTTTCTTAAAGACGTCTTTGTTCTTTTATTAAACTAAACGTCTGTTATTGATCGTCTCCACAGCAGCATGTCTCTCTGTCTCTACGCGTCACGTAGCGGAGACAATAAAAAGTCCCCTGTGAGGTGGACTGGACTATGTGACGTTGGTCATCACTGCCAGAAAATACCGGGCGGCTCAAAAATGTTACATAGTCGAGTTTTCTGGCCACAGACCCCTGATGGCAGTGGCGGAGGCGCAAATCGCCATATTAAAAGTCATTATAGCGGCACAATTATTTTCAAGTTATTTTAAGGTACAATTGTTACATAATGTTGCTTTAAGTCAAAACAACAAAATAAAGTGTTCATTTACATTTATAGGATTTATTTTTGTTTATCAAAACAGTTATTGTCTTTATTAGAAGCAGCTTAATTTGAACATGTTGTTCTTAAGTTTGAAGCGCTGTTCTTCTATCACTCCCCAGAATGGGTTTCTACCTATATAATTACACTTTCAAAGAGGGTGCTTTTTCTTTACAGAAATGTTTGCTTTACACGCAGCACACACTTATACTGTCAATCATTCAATCTTTCCACATTATCAAACGATTAATATTTTTATTGAATAAATAATTAATGGTTTCCTACGGGGCAAAGCATCAAATCCGCTTAAACTTTTTCAACTTTAAAAGCTTACAATGTCGGCATATGTTTAGGTACAGACACCATTTCATTTGTAACATGTTGAAAAAATCGTTTGCTATAACTTTCTAATTCAGCTTTTTTTAATAGCTCTTATAGTTATTTAACTGTCCCCGTTTTAGTTTTATGTGTTTTTCCGCTCCTCGTGGAGTTTTCAATGGGTGTGTGTGGGGAAGTCTAGAGCTGTGACATCATCGCTGGAGGGGACAGCGACCGTGTTTTAAAACAGATAAAACTGCACAGAGGAAGACTGAGAAAATAAATTACAAAGGAATCTTTCTTTCAACATTAACTCCCAGGACAACGGCTCCAAATGTGTGAGAATACAACCAGTGAGTATCTCTGAATTGTCCAGACTGTAGAGAACTAAGAGAACAAAGCAAGGAGCCAATCGGAAATCATATCCAGCAACTCATGGATAACTCTCTAGAATGGAGACTTTGAAGATGGACACAAAGTTCAAAACTTGTGACCTCCTCCTGAGTTTTCTAATCCTGGCTTTATCAACGCTCTCTTACCATTGGGAGAGCGCGGGTGGTTTGATAAGAAAAGGAAATAGGCGTATGGAAATCTCTGGTGGAGTAGCATTCCGTGTTACATGACGTAATAGCTCAGTTCTCCGAGCTGCGCAGTATCTTGGCCGGCATCTTTGCATCGCCTAAAATTTTACACTATCCCCATCTCCTTTCTACAAAATAAAGAATACAATTATGTTTAAAATGCACACTCTATGGCGGTTTCTCCAGGAACAATCATTCACAATTCTATCTCTAACTATATAATCTCTAAATATAGTGCTTGTGTGACATCCTGTAACCGAAGACCTCGCTGTAAACTTCTATCCTTGCTATTGTGAGGTGAGACTGCTCACAACAAAAGTCTCCTTGGCACAGAGCCCACATTTGATTGTTTTCTTTTTGCTCCATCATTTTGTTGACTGTAATTTTGTTTTTGTTCTTTCAAGCGACGTTTTGCTTTGATGAAATCGTATAACCAATCACCCTGCTCTGCACAGTTAACCAGGATACATGCATCGCGTGTTTGACTACACATCAATATTGTCAGCATTGATTCCCCCTCAGGAAGAGCATGAGCATCTAAATAACCAAACCACAACAAAAATGATCTTTCCATCTTATGGTTGGATTTGCTCATGTTCAAACATCATGTCTGGAGTGACTGTGGGTCAGTGGTGAGCAGGTCTGTCTTTCTATCGGAGGGTTGGTGTTTCATACCTCGCCCTAGTCGATGAGCGAGACGCTCAAACCTGAACTGCTCCCTGTAGCTGCGTCTCTGGTGTGTGAATGTAACGTGATTGAAAGTCGCTCTGGATAAAAGCGGCAGCTAAATAAAATGTAATGTATGAACCTGCCGTAGCTTTAAAGGGGACATATTATGCCCATCTTTCCACAAGTTGATATGGTTCCTTGGGGTCTTAATGTCATGTTTGTAACATATTTTGGTCAAAATACCACAAGAATCCTTTCAAACAGCCTTTGTACCTGTCAGAAACACCTCCCCACAGATTGACCTGTTCTGAGTGGGTGAGGTGCTCCGTGTTGCCAGGTTGGAGATGGTGAAGTATCTTACCAAAGGCTCAAAATGGTCTTATTTGGAGGGTAATTATTGTGTATCTGGCAACCATCAGATCGGTTGACCAATGACTGTTCTCTATACCGTCAGAGCTCGCGCCAGAGCTCGGGAGATACCATTTCCAAAACATGTAAGGGGTAAATACTAACTTGTGAAAACCCAGAGAAACACAAATATCCGACGGAGCAAAATCCCGGACGTCTTTGGAATCCCTGCCGGAGGCATTGTTTAGATCCCAAAATCAGGACATGTCCGGGGAAAACCGGACGTCTAGTTACCCTAACTTAAGGCGCCAGGTCACCGAACAGTCTCTAAACTGGGGGGGTCGAGTGGTGGTGGGGTTCCAATGCCAACATCTACGTAGACATTGGTGGTGATCCCGATCGACGCACTCAAGCCTATCGTTTCTGACATAGAGGAACCACAACAAGCCGCAAGAGTTGTTTTTTTCTAGCGTTTTTGTGTTGGGAGACATACCAGATACCCACATTAACGTATATAAGCACTAAAAAGGTGGAATGTTCATAATATGTCCCCTTTAAGTTACACACAAAGGCCGATTGAGGGAAAGTGTTCCAACACGTGGTTCCTGCAGCAGTGATGGGACGTGCTTCGCTCGCCTCTCTGCCCTCTGATTCACAAGCGCCTCGCTCCCTGACCTGGGTGGTGGCTGACTTTCACAGCATTGTTCCAGGCCTCCCATACTCCGCCATTTTGTTTCCTGTGCAGGACAGGAAGTCCTGCCTGCAGCTGTTCCCAGTGCTGTGAACTAAACACACACACACACACACACATACACGTCACACACTCTATACACACATCCTCTTCCTTCATGCTTTCCCTCAGCCTGAGTTCAGGATGCCCCTCTCTGATGTGAAGATGACCCCCAGGGACGGTGGTCTGAAGCCAAGAGCACGTCTGCCTTCCCTTCCAAGACAAAGACTTTGCATGTACGTGGGATTCACGTGTGCAAACGTTTTCATGGATATTGCAACATAGCTACAGGTGATTTTGTACAGGCTGAAGCACGAGGAATATCTGCGGTCAGAGAAGATTTAACATGAAACACATTCTTGTGCTAATCGGACTGAATCATGTTCAGGGTTTATCATAGTTGCGTCAACGCGTAATTAATCCTGCGCCGTTTCTAGATCACGACTAATCTTAGCATGTGATACTGGTAGCCTTGTCTCTGTAATATGACAATAAAAAGTTTCTTTTCTTTCTTTTCTTTCTTCTGTTCCCATGCTCACATACTCAGTGTGTTTACATGATGGTATAATTTGAATCTTGCTTTAGTCGGACTATGCTATCTTTTGGGGGATCTGCTATTATCCCGATATACATGGCAGTGAGTAATTCGAATCATTGGCCGAAAGCATGTCACCTCCAATACGATAGGTGGCGCTGTTTTCATTACAACTCGTGGTGATACGGCCATTTCCGCTTGCGTGCGCATGGGCATAGACGCAAAATCCGGTTCCTAATCCAATTCACCGTTACATGCCGCGATAGTCGAATTATCAACCGGATCGGATCGAGTTATCCAGGGGTGTTAATCGGATCGTAGTCGGACCGCACATAGTCGAACAAAGGTTGAAACGGATAATTCATTTTCAGTCCGACTAAGCCAGTTATTCGAATGCATGTAAACACGGTGACTGTTGTGGGAATGTTAGTGAATCTGTGATTCTTGCTCACGGAGGACAGATATTCATGTGAAGGCAATAACACGACCGTGAGAAAACACCAAGCGACCCCACTCTAAATGAGAGAGCGATGCTCTCATGTCGACATACTCTTGACAATGGATGTTGTTGATATTCTTTGGGCAGTAACAATTACATCACATGTAATACAATTGGTGAGACTTCTTATCTATCTGTGGCGGTTATTGTGTTATCAGGGATTCTGATAATCCCCGGACCTTTTTACTGAAGTCAACTTAATAGCCACACAGAATCTGGGGTTGTGAAGACACACAGAGAATATGAACATTGTTTGATGCAGACAAATTTTTCTTTTCACAGCCAGTGCTAGACCAGCTGGGATGGAAACCGGTTTCCAGACTCTTGAGCCGATCGAATGCTCGGCATATTCTGAGGTCCCTTTAATCTTTCTGCAGTCCCTTGCATACACACAACATGTATCAACACACAGAATAAATATGCATGTGCACACACCCATAATGTGCACACAAGCCCTTTTGTACTCCACAGGGAGATGTGCTCAGGTCTTGATGTACGACACAGAGCATAAACACGCCCAATCTTCACAGTTGAACTTAACTGAGATGAGTTTAAAGTGAGGAAAGGGTGGAGGAGGTGTGATGGCATCCTTCCTTAAAGGAAGCATATGGATGGTTGAAGAGAGGAAACCATCTTCCCGAGAGGGTAAAACAAAGAACATGGACAGGAAGTCTCATTAATTACAGGAATGTGAGAATTTTATTTGCCATTTAAAGACACTGTATTTATTATTTTTGGAAGACATGCTTGAGGAATATTAAATACAGGTGTTTTCTGTGATATGGAACAGAAAAGTGAAGAGCACTTTACGAGTCTTTTGATTACCTTGGTCTCTGGGTTTGTTCTTCATCTAATACTTCAAGTGGGGCCTGGTTAAATTGTGAAATGCAGTAAACCATTATGCTCTTTGCTTAGAGGGTGTCTTTGTTGCAGTTCAAACATCTACAGTATGAGCAAAAAGAGCTTATTTGTGTGATGTTTCTATTAAAGTAAATACATTTGGTCAGATTTGGGGAAAAAACAATATGAGCAAAATGTAACAGGAAATAATTTATCATTTTAAAAGCAAATGACTTCTCAGACAAAGCGCCATCTCAATATTGCTACCAGCTATATCAAATGTTCATTTTTTAAGAGTCATGTTTTGTAACACATATCGCTGGCTGTAATAGTCCAAGGACCGGGACATGTTGTTAAAGAGATGCATTGGTGTGTGGTGATTCCATTTAATTACTTGTTTATTGAAAAGCAATGGGGAACATCAAATCTGCATGTTGCAGAGAATTCATATTAAACACATTGCAGTTAAAATGAGGACACTGTGGGGGAGTTTCCTTTTTTTCTTAGTCTCTAATGGAGGCTGGATGAGCTTCATAGTTGCAATAACTGCAGTTGAGCACGGGGGGCACCATCCACCCACACAGGACGTCCATATGTGTGGATCCATTTGTGACTCACTCAGAGAGAGAGAGAGGGGGAAGGAGAGAGAGAGAGAGAGAGAGAGAGAGAGAGTTATAACATGTTGGTGAATCATCGATGGGATCCCATGAACACACCGACTGGTGAAGCTTCCCCCACAACAAGATCAGAGGAAGCCTCACCCCCAGGGTGACGAGGTGAGAGCCAGGGAACCTGATGGAAACATGAACCTCTACAGTAGAACAAATCAGGACATCTGAATTTGAAAAGGTGTGCACGAAACTGGGGTCACTCCTGCAGCAACATTGCCGTCCCCGATTACCGATCACATGAAGGCTGCGACCCATCGCCAGTTCAGAGTCGTCGCAGATTAAAATGATTGTAGGGAGCTTTGTCTGAGTACCACTGGTGCACTGGTAAAAAAATAAAAAAATAAAAAAATCTGTGAAAACTAAACACGTATTAGCTACATGACCACATTTTTCGAATACTTTAAACATTACTCTGATAACTCTGCAAGGCGTATTCTGATTATTCACACGTGTGTGGGGATGTCTCTGTGAATGTGGCTTGCACAACCACTATGTGTGTGAATGCATAGTTAAATTTTTCTAAATAGACTATTCAAATACCAAAACCCTTCTGCTTTTTGAATGAGCCTCATGTGCTACATTTCATTGAATAAGAGGAGATGAAAAACACTTTTGCGTTGCTTGACTGTGTCACTATGTTGGCATGAATACGGTCGGTGGTGTGGGCTGAAGAATGTTGAGCGCCCGCTTTAACAGGAAGTGTGCTTCCTTCTCTGATTCATCGGTCCTTGCTGCTGCTGCACATGTAAATATGAAGACGGGGGCGATTTCAAGCACAGCGTCACAGTTTACATCAGAGCTCACAGAAGGACCGTGCAGGAAGTAGAGAAGCACAGGAAGAGAATTAAAGGTGTCGAGGGAACACAGACCCCTTAAAGTAGGTCTTACGTTAGATTTAAATATACTTTGAGTTCAGATTATTTTAATAAAGGTGTTTTTGTTTTTTATTCCTGTATTTCCTCTACAGTAAAAGGAATTTTAGGAAATGCGCTATTTTATTCATCTTGCTGCACAGATATTCATCTTGCGTGTGATTACCTTAAAGTACCAGTTAGCCTCATTTATAAGTGAAATAATACATCCAAAGCTGTCTTATTTACAAGTTGGATTCTGCTTAGCCCAATAAAAGAAGAAGGTAGCATCCAATTATTGTTATTCATGCTTTAGGGGCATACGTCTCTGCCCGGATGCATTGATGAGAGGATCAGATACGTGTTGTTTAGGTCGCCAGGACATCGTCGTCATCACATCAATCTCAGCCAGATTCACATGTACAACTCTATGAAATTCACAGTCTGCAACATAAGAGCGTGCAAACCATATTAATGATAACAAACTATATTTACATATATTTGGTTATTTAGGGTGATACATGAATCAATCTCTAAGTACAGGTCTTACTACAAAGTCGATGAGGCCAAGGACAGATGCTGGATTACAAATCCAGTTGTGACACTCACATCCTAGGCTCTTCGAGGTCAGCTGAGGTCAAAAAGTCCTAAGAAAATAACGTATATAGTTGTTGAATGGACTCTGTTTGAGTTTTTCCCATGAAAGGTATTTCACAAGAATAAAACTACACTCAGCTCATCCACAACGTTTTTTTTTAAGTGTTAACGGTGACACTTTATAATAACGGCACTATGAAGCATTAGTTAAGTATGAGTAAACTCAATTCATCATTTATGAAGCATTGTTCCGCACTTTATTAATATTGGATTCACTATTTGCAAATGAAGTTTTGTATAATGCTTCATAGCGTGCAGTTATTATAAAGTGTTCCCGAGGATCAGAGAGAGTCTTCTCTCGTCACTGCTGCCTCTAACACGGACAAATATTACAGAAACAAACAAAAGTAAACAGAAGCACTTTATAATAACTGCACGCTATGAAGCATTATAATATATAACTTCATTTACAAATAGTGAATGCATCATTTATCAAGTGTGGAACAATGCTTTATAAGCTAGAACGGGCACTCGATATAGCGCATACCTTCGGCACAGCCACATTTTGGCCTTTTCATGACCTTGACCTTGACCTTTGACCCGATCGATCACAAAATCTAATCAAATGGTCCCCTGGTAATAACCAATCATCCCACCAAATTTCATGCGATTCGGTTTAATACTTTTTGAGTTATGCGAGTAACACGCATACAAATAAATACAAGCCGCATTTTCAATGCGAAGGTAATGATGAAGTGCATACTTAACTAATGCTTCAGCGCATGCGCATTACCGTGTTAAATCTCTTAATTGATTTTTGTAAATGTATTCCAAGCATGGTCGACATATTGTCGTGTGCAGAGCGGTAAACATTCTTATGTTAAGGGTAGACTGTGGTTAAGTTGTATCGTCGATCACCAACGACTGCAGGTTTTCTCTCTGGCCGATCCAGTGCGAGGTAGACGTCATTCGGGGTGTTATCATGGGTCAATGTTTATTTGTGTTGCAGCGTTAGCCCCGGAAAAAACAACGGATTAGGTCATTCTTGGAGGCAAAAGGTGCCTTTCTTCTCGGGATGTTTTGAACTCAGAGGAAGGTTGGTCAAAGAAGAGGGAGGAGAGGAAGAGGAGGAGCCTTCAGTCCTCGGTTCCCACTGACTGTGTGCAGCTGGACGAGCAAAACAATAATGTGAAACAAACAGTTAAAGGGATAAACAGGACCGCTCCCTCTGGGAAGTCCCTGTGCTCGCTGCAGGACAGAACGTTAGCCTGTGTTTGAACAGAACCGTTCCGTAACGCCGTCATGACATCACAAGTCATGAACTTCTAGGAACAGGCTGCCGGATAGATCGCGGTCGAGGTTCCAAGGGTTTGACCCCCCTGACTTTGATGATCCCCCGTCTTTACCTCTAGTGCAGGGGTCGGGAACCTATGCCGTCACCGAAAGAGCCATATATGTTTTTTTCGGTGACGCCATATGGCTCTCAGCCAATTTTGAGTTAAAAAAAAAAGAAATCTCTATAGCGACAGATTACAGCTGAAGTAATTTAAGGTCACTTTTCTTAACCCTCCTGTTCCCTTCACATTTACTAATATATTTTACCCTCGGGGTCAATGTGACCACAGCAATTAAAACCTCCAGAAAATTATTAGAATTAATAATGTTTCCCAAGTTTAAGTGTGAGGTACTTTATGTTTGTTTGTTGACTACCTAAATAGCCCTTTAAATAAATAAAAAGTTGATATTTCTTATATGTTTGACACAGTGAAAAACAGCCTGGGGTCAAATTGACCCCAAAGAACATCGACGTTAAACATTGAATGGGGTTAAATTGACCCTAAAGGTAACAGGAGGGTTAAAGACGTCTTCTTGTATTAAACTAAACGTCTGTTATTGATCGTATCTAACCAGCAGCATGTCATTCTGTCTCTACGTGTCGCGTTAACACTTCTAACACCCCCCCCCCCATACAGTATCACACAACACCAAAAGTTGCATTCAAATTATATGTTAAAAATACTATACGGCTCTCAATGAAATATATTTAGAAATATTTGGCTTTTATGGCTCTCCCAGTCAAAAAGGTTCCTGACCCCTGCTCTAGCACCACCATGAGGTTCACATCTGATTGATTACATTTTATACATTCATGATCCATCTGCATTAGTTCTCATCACTTTGGCGATCTCCTAACTTCCTATATAGCAACTGTCCACCAGATACCTGCAAACAAAGTACCATTACCATCAGATGTACTTCGTGGGTAATACTAATTAGCTACATGTAGCATGCTAATATACTTAAAGGCATACTTTGCCGATTTCCAACCGGCCCTGTGCCGTCAGTATGTGCAGATGAATGGTGTTAGGCGTCCCTCTGTTACACCAAGCGGACCTCGTGGCAAATGAGCAGGGCGCTCTTTGGACGGCGACGCCGTCTGTCAGATTCTCTGCAGCCTCACCGAATCTCGACCGCCCTGCTCTCGTTCACCGAAATGGAATATGGTCGAACCGTATATACAGTATATACACAGTACCGTTCAAAGGTTTGGGGTCACTTAGAAAAAAGAAAAAAAAGAACAGTTTTTCCAAGGAAAATTACATTAAATTAATCAGAAATACACTCTATACATAGTTCATGTGGTAAATGACTATTCTCAGTTTTTTTATGAAGTCTCTACAGAGGTGTGTAGAGGCCCATCTCCATTGTTCTAGTGGTACATTGTGTTATTGCCTTAGAAGACTAGCAGAGGGGTAGAACCCCCTTGAACCCTTTTTTCTATTTTTGTATAACTTTTTATTTTGCATTTTCCACAAACAGATTAGTCCATGACATTGAAACCCTTTTTATGTGAGCGCAGCTGAAAACAGTTATGCTGGTGAGAGAAGCTCTAAAACTGGCCTTCCTTTGAGCGACAAGTTTGAAGAACAACATTAATATTTACAATGAAAATCATTATTTCTAACCTTGTCAATGTCTTGACTATATTTTCTATTAATCTTGTATTCATTTAATAAATAAAAGTGTGAGTTTTCATGGAAAACACAACATTTTCTCGGTGACCCCAAACTTTTGAACGGTAGTGTATATATATATATATATATATATATATATATATATATATATATATATATATACAAAGTATGTGTATTATAAGTCATGTTTGATCCTAGTTGAATATGCATACTTATATGCACAATGGTCCATGTATGATGCATCAAGGTATTCCCAGATTAGGTTCTTTCATGTATTATTGAGAGCCGATGAAGAGTCATTGTTTTCATTATCATCCCTCAGTCTCCAGCTCTGAATTATCAGCGGCAACTCACACAGAGGTCACAACTTGCAATTACTTTATTCTCCACAGTCTATTGTACATATTTAGACTTATTTAAAAGTATAAAACATGGCGTCACTCCAACAGCTACATGCGATAAGGAATCACTGAAAACTGAAGATCCAATGTGAGAGGGCACAATTGAGATTTGGAAACCTTGACGTCTCATGAAACTCTTCCTCTTTTATTAAAACCATTGCAAAAATCTAACAAATGTTGCATCATCCAGTCAGATGTCTCTACTTTGCATGCCAGGTCGCACATGGTGGTAGCAGCGTACCAGTGTCTGAACATCTGCTGGCAGAACGCCTCATCGTGAAACACAGCGCTTAACAAGTTTTGCTAAATATCCCCCACAATGGATACACGTAGCAGTGTCATTTTACATCACTATTTAAAGCAACACTATGTAACAATTGTACCTTAAAATAACAGCTTTAAAACAATTGTGCCGCTACAATGACTTTTAATATGGCGATTTGCGCCTCCGCCACTGTCACCGGGGGTCTGTGGGGAGAAAACTCCACTATGTAACGTTTTGGAGCCGCCCGGTCCTCCGACCTGCTTTCTGGCAGTGATTACGTCACATAGTGCCAGTCCACGCTCGCAGGTGACTTTTCATTTGCTCCGCTACGCGACGCGTAGAGACAGAGAGACATGCTGCTGTGGAGACGATCATAACAAACGTTTAGTTTAATAAAAGAACAAAGACGTCTTTAAGAAAGGGACCTGATTTTTTTTTTTTTACTTAAACTCAAAAGAGCCATATGCGTCACCGGAAGAGCCATATATGGCTCAGAGCCAGAGGTTCACGACACCTGATCTATCGTAACTGGGTATTTACGACACTGAAGTAAACGTTAAATACCTGAAGGGGGCGCTACAAGGGAAACACTACATAGTGGGGCTTTAAGCCTCGTGATTAATGAGTTTGTAAATGTGTCTCTCGATGCATTATCCGGAGCTTCTCCCCGTCGTGTTTACCACTGCACTCACACACCGTCAACACATCATCTGGCTCCCACCTCTGTGGACCGAGCTCCACGGGTCCTCATTAAAACGTAGAGTGCAGCTGGCTAGACGACAACACAGGGGGCTTGTTGCCCTGAACCCTCTCGTTAGTGGAGGAAGGTTCATCACACCACAAAGTCCCTGGCTCAGTCAGAGACCACTGAGCCAACTACACATCAGTTGGTCAACAAAGATACATGTTGAATATGTTGCAGGAAAAGAAAAATACAATCTACGAAAAATATTCAAACAGTCTTGTTGTCACCAGGCAAGGAGGGTGCTACAGTAAGTCTGCAGAAGAAAAAAACTAATATATAGTCCAGACAAAGAAGAGAGGGCCTCCAGTAGACACACTGTCGATTGGAAAGAGCAGCATCGTCTCCTGAAAGCACTCTGAAGAAGTTCAGGGCGGGTGAACTGGCTGTAGTTGCATGTTTCTCCATCTGGTTGAGAGGAAAAAGCGTTCATCAGAGGCAGAGCGGGGTGAGAGCAACATGTTAATTCTGTCTGTATGGAAGAGAACAAGTCTAAAATAAAACATGTTGGACTGCAAAATGTACTTTTGGTTAAGAGTTAAAGTTAAAGTGCTCACTCAAATGCACATGTTAGCGCATCATTGGTGCATTTCTTTTATCTGTACATCATACATTTTAAGGCAATCCTTATGTTTCTCATACCAAACGTTAATCCCTGAGGGTTTGATCTCATTACTTTATCATATTTGGGTTAATTGTTCCCGAACAGACACAGCTGCCAACCACACGATGGACGCGGGAGACACAGTAATACAAGTAAAGTCATTTCAATATGTTTGATAGCAGCATAGCCCTGGGGGGTGCTGTGTGTGCGTGGTTCAGGGACCCATTGTCTCATAATGCGGTTAAACCTTAATGTTTGAGCAAAATCTCTTTGATTGTGTCATCGTCTCATGTTTCTTCTAACACAATTTAAAATGGAGCAGAGGTACTGCAGGTATGTCGGCCTGAAATAATTATGAAAGGTGAAACCTGTGTAGTTGGAGAGGATCAGTGGTTAATGTGAATTTGAATGTCAACGCTTCAGATGGATCTCGGGAACCACAGCGAGCGCATCCAGAGGAAGAGGAGCTTGTTTTACAGCGTTCACCTCGGAGTTGCATCATTTGTGCCACAGCAACATAACCTGGGGGGACATGATGTTGCAGGATTCAACCAGGTCAAAAAGGAAGGATGAAAAAAAGCATATATAGCAACACAAATCCAATCACGGAGATTTTAAAGGGGACATATTATGCCCATTCCTCAACAAGTTGATATGGTTCCTTGGGGTCTTAATAAAAATGTTTGTAACATATTTTGGTCAAAATACCACAAGAATCATCAGAAACACCTCCCCACAGATTGACCTGTTCTGAGTGGGCGAGGTGCTTTGTGTTGCCAGGTTGGAGATGGTGAAGTATCTTACCAAAGGCTCAAAATGGTCTTATTTGGAGGGAAATTATCGTGTATATGGCAACCCTGAGAGCGGTTGACCAATGACTGTTCTCTATACCGTCAGATCTCGCGCAAAAAGGTGGAACGTAAAGGAGATACCATTTCCAAAATGTGTAAGGGGTGAATACTAGTTTGTGAAAACCCAGAGAAACACAAATATCCGACGAAACAAAATCCCGGACGCTTTTGGAATCCCTGCTGGACGCATTGTTTAGGTCTCACAAACAGGACTTTTTACAATATGTCCCCTTTAATGAAAAATGAAGAGCTGCATTTGGTAATGGAGCATAACATGTCAGCCGGAAAACGAATCCCCAGAAAGGGAACGTGACAAATCCGTGACATGGACATGTCACACGGTGTAAACTCCCTTCATTAAAACAGTGGTAATGCAATCAGTGACCAGCAGACAGCGTCTCTATGGGTAATGCAACTCAGCAGAGACACACAGCCGTGGACAGTATTTAAGTGGTATCTGAAAAATTAGTGGCATGCTCAGCAGTGAGTCACATCCTCTCCTTGGGTATGCAATCATCCTTACTTCCTATACCCATTTGGAATTTCTTTAACAATCCATCCTCTCTGTTTTGTTATTGTTAACTTGAATTGCATTCAGTGGCCGTCGGTGATGAATGGAGCAGAAGCAGAAAGTGAGACGGCATCCGGATTTGTATTCAGTGCATTAGCTTCAGGTAACTTTCAATCTTTCATTGTCCCATTTTCTTTTGTAAAATATCTTATTTCATGATTCATACCAAGATATTCTACAAACCCTAACATATTTGCTGTGGCAGCTTTTATCTAAATCCGTCATCTTTTTCTCTACGGGTACAGAAAACCGAACGTTAATAAATGCCATTTGTAATCATATGAAATTAATCCTGTGTGTGATGTCATGCAATTTTATGGGATGATTGGTTATTATCCGAGGACCATTTGATTAGATTTTGGGATGATCGGATCAAAGGTCAAGGTCAAGGTCATGAACAGGTCAACATTCTCTTTTTATCATCCATTTGTATCCAATTGGCTGCAACAAAGGCCAAAATGTTCATAATTCCATGCCCAATCTTGTGATATGCGAAGGTATGCGCCCTACCGAGTGCCTGTTCTAGTTACAATGTATGTTTTTAACTGGGTTTATTTAATAAGGGACAGTGCACATTGATAAAAAACATTAGTTATAGCCAAGAGGCTATTTTTCATCTGTACTCCCAATGATGGTGATGTTAAGAAAAAAACTAAAAACATAAGATTACAAATACAATCTATGGACAAAGCAAATAGAATAAGTGAGAACAATGTTAAAATGGACAGAATAAAAACATGTGCTTATGTGCTGAGGTGTTGAGGTGTGTTTCTTTCCTGCTCCCACACTGGACTCCTCTAAATATAGTCTGGGGTTAATTTTCTCTCCTCTCTCCCCTCATGTTATGCTGTAATCTTTCATCCTTTCTAGCCTCTGTACCTGTTCTCTAGCAATGACAGTAAATTGAATCCAATCCAATCCAATATTGAATTGATATTTCCTCGCTCACCACCTCCATCATGACCACGTTAGCGGACGTCAGGACCGTAATATGACACTGATGTTGTCGACAAGTCCTTTTGTGAGCACAACAAACAAATAAATCACTGCATGATGCTCCGATAATTCTTATACTCTCTCAAGTTTGGACTTATTATCTCCTTTTATGATTCACACTTCACCTCCATCACTTTTCTCCACCATTTCCTGTCTTCACTACCGTTATGTTCTTTTCAGCTTTTGAGGATTACTCTTCCCCCTCAGTCTTTAATTCCCCTCTCTGTGTTTTTCCTCTCACACTCGCTTCCTCTCCCTCCCTCCACTCCCTCCACCCCTCTGTCTCTTCTATCTCCGCCGCCTGTGCACATTAGTATTCTGCTCAGCCCCACTTGGTCTAAGCAACGAGGCTAAGGCTGTCTGCTCCTCTGGCTTGAACCCACTGGAGTGAGGCACCCGAGCACGGCAGAACACTTTATTCATTACAGTGTAATTACTCGAGCGAACACACAACCTTCACACGTGAAATCTCTACCTATCTATCTCATCCCTCCCTGCTGTCTCTCTGCCTCTCTCGTGTGCCATGGTGGTTAGGAGTGCTGCTGCCCTGTGAGCTGCCCCTGAGTGCAGTCAGTGCAGACAGATTTGGTTAGAGCTGTAATGCAGCCCAAGACATCACGACACCAAACAAAACACACACACACACACACACACACACACACACAGCGTTCAATAGCACAACAACACACAGTGACAAAGCAAAAAAAAGAGGAGAAAGGGGAACCCACAGCATGGCACATTACCCTGGAATCACGACAAAACTAGAACGGGCACTCGGTAGAGCGCATACCTTTTGCATATCACAAGATTGGGCATTGCATTATGAACATTTTGGCATTAGTTGCATACCAATTGGATAGAAATTGACCACGCTATGGTGAAAAGAAGATGTTGACCTTTTCATGACCTTGACCTTTGACCCGATCGATCCCAACATCTAATTAAATGGTCCCCGGATAATAACCTATCATTCCACCAAATTTCATGCGATTCGGTTTAATGCTTTTTTAGTTATGCGAGCAACACACATAAAAATAAATAAATGAAGAAATAAATAAATAAATAAACGGCGATCAAAACATAACCTTCCGCATTTTCAATGCGAAGGTAATGATGAGCGTGTGTCCTGTAAGGCGCTCCAGCCTAAATAATAAACTATGCATTTCACGTTAAATCCACGGAGATGTGACCAACAGCTCTCTGGAGGATTGGGCTGCGCTCCAACATCGCTTTCTTCACTGAACACCTGTCGTATTCTGGTAACCAAGATGGCATTTAAAGACATTCAAATGTTCACCCGAGCAGAAGATGCTAATTTTCACTTCAACGTCAGCTCAAGCAAAGCAGGATGCTTCGGTCCCTGCTGGGGAGCTGTGATAATTACAGTGTTGCTGCAGGAGCCCTGTTGACGTCCGGGGTTTTCACAAGTCAGCTCCGGCAAAACAAGCGCGGCTCTGAGATAACGACAGCAGAGATCTGACCCCCGGGTCACTGCTGAGTGAAGAGTTTCCAAAGGCCTGATGTCGATGAAATCAGAGGTCTGTGGCAGTGATTGGACATGCAATACAAACACTTACTCACACAAGTCAGTTCTCTGTCCCTGTCATCCCACGAGGCTCCGGTTCATGGCCCAAGCCTCGGTCGTTCAGACGTCAGATCTGTTACCGCCACAAACTGTGTGATCTACGTTCCTTTTCGCTCTCAGTGCAGTCCTCATACGTCACGAGCTTGTCGCCCGCTGGTCAGACACACATTGCCTGTTATCATCAGTCGTTTTAACTTTGGAGCATGAACTTCTTAACATGCATTCAAAATCATTACGATTTAAGTGATACTGTGAACACTTTGATCTGCTTCTTTCCTCATGCCAAGAGCAGCCATCATTTAGCCTGACAATGTCATACTCAGAATTCTAGTCAGAATGTGAGTCTGATACCGCTCTGTTGGGCTGTGATTATGGGGCGTGTTTCAACCGAACCAGGAAAGAAAATGCCTCTTCGCTCAATTGGATAGAGCTACAACCAATCAGAGTAACGGAGTATGTGACGTGTTTTAAACAACGCATAGTTATTAAACTCAACTGCACGCACGCTGGAAGAAGCAAGCTCCTTTTTATGACGTGGTTGGTTACGTTACTGTTGTTCATATGTCCGTCATCGTATAAAGCCCACCCTGACAATTTGATTGGTCCGGCATCATATAAAGCCCGCAATTTGATTGGTCCGGTCAATTTTTGACCGGAGGTAATTTCTTCCCAATGGAGCAATGCCAGACCCAACTTCCCGACCCAATTTTTTTAGGGCGGGGCTAAGTTCGGTCTGGTATCCAGGCTAGCCATCATTTCGCATAAGTCAAGAAGTATCAAACCGAATCACATGACATTTGGTGGGATGATTGGTTATTATCCGGGGACCATCTGATTCGATTTTGTAATCGATCGGGTCAAAGGCCAAGGTCATGAAAAAGGTCAACATCTTGTTTTTACCATAGTCAATTTGTATCCAATCGGCAGCTAATGCCAACATGTTCATAATTCAATGCTCAATCTTGTGATATGCGAAGGTATGCGCTCTACCGAGAGCCCCTTTTAGTTATTTTATGCTACAACTGGCGTGGGTAGTTTTCCGCACAGCACCGGGGGGCACAGACACGTCGGGGACCCGGCTGACAGGTTGGAGGTGTGTGTCGCCTGGAACTCTTCATCAAAGCAAATGCAAGCTGCATTCAGACAGACAGAAAAAACATGGTCCTCCCTCACGGTACCGTTCATTTGAATGGAGCCAATCTGTCAGCACAGCGAGGATGCCAATCCAGAGTAATCCAGGAAAACCAACCACACGTAAAGTGACGGTTTCATATTAAGGACTGCAGCCGTTTTCATAAGTTTTCAGTCATTTCTCTTTTTCTGTCCATATTTCTGTCCATTATGAGACCCAGCACGCCAGCTGCATGCAGAGTATCCCTCTCTGCTACCCAGAAGAAGCAAAAACAATGAACCCCGTAAACTTTACTGCTTCGCTACTCAGAAGTCTTTCCGCTAGCATTCAGGATGTGTCATTCAATAGAAGTGAGGCTTTTGTTATGTGGCTATAAGTGCACGCTGTAATCAACAATCAACCTCTCTGGCTTAAAAAGCTGATTCATGTTGCACAACCAAAACCGAACACAGGTGGTGGAAACTCACGTGTTTACAGCCTGCATGCACTCTATCATATGACCCCAACATTTGAAAAAATATCCTCCTTGAGATATCTAAAGGCTTATACAACAACTTATTTGACCTCTCTCTCTCTCCCTCTCTCTCTCCCTCTCTTTCCCTCTCTCTCTCTCTCTTTCATAACCTCATGAAAGTCATTGAATTCCCACAAAGCCTTTGCAGCGCCGTGCCGAGGTCAATCTGCGGTCCGGCGGTCGGACACATCAGACTCTCGATGTCCTCGGTGTGAAGCCTGGATTGCGACGCATATTGTTCGTAGGACAAAAGAGGAGTTGTGTTCTGCTTTGTGTTTATGTTAACAATTCTAACATGCAAATAATTTCAAGTTGGTCCCAGCTCACCTTACTTCTTATGTGCCTCCCTGCTATAAACAGTGAGTCATTCTTGGTATTGTTGGTATGCAATTGAGCAACTGATGCCGGGTACGGACAAGCTGAAGGCATTCACAGTAATAACGGCGCTGCGGGAAACACGATGTAATACTCTGCGTGCGGAGCTGTGCTCTCTTCTCTGTTGCTGGGTTCGCTTCACGAATGAATCTGCAGCTTGCTCATTTGAGACAAGAACAACAAAATACAACAAGAGAACAAACACATTCAAATCATTCAAAGTATTCTAAATGGTTGTCAATGAATTGCATTTAAAATTCTAGCTTTGACTATAAAGAAGAGCGAGACAACATATTCTGAGCTGCTGCCAAACAGTTCAGGAAATTATTCTTGCTTTCAGACTATTGTTTACGTATATCAAGCACGCCTCGACATCTCCTGCAGCAGGACCTCCAAATCAAGCCTGAGCAGAGCAGAAGTTCCTGATCCAACCCAAAGACCAGTAACATGTCACGAACTGCTGGAACAGAAGTACCAGACACCTCCACCATTACGTGATTCAACCTTAGCAACCAAGGTTGATAATCTGCTATAACATGCAATAACATTCAAAACTAGAACGGGCACTCGGTAGAGCGCATACCTTCGCATATCACAAGATTGGGAAAAATGAAGATTTTGACCTTTTCATTGCCGTGACCTTTGACCCGATCGATCCCAAAATCGAATCAAATGGTCCCCGGATAATAACCAATCATCCCACCAAATTGCATGTGATTCAAGAAGATGTTGACCTTTCCATGACCTTGACCTTGACCTTTGACCCAATCATTCAACCCAATTTCATGTGATTCGGTTTAATACTTTTTGAGTTAAGCGAGTAACACGCATACAAATAAATAAATAAATACACGGTGATCAAAACATAACCTTCTCCATTTTCAATGCAAAGGTAAATATTCCAATGCCGTTCCAGCAACATTACATGCTCTCAAAACACAACGCGTTGCACAACAACCGGAACCAAGAAAAAAATAGATATACATCCGTCAGTGACTACAACTGCGTCATTAAGTGGAAAGATCAACTTAGCACTGCAAAAGTGGTTTAAAATGCGTAATACAAGCATATATGTCCATATGTATAAATATCAATGGGAGTGCTTCTTCTAGTACAGACTGTGCCTGTGAGCTATAATAACCTTTATTATTACTCATTCTGTACATTTCATATCTTTTCCTGAATGAAGCACTTTGATTCTTCCGCTCTTGAAAGGAACGATATAAATAAACACATTTGCTACACTGGGTAATGATTATTTATATAATGCACTCACTATTGCTCAAAAGGAAATAATACATGCATTTCTGTCCTGAGATTCAATTTTCTTGTCTGATAACATGCAATAGCTTCCACATACGAAATACTTTAATTGGTGACCTTCTGGTATATAAGGGTTTTTATTTTAATATTTGTTATCAATTGTTATCATGTGTTATGTTTTGCTTTCACAAGAAAACATCTCTCTTACAATCCCATCACACATAATATGTCCTTAAAGTACACAGTGTTTTGGATGTGAGAGACACATTTAAGTGAGATTAGTGTAATCTCGCAACATGTGCCCCATCGGTTCTGTTTTATAGGTTATGGGTGGATGGAGGAAATTATAGTAATAACTACTAATATAGTATTTCAGTAACAGTCGTACCAGTTTTTTCCGTGGTGTTTCATGTGTCTTCACTATGAATGTTAATCAGATAATAGTTTTGTTGCATAGACGTTTCCAGACACACACGTGTACGCACATACACTACTGTTGAAAAGTTTGGGGTCACTTAAAAAAAAAGAAAAATAGCATTGTTTTTTCCAATGAAAATGACATTAAATTAATCAGAAATACACTCTCTACATAGTTCATGTGGTAAATGACTATTCTCTGTTTTTGAATGAAATCTCTACAGAGGTGTGTAGAGGCCCGTCTCCAGTGATCTAGTGATACATTGTGTTTTTGCCTTAGAAGACTAGCAGAGGATAGAACCCCCTTGAAACCCTTGTTTCTATTTTTTTAAATAACTTTTTATTTAGCATTTTCCACAAACAGATTAGTCCATGACATTGAAACCCTTTTTATGTGAGCACAGCTGAAAACAGTTATGCTGGTGAGAGAAGCTCTAAAACTGGCCTTCCTTTGAGCCACAAATTTGAAGAACAACATTAATATGTCAAATAAATGTCTTGACTATAATTTGTATTAATCTTGTATTCATTTAATGAATAAAAGTGTGAGTTTTCATGGAAAACACAACATTTTCTCGGTGACCCCAAACTTTTGAACGGTAGTGTATGCTGTTCATTTGAATCCACACAATATTGTCTAATCTTTTAGAAAAACAGACAGTTTTTATTTTCTTTCTGGGGCTCAAGTGCACCTGTCGAGGAAAGCGCAGACAATGGGGTAGAAGGAGCTCGTCCATCAACTCCTCCGAGCCCTTCCCATCTCTCTTGCCCTGCTCCCCGCTTCCTGTTGTTCAGGAAACGCTGCTAGATCCGCTCCACCCACGGGTGGAGGGTAAACACTAAACACCGCGCGTGTGACGGAGCGACAGATAGCAAGGTCGAACGAGCTTGTGACGCAAAGGAGTGTGTGAGTTGTTAATTTAAAAAAAGATCCAGACTTATTTTAACCAAGTTTAAAGGTAGTTTGTTAAAGGAAGGTAAAATAACTACCCCCCCTTCCCCCATCCCAAAAACAAACAAACACACACAGCGAGGTTACTGCAGCTGCACATTTCCATTGTAAGAAGCTTGTGACGGCTCATTAACTGAGGAAGTCTGGAAAGAAAATAACTATTGGGTTCGTTTGGGCTGCAGGAAGCCGTGTGCTTAGACAACCGATCATTTCCTGCTGGACGGAAAGGTGTGAGCACTTACACCCATCTGCAGCTGCACAGGCGTCTTCAGACCCCCGACACGCCACAGTGACGGATATTAGTATAAGTAATAGGATGGTTAAAGTTAAGGCTTATTTAATGTAATTGTTATTAAAGCAATGCTTTAAAGATTAAAAGGACCATGGAGGACACCTTCCCTTCAGGTCGGCGTCACACAGCAGAGTCATCGTGTGTAGCAGCCTTTGTTACTCACAAATAAAGAGGTTTTGGTTTGGATTGTAGTTATCGAGCTCTCATCCCATTCAGCGGCTCAAACGCTCCGGCCGGAACATGAGAAACAGCTTTTGCAGTTGTGTAACGGTCCCCCACGAGAAGAATGAGCTGTCGCCTCTCCTGACGTCTTTCAGAACATTACACATGTAACCTTTGGTCCTTTCCAGGAATCACAAAGAACCTCTGAACATCCTCAGTTGATACACACAAGGTCTTCTCTGATCCAAACACTTTATTACCCTCGCATTGAAAATGCGGAAGGTAATGTTTTGATCGCCGTGTATTTGTATGCGTGCGTGCGTGTTATTTACATAAGTCAAAAAGTATTAAACTGAATCGCATGAAATTTGGTGGGATGATTGGTTATTATCCGGGGACCATTTGATTATATTTTGGGATCAATCGGGTCAAAGGTCAAGGTCATGAAAAGGTCAAAATCTTCTTTTTACCATAGCACGGTAATTGTTTATCCAATTGGCTGCAACTAATGCCAACATGTTCATAATTCAATGCCCAATCTTGTGATATGCAAAGGTATGCACTCTACCGAGTGCCCCTTCTAGTTATGTAATGTGTCTCCCTACAGGGAACATTTGGCAAATAAATGGTGGTTATTTGGTTGTATTTACCTATCAGCGCTGGGCCTCTCAAGCCTGCATTTGTAATTCGTAGGAATGACAAACTTCAAGATGATCTTTTCTCAATCATTTTGTACTTTTTAAAATATTTCACAGGAAATCCTTTAATTCACAGCTATTGTGGCAAATGCTTGCTTGGTCTCAGAGGGGCTCTAATTGTTTGGAGATAATCACGAGACACAAGAATACAAACCTCATGCGCAGGCTGTGCTCTCATTGCTATGCAGCTTGTGGTTTCCCTCCTCAGACAGTTGATTGCTGATAGACTGAAATCACAGTTTCTGCTGTGCGTCACCTCCGTGTCACGAACCCCCCCCCCCCCCCCCATTCACACTTTATTTTTATCCACTGATAAAGAACAACCCACTCCTCACAACTCTTAACCCTCCCTCTCGCTGACATTCTTTTATTTTCTTTTTCAGAAATCTGTCGCGAAACGACGACACTGGAGGCGTGACGTTTAATCGACGAGTATTAAATTAATCTATTGTGATAATCTATTAATCGGTATATTAATATGAGTAGTATTTCGTAGAAGAGTAATTCTCTGATTCCAGCTTTTTAAATGTGAATATGTATTAACGTCTGTACTTCTCTGTGAGAGTAACTTGAATATCTTTATGTTGTGCACAAAACAAGACATTTTAGGACGTCATCGCGTTGATCGACAAGATAATCGTCAGGTACAATTATTGTCTAATTAACTAAATTACACAATTATTGCTACTTCATTCCAGTGACAGAGGGGGAAGGACTAAATACTAGACTATTGTACTGAAGTATCGTGCTTTTTCTAAAAGTATTTGTGAAATTTGCTTAAATTAAAATAAAAGGTGATTATGTGACACTACCATCAAATTAAAGAACATATTTCTCTCCAAATTAAATAGCATTAAATGCTTACAAATACACTAGTGGAACAACATCAGCATCATCACACCTACCCAATGTCCAAGCCAACATAAATTGAATGTCTGTCTCTGTGCTGGTGGTGCATACTGATTATAAATAAACAACCGCCTTCCCCAGTATAGCTCCACTATAATTACCAAAAGAGACCAAAGAGACCAACCCCGTCTTTCTGGTTGGAGCTTGCTTGGACTCATGTAGCTATTTGTGTTATTTCCCTCCTGCTCTGAAAGAAAGATAAGCACAAACAGAGCTACACACATGTGTGCACACATGTATACCACTCTGCGCCCTAATTGCTCGCCGTTTGTCCCCAGTGCTTAGATAAGTTGATTGCTGCTGTGAGGCTCCTGCGTCACGCCAGCGTCATGTCAGTCCCGTTGACAGTTGCAACAATCCTGAACCAATCATTACATGTCATAATTCAGTGGTCACATTTTTGCTGCTCATCGTCAACAACACACAACACAACACTCAGCTCTGAGCTAAACCGACTGCATTAGAGCTGCTAATTAAACTACAGAATAAGCCCAGGGGTGGAAAGAGTAGCTCCTTGAATATTGTTAACGTGCTAGTTTTGATTTGTTTGTGTTATATATAATAATAATAATAATAATAATAATAATAATAATAATAATAATAATAATAATAATGACTTTATTTATATAGCACCTTTAAAAACAATGTTTACAAAATGCTCCACAGAGAGTCAAAGCAAAACAAGTGGAATAGCAAGAAACCAATATTACATTTAAAATGATATATTCAAATTAAAAATGTAATTAAAATGAATTAATTAATTAAAATCCAAATAAATTAAAAAATAAATTAAAAACAGACAAACTAAATTAGGGGAACCAAAGTTCTGCATAAAAAGACTAGATCACTTAAAAGCTGTTCTATAAAAATGGGTTTTAAAAAGTAATTTAAAAGAAGTTACTATGATTACAGTGTCCTTAAGCCCCCTCAATTTCTTAATTAATTAATTCAAACTAATAAATGACATTTTACACATTGACAGGTTACATTGGAGAAAAATATCTTTGGACAAAGTAAATCAATCAGAGAGAAAAAAGAAGAAAATAACTCAATCTCTTGGGATGAATTTCCACCTTTCCACATGCTTGATAATATTGCGTATTGTGATGGAGCCCATGGAGACCACTAATCAATCATACACACTAACTGCAAATGCACTGAGGTACTGGACTGTCCATCTCACTTTGTGTCAGAGTGACTCAAACGCTGCAGGTGTAGTACTACAACGTGTCAATACAGTAAAACGTACTAAACTAAACCCAGTAAAAGTATTTTAAAAGACTTGGGCCTCCTGAGGCCTCGGGCAGTGACAGCAAATCTGCTGCTGCAGTCGCTCTCAGTCGCACAACGTTGTCTAGCCGATGAGTCAGAGGGGGATTTAATTTATTTTGAGGAACGACGGAGAGAGAATGATAGACACAACCTGCCGACAGTTTAAAGTTAGAATGTTACTGCCTGCTGGAAAGTAGTCGACCTCCTATGAGTGGACGTGTGAACGTCATCTGATTGTGTGCATGTCCCATGACTGAGGAGTAATGACATCATCGGCACCGACAATCCAGAGAAGATAAACTGGCATCACACTGTCTGAGTCGAGTGAACGAGGGCTAAACACAAGTCAAGGAAAGTGAAATAAAATACCTGACGGGAGCTTTTAACAGCCTTCATTCCCAGGTATTGAATCAGAGCTAACGCCGCTAAGAATCCTCGTCTTGAGTTACTCTCTATTCTCGGCATTGTGCTTGAATTTCAGTGACGGCGGCAAAAATAACACAAAGATAATTACGGTGCATTTTGCAGAGCCTCGTGCTCAAAATACTTTGCATGTGTGTGTGTGTGTGTGTGTGTGTGTGTGTGTGTGTGTGTGTGTGTGTGTGTGTGTGTGTGTGTGTGTGTGTGCGTGCCTCGGTGCACATTTTCCTCTCAATTCTCATATGAAGTTTCTGGATGTTGAGACAAATGCAATCGACTGCCACTTATCTAATCCCCCGTCTCTCAAGGAAGACGGCAGCCATAAGTGGCTTCAGACACTCTCACATGTTTCTGGTATCATTTTCCTCCTGGGGGTTTGGCCAATGGATTCTCACATTAGAATACACAAGAGACAATTATGTTCCTGAATGAATAAAGGCACAATAAATGTCCAAGTACAAGCAGGTACTCCCAGCTATTGAGGAAATGTACTTTGTTACTTTCCCCATACATACAAGGAACAGTGGTATTACATTACATGACGTGTCATTTAGCACTTTTATCCAAAGCGACTTACAATAAGTGCATCAACCTAGAGTACAAACTCAGAACAACAAAAATACAGAAAGTCAAATTTCCTCAACATAGTCGAACTACAAAAGTACCACAATAAGAGATATTTAAGAGCCACTGAAGTGCTAATCTGTGTTTTAATCCAGATATAGTCGGAAAAGGTGCGTTTTCAGTTTCCGGCGGAAGCTGTAGGTATGGTGATATACCTGTATTAATGATAAGCAAGATATTTAAAATGTATATAATCATGTTGGCCATGATAACCCTGTAGCAAGAATCTGATATTGCGACAGCCCTTAACTAGAACGGGCACTCCGTAGAGCGCATACCTTTGCATATCACAACATTGGGCATTGAGTTATGAACATGTTGACGTTAGTTGCATGCCAATTGGACAAAAATGGACTGCGCTATGGTAAAAATACCTTTTCATGACCTTGACCTTTGACCTAATGAATCCCAAAATATAATCGAATGGTCCCCGGATAATAACCAATCATCCCACCAAATTTCATGCGATTCGGTTTAATGCTTTTTGAGTTATGCGAGTAACACGCATACAAATAAATAAATACACAGCGATCAAAACATAACCTTCCTCATTTTCAAAGCGAAGGTAATAAAGAAGGTCAGCCGACCGTTGCATGACATATGCTCACATGTTGAGTTTAGAGTCTTTTGTTTGCATGAGCTGCATGTCTTTGAACCTGGAGAGCAGAATGAGGGAATATCCAACACACATTTGGGAAAACAAAAAATCCCCTTAGAGGCAAAGCTGAGGTTTGACTCCACTGATTCACTGAACATGTGTGCAGAGCTAAAGCACATGGCAGTGCAGCTACCCTTAGAAGCTGTTAGTCGAGCCTTTTTATGGCCCTCCAGATGAGCTTTTAGTTGACACGCACACAGATGCTCAGACACAACCTTCAATTACTGACAGCCGTCTCGTCCCTGTGGAGCGGCGGTGAGTAAGCCGCGTGTCTGCGCCGCTGCACTGAGCCCAGATCGTCATACAGGTGAACTCCACAGAGCCGACACCTGCTCCCCGGCACGGAAGGTAACCTCATCTGGACGACACGCGGCGAGTCATCCCGACCAGTCATCGGGGGATCGTGATCAAAGGTTTAAAACGGTGCTTCTGGCTCTCAAGTCACCTTTTATTTGTGTTGTTTGATTTAGTTTTGTCATTTTAAAAAAACAGAAGTTACTGCTAGTTCAATGGGGGTTTTATAACGCCTGAAGGGGTGAAAGCAAAACCTCATTAAAAAGTATCTTTGTCTCGGTCTTGTCTGAAAAAACATAATTTGTGTTGCTATATCTTAATGACTGATGGACATACACCACTGTTCAAAAGTTTAGAGTCACTTAGAAATGTCTTTATTTTTCAAAGAAAAGCATGTTTTTTTGAATGAAGATAACATTAAATTATTATGAAATGCACTCTATACATTATTAACGTGGTAAATGACTATTCTAGGTTGAAACACCTGTTTAAAAAAAATTAAATATCAACACGGTTGTATAGAGGCCCATCTCCAGTGTTCTAACGGCACATTGTGTTGTCGCCTTAGAGGACTAACGGAGGGTTAGAATTTTAGAAAACCCTTTTGTTATGTTAGCGCAGCTGAAAACAGTTATGCTGGTCGGAGAAGCATTTCAACTCGCCTTCCTTTTGAGCTTGAAGTCTGAAGAACACAATTCATATTGAAAATAAAAATCATTATTTCTAACCTTGTCAATGTATTTACTATATTTTCTATTCATTTTTCAATTCATTGGATAAATAAAAGTGAGTTTTCATGGAAATCACAAAATTGTCTTGTTGGGTGACTCCAAACTTTTGAACGGTAGTGTAATTTATCTAAAAAAAAGATTTATTTTCCACCATGATCTATTAAATATCTTTTAAACTCTTAGATGTATCTTGGGACTCTTGATGGAGCCAAGTAGGATGACGTCAGTAGTGTGACATCATCTCTGTGACACCAGCGATGCCACCTACGTGCGGCTGCATATATTATTGCTCAGTGCATTAATTAAATGTCTGCTGGGTCTGCTGTCCTTAAATTGTTTCTCGGGTCATATTTAACTTTCAGGATTTACAGGGCTGCTTATTATATACCCATTTTCAACTATACGTAATAGTCCTATTATAACATTGAGGATATTTGAGAGTGTGTAGTCCTCCTTCTTATTCCTTAAACTCATTAGATTAAATTAGATTAGATTCAACTTTATTGTCATTACACATGTACAAGTACAGAGCAACGAAATGCAGTTTGGCATCCAACCAGAAGTGCAACAGAAAGTATCATAATAAATACAAGATATACAAGTTATAAATAATGCGGGGATATAAACAGATATTTCTGGGGTTGCTAAACTAGTGCAAATATTCAGTGCAACATCTGGTTCGTGGTTCCCATTTAGTCTGCGGGGCCAAACAGAGGATATCCCGTCGGATGTGTTCCTGTGCCCTTCCCCCTGAAGACAAACAGAGACAACAGCTATTGTCCCACCGAATGGCTGACTGTACCTGACAGTTGGTCCACAGTCTTTGTGTCGTATCGTTAAAGGTTCATTCATGAATGCGTGCAGCTGACACAGCGGGCGTGCGTGCGTCACTAATCCTCCATCGTACGGCTGCTGCAGCCCAGCATCTCTCTAACCGCCACATCTCAGATCTACGCCGTGAGAGAAAAAGACAAAGTGCAATCGTGTAAAAAGAAGGTTTAAATAAAAAAGGAAATGGATGTGATGGTTGCGTTTGTATCGCCACGTGTTTGTTCAGAGGCACCATCTGG
Organism: Liparis tanakae; assembly: GCA_036178185.1. NCBI lineage: Eukaryota > Metazoa > Chordata > Actinopteri > Perciformes > Liparidae > Liparis > Liparis tanakae. The sequence continues at coordinate 5,131,197 of CM070094.1, read as the reverse complement.
GTGGACACTTCCTGTGAGGGCAGTGACAGTCAGGGGAATGCAATGCAAAGTGCAACAGAAACGATGGAGCAGATTTGGGAAAACACAATTAACACAAAGCCAGGGATGAGAGCAATCGGCTTCTAAAAAATCTAAATGGAGCAACCTACAAGACGTCCTCGGCGAGGACCACAGTCGAGAGCTTAAGATGTTTTTTTTCACGCCTTTCACAGGTGTTGAATAATTAAAACGCGTGTGTGTCATGAAACGATACGATCGCACAGGAAGTGTGCTCGCAAAGCGGGAGGACCACCGGAGAGCGGGCGGACACGTCTCAGCGACGGGCGTTGAACCGTTGCGGGGCGATGATGAGAATGTCAGTTGCTATGGAAACAGTAGCGTGTCTCCCACTCGAGTGAACGGCAGAGCGAGCGGAGACCCGCGATCAATTATCGGAGGCGGCTCTTTGACGGCGCCGTCAGACGGATCCCCGGCGCCGACCTCGTGGCCGACTCCCCCGCCTCCTCTTCGTCGTGGCATTTGACCTCCTTCTGGCCGTCGTGAACGAGAGCAGCGAGACACGCAAAGAGGGCCGCGAAATGTCTGCCAACGAGAGAACATTTCATTCAGTGCTCCTCAGAGCTGTAAACATATAGCTGATGCATGTAACGACACGTGAATAGACACCAGTTCACGGTCTCTCTGTGCGGATGCTTACAGCATGTTTGTCTGCCACACAAAAGATCTCCCCTTACGTTCCTCTTCAGCATAAGCTGCTGTGACAATGTTTCCGTGTCCTGAAATGCCAGCGCTCAAAGCCTGTGGAGGTTCATCTTCCCCCGGCTGACGTCAAGAAGCCGATCCTCCTCCATCCGGCAGCGGGGACCATTTTCCCGCCCCTGCATCCGTCCTTACCGTTGGCATTTACCGGACCGAGGCGTTGAGACCGCGGGCTCGGTGTCACCGACCTCCCAGTTGCATACGCCGAACAAACGTTATGGTCACTTCAACGTTATGATTGTATGATTAATGAAGAAGGTGACTCGTTAATCACTCTACATTCAGACTGTCTGTTGTCCTGGCTTCTGATTGGTGGAACGAGCTCCCCGCTGACATCAGGACAGCAGGAAGTCTCTACAGCTTCCGCCGGAAAATAAAAACACATCTTTTCTGACTAGATCTGGATTAAAAAACAGATTTGCACTTCAGTGGCTCTTAAATAGCTCTTATTATGGTACTTTTGTAGTTCCACTATGTTGAGGAAATGTTACTTTCTGTATTTTGGTTGTACCATACAAAAGTACCATACAAAAGTACCACAATAAGAGCTATTTAAGTGCCACTGAAGTGCTAATCTGTGTTTTAATCCAGATGTAGTCGGAAAAGATGTGTTTGTACTCCAGGTTGATGCACTTATTGTAAGTCGCTTTGGATAAAAGCGTCTGCTAAATGACACGTAATGTGATGTAAAAGAAGGAATGTGTTGTAATAAGTGGACAAAAGAACTGGAGCTGCGGGTTTCCCTCAGTCAGAGCTACTACAAGTGGATAATCTGTAGTTCTCAGGTGTGCGTGCTCCAGCAGTCTGCGGCGTGCTGTGACATTGTGGACGCTGTAACGTGGACTTAAGCTTTCATAACCTTGGATCCAAAGATCTGACAAATATGCAAAGGTACACCACGTTCATTCATGTTGGGTTAGTGTTACGTACAAACATGCTGATGTACCAAGTGGTGACAGAATGTGAAGCTCCAGCTTCGATAGAGATTGAGATTCAGCTATTAACTCATTGAGCAACGAAACCCCACCTAGACCCAAATGTGTGTGTGTGTGTGTGTGTGTGTGTGTGTGTGTGTGTGTGTGTGTGTATCTGCCCGGTGAGTCACAGGATAGAAACGCTGCGTTGAAGCCTCTGAGCTTCCCCCCTCCGCGAGGCTCGGCTGTATTTGAACACTTCCCTGATCTTCCTCATCGCTCCTCTTCCTCGTGTTGTGACACCAACACGTCGGCTTCTTCAGCCGCTGAGCCACGAGGAGGACTTTATATCCAGCTGAGGGTTCACAGATAGATAAAGAGACAGACAGACAGGCAGACAGACAGGCAGAGAGGCAGACAGACACACGGACAGACACACACACACAGACAGACAGGCAGACAGACAGAGAGATAGAGAGACAGATAGACAGATAGACAGACAGACAGACAGACAGACAGAGAGACAGACAGAGAGAGAGACAGGCAGACAGACAGAGAGATAGAGACATATAGACAGACAGACAGACAGACAGGCAGACAGACAGAAAGAGAGAGAGACAGACAGACACACATACAGAAAGACAGACAGACAGACACACAGACACACAGACACGCAGATAGATACTCAGACAGAGAGGCAGCTTTTGAAAACAAATCATTGAACAGATCCAAAATGACTCTCTCCTTGATAAGCAAATCATTCTCAGACAAGTTCAACTTTGCCAAGAGGAACTTGAGTGTTTTCAGGAAGTCTGGAGTCGAGTAACCTTTCATCTGCTAGTATGGATGGAATGCAGCGTCTACTAGGAAGAGCTGAAGCAGTCATGATCTCCCACCGCGTGCCTTCAATGAGCATCTGTAGAGCGGTCTGCTGTCATGACAGGAGGGTGACGCTGCAACCCTGTAGGTTTGGTTCCCACAGGAATTGTAAAGCTCCAGGCAACAGGCTGCACAGCTGTTTCTGTTACCATATTGCAAAATGGATTAATTATCTATCCTTTTGTATTGATAAGTGGTTATTATATTAGTGAGAAGCAGATCTGGCCTAAACACTGGACTGCCTGAGCTGCCTTTATCAATGTCCCGATTGAGCCTGAGACTGAAATGTTTAATTGACTTATTCTGAAGAGCTTTTCTTTTCATACATCTAGTCGTTTGGCACATGGATCTATACTGAAGTTTTAATGATTTGCATATAGATTGCTTGCGGTGTAAAAACAAAGTAATTAAATGAAAACAATATTGATGTTTTTCCTCATTTCTCAAAACTTCTGACTTTGACTATAAATAAAATTGTGATTCTCCGTGTGATCCAAATGGTTTGATGCTTCCATACCTGATTTCAAGATGTTAGACCAATCAGATCATGAGAGGCTGATGCATGTTTCATCATCATCCTCGCTGTAGTCTTTGGTCACAGCATAGAGGAATTTGGTGTAAATATTTGCAAAGGTATGAACAGCACAGTATCTGCTCATGCTTTGCTCCATTCCAGCAAAACAAAGCACAGTCCCTGCCTTGTATCACAGGGTTTTATCTTTTATTCATGGGGAAATAATTTAATTTGTTGGATATTTCATGCTGAGTTTTTCTAATGCCCCCCCCTTAAATCTGCTCTGCCCACACACAACCATGTGATGTTTTTATTAAAGAAGTCAGCAGGTCGTTTTGCGGAAGTCACACTCTGCTGACATCACCGAGGAGGCTGCTGGTGCAGGAGAAGGAGACGTAGCACAATCTGTCTTCATAAAGATCATGTGATGGAGGCCGGTGCAACGGTTCATCCCAGGTGTCTGCGGCTGAGTCAGTCTGACACATGATGTCTGGACGAAGAAAACCTCCATTACATGTATTCAACTAGAATGGGCACTCGGTAGAGCGCATAACTTCGCATATCACAAGATTGGGCATTGAATTATGAACATGTTGCATTAGTTGCCAATTGGATACAAATTGACCACGCTATGGTAAAAAGAAGATGTTGACCTTTTCATGACCTTGACCTTTGACCCGATCGATCCCCAAATCGAATCAAATGGTCCCACCAAATTTCAGGCGATTCGGTTTAATACTTTTTGACTTACGCAAATAACACGTACGCACGCATACAAATACACGGCGATCAAAACATTACCTTCCGCATTTTCAATGCAAAGGTAATAAGGCCCAGAGTACAGCTGTATGCACCATGTACACATGTCCTGCTTGTGGGTACTTCAGTCAGGATCCTTGTATTGAGCTTTAAACAATGCATTGCAATAACACTCATTTTTGTTTGGCTGATGTGAAACTGTATAATGCAAATGAGGTCCATGCCTGTAACAAACTATTCATACACTCTGTCATACTCATAACTCTGTCATGATGCCTTCTGGTCACATGACGTCTATTCTTCTGTCCATCCTGCAGAGGGATCCTCCTCTGTTGCTCTCCTGAAGGGTTCTTCCCTTTTTCTTCCTGTGAATGTTTTTTTTACTATTTCTTGGGAGTTTTTCCTGGTTCGACGTGAGGCCAAAGGTCAGGGATGCTGTACGTGTACAGACTGTAAATCCAGGCAAATTTGTAATTTTAAATCAGAGCAGGTTAGACACAGACTGTCCCTGCTTACACGGGATGTTGTGGATGTATATGAAGCACGCGAGATTCAATACGAACTTCCTTAATGGTAAAATAAAAAAAAAAAGTCAAGTAGTGATGAGCAGATGGTAAAAATGTGCCTTTCCTTGTTTGAATGTGAGAATCCTCAATGTCTTTATTCCTTTTCTAGTCTTGAGTGCAGACTTGCCAGTACATGTTTATTCATGAATACAATGATTTTGAAAAACTACTGTACAGCAAAACAAAAGCTTTTTTTTTCCTTTTCTTTTTCTTGAAGAGAGCTGATTGTATGAAATTAACGTAATCAGACCAAGTGACGTGAACAAAACACTACGAGGTGTATTTGTCCCCGCACCTCTTTACACGTAGTGACTCATACACACAGAATGAGAATGCAAACACACACATGCCTGAACACACTCCGGACACTTCTCTTTCGGGGTAAGACTGTATTTGACTACGTTGGCACTGGCAGCGTAAACTCAACGGCAGTGCACTGCTCATCTCTCCAGTCGACACTGTAAGCCACAGCTACAGTCACCCTTCTAGCGTACGTCTGTTTCTGTCCACATAGGTGGAGGAGGGCTGTCATGTGATATGCAAAGGCCTTCTAATCCCCCAAGAGCCTCCCAGTGTGCACACAACTCAAAACAGGCAGGAATGCACCTACTTTTTGTCATGTCTCGTCGTTTATGTTAAGTTTTAAGTTTTAGTCCTTTTTTCCATGTCCGCTTTTATTTTGTAGTAACTGTCCTCTCTTGTTTCAGAGACTGTGATTGTCTGTTCCACCCCTGATGGTGTCCACCTGTTCCCCTTTCCTCATGTATTTAGGTCTGTGTCTACCTGTGTCTCGTGTCAGATCATCTTGTCTCTTGTCTCGTCCTGATCATTCTTGTTAGTGTAGCCTTTTGTCCTGGATTACTTTTCCAACGTAGTGTTTTTTTCCAGCATAGCTGTGATTTTCTATTTACTATAAAACCTTTTGATTGACATAAACCATGAGTCGTGCATGAAACTTTTACTTTCAGCACCAGACTGACTGACTGCTCCGTCACGTTACGATGGAAGCTGAGGAATAAAGACACCCTGAAGCACTTCGGCTTCGACTTTCCCGACTGTCGCCCTGACACTATCGAGCAGCGGCAGCCTGCTGCAGGCGATACTGAAACCTGGCATTGTTATCACATGACAGTGACACTAAGAACATCAAGTGATTTCACACTATTAGCTGTTTGATCTCCACGGGGTTTTCTAATTAGCTTATCTACGCCGATCAGTCATGCAGAAGGTTCCCACGAGGCCAATAGAGCTGAACACACGCTGACTCACAGAAGAGGTCCTGACTTGACCTGGATGTTCACTGAGGAGCTGAAGAGACGGACTGGAAAACAGTTTCCCTCACATAACCTGAAGAGAAGCTGCCGCTTCTGCTCTCGCTTGCCTGTAAATAGGCAGACGTCTGTTATTGATGTGGTTTCATCCCTTTGTATGCATCTGATGGAGATGCTTGGCCATTGATTTAAGTGGCCATTACCATCAAAACACACACACGCACAGAGCTAAAGGTGTCATGATAAATAATTGCTGCTCTTTCTTCTTGTAGACTACTTCCTGTTCTGCTTCCGTCAGTGTGGGTGTGTTTGTGCATGAGCAATTCATTATTGGATTCTGAAAAGCACAGATATTCTGAAGGGATGACTCAACCCTCCACGTTTAACTTCCATGATTACATAAGCGCGGCGCGGCGTTCAACCGGCAGCCGGATGAAGCTCCCGCATGGCGAACAGAACACGTGGAGCAGGAAACACGACCGGCAGCTAACGACACAAGTTGCAATTTTTTATTTAAGTACGTCAGAACACAAGCTGGAGAAATCGTGGCAGCTTCCGGTGATTTCCGACACTCTCTTACTTGGTCAGCGGTTGCTTGTTTCCATGGACACAGTCAGTTCATGGAAAAGAATTTCTAAGAATGATTATCGCCTCAAAAGCTCTGATGCAATGATGTACATGTTGTGAATACTGTATTGGTTTATGATACGAATGGGTGGATGGAAACTGTATAATATGTAATAATATGTCTTGTCTTGTTTTACTACCTTTGCATGGAAAATGCGGACGGTAATGTTTTGATCGCTGTGTATTTGTATGCGTGCATGGGTGTTATTCGCATAAGTAAAAAAGTATTAAACCGAATCGCATGATATTTGGTGGGATGATTGGTTATTATCCGGGGACCATTTGATTACATTTTGGGGTCGATCGGGTCAAAGGTCAAGGTCATGAAAAGGTCAAAATCTTCTTTTTACCATAGCGCGGTCAAATTCTATCCAATTGGCAACTAATGCAAAATGTTCATAATTCAATGCCCAATCTTGTGATGTGCGAAGGTATGCGCTCTACCGAGTGCCCGTTTTCTCCTTGTTTTCATCTTATGATGTTAAACAACCCATCATCCTTGTGTGGTGTTTCTACATTTGTGTATTTTCTTTTTGTAAAATAAGACATTCAGTATAACAAACTGTAAATGCTTTCTATTTCACCATAAATATCCTGAAAAAAATGTTTGTTAATAAAAATAAATCTTAAAAAAAAGAAGCTCTGATGCAACCACTGGCAGTACGACGGTCCTCTCGTCATCGCGGTCGTCCGCCTGTCCTTCCGGCCGCATGCCGTCATCAGGCTGTCTTTCCTCCAGCTGCTTATCTGTAGACAGTTTCTCTCTTGATTCTTGTTGTTCTGAGTTTGTACTCGTGGTTAAATGCAGTGATTGTAAGTCGCTTTGGATATGAGCGTCTGCTAAATGACGTGATGTGATGTACTGTATATCAGAGCCCTCGTTTGTATGCGAAGCAGCGAGCGCCCGTTGTTGTGAGACAAGGTCAGACTCATTGTCGTCAAGTCCTCTTTGCCATCCTCCATTATTCACTGCTGGAAGAAAGCTCAGCAACGACGAGCGTTATCCTTGAGTATAAACCACTCCCCCGTCAACATTTTCTCTCTCAGGTATCTCTCTCCGTGTGTCCATCTCCTGAACAATATACGAGTGATTTGATCTCATTCCCTCCACGACAAATACCAGACACAAACTCAGGAACCGCTCCTTACATAATATGATACAAGGACAGCGTTCATCTTCATGTTCCGTTGAAATGCACTTCAAAAAATAAACAAGCAGGCATCTATTTTGAAGCAGGAAACGTCTTTCAGCGAGTTGTGCTCCTGAAAATAAATATGTGTACAAACACTGAATGAGGAGGACAGGTACTCAGAAGTAGGTTTTGTTTAGAAAATGCTCTTTATTATTAAATAAATAAATACTGCACCTTTTTTTATATGTATATATATATATACAATAAGTTATTTAGGACATTTTTTTCTACCATGGTGATAATGGCTCTTCAGGGGTACTTGGAGAATCCATGGTACGGATAAAAAAAACACACAATCATCATCATCATCATCATCATCATCATCATCATCATCATCATCATCATCATCATCATCATCATCATCATCATCGTCATCATCATCATCATCATCATCATCATCATCATCATCATCATCACTCTGGTTTCCATCTCAATGTGTCGAGTGCATCCGTCATTAAGGAGAACAAATCACAGTTTTAAGAGTTGGTGTGAGTTCACACCCCTCCCACTCACACACTCACACTCACACATTCACACTCACACACACACACACACACACACACACACACACACACAGAAAAATGCTGTAGCATTCATACCCATTAGCAAATAAATTGTCTGCATTGCCGAGTTAGCTGTAACAAACACTGTACATCATTTACAATATTCCACAGTCTAGCTCTGGAGGTATTCAGAGCGACTCTATAAAACCATCAAAACACACGACACGTTGAAGCTGGTGCCAGCCCAGCGCTCGTCTTTGCATCCCAGTCATCCCTCTTCTCCCCACAGGCAGCTGGAGGGTCACGTTCGTACCGACACACTCGCTCCGACACGCTCCGTCTTTTCTCTCCTCCAACAATCGACATACAAATCGGCCCTTCGCCATCCGCCGAGCTACGCTTCATCCTCCACTGCACAGAGTCTTATTTCTTCTGTTCCACCTCCACCTCTGCTGAGTCATGGCGACTACAGCGCAGGAATGTTAATTCGCTTTCCGCGGGTCCGTCCTCAGACTCGTCCTTCCCCACACAACATCGGTGCCGCCGCAGCGTTGCAGCAGCACGATGCGTAGGTTGTTCTCGCGTAACGCCGTCCGGAGGGCAGCGTCGGAGCTTTAGCTGCACCTCTGCAGGAGCATGTTGAGGGAGTACACCATGCGCTCGCGCAGGTCGGCGGGGCACCCGGACGCCAGCAGGGCGCTGAGTTTGAAGGTTTTGGAGACGCGGTCCTCGTTGATGTACGTCAGCATGTACTCATCCCTCTGGCAACACAGGATGATCTTGGTGTGGTCGTGGTAAAAGTTGATCTGTGCCAATGAAAAATGGTTTTATTAGTCATTCGTGGGAAAAGGAGTTTTGCAAGTTTACTTTTTCTCAGGGTTCTTACACATGTTGACAGATGGATTTCCAGGACTTTTCCATGACTTTAAACAAAATGGCCATGACCAAACTGAAATCTCGGTATAAACATGAACAATTTAGAAAATGCTTATATTTTGAGCATCTTTCTTTAAAAAACATAATAATTATTTCAAACTCAGCGTAAATGAACATGTGATTATAACAAATTTCCATGACTTTTCCAAAACTTTTGTGATTTAAGTTTTTTTCCATTACTTTTCCAGGCCTGGAAATTACCATTTTAAAATTCCATGACTTTTCCAGGTATTCCATGAGCGTACGAACCCCGTTTTCTGATTGGATTGGATTTCTTAACCTGCCTGATCTGCATTTAATCGCCCCTACAACATGCCGCTTTGAGCGATGCCCAGCGACGGCTCTGTTTCCCGCGTCGGCGTGCGTGTTTACCTGGAAAGTGCCGTCGTTGAAGAGCATCATGAGGGCGCGGTCGGACTTGAGCCACTGCAGCAGGTAGAGTCTGGGCAAGTGTGCATCCGTCATGCTGCCCAGGTCCCCGCCCTGAGAAAGCAAAAGAGTAACGCAGTAGGATTAGACAGGCTGCAACATGAACGATACCATCTCTCATGCTTCAGGGGCGAAAAGGCCAAGACGCATAACAGCAGCAGAGATTTGGATTCCAGAAAGAGGCGTGGGTAGATAGAGAGATTTACTTACATCCATGAGGTTCTCCTCCATGTAGTGGGAAAAGTACTTGAGCACGGTCACCTGGCTCACGAAGTGTTCAGGGACCTCGCAAGTGGGGAACACAGAGCGCTGGCCCAACTCCGCATAGTAATGGATGGTCCTGAAGAGATGGAAAGAATGAGATAAACACAGTTACGCAACCACTCAGATAAACACAACATTTGCTACATGGGGAAAACATAGGCGGATTCCCTTGACAGTGAAAATCTGTTGATATTCTCGAAAACAGTTACAGGGATTCATGTGATTTCCTCATGAAGGATCCTCAAGGACACTCTAGGCTATGCTATCTAACTACAGCATGCCTTAACAAGCCGTGTCCATTATGTGTAGTGTTTAGCAAGTGTCCCCCTGAAGGTGGGGTGTGGCGCGAACACAGAGCGGTGCATACTTTCGGTCTGGCAGGAGGCTCATGTGGGTGCCGTTGTTGAAGAGAACTCCCACGGTGTAATCAGACAATTGGTATCCGAAGCCGTACTTGTTGGAGTAGTCCACCCATTTAGTCACCCACTGAGGACCGCAGCTGTTTGATCCCGGAGGAATGTCATCGGCTGCAAGGTGAGAACACAGAGGGTTTGATTAAAATCACGAGGAAGATCTAAAGGACCCATTGTATGCCCCTTTTCCACAAGTTGATATGGTTCCATGAGGTCTTAATGACATGTTTGTAACATATTTTGGTCAAAATACCACAAGAATCATTTCAAACAGCCTTTGTACCCGGTCAGAAACACCTCCCCACAGATTGACCTGTTCTGAGTGCCTGTTCCTTTAAATGCTAATGAGCCAGCTCCCCCCTCCAAGGCCGTGTAGCCACACCCCCTACATGGGCGTGCTTCAACATCTACGTAGACGTTGGTGGTGATCCCATTGGACGCACTCAAGCATATCGTTTCTGACATAGAGGAACCACAACAAGCCGCGAGAGTTGTTTTTTTCCAGAGTTTTTGTGTTGGGAGACATGCCAGATACCCACATTAACGTATAGAAGCACTAAAAAAGTGGAATTTTCATAATATGTCCCCTAGAACCAACGCACTTGAGCTTAGGGACGATGTGGGCGGGTCAACAAAATCAGGGGAGGTATCTTTAAAGAAATCGACACGTCTCTGTTTAGACACTTCAAGGTCGAGAGCAGGAAAGAAGCTCTGGACAACGTTCAATATGGAATCATCTGATCCACGAGGTGTGCAGGTCATGACTTCAACAAGTCCACTCACCTTTCGGCATATTCTCCAGACACCCCCTCAACACGCTGGCCACGGTCTCAGCCACACTTCCGGTTGTGCTGTCTTCCAGGCCTTCAGGAACAATGAAAAAGGGGGTCACTTAGGTTTTAAAGGACTTTACACTGCAGCTGTTGCATCAAATCTCGATTTTCTTGCGCGTCAATTACAGTTACAGGTAAAAAGCCACAAAGGGGTGTCGTATAACATCCATGCCGGGTGAACTTACATTCGCTGCTGCTGCTGCAGCTCCCCAGACTCCCCCTGACGATGAGACGGATGGTGTCTCGCCTCGCCGGGGACTGGCTCTCCGTTGCCGGGCCAACGGGGCTCTCGGCAGATGGCGGAAGTCGACTTCCAGTCTGAAGGTGAGAAACGGTGGAAATGAGAGTAAGAATCGAGGAGTTTGATACGATCTCTTCCTACTATGATGAAGCAGTCAACCACAGGGTGGATGACTTTAAGGGTTGAAATATAAGTGCTTTTTCTTTGCTTTGCAATAGTGCTGCTGTGAAGTGCTGCACCAGAGTGACTCATTGGATTCTCCTCAGCATGATATCTCAACCCTGCCTGTTCACTTAATGGCTGTGTGAGTATTGCATCAGCAGCATCCGCCACGCTCTTGTAAATACCCTGTTTTGTTTTGGATATTCATTCAATCTCTTACCTCAGAGATCTCTTTGCTCTGCGGTTGGCTGATGACGGTTCTCTCCAGGTCGTGCTGCAGTTTGTAGATCTCCTCTTCCTCTTTGGTCAACTTATCTATCAAAGGCGATGACCACACACAACATATTAGATCCTGACCTCTGAACCAGCAGCGGCATAAACCAATACAGAGCAATACATTTTGGTGTAATACTCACTCAGAGTCTCGTAGTATTTGACCTTGTCTCTCTTGCCCCCGAAGAGCGCAGCGGCAGCTTTCTTGAAGAAGCTCTTGGCGGGACTTGAGATTTGGAAATCTGGTGCCGAATGGCAACAGCTTGCCGGCAGACGCTCTGGACTGAAGCCCTGTGGGGAACGAAAGTGGGTCAGCGGTGGGAAGGGGGCGCCCGTTATACTCCTACAGAGTGACATTTAGTGAGACAGACGAGAATGCGGAACAACATCCACCATGCAGAGGACAAACAGGATCTGTCTCACCTGTGTGAAGAAGTCGTGCCTCAGGATGTGGTCCAGGTTGGGTCGCTCCTCCGGGATCTTGGCCAGCAGGCTGGTGATGAGCTGCTTTGACTGAGGTGACAGGGAGGAGGGCAGGGAGTACCGCGCCTCTCGAATACACCTGTACGTCTCCTTCAGGTTGGTGGTTTCAAACGGCGGTCGGCCCAACAGCATGGTGTACCTGCAGCAGGACGGAGGGCAGAGGTGAGCTAGGGAACTAGGGACTGTCGGCTAGAGAGGCATGAACAAGTTCTTGGAATTTGATGCCAATGTGTATTTTTTAACTAGACTATCTATTATCAGACTGTTAATCCATAATAATGTAGATTGTTTCTTCACCATTTAATCCCCTAGTGGTGAATGCAGCGTTCGTCCTACTCACATGACACAGCCCAGGGCCCAGATGTCTGATTCACAGCCGTGGCCCTGCTTGTTGAGCACCTCGGGCGACAGGTAGTTGGGAGTTCCACAGATCGTCTTCCTCCGGTTTCCCGCCGGCTCCAACTTGGCAGCCAGACCAAAGTCGCCGACCTTCAGCTCCATCGACTCACTCACAAAGAAGTTACCTGTCGGGAAGAAAAGGTATGCGACGATGAGCACCGAGGATCAAAGGCCGAGGATCAAAGGCTGAATGCGGCACAGATCCGATAGTGAGATATTTCCCGTGCACAATGCGTCGTTACAATTGTTCACAAAGCATCGCAGCGCCGTGTGAAGAGTCCTCACCTAGTTTCAGGTCTCTGTGAAGGATCTCTTGTTCATGCAGGTACTTCAGTCCAGACACAATCTGTCTCAGGTAATAACGCACCTCTGGCTCAGTGAGCACCTTGCGAGCCTTCAGGATGTGGGCCAATGACTGAAAAAGACAACATGTAGATAGGGAGTGATTAGAGAGAGATTTTCTCACGTTTAATTATCCGAAAGCTGTAGGGAGACATTTATATTTTCTGTAAAATACAATTCAAATAGAAGTCTAGTTGGGACTGAGTGCTGCCTCGTTGGCTTTAGGTGCAATGCAGGTGTCAACCAAATGTAAAGGAACAGTAGGGAGACTTAAGTATGTGACAAACAGCACTTACTTTTCTACTGCAGTATTCCAACAAGATGTAGATGTTCTCCTTGTCTTCAAAATGGTGATAGAAGTGCACGATGTGCTTGTGGTGCAGGGCTCGGTGCAGTTCAATTTCTCGGTCAATCTAGCAGAGAAAAGGTCAAACATGGTCACGATTGTAACTAAAAGGCAAATCTGTGACAATCTGCGGTTCAACCGCAGCAGTGCGCGCGCACAGGCAATGGCACAGGCGCGCGGAGCCGTGCGCGCTTGCTTACCTTCTCGCGTTGGTGAGGCTTGGAGACGCGGGCATGCGGGATGATTTTGGCTGCGTAAACTTTGCTGGTGGCGAGGTCAGTCAACTCGTAGCATTTGGCAAACCCTCCCTGGGAAGAGGAAATATACTGTTAACATGCTGCGTAAATCACCCGCCGCGAAAAAAACTGACTACATATGATATGCTCGCGCTACCTTTCCCAAAACTTTTCCACGGCAGTAGCACTTGCCCGTGGCCGGGTCGGTGATTATCCTGGCCATCTCCGAGGGCGCACTGCGCTCATCCATCCTCTTTCTCCGGGGCTCGCTCGACCTCTGCGTCGGTTCGCACATGCCGCTGCTGTGTGTCTGTTGGGGCGCGACGTGTCTCTGTACTTCCATTAGAGGTGGTTTGTTGGGTCGTTTCGCACTCAGAATGCTGGCCGGAGTCCGTGTCTGAGTCTTTATAGTCTGGCAACCTCCCCACCCGGGCGTCTGCCGCCCTCTCTCTGACGTCACGGTGTGAAATGAGCGCATGAGGTCTTTACGCTACATTGCATGTACGTTGGTGTGAATGATGGCACGGACCGGAAATCAAAAGGGGATGAGAACATTTAAAAATAAACAGCCTCTGGATAATGCTATTAAATAACTTGTGAAGATGCATAGCCTACAATTATTTGCAATAATCAACAAGAATGATTTATGGTTTACCTATTTGGTTTCAGGAATCTAGGCACGTGAATGTTTTTTTTACATTTTAGTGCACCATAGAATGTAAGGCATTATAAGTGTGATGCATTTTGTCGATACAACATCCACCATGCAGAGGACGAACATGATCTGTATTCTGTTCAGCCTCACCTCACCCTGTGTCTTTACACCAAACTCACTCTGGAGCACTAGCGCCCCCTGGTGGAGATGTTGGACATCGTTTACCGAACGGGTCAGTTTGCGAACCGGTGTTCTGTCATTTCATGCTACTTGTCAAGAACCGATAGCTTGTGGTATTGCGCATGCGCCGAGTCGATTTTCCGAGTTTTTTTTGACACGCCCATAATGTTTTGCCACCCTGTCGATGCACGTCTGATAACGGGGAGTGACGTCATCAAAATCCCGATTATTTCATTAGTTAAAAGTACATTCAGCATGTATATTGTACAGGTAGTAATAATATGTAGTAATGACATGTAGATTAATGAGTGATAAGCAGTTGTTATTTCTTGTGTGTCAACAAATTATTGTAAACATGAGTTTGTTCACATTATCATAATAAAGCACTAGTTTATTATTAGGGTATTTAGTGTTGAAGATAAACACTTTAACAGTGAAAAGTGAAACATTGAACTTTGAAAGAAAAGCATATTTTGATAGTACAATAACATCCTATCAGATAGGGTAGCATGAATCGATACACACCTATCAGTTTATGCAGCGGGTAGCACATTTTGACAAGGCAGCAAAAAATGACAGAACACCGGCTCTGCATTTGACTCTTTACCAAAGAATAATATCGCAACTGACATGTGAGACGTCGTCACGCAGCTGTGTGAGAGTGAAGGTTGTAGAGGTGGGTTGAGCTCGCAGCTGCAGTGACCCGTTAGAAAGATGACAGTGTCACTGGAGGTGCTCCCAGCAAACCAGTGCTATATGTAACAGAGAGCAGATTCCTCCACTAAGACTGCTAAGTTCATAGGCATAAATGGTTAATGAAAAAATATGGCGAAAATGCTTTATCAATATAATACAAATAATAACAAAACACCACTTGTTTATTTGCCTTACTTCCCGCATTTGACGTCCAACTAACAAATAGACAGAGGGTCACACATACAACCAGACTAAAGTACCCAGTTACATATTGTATATGACCCACGGGGGTCAGGTGACACAGATAATTATTATATTAAATGTCTTTGTGTCCAAGTCGGTGGCTTTCAAGGAGACGCATTGGATTAATGTTATAGCAGCCTTTGGCTGGAGACATGTTCCCTTCTTGAATAAACGCAACATATGCATCGATACAACCCATCAGAAGTGAGAAGAAACCAATCACAAACAAATCACAATGTTGACCTCATAATGCCTCTTGTAGCATTTAACAAACAAGTGTATTTGTGTTGATGAGAAGGAAACATGACATGTAGTCAAAGTGCTTTTAGAAAGAGATCTAGAGCCATGTTCTCTCTGGAGAGTGGTGCACGGCAGTTTTTATAACAAGATTGAACACATACTGCAGAGGATAAGTGACCCCTCATCCTTTCAAAGACACCGGTCAAAAGTATCCCTCCTGCTCAGTGGTGCTCGTCACTCTCACATATCACCAACTAATTTCCATAGTGTGTCTGATTACCTCTACAGGTGTTGTCTCAGTGTTTAGAGCCGGACGATAAACTCCAAAACGGTGACTCAGTGCACCACTGTCTCTGGCATTCCTCTCAGATGTGAGCGCACAGTGCTTATGTCATAACAAAGCGTGCGGTCAAGACCGCGGCCGATAGACGACTGTCGTGTCCGGTCGGAGAAAGAAAAACGACGAGCGATGACACAGGCGCCATCAGGAAGCTCTTCCAACAGCTTCTCCCCCGGCCCCTAAACCAATCACAAGAGATGAAATCAGCCACTTGCCAATCAAATGATTTGTATGCTATGTATATACAAACTCACCACTCCTGGAGCAAGGGCAGCTGTCACGGTGTTGTTGTTGTTGTTGTTGTTGTTGTTGTTGTACGTAGATAAATCAGTCGACACAAATCGGGTCGTTCACCTACTGTGATGAGTCTCGAGGCGTGCAGCAGTTTGTGTTGAGGTCTCACCTCCAGAAGACGGTCTCCCGTCCAGAAGGCCTCGCTTCTGCACAGGCCACTAACATCGAGTTGATCTCAAATCCTGTGCACTGGAAACCAGTCGAAGAGGCCGTAAACATCTATAAAATCACATCTGGTGATGTAATATATAATGAGAAATGTTGTGTATGTTGAATTGTGTCTATGCTTTCATGAAAACATTTATTGTTGCAGGAGACCATCGAGGTCTTCAAAGAAGCCACTCTGCAGTTGAAATGCTCTTTGTGTATTTATTGTATGATATCAATAATTCTGTAACAACTTTTGTCATCTGGATATCTCAAGCCGCTGAATTTCATTTGGAAATCTGTGACATGAAGATCGTGTCCGGTTGCATGCAAATAATCACACAATGTCGTGTACAGGGACACACCTCGCCTCAGCCTCCGGAGGTCAGTGGCCTTACGAAGCAGTGGTTTGACATTCTGCCAATATAGCTTTATTATAATGACCACAGAGCTATGGAGGACTTAAAATGACTTAAATAAATAAATTAATAAATGCATGAATAAATACAAGAATAAATAAATAAATGGTTAAATAAATGGTTAAATAAATAAATACAGGAATAAATAAATAAATGCTTAAATAAATAAATACAATAATAAATGTATAAATAACTAAACAAATACAGGAATGAATGAATATACGTCATAACTCAAAAGGACATAATAAAAAAAATGTATTTCTACATTTCTGTATTTCACACTCTTGGTACGATCTCTTCCTACTATGAGCTACCGAGATAAACAGCCTCACCAGAGCGCCTTTCCCCAGCAGCAGATGGTGCCAGAGGGGTTGTGTTTCCCACCGTCGTGGACTGAATGTTTCAAACGACAGCCCTGCTCACTGGAACGAGGAGCTGAGCACATTCATCCCTACAAATGATTCAAAAGCAGCTTAATATAAACAGATGTATTAAAAAGTAAACGGACGCTTGCGTAACTGATCTACTGACGAGCAATACGCAGACGCGTGTCGGGGACGCATTTGGCACATTTGGAAAGGTTGCCACACGATCTGGTGGAAACAGACGTGTTTGTGCAGCCGAGCTGACCCGCTCCCTCTGCTGCGCACTACAGCAGCCTGCACGCGCACAGCCTCCAGCCAAAGGGCAGTCAGCCAGCACGACGTCCCGCACTGTGGATGCATGCGCGCCCTATCTAATGTCTGCTCGCGGGCTGGATTTAAGGCCCCTGGAAGCTCGAGCTGTAGTCCACGCTCATGTCATGCGTGATGTGTGTGAGTATGAAGACATCGCGATGAGCAGAAGAGAGCACATACAGCAGGGAGGTGGTTATTTAAAGACCACGTGATGCCCATAGGTGAACGTATTCTTGTTGGTCCTCACCTCACGATGACGATGGAGCAGTTTCTCATTTGCCCCATTCAGATGTGATTATGCAGTTCGTAATTAGACTCTAAAAGAGGGCCGGCGTGATTACAATTGCAAAGATGCCCAGTCGTTTCACTTCCGCCGCGGACTCACCCCACACTTGCCTCCATTGAAAGGACCACAATAATAGAGTGTTCATCCATTCATCCACCACTCAGGCCTCTCTTATTTGCTCAGCCGCTGCATGGGCGGAGTGTGGAGGGAGGATGGGGGATGGGAGGATGAGTGGGGGGGGGGGGGGCGGCAAGACCGACCAGAGTGACGCAAAAGGAGAGGCCATCATATTTGCTTAAAAAGATACGCCCCCCTTGGAATAGGCTATACTGGAGTGGATTTTTATTACTGACACAAAATATGGACTTGTACGGGAAGGTAGGATGCATAAGGTTGTATTGTAAAGCCAAGGAGAGAGAGAGAGAGAGAGAGAGAGAGAGAGAGAGAGAGAGAGAGAGAGAGAGAGAGAGAGAGAGAGAGAGAAATAATAAAAGTGTCATACAGACGTTTACGGAGCAGTGAGATACTGAACAAAATGTGTCTAGAGTCTCTCTCTCTCTTTCTCTCTCTCTATTTCTCTCTCTTTCTCTCTCTCTCTATATATATATATATATATATATATATATATATATATATATATATATATATATATATATATATATATATATATATATATATATATATATATATATTTATCTCTCTTGCAAATACGTGGAGCGTCTCTCGGGCGATGTCTGATGCTTCTTGTAGAACTACAGAAGCTTCCTCCTCCTCCTCCTCCTCCTCCTCCTCCTCCTACTCAGCGGATCACGCAGCGGCTGCGTTGCCGCGGCGCATGCCGGGAAACGTAGTCGGCGCCTCTCCTCGTTCTGCGTGCCAACACCGCGACGAAACTACAACCCCCACGCCCCCTCGGGCCCACTGGGCCAATTGACGTCAGACACGCACGCGCGCATGACACACGCACTTTCCTCCGCTCGTGCTCGCGCTCGTCTCACGCGAGCCCAGCCTCGTCAGCTTCAGGGGCGCGCGCTACGATATACGACGCGCAGGGGACAGCTCCCAGGTGCTGAAATCAGTCGGTGCTCCAGAGAGACAGCGAGACACGAGGGGGGAAGGAACACCAGCAGCCGCGTTACCCTCACACACACACACCGGGCAGAGCGAGACCGAGCCGAGGCCTCCGACACAGGTGGGTCCGCGCAGTGTCCTCCGCGCGCGTCGTGGTGGTTCCACGGACTGACATGTAGGAGAATGTCACGAATTCATAAAACGACCTCCTGCCCAGCATGTGCGCGCCTCGCGTTACGCAGCGTAGACTGCATCGTGTGATCACTCATCAGACGGCTGGTTTAAAAAAAAAAAAATATATATATATATATATATCGTTTTTAAATCGGTGTGTCCTTGCACACACTGCCTCGGTGTTTGCCTTTTTCTTTTCTTTTTTCGTCGGTGAACGGAAGCCGCCGGTGCAGGGTTCGCGGGCTCGAGCTCCGGCATCTTTTATACCCGGATATGTGAGCGCAGTGGCTTTGTCACAACACTCACCTTGGAGGATGGGGACTGCGCTCTGCTCGCCCCTCTCGTGCGGTCCTCGTGTGTCTCGGATGCTCGGTGTCGACGCGTCGGTAACACAACAACCATATTAGGTCACAGACGTTTTAACATGGAGGAAGATGGTGGAACTAGAGTGTGTCTCTACTAGCCGAGCTTTTGATCAGAAGCATCGAATAACACCAACACTCGACATCAGTAGTGACATTTCAACTGGGATGTCACATTGTAGTTTTACATGTTTTAATCCAGTACAATACGTGTATTGTCATAAATACTGCATCTGAGTTGTATCTGAGATCTTTAAGTGATAACATCACATGTATGTGTGTATGCATATGTATGTGTGTGTATGTATGTATACGTGTATATATGTGTATGTACGTGTATATATGTGTGTGTATGTATGTATGTATGTATGTATGTGTATGTATGTGTGCATATTTGTATATATATATATTTGTATTTGTCTGTATGTATGTGTGTATATTTGTATATATATATATATATATATATATATATATATATATATATATATATATCCTAAATTAAAATCAAAATGAATCAGAGAATTAATATAAAATAAAGAAAAATAAAACATATATATATATATATATATATATATATATATATATATATATATATATATATATATATATATATGTGTGTATATATATTAAATATACATTATTATTATATATTAAAATCAAAATAAATCAGAGAATTAATATAAAATAAAGAAAAATAAAACATATATACACACACATATATATATATATATATATATATATATATATATATATATATATATATATATATATATATATATATATATATATTATATGTGTGTGTGTTAATTTAGGATAGGAGCTTATAACCATTTCTTGCTTCTCCCTATACCTTTTCAGCCTTTCTCTTTTGTATATTATTTAGAATAATATTGTCTTGTATTTGATTTGATTGACTGAATAAAATACACAAACAAACAAACATCCAATCATGATAATTCCTCCGTTTCACTGGCAGCAGCGTTTTGGCTCTAGAGAATACAAAGTCAGCTCTTTAAAATGCTGGTTATCTAATACTCATCAATCCGGCTTGCTGCGTCGGTCCTGCTGACACAGCCTCCCGTCACCTCTGATCCGCAGCCCGGACGGCGAGCGTGCGCCGCGCTCGCTTACGACATCGGGACTCGACTGAAAACACAATCATTAGTTTCCTGTTAGTTGGGTTCATGTCGTCCGTGACGAGCTCCACAGTCACTCGGGGGGGGGGGGGAAGCGCCCAATCTATTCTTCTCACTGTCGCTTATGTTTGTTTGTTTGTTTCCTTGTTTGTTTGTTTGCAGATGGCTGCCTCTCAGGATGCGAAAGGGAAGGGAGAGGGAGGGGACCAGAACTTTGACTACATGTTCAAGCTGCTGATCATCGGCAACAGCAGCGTGGGCAAGACGTCGTTCCTGTTCCGCTACGCCGACGACGCCTTCACCTCGGCCTTCGTCAGCACCGTGGGCATCGACTTCAAAGTCAAGACGGTCTACAAGAACGACAAGAGGATCAAACTGCAGATCTGGGTGAGCCGTATTAAGATGAACTCTCTGTAGGAGACAGAATATTATCTAGACCACACGCCAGCAGCACTCAGCGGGCTGTGGCGGCGTTGTTTCACGGATGCGACACGTTTCAACTGAAACCCAGAGCAGTTGCACCGTGAAACACACGTGGAAGAAATCTGTTAACTGTTGTCCTCCAAGGTTTCCTGGAGGACTCTCTGAGCTCCGAGGGGGCCGGGGCTCTTCAGAGACGCCCCCCGCCCCCCCGCTCCTCTCCGTCTTGGTGCTCATGCAGAGTGACTCCTGTCATGTTTGTGAGAGGATGTCAATCTCTGCCCAGAGCCTCTGTCTCCTGATCCCGGCCCGTATATCTTTCTCCTCATCCGTCAATATGTTTCACGGGCTGTGACAGGTTGTGACTTGATAGCCCAACAGAAAGAAGTCCTGCACTCATGGGATCACCTGCGCATTGATTACATTCAGGGCGTTTTGAATGTTTTATTTATTTGTATTTATTATATATATATATATATATATATATATATATATATATGTATACATATATGATATATATATATATATATATATATTATATACATATAAATATATATATATATAAATATATATTATATATAATATATGTATATATATTATAATAAATAAATAAAAATAAAACATATATATATATATATATATATATATATTCTTCAGTCAAAGTACAGAATGCATATTTTATTTTTTATTTCTTTTCTTCCACCATGATTCTAGCTGGATTATGAACGATACTATAGGACTTTGATGTCATCTCAAGCGATCCGTTAAAAGATCAATATCCTCAAATAGGACAGATTCTTTTGTTTTTATGATACTAGTGATTAAATGTCAGCGTCTCAATAACACCCACAAAAATACACGCGGCTCTTTAGGTCTCAGAAACATGTGGCTCAGCATCAGTGTCGGATGAACTGGAGGCAGCTTCAGGAGCGTCTGCGTCGTGTTCCCGTGTGAGGAGACAGATGGAAGTCTCCGCGTTGCTGACAGGAGAGCAGGACGTGTTAGTTTGGTGCTCGGTGGGAGGAACACAGAAGCAACACCTTCCCAATGTGTGGGAAACTGAAGCATGTCTGAGGCTGTTTAATTAGGAGCTGCTGTAGCAGATTGTCTTGTAATTCCTCAGAGAGAGACACGTACGTAAGTTTATCTCTTTTCTTTTCTTCTGCGTGCTTCACCAAATGGAAACTTCTCTTTGGCAGGCGGCGGTTTCTCTCCTCATCGCCACCGCTCTCGGCCGCCTCCAGCGGTCTGGTGTCTGACAATCACTGAAACAAAACGTTGACCGTGCAGCTAAATTAAATGTTCCGACTTTTGTAAGTTTGACTCAAAAAAAGCCCATTTATTAGAAAATGTCCATTCCTCCTCAGATTTAATAATAATAACTTTATTTATATAGCACCTTTCAAAACAATGTTTGCAAAGTGCTCCACAGAGAGTCAAAACAAAACAAGTGGAATAGCAAGAAATCAATATTACATTTAAAAGTATATATTATAATAAAAAAAAATATAAAAAATGTAATAAATTAAAAAACAAATAAATTAAAAATAAATTAAAAACAGAAAAACTAAATTAGGGGAACCAAATTTCTGCATAAAAAGACTAGATCACTTAAAAGCTGTTCTATAAAAATGGGCCTTAAATAGTTATTCATCCCTCCTTCTCCCATTTTGTTTTATTTTGTGTGTTTTGAAATCCAACAGGCATTTATATATACATGAGAGGATTGAACTCCCTATATCTGAGTTATATGCTTTTCTAAACAGTTCTACCAGATATCTTCTCTTCGTCGTGTTGTTCATCTTCGTCTTCACACATAGAGCAACGAGAGAAGTCCTGTTTCTCCAGTGAGTGTTTCTCTTTACGAGTTTAACACATCAGTGTGCCTCCTTTCATTACGTCGCATATGTTATCATAGCTGTCCAATCCCGACATCTAGCATCCGATTTATTTTGGTGTGAAGTCAGAATCATATGCACACCATGTAAGTGTTACAGTATCCCCCTCTGAAATGTGTTTTCTAATAATGGTTTCCCAAACTCCAATAATCCCCTTCGCCCATGAGTTATCAGTGGTGTGTGTGTGGCGGTGGCGGTTGTTATCAGATGGGATTACCTGTGTGGGTTTGGGGGTTATTTTCTCTTCAATGTGTTTCGGTTGAGATTTATACGATGGGTCACGTGTCGCAGCTCTCATCTGTGCCGCTAAATAATAATCTCTAAAAGAAGATAGGCCCCACCCTCCCTTTTCTTGAGGTAGTTATAGGGGTTCAAGACGGACCCTCTGTCTTTTACCTGTCCAAATATGCCTCAATAACACATTGTCCCATTCATGAAATAGTTTTTGGGTTAATCTCGGTTGGTAGCGGTTGAAATAGATAAAGTAGTGTGGTCAGTATATTCATTTTAACGGATTCAATCCTCAAAGGAGTTAAGTTCCTTCTTGCTATTCATCCTTAGTCTTATTAGTGGATCCTAGTTTTATTCTGCAAGATTTGGAAGCTCTTTAGTAATATTGATGCCCAGATATTTGAAGGATGTTATTTGCCGTGCACAAGTAAGTCGTCCTGGACCTCGTGAACAACTGAAAACTCCCTTAACCGAATGAAGACGCGCGCATGTCGGCTCACTGCCGCTCCACTTAAAGCGGTCAGCTCCTCCGGATTGATTTCCTCCGATGTTCAGGCCAGAAGCTGAGATTTTCAAGAAGCTCCAATTCACCAGACTCAGCGTTTCTCCTCCCGCTCCCGTCTTTTTAACCGAGAACGAGCCGACCGGCTCACCGAAATAGCCGGGAAACGCAAAAGGTCATCGTCGAGCAGAAGAATCGATACGCCACTGAAACGCCCACGCCTCAGAACCCAGAGGAAGAGAGCCAAACATTCAGATGACGTCTACACGCTCATGTTTTATGAAAATGTCCACGCGCGATAATACAATCGCTGAACCGCATTCTTCTTTATTTGACGCTGTTCGGCACAGCAGCTGCTGCCTTCAAAGATGCACACGATCCACT